>JAWWLZ010000174.1:11818187-12037373 GCA_035041345.1 Poliocrania exsul | reverse complement strand
GAATTTAGGAAGGCTCCCTGTGTGTGAGGAACTCTCCCTGCACTGAGCTGTGGCTTTCCAGCATCTCTTTGTCTGTCCGTATAGAATCCACATGGAGTCTGTGTACCTCTTTGTAGGCTTAGGAAGAGTATCAGGGTAGAATTGAGAGAGTTTCAGCTGCCCTTCGCCATCTAAATACAATCTTGCATGCAAATACATTTCTGTGTAAGTGTGAAGGAATTTACACCATTTCAGCTTTTCTGCAATTGTAGAGTGATTTTCAGTCTTCAGGGCTTTAGTTCTGGTGTCTTACACAATACAGATTTAGCAGGAAATGTGGAGCAGTAGAGTTATCCCCAGAAACCCTTGTGAACTGAACTAACCACCTACATACCTAGTGACTGAATGAAATTAGCTGGATGACAGTAGAGAAGGGCTGTAAACAGCTTGAGCTGACAACATTGTCTGTGAGGAAACATAATAATTTGTTTACAGAAGGTTTATTATGATATATAGGTCTGCACTAGGTTTCAACTTTTTTCTGTTGAAATTTTTCTAAATTCAATTTGAATAGACATTTTTCTTAAATTTTTATTTTATTAAATTATTTTCTTTTCCAGTTTGTAGTTTAGTTTTGGGGGGGGAGAGGGGAGGGGAGTTGGAGACATCTTTTTGGATTCTGTATTCTTTCTTTTAGCCTTGTTTTGGGAAAATGTTTCTACATTGCAAACCTGCTCATTTGCAAGCATTAGCTCTGCTGCATGTCTGTGTTTTACTCTATGCATTATTAAAGATCTCAGTTCAAGAACCTGTGTAATTGCCTTATTTATGCCAAGTCTTCTCTGATTTCTTTAGTTTTATTTATACTCTTTTCTTGTTCCCAAGCATACCTATTCTCTTCTACATAAATATTCTCCATTTCAAAAGCAAAAGAATAGCATTTCTGGTTACAGTAATGAATTAAGTCTATGGGAATTTGGTTCATACTTTAATACATAAGTAATCCCCTTTTATTTCCTTATGGCGTGAAACTTACTCTGCGTGTCTGGAATGCTGAGAATATTTTAGCAATGATGGACCGAATAAGCTTGCTTGTTATCTGGTGGTGTATGCTTATGACCAGGACTACATCTGTAAATAGATAGGTGCAAGCACAAACACCAAGTTTGGCATGACAAAAGAGTTAAAATGCTGGATGAGTAGCAATTACCATAGAATGGTTTGGATTGAAAAGGACCTTCGAAGTCATCTAGTTCCAACACTCCTGCCACGGGCAGTAACATCTTCCAGTAGACCAGGCTGTTCCAAGTCCTATCCAACCTGGCTTTGAACACTTCCAGGGCTGGGACAACCACAGATTCTCTGGACAACCTGTTCCAATGCCTCACCACTCTCACAGTGAAGAATTCTTCCCAGTGGTGGTGAATCTAAATGTGTCCTCTGTCAATTTAAAGGCATCTCCCCTTGTCCTGTCACTACATGCCCTTGTGAAAAGTTCCTTTTCAGCCTTTCTGTAGATACTAGAAGGCTGAAATAAGGTATGAGGTTGTCTTTACATCTGAAAAATCCCAACTCTTCTCAACCTGTCTTCACAAGAGAGATGTTCCAGTCCTCTAATCATCTTTGTGAGCTCCTCTGGACTTTTTCCAGTGGGTCCATGACCTTCTTATGCTGGGGACCCCAAAGCTGGATGCTGTAGTCTCATGAGAGTGGAGTAGGTGTAGAGAAACACCTCCCTTGACCTGCTGGTCATGCTGCTTTTGAAGCAGCCCAGGACACGATTGGCTTTCTGGGCTGCAAGTGAACACTGCCAGGTCATGTCCAGCCTCTCATCCATCAGCACCCTCAAGTCCTCTGAAGGGTTGCTCTTACTGTCCAGCCTGTGTATGTGATTGCTCCAACTCATGTGCAGGATCTTGCACTTGCCTTGTTGAACTCTGTGGTTTGGTCAGGCCCATTTCTCTAACCAAGGTCCCTCTGGATGGTATCCCAGCCCTCAGGTGTGTCAATCACATCACACAGCTTGGTGTCGTGATCAAGCTTGCTGAGTGTGCACTCAGTCCTACTGTTCATGTCGCCAACAAAGATGTTAAACAGCACCAGTCCCAGTACTGACCCCTGAGGTGTGCCACTCATTACTGGTCTCCACTTGGACATAGGGACAATGTCCACAACTCTGAGTGTGATCATACAACCAATCTCTTTTCTGCCCAGTGCTTCATCCAGCAAATCCATGTCTCTCCAGTTTAGAGACAAGGATTCACGTAGTACAGTGTCAAATGCTTTACACGAGTCCAGGTATATGATTTTAGTTGCTCTTCTCTCATCTACCACTGCTGTAACACCATCATAAAAGATCACCAAATTTATCAAGCACAATTTGCTCTTACTGAAGCCATGTTGACTCTCATCAATCACCTCCTTATTTACCATCTGCCTTAGCATAGTTTCTAGGAGGAAACTATGATATGCTCCGCGATCTTTCTGGGAATCAAGGTGAACCTGACTGAGCTGTAGTTCCCTGGATATTGTTTATGTCTCTTTTTAAATATGAGAGGTTATATTTCCCCTTTTCTACAGAGTGGGAGATATTATTGCTACTAATGTTTGTGTGGGACATCATTTCCAGGAACTGTCAACTGCATTCAAAAAATGATATTCAGATGACCAAATGGTGGCCAAGTAAACCTTGAAGTGGACCTGCATACATCTTTTCATTGTGTGAGAATGCCAGATAGAACAAAGGGTTTTTAAATTATAAACTCCCAAATTTTATTTTATTTAAGAGGAGATAGTACCAGGAAAACCTTGAAATGGACATGTGGGAGAGAATACAGGGTTTATAAACCGATCTCATAATGAGTCCTTAGTTCTAGGCTTGGTTTCAGTCATCTCAAGCTACATCTGTGTCAACAGGTACTGTAGGGCAATAGAGTGATTTTGTAAAGAAATACTTGATGCTGGAACAGCGGCGTCCACCCATATCCATTTCAGGACTGGATGCCTGTTAGGTTAGGTGTGCCCAGAGCACATTAGGGGTGCTCTTATAAAACCTTTCCCAGTTTCCTTTCACTTAAAAGAAATCCAGCTTGCTTGTTTCATAGGTAGGTGTGGAAAATTGGGAAATTAATTTTTAAAAAATGCACTTTGAGCTAGTAAGATGCTTCTTTTTATTCGCAATGGTGACATTCAGACTGGTTTAGCTTTTGGAGTTTGAGCAGGCTCTGTTCTTTTCCAGGAAAATAATCTGCCTCTCCATTGTCTCACCTGACCCAATTACTGTTTTTAAAGCACTCATATACTGTTTTTAAAGCAAAGAAAACAAATACTGTCTCTGATAATCTTACAGTACAAAGTCTAATGTGAAGAATCAGGCTATTTGCCTGTATGGATGTAACTTGTGACTATGTTGTAAATAGAGTTAAAAGTAATGTGTAAGCACAGTGGAGGCAAAAGGGCCAGTGGTAGTTCTCTGAATTTCAAGTTTGTGATGTTGGACCACAAGCCTAATGGTTGAACTATAAAGACATCTCGCATGTTTATCTTTTTTTTCTCCTGTTGACAAATTGTCTGTCAATTGGATATGTTCCAACAAATTTACTGATTGCAAATGTTTGTTAATGTATTTCATGCAATGAATTGCTGACAATCTTTTCTCTCAGTAGTCCATGGAGTATTTGCTATTCATTGTTTATATTTGCAATTTCAATTGTATTGACTGCCCATACAATCCCCTGATTGTGTATAGTTATTCATAGGACCAGGTTTCCACATTGACACTTTCATCTTTTGTGAAAATACTGCTAACTTTATTTACAATCATCATTCTTTTTAAACTGAAGAAACTTGACTGAAATTTTCACAAAAATTAATTCAAAAATAAACATGTCTGACTACACCTTAGTCCTTATAGACAAGTTTTTTTGTTTGCTCAGCTCTTCAATTATGTGAACAATCAGTTCCTTTGAAACTTGTGTGGGGTGTCTTTGAAGAGGTTGATATGTTATATTACATTTTTCTTAACCAAAGGGTATTTACATTACTTTTGATGAATTGTAGATTATAATAACTGACTGTTTTGATTTGGAGCCTCTAATTTTGTTCAGAATAAGACTTTCTACCTGTCTAAAATAGGAATGTTGAAATCATGCACTGAACACAGAAGAGAGAATAGGTCAGATGCACATACTAAATGGCTATGTAAACATTTACTGTTTGAATGTACAAATTTTCTATCACATTTATAGGGTCTTTTTGTGAATTCTTGCATTCTCAATGACTTGTGGGTAATGAATTCACAAGTTGTTTAAATTAATTGAACTTCTTTTTAGAAAATAATTACTTTATTTAAAACAAATCGCACCACTTATAACTATTGTAATAAGTAAGTAAATTATTAATTCAGAGTTTACTTAAAACAGTTCAATTTTTGGAAAACCAGGCTTTTAAAAATGAAGAATCTTGTGTACCAAAATTTATGCACATTTTTTTGAATATCATCATAAGACTGTTAATATTAAGTGGGCTTTTTAAATTTAATTTTGCTGGCTTGAGCTCTCAAGTTTAAATAATCAATCCACATTCTTGATGTCTTGCCTTGTCAAGCGAGATAGAAATGTGCTCATATTTCAGTGCAAAATAAGGTTCCCATGTAACTGCATAGTATCAGATGTTGGGAATTGATGGAGCTAAAAATCCTGTTCACCACTTGTGAGGTCCGCTTCAAACACATCTTCAAGAGAGTAGGCTCAAAACTTTGTAAAGAAAACTTCACAGCAACCTCTTTTCCTGCTTTTATCAGGGTTTCAACTGATAAATGTCTAAAAACATTTTGTGTTCTTTCCGATTTCTTCTTTCCTCCCTGGATAAATCCATAGTTCTTTCTGTCCCATTAGTAATAATTACATGAAAATATACTATTTCCCATTTCTTCTGTTTCTCAGGTGTGTCTTTTTTCTTTCTGTTTGCAAGTCATCAAGACCTAACATTCTTCACACCAAACAATGAATCCTAGAAAGCCTCTGGTCTGGATGAATAATAAGAGGAACTTGGATGCAGAGTTAATGTCTGCCTTAAAGAAAAAGATGTTAGTGGGTTTTTTCCTTTCTTTTAACCAAAGCTAATTTTCCTGGAACTTTATGTTCATTCTTATTTCAAAACATTTTTGAAAATGACATGTGTACACTTATGTACCATGTCAGTAATACCCTTATCACTCATTTATAAAAGAGCTGTAATGCTAAATTTAGAAACATATTACTCCATTTCCCATCTTTTTGGATGCCAGATAAAAGTATTAGGTAAACAAAATGCCGTATTGAGTGATGTCCTATATCAGGAGAGGATATTAGAAATTGATAGTAATACAGACTGAAAATTAAGTAATGTGGTTAAGCACATCTGAATGATGCCATTTTAAAAGTTGATTAGAAATAAATATGCCAATTGCTATGGATCCTATGTCTGACATAGAAAGATAGTTATTGAGTTTGTGAGAATGAAGCTGTCTCCAGAGCATTAGAGTATGTTGTGCATGGCTTGCCAAGAGGGACAAAAGAGTGAACCGCCATTGACACAGGAGCTGGAATAATATGCTGCAATAAGATACATCATACAGACTCAGGGAAACAAATTTAGAAGAAGAGATTCAAGATCCCCACGATTCAGATCAACTGGGCTAAAGGTGAATAAAGAAACACTACTAAGATGTAAAGTGGATGACCACACAGGATAATTTGATTCTTTTGAGAGTAATCTACTTACCTACTAACCCAAGGGGCGCAGCCAATAAAAGAAATGAGGTGATCGTTGTAGGCAGTCCAACACACTTGGTTTTGTTTGAGATACATAATTATCACAGTATTGTGGAATATGCTGAGCTGGAAGAGACTCACAAGGGTCAAGTCCATCAAGCCGTGTGCAGGATCATCCCCAAGAGTCACACCACATTCCTGAGAGTATCATCCAAACACTTCTTAAAACTCTGGCAGCCTTGGTGCTACGACCACTTCCCTGGGGAACCTGTTCCAGTGTTCAACCACCCTCTGGGTGAAGAATCTTTTTCTCTTATCCAACCTAAATCTCCCCTGACACAACTTCATGCCCTTGGATCCTGTCACTGGTCACCATAGAGAAGAGATCAGCACCTGCCCTTCCTCTTCCTCTCCCAAGGAAGTTGTGACTGCAATGACATTCCCTCTCAGTCTCCTGTTCTCCAGGCTGAACAGACCAAGTACCCTCAGTTGCTCCTCATATGGTTTCCCCTCAAGGCCCTTCACCACCTTCACTGCCTTCCTTTGGACACTTTCTAACAACTTAATGTCTGTCCTATAATTTGGTGCCCAAAACTGCCCACAATATTCCAGGTGAGGCCACCTCAGTGCAGAGCAGAGCAGGACAATCCTCTCCCTCGCTCAGCTTGTAGATGTTTTCAGTCCATGCCATACCACTGGCATGATAAAATACTTATTTTGGGTCAGTCCCTTAAACTGAAATAAACTGATACGCTTAAATGCAATAGAACCATTTCCTGCTGTTTTGACTATGTATTTCTTCTGAGTAAAAGCAAAAAATGAAAGGAAAGAATGCTAATTTTGCTTTATAAAATATCTTGACTTTTCAAATTTTTATTTTGTTCTTCTACTTCTGTATTTCCTGTGCTTAAAAAAAATGAACCCTTACAATATGTGGGTAGCAATAAAACCTTTGAGAAACATTTCCAATGAAAGAGTAGCCTGTGAAATGTGCTGCTGTGGTGTGCAGTAAGTATAGTGGTTCACCTTGAACACTTCTTTTATTGAATACTTTGGGGCAAGGATGTCTGATTGTATAAAAGCTTCTCATGTGTGGTATGGAGACCTTGTGTGCTCCTTCCTTCCTGCCCTTTTCCTCCTCCTCTTTTTATTCAAGGATGCAGCTGCCAGACACGGAGCCGTGCTCCTGTACACTCTTCCCAGGAGGCCTTGTGAAATCAAGTTGCTCACTGTGTGCCAGCATGGCTTTTGTTCCTTCGAAGGCAGAGCTAGGAGCCTGCCTCCACTGCCAAGTAGGCAGACAAGCTACACTGAAAAGAAAAAAAAATCCAAACCCTTTATTTTATTCACTACACTGTTTCATCTTTTTAAGTAGCTGGCATCTGCAGCTGGTTGTGGCAGGGAAAACCTACAAACATCACACTTGATGTTAATAAATGTGTTTGCCATTAAGTGGCTGTTGTAATGCTCTGCTTGTTTGCCTTTCTGTGTGCACTTTCATCCTTCACTGTAACACTACTGCTGCCTTGTAATTTGTCTCAGGCATTTACATTGCTGGTTGCAGGTATACAAACCTCTGAGATCAAATAACTGCTCAGACACTTGATAAAAGGATCCGTTTAGCATCTTTCCTATTCTGTCTGCCAAATTCAAGCACAGCCTTGATGCATGGAATACAAACTGCCTTATAGTCACAGACCACATTTCACTTCTCCTTGACTCCTGACTGAATGGTACAAACCATTAAGGAGTTTATGTGAGATCTCTAGTGCAGCCGCTGATTTTACCAGAGTCTAACAATGTCTCCTGTGACAGCTTTCTATCTCTCCAGAACAGCTGGAGAAGCTATTCCTAGAATCCTCTGACTGAAGTCTGTATTTCAAATAACTGAAAGAGGATCATATAACAGCACTCTCTGTGGGATGGCAGCCATTATCTCCTCTGAAGCATGCCTGCTGTAGAGAGGAAGGCATCTCAAAACAACACATCTGCAGTTCTGTCAGCTGTTGGGGAGATGTTTACATACACAGGGAAGGGACAGCTCTCCTCTCAAAACTACCTTCTCTTCTTTCTTCTCTGTGCAAAATGTGACAACTTGATAAAGGCAGGTTTGTTTTAGAGACTGACTAATGAAAATGCTTGCAACAATTTGGACCCAGTCTTGTACATGGAAGAGTACACAGGCTGGTCTATTGACACTCTGATTTAACAGATTGTCTCTTTTTAAATAAAGCATAAAAACATATGCTTAACTCCCAGGGACCTTAGTGGGTCTTAAGTATATATTTGATAAGATAAAGTGCTGTACTGAGTTAGGTTGACTTGAGTGTGCAAAAGCCTGAACACAATGATATATATGAGACAAGGGGAGAGGAAATGAGGGGGAAGTCCTGCTCATTTTCTCTTCATTGCATCTGGGCAAAGGTTGTCCTCTATGAACTAGTAAAAGGAGAGATGGGAAGATATGAGTCCTATAAAGATAATCTTTCACATGGGCTCATGACTTTGGCTCTGCATGTAGTTAGAAGGTATCATAGCAGGCAAGTGTAAGTGGAAGCTAATGTTCTTTCTCATAAAAATGTCCTGCTTTTATTATTTAACAAAAAAGGGGACGGTAAGTTATGCCAGTTCCTTTGGCTGCCATTGGTGTCGGTAGGCTCAGTGTTTTGGAACTATACTACAGCTTAGAGCAGCATGGTTGTAAGAAATAAGATTAGTTTGATGATTGCAAAGCAACATAACAAGGGTAACTGAAATTAAATTCCCTACAGTAGAAACCGAACACTTTCTTGCAGTCCAGCTTGTGAACTTTTTTAACTTCCACTATCATGGTAACCTCACTAACGTCCTATTCTGGGTTGAAAGAAGATGTACTGTTTGCAAAACAATAAGCAGGTTTGCATCCCCCCCATGTGCGTTCTGCTCTGACAGTCTACTTTCTGCTGAAGTCACTTTTTTTTTTTTTTGTCAGGCTGGCCTCTAGGGCAGGGATCAGAGAGAGACTTTCTGTGTCTTTTAATTCAGCAACAGTAAAGATGCTTTTCATAATGGATCACATTTAAGTTATATGCTAAAGAGTGAATGAGTAGCTAAAATATCTTTCAAGAATCATTAAAATTAATTTAACAACCTATGGATTAATAGTTTTTCAGTGTAGATATATAGCAACCAGGAAAGTTCTCAGATCCATGCAAGACAGGAGTATAAAAAGAGAAAGTAAGTCAGAGACCACAACATATTGTGAGGGTCTGTGGGCAGATCTACAACCCAATGGAAAATCAGGAAGCAAAGTAAGGAGGGAAGAAAATCCTCAGCAAAATTCTATAGATTCAGGTTTGCCTTATATTTACTTTCCTAGAAAACATCTGAAGACTGATGCTAGTTCCTCAAAACGGCTTTTTTCCCTTGCAGCAGAGAACAAACCAACAGCAAGCGTCCTCTCTAACAGCTGTAGTAATGGCTCAGAAACACCTGTTTGTCTCTCCTCACTTTTAGGATTTCTTGTAAAGGAATCTCATCCTTTCTGGAATAAGACAGAGGGGACAGCTATCTCTAAGAAATGACAGTGGTAAAGGCTCAAGGGGAGCTGACAGAGATCCATAAGGGATGTAAAAGACCAGCATCTCCAGAAGAAAGGTATTATTACTTGTTTTTGTTTTTTCACCACAGCAAATCTGAATTGAGCTCTCTGTTGCTATTATTTTCATTTGCACTGATATACATTTCCAGCTGTTACTGGCAGTTTAGCTTTACTGTCTGTCACCCATCCTGTCTTGATGGAATGGCTTGAAGATTTGCATTTTTGGGGGCTTATTCAAAGACCTGTAGATTGCAGCTAAATAACTAGAACTGTTCTTGCTTATTCTGAGAGAAGGGAAATAAGAATTTTGAGCAGTGTCCTCAGGTCTGTACACTTAAACCTGTCTTTATCATAGGAGATTTTCAGACAGAATTTTCACTGTTCTAATTCAGTATTTCAAGATATGTGAGTGGTAGAAAGGACATGTTTTGTAAGGTGTAATTATCTCTTTTTAGCAGTGAGCTCCTCAATGCTGCTTTGATTGTGATACCTTCACATTGCCTGATTAAATCAAAGCCAGGTTAGAGCATTAGGATTAAGGACGTAAATTAATTGTAATTACATCAGAGCCAGCCAAATTAGCGAGTCATCAGTAATATAAGCAATGCTAAATGGCATCTAATTCTGTATAATAATTAATTGGGTTCTTCCACTAAATAAGACCCGACACATTGGTCCTTTATCAATCCACTAAAGGCTGGTTAGCCTTGGGTGCTTCTGACATGAAACAATTACAAAGGTTCAAAAAAAAAAACACCCAACATGTTTTTCTCCATTTTCATTTTAAACTCCAACACCCTGCATTTACATGCTTCTCCTAGTTTTCCATTAATTAGGTCCTTCCACTCTTGGATTGCTCTTATTGTCTTTGCCTGTCATCCTGGACAAGATGATAGCTAAAATGATGCTGCCCACAGAGACTGGAAAGAAAGAATCTCACAAGCTGGAAAGGGCAACTAGAGAATGACTGGTCATTTGATCAGAATGAGCGTTCAGAGAAGTGCTGATTTCTGAGGTAATATCAAAGGTGGGTAAATAAAGTTAGAAAACTTGCTCTAGTTGGGTAAACATCAAGAAATCAAGAAATTATTTAAATGGACATCCAGATGTAGTCTAAGAACTTCAAAATATAGTCTGAATAACCTGCTATCCCCCCTTTCTTCTCCTCCTCTTGACAGGGAGCAATGTGAAAATTGGAATAAAACCTTAAGGGAAGTGGTGGAATCATCAATATGTAGTTTTCTAAAAGCAGTCTAGAAAATAAAGAGTAACAGACATCCTGTAGAGTGCAGTCTTAAATTTGCAGGTAGCTGGGCTAGCAGATCAATAGGTCTTTTTCATTTCTAACAGCAGCAGTTCTGTTCCACATGTGTTCTAGAGATGCTGCTGTTGGCTTCTTACCACCAGAAGTTTCTTGTTTGTGTGACAAAGGAAATGTGCTACCTAGTCTCTCTGAACGGCATAGCTGCTCTCCTGCTGCTCAAAAAGCATTCCAATTAGAGATCCTGCACATAGAAAAACATATTAGCTGTTCTGGGACCTTCAGTGTAGTCTGACTAACCTTTGTTCAGGGCAGGACCTCAAAGGAAGCCCAGTAAACCCAAAACCACCTTTGTATTTCTCGGGTCCATTGACTTGTCAGGAATTAGCTTGACATTGCTCTTAACAGTCATGGAGTACTTGGACAGTGTTTACTGTAATTCTGGGTGCTGTTCTACTGTAAATATTACATACCAGAGATCTTTACAAATTATTTTCTAGTTGCATCACTGACAATTAAATTCATGTGCTGTCTTTTGAATTGCAACTTTTAATATTAGTGCCACGTTTAGTTCTAGAAAACATTTTTTGGCTCTTAAGCCAAGAATTCAATCTTGTCTGAGTGATTTTGCTCATAAGAAGCTTAACAGCAGTTTTTCCCTGTATATGTTTGCAAACCATTTACAAATATAGCAAGAGCTGTACAAATCCAACCTTGGATGCTGTGTACTTACTTTGAACAATGCATCAGCTTTCTTTCTGACTGTATCTGGGTTTGGAGATGGCCAGTGCCAACCTGTCACCTGGTGAACTCAGAACTCCAGAACAAGCTTCCTGCCTCACTGCTGTCATGTTCAATGTGGCAACAACAGCTCTCTCCACTTTTTCACAGAAATGTCTACTTCTAACAGAGATGATGCTAAAAAGGGAACTGGACCAGCAATGCAGAGATTCGAGTAAAGTAGAAATAGGAGGATCTGGAATCATAGAGAACGTGGGGAACGGTGTCTGTAAACTGCATTTAGAGTGCATGAGTTCTGAGAGCAGTAGACTGGGCAGATTTGTGACAAGTGCTGTGGATGTAGTCCATTCTTCACCAACTCTCCAAAGGCATAGGTTTTAAACAGATAGTCATTTTACAAACAGTAGGAATGGTTAAAATCATTGCTTCTAACCTAGAGCTTGCTTTTGTCTGTCAGTCACTTAAGGTGAGTTTACCCTTTGTGTCTGACTGCGCTGAACCAGATTAGAGAACACTCACACATTCTTTTTTTTCCAGTTAGGCAGCAAGGGAAAGGGGGGAAAAAACTCTGATTTAAACAGGGAAGTAATTAGGACAGCAAATTTAGCTCCAGAGAAGGATGCTGAATGTGCCCTTATGGGCATTTTTGAATAACGCGCTATGTCAAGAGGTTTAACATGGTGTGCAAAGTTAACTGTCCACATCACTTTATGGGTCGAAGACTTTGTGTTTTGCAGATGTAAAACAAAAGGCCAATATGCTTCTGCATGGCTCTGTATTGTCATATGTGTATCTAAAACTGACATATCAAAAGATAAAAATGATGCCTCTGACTTTTAAGGTGAGTTATATAGTTGACTGTCACAATATTTCCTTCTGCTTTTCCACAGAACTTTTTCCCTGCCTTTAAAAAGGTTAAATAAGATTTGATGGAGAAAGTAGCTAGAACTGAAAAAATACTCCCTGTAATAATTTTTCTCTTGTCCAGAATTTGACATTTTCTATTCAATGTCTGTATTTAAAGCTAGCATTTAACTAGTTTTATTTTAAAATATGTCTGATGCATTTTATCTTTTTATTTTTTTTAACCTAACTCAGCATTGTTCTGCTTTTTCTGTAATATTGCCTGTAAAAAAGTCCTCCTCATATTCACTTATACTATAGCAAGACTGTGTACCTTTGCAATGCATTAGCCTAATTGTCAGATATTCTGAATTCAGGAAAAATGGTAACCCGGGTGAGACCTGCTCCTATTTGTTCTACACAATTTGCTGCAAGGATTGCTTGTTTCTGAATTCACCTAAGAGCATCCTACTTTAAAAACTTGCCTGTGCTAGTTCTGCATAAAGTAGAGCCAATGTTATGGGATTTTTATGAATAAAATCCAGTGACTTTCATAGCCCTGTAATCAATTACTTGGCCACTTGGCCAAAGATCTGTTGTACTGTAAATGTTTATACATTCAGAGTGCCTCAAGGCCTACATAATCATTTGGCATACACCATTTGGTCCACAAGTGTAGCGTGGCCGTGCTTACAAAACACACTCATGATGGCAATTGGTAGCGGAACAGTGCAGTGTTCATGGGGTAATGAAAACAGGAAACTTAGCCCTGGGTATGGCAGAATAGGTGAGTAATCTGGGACCCTTTTAGTCAGAATGTTTTCTACTGAAATATGTGTTCCTATGAAAATGTGAATGAGTAGATATGGAAATAAATGCAGACACAGACACATCTGTACTAGAAAGTAGATTTTATGCATTTTATAAAAAATCTTAAAAGACTGATTATATTAATTGAAAAACTAAATGCCTTGTGTTAAAATACAATACATGTTTTAGCATACGTTTTCAGGAAACACAATATGAAAGGGATAAAAAGGTTCAGCTGTGTTATAGAGCGCCAAAAAGAGAGGAAAGTAGAAAAAAAGTCATCAATAAAGAAGATTCTGCCTCTAAATCGGATTTTTTAGTGCTCCTTTGGCTTGCTAGCTGCCTCTTAATTTCCAGTGTTATGCAGCCATGAGTGCTGCCTTACAACTACTTGTAAAATGAAGAAAAGGTTTGTTGTGTTCAAACTACTTCTGTGTGGCAAATTCTCAAAAGGTTTTGTCAAATAATCCTCCAAAATTGAAAGCAATTGCTTTGTAAAACTCTTGCTTTTTAGAAGTCATCTCTTGGTTTTTTGTCATTAACTCATGTTTATTGACAAGTTACCAATATTGCCCTCATTAGTCACAAAACAAGCAAAGTGAACAATGTTTACATAGAAAATGGAAAGAAAATAAATGCATAAAATATACAGTTTTCTTTGCCTAATATAGAGGTGGACAGGTGAAAATCCAGGTGACTTCTTTGGGGATGAATCAGTAAGGTATTCATAGACAGCTTGATCAGAAAAGCTTACAAGTGTTCTCACAGTGAGAAACTATTCTTGCTGAAATCAATTGCAAAATGTTTATTAGGGTTTCTGGCTCTAGTTAACAAAGCAGACCAGAGCTGGATCACTCTGTTTTGGGTAGTCAGTGGGTGGCAATGAAGCTGTGTCTGTGATATGTTATTCCTGGTAAGTCGTACAGTGTACAGTCAAGGGTAGTGATGCCTAGGAAGGGTTGATTAGGGCAGGATGTCTGTACCAAGCATGATCCCTTATGTCTGGGAAACTTCTGTGCTTTTTAGGTAAGCTCACATGCTTTTTCATTAATTGGTTTACAGGTCAACAACTTACTTCTCCAGAATCAGAAGAAAGCAAAGGTCTCTTAAAACAACCTGTTTTATACAGATGAGAATCAGAAATTCTAACACCTTATTGACTTACCTGTGTCACCTTGGGAATGCTTTGCCCTCAGGTGCATCCTGATGGTTCAGATAAAATGGATAATTTCAAACAATTCCATTGTAATGAAAGATATTCGGATATTTTGAAATTAGTGTGAACTCAGCTGCTTTGGAATATCATGCTTTCAAGCATTAGTTCCTTTTGAGCTGTCTTCCTATTAGTGCCAGCTGAAGCACAAGAACTGGTTTCACAGACTGGTGGTGGGAAGTACAGAATGTGTGATTGCTTGGTCAGGATTTTTAACAGATTAAATAATCCTAGTAATATAACCTGGGGCATGAACTATTAGATGTAGAAAAACTGTTGGATAAAATGGATGAATAATTGATATACTTCTGAGTTCTGTGGAGATTGTATGTTTCCTAAGTGAGGTAAAAGAGATTGTGCAAAAACATCTGATTTGTGTTATTTTTTCCTGGGACCTAAGTAAGAGATTAGGTAGCTTACCTGACAGGCACTGTAGTGCTATCAAAAACTAAGTGTTTCTCTGCTTATCCTGCATTTAAAGCAAACTTTGATGTTTTGAAAAATGTTGGTCACTAAGGTTAGATCAGGATTGAGGGGTTTTTAACTTTTTGGTGTTTTAATTTTTTTTGTCCCTTTCTTTACATGTGCATCCAATAGAAGGAATTAAGCCCCCTTAAGTGGGGCTTTTATGCATCTCAGCTATTGATTTTGTAGGAAGAAGGCTCATAAGTGCTTTGAAAACCACACCTAGAACCTCTAAAAACCTGTCCTTCAAAATACCAAGATGGCTTTTGTAAAGAAAATTCCAGTTCCTGGACAAATAAATAAATATAATTGCTGGTATTTAGGGCACATAACACCTTATACTTCACCTTTGCTAATCACTCTATTCCTCTATTGGTATTTTCTTTTTGTGCTATGCACAAGAACTAAAATTTAATTGTGAATACTTTTGTTGTATGGAAAAGAATACTTGCTGGTCGTTAGCTGCAGAACTTGAAGAAATCATCTGTATCTTAATTGTGATTCTGTAAATAAAGTAGACCCACTTTATTTTGTTTTAAAAAAATGGTGTATGTCCAGGTTTCATAATAATTCTAATATAAAGAAGTAGAGCATCAAGACTCAAGGTTACTGTGGATCAACGTATCTTATTTCAGTGTTAAATACTTGTCCTCTTGGCAGTAGAAGCCTGTTTCCTGACATCAAACTGTGCCTAGACTAGCACAAACAGCTAGTACTGGGAGGAATAACAGCAGTGTCTTCTGATGCAACCTTAGGAGGCCTGGGCAAATTGCCACAGATTACATTTTAGCAAACTAGGTGATAAAAAAATGTTTTTTCAGGTCTGCTGTTTCTGAACTTTAGCAGTTATTGTACTGCTCTTAACAGTGAAATGGAAAAAGCTTGTTATTCTAACACTTTCATTTCAGGTGCCTTTCTTTTCATTGCCATGGAAATTATAGCTATAAACGGTACCATTGGGGGTAAAAAAGAAAATGTATATTTTTGAGATTCAAATGGCTCTTAAATTACACTATATCAAAAAATTTCTCTCTTTGGTTCAGCACACATTTATTTTATACATGCAAAGAGAGATACTACATTAATGTAAATAATTAACTGTTAGTAGCTAACACTACCTTGCAGTTACCCTCACTTTGAATTATTTTTTTCCATACAGTTATCTTAAAATGTTTCATAACCCTAAGTACACGTCACATCACCTGAGACATTTAGGACAGACTTTAGAGAAGCTCAGTTGAAGTGACTTAGTCAGATTTTGATAGCAAAATAAACCCATGACAACTAGAATCCTCCAGTCCTCATTCCTAGACCTCTGCTCTAACCATTAAAATCTTTACTGTGTAGCGATTTTATTTCTCAAGACACTGTATATATGAAAACTTGAAATTCCAACTTTTCCAAATATATTAGTAAAATTGTACTTAATTGTTGTGGTATTGGAAGGGATGAATGATGATTTGCAGACACTGTATTGTTGAGGTTTTCTCCTCATTACTAATATTCACATGGCAAAGGTTTGCCTCATACATACTCAGATGTGTCTCACAGAATCATAGAATTGGTTAGGTTGAAAAACACCTCCAAGGTTATCAAGTCCAACCATAAACCTAACACTGCCAAGTCCACAACTAAACCATGTCTCTAAGTGCTACTTCTACATGTCTTTTAAATATCTCCAGGGGTGGTGATTCCACCACTTTCTTAGGCATCCTGTTACAATGCTTGACAACCCTTTTGGTGAAAAAAATTTCCTTTATGTCCAATCTGAGCCTTCCCAACACAATTTGAGGCTGTTTTCTTTTGTGCTATTGCTGTTACTTGGAAGACGAGACCAACACTCACCTCACTGCGTTGTTTCAAGGGGTTCTAGAGAGTGATAAACTCTCCTCTGAGCCTCCTATTCTCCAGGTTAAACACTTCCAGGTCCTTCAGCTGCTTCTCATAAGACTTGTTCTCTAGACTGTTCCCCAACTATACTGCCCTTGGGACATATCAGTGGCTATACTGTAGTGCAGGGCCCAAAATTGAACACAGTAAGGTGCAGCCTTACCAGTGCTGAGTACAAGGGGAATTATTACTGTCCTGGTCCTACTGGCCGCACAATTTCTGATATAGGCCAAGATGCCATTGGCCTTCTTGGCTGCCTGGGCACACTGCAGGCTCAAGTTCAGCCTCTTGCCAAGTAGCAACCCCAGGTCCCTTTTCCCCGGGCAGCTTTCCAGCTACTCTTCCCCAAGCCTGTAGCACTGCCCAAGGGCAGGACCCGGCACCTGTCTTATAGAATCTCACACAGTTGGCCTTGGCCCATTGATCCACCCTGCCCAGATCCCACCACAGAGCCTTCCTATCCTGCAGCAGGTCAGCACTACTATCCAACTCAGTGTTGTCTGTAAACTGACTGAGGGTGCACTCAATCCTCTCATCCAGATTGTAGATAGAGATATTAACCAGGACTAACCCCAGTGCAGAGCCCTGGGAAACACCACTTGTGGCCATCCACCAGCTAAAGGGAACTCCATTCATCATCCCTGTCTGAGCCTGGCCACCCAGACAGTCTTGTACTCAGTGAATAGTGCACCTATCCAAGCCATGAGCAAGCAGCCAGTTTCTCCAGGAGAATGCTGCTGGAGGCTCTGTCAAAGGCTCTAATAAGGTTCATGTAGACTGCATCCACAGCTTTTCTCTCACCTACAAAGTCTGTTATTTTGTCATAGAAGGATATCGTGTTGGTCAAGCAGGACCTGTCTTTCATGAACTCATGCTGGCTGGACCTCATCCCCTGGTTGCTGTGTACATGCTGTGTGAAGACAGTCAAGATGATCTCCTGAATCCCATATGATTATGCATTTTAAAGCAAATTTTTCTAGTTTGCTTTCTGCACCATTCATGTTTTGTACTTAATTGTGTACAATAACAACTTTTTAAATAGTCCCTGGCAAACTGGGATTATAAACAGAAGTAAAAGCTGCAAGGATATGTTTTATATATTAGGTCAGTCTCACTTTCTAGGTGGGATATCGATCCTAAAAGATGGTAGAATCTGGTCCTCTGGGAGTCTTGTTCTGTGCTGGAAAAGAAATTTGAGCTGTTGTTTTACTATGTGCTTATATGCCTATAACGAGTTGAAGTGTAAGAAACAGTGAATCCCACAAAAAATCCTTCTGCATGCATTTTTGTTTCAAGAACTATTGAAGTGAATGAGATAGGAGGGGAAGCTTCCAGATTTGGGGAAAGATATTCATGTAGTGAAAGAGTTTGGATAGATTCCAGGAAATTTGCTATCTGTTCCTGCTTGCCATTACTGTCAAGTTAGGAAAGTAACTTCATCTGTATATACCTCTGCTGCTAGTGTGCTAAATGGAGATAACCACTTCTTTTGTCCATCTTGCCCGTTTTGTGTCTAAACTTACTTGGGAAGAGATGTTTATGTTAAGCATTTTTTTGAGGAGAGACACTTCACTATGGTCCTAATTTCACCCAGGTTCTCTGAGTGTCTCTGGTTGTGGCAAAAATAATAAAAAAATCTCCAAGTTTCTGCAGGGCCACATATTGTGTTTCATAGCTGATTGTGTTACTGGCACAAGGGCAAAAACAGACAGTGTAGTTACATTTGGAGGCTGTATAAGAATCCTGACTTGTTAGGTGCTTAATTTCTTTCCCTGAAGTCTTTGGAGACTTTCCATTGTTTATGAAAACTAGGTTGAAACAGAGAACTGCATTCTACATATACACAACATCATTTCACTCCCCAGCTTGGTTTTCCCCAGGTTAGGTACTTTTGGGAATCTCCCTGCTTCTCCTTATGATAAGGTGCACAGTTGACATTAGCATTAATGAGAGCTGCATGTGCAGTGCACTCAGAGGAGAGAATCCATGCCTCTGGGCATATTTAATTGCTATCAGACCAAGACCTCTTCTGCATAACATAGGGTATGCATAGAACATGGTAATGAAACTGAGAGGCAAAGGACTTTCTTGGGAAGGCATACATGCTGCTCTGTGGGGAAGCTCTGCAGAACTTGAAAAACTCTGCCAACCTGGAGAGAAACATAGATGTCATGCAGGAGGAAATGTCATATTTGGGGAGCACATAGGCTGTAGTGTGTCTGTAACTGATAGTTTGGATTACCTTTGTAGTATACAATCAAGACATGCTGCTGAGAACGATTAGCTGTAGGAGCAAGATGCTAACTTTTTTCTTTAAATCTCTTTTCTGCATGAGACTTGGAGGTTGCTGTGTTGCCTCTAACTTTACAGTGACCTTGTTTTAGGTTGTAGTGAAGAGGAATAAACTGAGTGAAGGCAAGATAAAAATCATATTGTATTTGAGGAAGTGGGAATTGAGTGTTAGGAAAATACAGAAGGGTCTAGTGTCTGTGCTCCAGTACTGTTTCTGACTTCCTCCATAAGTAGTTTGATTCATCTTAGATTCTACTCTTCAGATAAAGAACAATTTTATATTTTTAATTTTTCTATCCCAGAAAGTAGTGAGAAACTTTCCCCAAATAAAAACTGAATATAAGCAAGCATACAACGAGCAATAAAAATTCAAGAAGCTCATTGTCTTAAGGTACTGAGGGAGAGGATTTCTTTGGGAATACTCATTTATCTAAAATTTTGTTCTGGATAAAAGCCAGAGTGTTGAACTAAAATGTTAGGGACAGTTTTTCTGGATGATGGCGTTATGGAGCCTGTGTTCTAAGGATGAGTGTACTCTGAGGGTCTTGTACCATACTAAGCTTCTTCTGAAGCCATCTGAAGTTAGGCACTTCAATCAAAGGATTGAATATTATAGAATAAAATTGAATGCAGAGAAATTAATATAACTTGATCTAAAACACGTCAAAAACTTCTCTCTCACTGGGCTGCCTTTTATGTTACAGGTGCAAACCTATCCTAAGGTCAACATATTTATCTATAAAGAAAAAACAGGGGCCTTTCAGCCATCCTGAGTGTTTTAAGCCCCATACACTGCCCACTGTACAAGTGGAAAGAGGAAGACACAACTGGTCTCCCCACAAAGTTGCAACTTGCAGCTACTCTGAAAGCTGTAAGGCCAATGGCCATTGATACTAGTTAGAGAAACCTTTGGGAAGCTGTAATTTATACCATTTATGTTCAATGCACAGTTAATCTATGAAATGAAGGAAAACGAAGACAATTTAGATCCATTCATCCATAAAATAGGTCACCAAAGAGCTGGTTTAATATGACACTAGTAAGAGCATAGTCGTGATGAGATAATGTTGGACTAGGATCAAATTAATGTATATAATTTCATGTAAACAATGGAAGCAGCTTTTAGTGAAATTTCATAGAAAAATGACATTGGATCAATGAGCCAGTTTCTGTAGCATTTAATGAAGACTCTATTTAATATTGGGAATGGAAGGCTACATATACCTGTAGCTGATTTCTAATTAAAGAATAGAATGTTCAGCTGAAGAGCAGTACTAAGAAATGTGCATTCAAAGCATTAGGAATAGTCTGTGCATTTAGTGATGCATTCTTCTTCTTCTTTCTCTTGGATCTCTCTTTAGTTTTCTGAAGTTAAATATGATACATATGGGAAATAGATTGAAGTGCATTAATTACCTTATTCGTCACATCATTAAAATTATAGGTCTTGCTGCAGACTAGATGCAATGTCTTACTGTGTTTCTGGTACACATCATTAATAAAAGCACTCCTACTAGTGATACGCAAAATGTACTTTCTAAATAACTGTACAGTGATTTGGGGCTCACTTATGCAACATATTGCTACAAACTATTGTAATACCCCTGGCACTTGCTTAAACTCATTGGGTTAGTGATGGAATTAATGAGGCTGGTGCTGCTGCAGTATGCTGAGCACGCTCAGCTCCTCCGATGCTCTTTGTCTGCAGCGAGGCTCTTGTCTTTCAGAGCTGGCTGCCGCTCTGTCTCCAGGGCTGAGCCTAGGATCAGATAATGAACAGCACATCAGTGCAGCGGAGGGGGTAGGGGGTGATGGGAGAAGACTTATTATTCCTTCACTCTCAAACAAAACAAAATCATTGAACTGTCAGGGTCATTAAGGACCCTGGGGTTGTCATGGAAACGACCTTTGGGGGTTTATGGCTGTTAATGCATGAGTGACTGTCTGTATTATATGTGTGTGCAAGGGGTCACCGTTTTCTTGGTGGCTTCTAAAAAAGCTGGATTGGATGGCTAATATTCAGAAAGGAATCTCTGTGCTCTGTGGTGTGACTGTTTTGAATGTGGCAGACTTTGAAGGGAGAGGCAGGAATAAAAGGCTTTACTGACAAATATTTAGACAGAAACATAATTACTCTTGAATTTTGTTTCAGTAGAAATGCAACTTTATTTCCAAGTGTCAGGAAATAAAGTCAGACTCCCTTATCTTTTTAGGGTGTTAGAAAAAACCTCTGGAAGCAAATGATTTTGCTTCAGATGATTTCAGGATGGTAATACAGTGCACTACCTAGGGAAATGACAATAAATTTTAGAGCTGTCACTGCCAGAGAGAAAAAATGTGAATGTACACAGCCAGTAAAATTTTCCCCATCCTCACACAGGGTTTCTGTATGACCTTGGGCACATCATTTAACTGTTATCCTGTTCAAGTTAATGCAAACCATCAATTGACTTCAAATTTGTAGAACATTTGTTGAAAATGAAGGGCATTTGATTTTAAGAATGTGTATTTAAGGCTATGAGTACCCAGAAAGAGGAGTTATAATAAAAGTACACCAAAGATCAATTTTGCCTAATTTCTTACACTCTCAACTGGAAGTCATCCTGGCATTTTGCTTTATCAGCCACTTTATACTGACTGATTAACAATTAGATGGTTATACTTCAGTTTTCTGTAGAGACTACTGCACTTGTCTCCATATGAAGAGATTAAACGAGGGGGAGGGGGAGACAAAGAGGCAGCAAAGCAGGGATAGTATTAATGATTCCTTTTATAGGCAGTGAGGAAATACCACCAGAAGCCAAAAATACTAAAGATTAAGAATATTGGTAGCAATTAAAAAAAAAAAAGTATGGAACTTAGTATCTATTCCGTTTGATTTTTCAGTGTTTTATTTTGGAAAAAAGTTCTGTGATTACAGGATATTGACAAAGGTCCTGGATTCTTCTCCCTCCCTTATCCCTCCCCACCACCCCTCTTGACTGTTTAGATAAATTACTGTGATTGCCAGGTTAAAACTGGAGGTAAAATGTTAACCCCTGTTGTAGAGGAGGAAGTCTAAGTTTGGCCATGCCAAATTAAGTATCCTTGATTTCATGGTGTTTTGTTTTTTGTTTTTTTTTTTTTTAAGTTACCTCAGAGGAATCGCACCATTTTTCTTGAATCTCACCTTTCTTCTCTAATGGAGGAATAGTCACACTTTTGTATTGCATATATTCCTTGTAATAAAGATCATAATAAAATCAGGTAATCCATCAGAAGGGCTGCATAAATATCCCTGACAGCATGGTCAATAGCAGGATGTTAAACACAGGCACTCCATGGCTTATAGCCCACCCTCCCTTCTATTTGTGCAGCCTCAGAAGCTTCTTAGGGTGATCAGGCAGACTAAATACAATGACAAAGTTGCTGAAAATCACAGTCTTATTAGTTTTATTGGTATGCTTGACGTATTTTAGAAACTCTGCTTGTAATTGTATTGGTTACAGCACATTTTTTGTTAAATAGATTGAAAGAAAAAAGAAATGTCATTGTATGACTAAATCTGATTGAGATACAGTCAAACTGGAGTAGTTAAAAAAGAAACTATATTTACATATATTAATGGTTGCGGTGAAAATATTTAATTAAACTAAGAGAAAAATATGTTTGCAGACAGTCTTACTAGACTTTCATTCACCAGACTCTTAAGGGATCTCTATACGTCAAATATATTCCCAGCCTAATACCAGTTACAGAAATAAATTTTTCTGTGCTAGGTAGGCTGAAAAGTTTTGATGTCCATAAATTAGATAACTAATTTTTTTAAACATTTGTTGAGGGCCTCTTAGTTTGCAAGAGCATTAGAAATCATTTAGAATCTAGACTCTCTCCTAACATATTTTATTTATTATCTCTTATAAACCTGATGCTAGAAAGGAACATGGACATAAAGAGTCGGTGAAATATTCAGAGAATCACACAGAATGAAGGGGAAGTTTGGAAGGGATGACAGTGGGTCACCTGGCCTGACCTCCCTGCTCAAGAAAGGTCATCTTAGAGTACATTGCACAGGATTTCATCCAGACAGTTTGACTCCACACACTCTCTGGGCCATCTCTTCCAATGTTTAATCACCTGCACAGTAAAAAGTTCTTCCTCATATTCGGGTGGAACTTCCTGTGCATCAGTTTCTGCCCATTGCCTCTTGTCTTATTCCTTTGTCCACTGTTCTACAAGTTGCCATATATATTTCAATGCACTGATTTTCTGCAGCTTCCCGTTCCTGCTATTTTGGATAAATGTTGGGTCTTTCAACAGTTGAATAATTCAGAGCACAGTATATTGCAAGACTTGTTTTGTTGTTGCGGTTTTTTTTTTCAGTAATGTTTTCCACTTGGGTTCTAGTTCAGTTAGAGTTGCAGTAAAGGCCTCAACAGTGATAAAATTTGAGAAGAAATTAGTTAAAACCACAGCTATAACTGATGTAAACTGGGCTAGCTCCCTCAATTTCTCCTGCATTGTGCTCATTTACACCAGTTTAGGATCTGCATTGCATTGCACTGTGATGAGCTGACCTTGCCTGGATGCCAGGTGTGCACCAAGCCTCTCTATCACTCCCTTTCTCAGCAGAAGCAAAGGAAAAATCCAAGATTTATTCTCTATTGCCTATCAGCTGACTGTACAGCCACTTCCCGGGAAGCACAGCTTCATTATGCATAGTGGTTGTTCCGGAAGACAAATGTAAAAACAAATGCCCCTCACCTCTTTATTTCTCTTAGCTTTTAGTGCTGAGCAGGCATATGGTATGGAATATCCCTTTGCTCATTTTGGGTTGGCTCTCCTGGCTGTGTCTCCTACCAGGATCCTGCCCACTCCCAGACTATTGTGTTGGAGAGACAGCCAAGATGCTGTGTGAGCACTGCTCAGCAGTAGCCAAAACACTGGTGTGTTCAAAAGACTGTTCAAGCTCCCAGTGCAGCAGCTCTGTGGGAGCTTCTGTGGGGAAAATGAACTCCATCTCAGCCAGACCCAATACATGCACTGTCATGGCAGCCCAAGGGGAATTTAGCACAGGAGTACCATACAAACCAACCAGAATGAAAAAAATTATATTCATTTTCTTTCTTAGTCTAAAGGGATTACTTTTGTAATTACACCAACTGAAATGGCCTTAGATTTGTACAGTGCGGTGGAATCTGAATTTACATCAAATGCTGCATAATTCATATGGAACAGACAACAATTATGAGTTAATTGAGGGGCATAGTATTTAAAAAAAAAAACACGTTATGAAGACCATGAGGAGTGTCAGAATGAAAAAAGGCTCTTCAGCGCATTGAAACTCATTTTTTAAAAATATTATTTTCTTTAAAATGATACTGATGGTCTTTTGAAGGACACAAGAACCCTAAGTTCCCTGTTTCTGCACCATTTCTTGTTTAGGAAGTATCTGAGTTGTTTTTTTCTGAGATAAACAGTTCCAATGTTAGGTATGAAATTAGTCGTTTCCATTTTACCCACTGTTCTAAAATGTGTGCTTGATTATCTCTCAGCAGCAACCATAACCTTAAAATCAGATATACTTCAGTTAATACAGTCCTCTTGATCCTTTCTCACCTTTCAGATTATAGGGATTAAGTACTATAAACTATCTATACTGTTGTTGCTTTTGTTCCTACAGTCAACAGAGTCATCACTTTTCTCTGTACCTTCTCACATGTATAATACCTACTTTTGTACAGCTAGCTTGAATGGTTCACTGGTAATCTGAACAGTTTCTGGCCTGTTTCCATGCGTTTGAATAATGAGGACATTTAGCACTATTAAGAAAATGTTTGTGTTTTGCATTTCAAGTGTTACTGTGCCGACACTAACTATAGAGGAAAGCCACCTCACCTACACAAAGTCAATGGCATCAGACTTTCAAAGACATTTTCAGTGGAGGCAGGGAGATGAAATTCAAATATCCCAATCTATAGGCAGGCCACAACAGGACTATAACAAAGGATCTTGACATCTGTTATTTCATTCTTGAGGCTAGAAAAAAAGGTTGGGGCCACCCTGTCACTGGGCTGGTCTCTAGGATTCCTTCCTTAAGTTGCTTCCCTGCAGACCCTGCCATACCAATTTGCTCAGGTCTGAAATGAAGTTCCCACTTACAGCATGCAGGATCCATGAATTCACATCGTTTGCAGTTCATAATATCCTGTGCTGCTCTATTGTCTGTACAAGCTGATAGGAAAGGCTTTGTTTTCATATTAACTCTCTGAACCCACTATTTGAAAAAAAACCACTATTCTTGAAAGCTAAAATATGTGCACATTTCTTTTTAAACTTAAATATGTGGCAGAGTAATTTTTTGCTTGGACTTGAAGTGGACTGAGTCCATTTCAAAAGTTACCTGTCACTTTTCAAAGAGAATTTTGATATTAAATTTAAATTTTAATTTGTATTGAAAATATTCACTGAAAAGAGTAGGACCAAAACATTGTTTGGTTTTTTTTTTTTCAGAAGTCCCTTTTAAAGCCTGTGAAGCAGTTGGTGAAATCATATTCGACAAATAACTTATCCATTCTGCAATTAAATATACAAGTGTAAGAATTTGCTTTGATAATTTAAATTATTTTTAATCTAAAACAAATCCACGCTGAAACCAAGGGGAATTTTTGCAATTCTTTGGGAGAATAAATCAGTGACAGGGAAAACAGTGTAGCTGAATTGCATGTATGAATTACCTGGTACATAAACCGTTCCCTCTCTTGTAACTGGGCATGTTGTAACTGTATGCATGCATGTCACATCATGTGAGGCGACACATGTGTGTCTGTTTCTACCAGAAGAATTGTTGGGTACACTTGGAAGACTCAGAAGCTGAGGAGCAAAGGAGAAAGGAGGCACTTCAATTAGCTTAATTTGCTAGTATAACCATGTCACACACAGGGATAATTATTTCATCACTATTAGTGATCTATGCATCAAAAAAGATCAGTGAGTCAAGTCTCACTTGTCATCAGACTCTAGTGAAATTGTCTAGGACTGTTCATGGGGAGTTTCTCTCTTGCCTTATTTCTGTGTGCCTCAAGATCCTCTTCACTCATATTATCCTGAAAAAAACCAACCATTTAGGAGCCAAAGTTCTTACTGTACTCTTCATTTTCAAAGTTATTCATAGAAATTCTTAGATACTGCCTATTTTAGTTTAAAGGCCCAAGACATCCTGATATCTACCTTTTTTTTCTCCCTAACATGAGTACAGTACCTGTTTCTTACTAAGATTTTTATCTAAACTCGACCCCTGGTTCCCAGATTTCTCTAATAGCTTGTTTGAAGAGGAGGGAAATTTGGTAGTTCTAATCCTTCTGGCCTTTGGTACATTATTTGGTGCCACATGGGAAATCATTGGTGAAAGCAGGTGAGATGAGCAAGAACTGTAAAGTGGATAAGGGGCTGATTAAAAAGAACTGACAGAGGCTTGTGCTGAAAGGGAAAGGAAGTCTGGTCAGTTAGGTCCTCAAGGACCACTCTTGGGACTAATACTAATATTTCTGTTTATGACCTGGGCACAGAAAATAGATGTAAGCTAATGACACTTGATGAGAAGTAAATAAAGAAGGCATCGCCTACAAGCAGGAGGTTAAGAATGTCACAAAAGAACTGGATGCTGGTCTGTATTTTTAGAAGTGGAATTTAATTTAATGTTCAAATTGTAAAGCAACAGTTCATACTATAATCTAGAAGTTGTAAAAATAGAAACAGCGGTGAAAGCAAAGTTCTGGGCCTTTCAGCTGATCACAGTACAGCTATGAATCACCAGTGCAACACAGTTGTAGAAAAAGTGTGATCTGATGGCATGTCTGGTAAAATAATTAATACAAGTAAGCATTGATAGTGTTGAAGTAAGTAAGATTTCTTTTGGAATGATGGGAACATTGATCTCTTAGGTAAGAAACATGCTTTCAAGGTGTAACAGAAAAGGTTTACTTGGATGAACAAGGAAACAAACTACTCCACAAAAGAAGGGAAAGAACCTTGATTTGTTTAGTTTAATATAATGCACTTTCTTCTATAAGGAAATTCTGGAAAAGAAAAAGGACTATTTGTCTTTAGAGAGAATACTGGTACAAGTAGAACTGGGCATCGTATGTTTTAGAAATCAGAACTGCACTGAAGCAGTTGTCCTAGCATAGTAAAGAAGTTAAGGAACTTTGGTGGGTTTTAAATGAGATTGGATGCCTTGATTGCTTAACTCTGAAAAGTCCCTCTTTAAGATCAGTAACATAATGTCATCTTATTAACACAAAGACTAATTGATGAAGTCATCAGGAGGATTAGCAAACTAAAACTTTGGATTTCTGTGTAGCTATCATTTCCTTTACTAGATGGGTCTTGAGTTTGAAGAAAGTAAGAGACATAATTTTCAACTATAGTTAAGGCATGACTCCAGCAGATCTACTGTCTTACATGCCCTATTACACTGATAAGAAAAGGCAGAAACAGTATGAAAGGAAGAGACTGGAGAAACAACCTCTTTGGCAGGAAGATAAAAGTGGAATTCATCTGCATTCCTGAGCTCAGTCCACTCCCTTGGGCCTAAGCCAGGCTGTTCACAAGAGAGAAAGCTGATCAGCTAACCTATATAATCCCTTCTTCTGAGTAGTTTAGAAAAAGCTGTCTGGCCTAAATGAGAAATAACAGGAGTTTTGTAAGGTTGTCTCTAGTCTTGGTGCTGGATCAGACCAATCACTGAATGCTGTGTGCAATTTAGCTTATAGAAACAGTAGTAATTTGATCAGAGTAACTTTCCACAAAATAATTTTTGCTGATATATTAGCTTAGAAAAAGGTAACCCAGGGTAATATGTATTACTAGAGCAGCATGCTAATATGATCATATTCTTTCTGGCACCCGAGCCAATTCACAGCCAGCTCAGATTATTTAGCAGAACACTGCAACATAATATACTGTAGCATCTTAAGAATCAGACTAGTCTTGAACTATATAAATGGTAACTTTAGTGTTCATAAAATTCAGTAATAAATTCCTATTCATAGGATTTTATTAGTTGAATCATGTGAAAGACATGCCTTTGAGCCAGGGCAGGTGTCTGCTTTAGTTCTGCAGCATCATGCCATCAGTATAAAACACAGGACAATGAAGTCAAAACTTCCCTGAGGATCATATTCAGCACCAGATATTCATTAACTTAGGCCTCATACTGGATGGGAACAGATTAATACAGTAAGAACAAAGATGCCAGATGTGTAGTTTCTTGGCCATGTTTTAAAGTCTGTATGTCAAAGGACAGAATTAAAGGAAATGTTTGACCTTTATTCCATAAGTCCCAGGAAAAGACTTATGGTTACTTTCCTTTTTGTATGGTAATGTTAAAAAAAGGACTTATGTAATTAAAAACATTTTCCATTTTAAAAATATGTAATGACCTTATTCAGGACTGAATGTTGTTCTCTTCGGGCAAATAAAATAAGTTTCAAGGCCCGACGGGATAAGGCACATCTTATCTTTACATATGTGAGCAGATACTGAGAACAAACAGAAATAGCAAACTTCCCTGGTGAATTACATGTCTTCAGGAAAGAAGCCAAGACCTGGTCATTCACAATGAAAGAGTAAAGTTCCGCTTTTGAGAGCAAAGGCCAAACTTTCAATTAGATGTGAAGCCATGGCTCATGGCTTCGCCTTATTAGTGGAGTTCCTAAAAAAAATAAATGTGAGTCAGCAAAAAGTTTCTATGCAGACCAAATTATCATGCTCTGTCTGTCTAGATAAAAAATGCAACTCTGTTATCAAGACTCTTCACCAAGAACAAAAATTCCTACTTTCAGGGTAGTTCAAATTAATGAGACATTCAAATAACTACGAAATAAAGCTTTCAAGTAGGAATCAAGTATATGGCTTGATACAAATATTGCATTAATTTGAAATGCAGTAAATAAAGAACAAAACTGTGATAATTTTTTTTGTTTTGTTTTGAGATGTATTTTAAAAGATACTGGCTTCTCTGTACCTGCACAGGCTAGTTGTATTGAAATCTGATCTTTAGATGTATGTCACTGTTAGTAGAGGTGCAGTGAATGAGCGGTTCTGGGGCTAAACATCAAGACGACTATGGGCTGGGCTGGAAGGTTAGTGAGATAAGGATGCTGATAGGTACATACCTTCATGCCTTTGCAGTGCTCCTGAGTTTATGTGGGGTTTGAAACTGTGCAACACTGCAGTGCCTTTGCGGGGTCACAAGACTCACAAGAATGTTAAAATAATCCAGTAACAGACAGAGTGTTAAAGACCACAGTGCCAGCAAACAGGTGACAGGTTCCTCAGAGATTTACATAAATTGATTAACCCTGAGAGCCCTGTGAGTGATTACTGTGCTGGTGAGTAATTTCTCATGCTGATATAGGTCCTTCCTTTCCTCTGTGTCACTCCCAAGTGCCCTAAGCATTATCCTTTGATGTTCTTCCTACAGCCTAAAGACATCTCAGTTCACTCTTGATTTTGCACTGTTAGTGACTGCCATGGTCCAGGCTTACTGCAGGTTTGCTCCTTGAAAGGAAGTTGGGGATGGAAGCCAGAGGTGGTGAAGGACAGAGTCAAAGCAGTGGCCTGGCCACAGGTCCTCTCACCACGGGCTCTCCCACCTATGTGTGCAAGGATTTAGAGAAGAGATGGGAAGTAGATCTGGTTTGGTTCAGATGACAAATAGTAGACAACTCTGAAAACCGTCTGTTCAAATGAGCAGTGCTGAGGGTCTGAAGACTTCTATGAGCAGATGTTATTTTATTGCACTAGCTGTTTTCAGGTTGGCTCTGGTACCAGTCTCTTTTTTCTCTTTCAAATCACTAATTGAGATGTAGGTCTTTTATGCAAAATTCAAACAGAGAAACATTACAAGTTCCTGAAAATAAAGTTTACTGAAAGATTTGCCACTTACTATTTCTTATTTCACAGCTTGATTTAAAATGTCTTATGCTACAAAATGAGAAAATATTTGAAAAAATGAAGGAATTATAATAGAAATAAAGATTGATTATTTTTCTTTAGAGAATATTTCCTTTAATTTCCTAAAGTATGCTGGATTTTGTGTTAATGTAACCAGATATTCAATATATTCCAGATCTTGTTATTATAATTCTAATGATTTGTTCTGATAATTTGCTCCCAGTATGTAATAGTGCTTATATATAGGAGTGGGTTCGAGCTAATTGCCACACAGTTCTTTTTATTAGGACTATAGAGATTAGTAGCCCACCCAAGTTTATGAAAAATATACACATTTACAAGCATGTTGATCTGATTAAGGTTGAGAACAGTCCTTCTGAACATAAATCCCTGTAAATCTGTAAATAAATACACATTAAAAAAAAAAGGGAGTGACTTTTTAAGGAATGTCTTCCTTTGGTTTCATTTGTGAAAAGGCAGATGTTTTTCAGCCCATAGTTTTATTTTTTTATAGAGTTGCTTGTATTTAATTTTTTTAATGGAGTAATACTCATTGCTACTACTTACTACTCTACTAAACCAAGAAGATTCCATGTCACCAGATTTGAAGATCATTTGGATTTGTGTGTGACTTGTTCCCATGTTATGTAGTTGTCATTCGTTCTGCTGACTCTGATATTGTACTGATACATATACTTGGGAAGTTTCATTCTTTATAAAATGGATACTACTTTACAAAATAAAGGTTATTCTAAACTCCTATGGGGAGTCTCTACCTTGCCAGCTGAAGGCCTCTCAGAAGTAGTTCCTTTAAACTTCTGATAGATTTGTTTTGTAGGATTTTTAATACTGGCTTGAAGAACTCTGTTCAGTTAAAGTACTTAAATATACATGAGACTTCTATGTACATTAAGAAAAAAATTATAAAATCAAAAATTTTACTATATTAATGAAGATGTACAGTTTTATGTTTTTTATATTAAATGAAGATGTGTTAATGATATCTGGAATAATAACACATGAAAGCATATGAGGAAAATATAAGGGAAATGAAAGAGAAAAAATGCAATAAACATCAACATTTGAATGTACTTTTTTATATGTTGCACTTAACTGGGATTAGGTGGAGCATTGTATACTTACAGTAATATTGTGCTGATATATGTTGCATGCTGTAACACTCCTAAGTTTTGCACAGTGGTAGTCTTATAAGTTTCAAAGTAGTAAAAATTACCCCTGAGGTGAAAGATTGAATATTAAGTGAATGACTACAATTTTTTAATATAATTATTATTTCATATGCTGTAAACCTTTTTTTAAATCTCAGTTTTGACTTAGCCAATTTTGATGCCCTTTGTTGAGCAGAATTCACTCAAGTGTTTTTCTCTTTGAAGTTTGTGTTTCTTCCTGTTTCTGTTTCACACTTTTTCTGTCAAAGGCATATATGTGTCCATTTTATGTATAGAGAGAGCTTTACCGACCTGGATCCCTCTTTTGGTTGTTCTGAGAAGGTTAAACAGTTTCAACCAAAAAAAAGGACCAGCTAGTGTGAAGTAATTTCCATATACTTTATGGGTGGTATTTTCTCTCCTTTTCCAGCCTCTGCAGACTGGATAAGAGGGCAAAAAATCTGCGCCTGGGAAGTAGGGTGAGCACTCTGGTCAGAGCTGCCAAGCTCATTCCAGTGCTGCTTCATGGGCTGGCTGATGTACACAGAGTTTGGGACTGCCTGCATCACACCTGGAGACTATCCAGCTGGCACAGCAGCCTGGATTAAGGTGGTACTGAAGCTTAAATCCACCTTAGCTGTGTTCTCCCAGGCATCACAGTCTGTGAATTTTCCACTGCTCCTCTCCTTCCCCATGTACAGTCAAGAAGTAAAGCAAGGATACCAGACTGGAGAAGGCATGTTGATTCTCTTTGTATCTCTTCTCTGGTAAGATCAGCCTGATCTTGCAGTGTTAGTTAGGTTTAGATTTTACGTTCCTGAGGAAAAAGCTTTACTATGCTTGTAACATCACCGTTTATCTCAGTTTTGATTTATTAGAGTATTATACACTTCTGAACCTCAATTTACTTGTTTAAACATGTTTGAAGTGCTTGGATACAGAGTGAAAACCATTTCTTTACTGAAAATTTGTACATCAGCCCTTCATTAATTTTCTAACATTTGGTGCCTTTATTGGTTTCCATGGGTGCTGGACTGGGCCATATGTTATGTCTGCCATAGAGACTGCAAGCTACTGTCAAGATACTAAAGCCAGTTTTGTTAAAAAAATTTAGCTGCCACAACACATGCAAAATTTGGCTGGACATTAAGAAGTAGTAACTTCCAGAAGGTCTCCCATGTCAGCTGTGGGAAGGAGTGTCTGTTAAACCCACCTTGGGAGTGCCCAATGCAATTTTCTTATTCTTAAGTATTTAGTCAGCTTTAGGACCTGAAAGCTTCTTGTCTAACTTCAGCAGTTTCAGCAATTCCCTCTGCTGAGACTGTCTGAAAATTCAGACAAATACTGCCCTGTGATGGTCTCCTCACATTGTCAGGCTGTAGTTCTCACTGAATCCCAGAATGACAGGAGCCTGTGAAAGTAGCCAAGATTCCCATATCCTCAGTTGGACCAGAGATCTGACTGCCTGCCACATAATTGTTCATTTATGTGAGATTATGACTGTGAGAATATATCTGAGGCAAAAAGAGATCTGAAAATCCTCCTGAGATACAGTGGGGCAGGAGGTGTAAGTTTTAGGTAGAAGAGAAAAGATTGCTTTAACAAAAGGGCCAGTTGAGTTTCTTACATTGCAGCATGTAACTGCCCCTGCAGTCATGAGGAATTGAGTATGTGTACCCGAGGCACTGCATCAGTACAAGTAATTTCAGTTATTTTAAATACCTAGGTTCAGTTACATAACTATTTGATTTATCTGCACATGTTCTCACTAGAGAAAGTACCTGAACAGTTGCTGTTGCTATTAATATTATTTGGATAAATCCTCAGGAATACTGAGCAACTGCATCTTTCTTGAGTAAACACCTGAGTCTGCAGGTGTTCAGCATAGTAGCCTTCTGGATAACTTAGACTGCATCCTGGGCCTCACTCTTTTATATTGTCAGGATTCAAAGACATGGTTTTCCCACAGGCCCTATTGTACATTTGGAGAGAACATGGAATATACTGGCACTTAAGTTCCCAGGAAAGAAATCTGTATATATTTAAACCACTTACTGGTTACAGCATCTCCACATATCCTTGATCTCTCTCACCAGGTAAGGACTAGATCCTGAGGAACTCTCCACATTCAGGAGTGGTTTTTTAATCAGGAGGACATTTAAGATCATCAGGAGAGCTTTATCTGAGGAAGAAGCACAATGATATTCTACAGAATTGCTTAATTCGTTGTATTAGATATTTAAATAGAGGCAGCCTATGATTTTTAATATGGTTTTGAAAAGCTGCACTCTGTGAGGTACTAGCCAGTAATTGTGCATATATGTAAACAGAACATCTATACAACTTGACTTATTTGTATGACAGCAGTAGGAAGATTATCATCATAACATCCTTCACAGAGTATTTCATATCAGGCAACCTTCCCCAGCTGTAGTTCTTAATCTTTATTAGATCTATTATGCAAACACAGAAGGCTTCTTGAGTCAGCAGAAACTCAGCAAGCTGATATGTGTTGTTCATGTTGCCTTGCAAATCACTTGCCCTAATCACCTAAGAGTTGATTAAAGTGGAGGTTGATTGGTTAATTTGCTCTCAACCCTGGAGAACCCACGAAATTGATTATTATAGTAGTTATTTAAAATATGAGGTACATCATTCTTAGGGTTTAGCCATATTGTAGAGACAAACATGAATTTATGGATCATTATATGTATTAAAAAAAAGGAAATTAAAATAAAAATTAACAAGTACTTCCCTGCTAGGCATTTATCTATGTTGCTTTTAAATTAAATAAATTTCATTAATATTCCTATTTGTATACTGCATGACAGGTTCCTCTGACTGATTCATGGAAAGTGTTAGAATGAAGAGAATATAAACAAAAAAACCTATTCTCTCACTCTCATATGTACCTCAGTTTACCTTACCAACATTTCCATAAAGAGTGAAAAGCAATGAAGACTATTGGGAAAATTTCCCTCACATACAGCAATACGAAAGATAATCTAGAAAATACTTGATGTTCCAAGGGAAATGATGGGAAAGCTATCAATGGGGTGGAGTACTGCTACCTTAGGTCCAATGTTCTAGAAAAATGTTACAGTTTACAGCCCTGTCCTGGTGATGAAAAGGGAGAGAGGGGACTGAGTAGTTTCCCAGCACTGCACTGAAAATGTCTGTGAATGCTGACAAGACTTCATAGTCTCACACAATGTACCATATGTTTCTTCTGGCCAAAGATGGTAGTAGCTGTAGTGAAAAGAGGGTAATATTGCTTGAAAGATAAAAAAAAAATTATAGTTCTGCATGTTTTTTATTCTTTTACTCTACGTACTTTGAATGAATGAATAAATACTGCTTTGCTTAGAAGGCAGCTTTTTTAAAAAAATACTTTACTAATGTATTGACAGTGTCCCAGAGGTTAAAATCTTACAGATAGAAACACAGATGGGCTTATGAGCCAGAGATTCAGGACAAAAATCTGGTCCCAGAGTGACTGGTCAAGGGAGCAGCACCATTCAGGAGAAGGGTCAAGGTACAGCTAACATGGATAAAGAGGGTGTTAAAAGCATGGGCTGTCCTGTCATATCTGTTTCTTTCTCTCCTCCTTTGCAGAAAAAAAAAGCATTGGTATAGACATTTGGTCTCCACATGGAAAATTACTCTGGTTTCCTCTTGGCCCAGGTGTCTTAGTAGAACTTAGCAGAATTTGCACTGTACTTTCACAGGCAAGTATAATCAGGTTTCAGTATTGATATGGAATAGGCATAGTGCATGTTAGAAACAGCCGACTTTCTCCTTTGTGTTTCATTGGTTCCTCACCAACTTCCACAGGACTGGGGCACAAGGTTGGGGCCTGCCCCCTGGTCCCTAAAGCACCACCTCATGTCTGAAAGAAAGTCATTGCTGGGTCTTTGCCCCTTTCTCCTTTGCTTTCTCAGCAGCATGGTCTGATCCCAGCTGATGGGTTTTGGACTGGCTTCATTTTTATCTTTTTTAAAACTTTATCAGATATATTAGTGCAAATCCTCATCTTCTGACTGCAGGCTGTTCTCTGCTGGCTGCTGTAGTGTTTCCTGCACAGCATCACTTCCCTTCACTGGTTTCCTGTGTACATTTACTGAGGCAGCTTCTGTTATCTGGCTGCATTCATTGCAGTTACTAAAAGCTGAAAAATGTAAGAGCTACATGTGTAAGCCTTCTTTTTATAGTTGCTGTCCACATTTTTCTTTCTGCATACAGTTGATTAATTCTTCTCTACAATGCCTTGAGGACTTAGTGTGTCAAGTATCACATGTGATAGATCTGCTAAGTGCATTTATGAAGACATCTTTGGGCAACAGTATAGTCATACACTGCATTTACAGAGGGTGTGTCTTGGGTCCTGTCCTTACTGGTAAACAAGCATGTTTCTGTATTTCCTGGTAACTAATTTCTGCCTGAGAAGAGATGTTTTTGGGAGACTGCTGACAACTGTTGTGCTATAATTCTACTCACAAAAAAATGCATATCTTGTTCATTTCTTTGTCGGGTAAAAGGGGTGCCATTCAGAGGTGTATGTTTGTTGTTTTTGTTACTTATGCAAAAGAATAGAGGTAGGTGGGGAAAGACTGTTGCATGCAAATCTTTGGTCATTTTAGTTGCCTTCTTTCAAACACTGGCTCCTTTCAAGAGCTGCAGATTGTCAGAACCCCACTTTTCTAAAGCTCAAATTCAAACTGTCTAACCTGCAAGGAATGGTGATTTGCTGCCTGTAGCTTTAAGCAAATGGAGTGGTAGATTTTCATTCTAAGCAGGTACCATGTTCACTACTGTATACAGCTTTTTCCAGCTGGGGTTCATGCTACCAGTTGATTAGAGGCTTTTCATGCTGCTAAAGGACAGTGAATTGCTGTAGATCAAATGCTACCAATAAAGGCAGATGACCTCCTCTACTTACTGAGAGAAATTTGAAAGAGGAAAATCATGTATATTCCATAAACTGCCACATTTTACTGTCAGAGAAAAAATACACATATGTAATCACCTTTCAAATGGATATTTCTAAGCAGATATTTTTAATCACCTATGTTTTGCAGATGGCTTTTTTCACTCGTTAGAACACACTGGCACAATCCACATTTTGTATTCATACTCTGTTACCTGAATCTCAATTAATACAGCCAGCAGAGTGGCAGGAGAATAGGAAGGACTTTAAAACACCTACATCCTGGAATAGATGGAGTCTTGTGATTTCTGTTATGTGAATGTACTTTCTTCTCTGACCAAATATGGAAGCAAGCACTAATATTGCAGAGTTTTCTGCTCACTTCCAGTTTGCAGGAGTTTCCTGGTGGAGGTACAACCTGTGCACTGAGGATGGAAGCTTGACAAAATGCATATTTTCTTTGCATACCTTTAGTAGATTTCCTGCAATAATGTATAGTCCACGGGTTGAAACTGCTTGAGTCCCCAGTTTTTCCCCATATTTGGGCTCTGGAAGCAATGCTTCTGTAAAACCCCGTAGCCTTTTTGATGCTATGCAGAGGCTGTAGGATGAGGACTCCCCATAGAAGGTGTATTTTCAGTGAATGATTTACATCTGGTTTTAGAGCGTTCATGCTATCGAAGCAATACTATCATAGCTGAAAAGCACACCCATAGCCCATCTTACTGCACAGTAAGCTAGCTAAAGAACACAAAAAAGTGAATACCAAAGTGGTAGCACTTTGGTGCATTTCATCTCAACACACAGTGGCAGCTTTGCCTCCCAAAAATTGTACTGGAGCTATAGCTTGACTAAAAGATTTTCACAATTGCTGATGGAGAGTGAGGCCTGATAGTGCTTAGGCACTGCATAGAGAGAAGTAGACAGACACAGCTCTCACTTGTAAAAACAATAGATAAAAATATACAGAATAAAGAAACATAACCAGCAAGCAGCACATGGGTTAGTGGAAGCAAATCTCAGGTGAGATCCATGGTCTAGGGCTCAGATTGGTTTTTGAGAAAGAATGGAAAGGAAAGTGGATAGAGAGATGAAAAGGAGAGAAGATCATTCTAGGTTTTTAGTCATTGTGTATGACTGAGAGTAGAAAGAGAAATGCATGGAAAGTAATTCAGTTATGTTTCATTCTATTCTGTGTGTCCTATGTTACTGCTTCAGCCTCAAAACAGAGTGTGTGAACATTTTTCATCTGCCTCAGATGTGATGTCCAGCAACTAAGGATGATACTAACACTATGCCAATTGTATGTAGACATTAATTAACTTTAATGTTACTTTTAATCATTGTTTTATAAAGGTGTAGGTTAGGTTATCAAATAGTAGCTATCACAAAAGGAAGTCATCCTGATTTATTTCTATTCATGTGTGAAATGGCAGGTTGTTTATGTAGTTGTTTACAGTTTTAAATCAGTGATGTTTGTGTCATGCTTTGAGGACATGAGATGAATGATTTCTGCTTATAATTTTTTTATACTCTATTACTGCCTAGGAGCTTAAAGCATGATTAACAGAGATGGGTTCATCTTAAAACCCCAGATTAGAATTTCCCTAACACCAAGACTCAGAAGTTCTTATCTTGGAACTTACTGATGTTGGAGCAGAATATTATCCAGAGACCATTTGGGTGCTACCACCTTTCTGCTTCATAGAGAGAGCACTTGCACGTCTTGGAGAAATGTTCAGACCCTGTTACAGCATTTATTGAGATTTTTATACTGTCAGTAATCAGAATGAAAATATATATCCTCAGTGTCTGTTAAGAAAAAATAAATGCAGAGCAATGTCTTTAGGGGAAAAAAAAAGTTTAATTTTTCATCACTTCAGCACTTTTATTATAATTTTATTCACATTATTTAATAACATCTTGTGTTCTGAGGTATTTTTGAACTTTGTAAAAAAAAAAACTTTATTCAAAACAGTCTGCAGTGAAGAACTGTTTCAGTGACATTTTTCCATTTTTCATACACTGATAATTTGTGTATTATCGCATTATTTAATAACTTGCCAGTTTGTACTGTCTTTAAACTCTCTAATCTGTATATGTGAAATACAGACTTATCTCAGTTGGAAATACTATCCCCTACATTTTACAGAGCCAGCCCCTCATGGTTACCAACCTTTGAGGTTTTTCTTAATGCATAATATTTTCTCAAATCAATATTCAGAACAAAATGAATTCTGCTATCACACAGAGGTGGTCAAAATAGCTGGTCAAAAATTTTCTGATGTTATAAATTATTAATAAGGAAAATTTCAGCTCATTTAAACATTTTGTTGAAGTACATCCATTTTGATGCCATTTCTTTAAAAGCTGGTAAACAAACTACTAAAAGTATTTCATTTAGACTTTTTAAAAAGCATGTTTCACTTTGAAATGAGTGTTTCAATCATTCATGTATAGACTAAGATACATAATTTCATCAAGTGAAAATGAGAATGAATAGTATTGTGTTTATCAACACAAGTATTTCTCTTCTGTTTCTAAATTCTATATATGGCAATATTTTCTATGAGATGAAGTACTAATAAATTACTGTAGGATCTCTAAGTGAAACTTCTCATAAAATGGAAAATCCAGATTTCAGAGAGTTCTGCTGTAAGACTGTGTGCTTACACAGCAATAATCAGCTTTGCAGACATGCACTGGAGAACAACTTCTTGCATGGCAATTTTGTACAAAAGGATCCCTGCCTTTTAATAGAGCTTAAGTAAGTAAGAATCAGCGTTATGTCCATTTCCTTCACTGGAAAACTGCAGGTCTTGTGTTGGAAAGTATAAGAGAAGCATTTTCTGTAAAACATATGAAATAAGCCTTGTATTTCACATTGTCCCAGTAAAGGCTGGCACCGCATCTCTGGAAGGTGTGGAGTACTTAGAGCAGCTCCAGATGAAAGCAAGGAGAAAAGTCTTGAAAGAGTGAAGGACTGGGTTTTGATGTCTGTAGAAGACTGAGTGAAGACAGTGCTCTGGTATGTAAATGTTATTTTAAAAGAGAAAGGGAATTTGTTTCTCAGAGAAATTTGTTTTACTGTCTAGAATGAGAAGTAATGGTCTTAAATAAAAGCCAAAGAGTTTTAGGCTGTAACAGTGTTAGTAGATAATTAGACAAAATAAGAGGTTGACAGTAGATCTAAACAGTTGGTACCATTTAGCCTTTTTGTCTACCCCAAAGCATTGTGGTGTTTTCCTCTAGACTGCATTTAGTCTGGACCCTGAGAGAGAACATCCCAATTATCCACAAAGTCTGAAAGTGCATGAAGAATTATTTGGTTCAAGTCCATATTTCCCCCATAGGTGTTGGTGCACATTTTACATGCACCTGTAACAGATATTTCAGATTAGCTTCCTCCAAATGGATTCTCAGTTATGAGCACTAAAATACTCTAAGAATGGAAATAACAAATGATACTGACTTGAAAACTGTACAGCTGCTCTGAACCAAACCACTAATGTAAGCACCTTGCATTTTTTATATACAGAATGCAAACATATTGCGAGTGCTAAAGGCTTTGCATCAGTGAATGAGATTGATGCCTTGAAATTTAGATGAATTTGTTAGGTATTACCTAAGTATAGCTCTTTTTCCCAAGGTCCTTTCCACTGCTCTTTTCTACCAAAAGATGGAAAACTGGGATAGATAAACTCTTTAATTGAAATTTGGGAAGGGGCCACTGACCTGAGTGCAGAATGAGATACGTCTCATGGAGCTATGAATTAATTAAGCCTTCTGTGGGTTATAGAGCACTAGTGTACTGTTAATATTTCTAAGCCAGTTTCATGAATTTTTCTTTTCAGAAGCTGACATTTTAAAAGATTTGACACTTTTTATTTTTTCTTTTTTTTTTTCCTAACACCAAAATGGATTTCTTAGTGTTACCCCCCCCCCAAAAAAAAAAAAAAAAAGGTAAAAATTACAAAAATTTTAGCCTACGGCAAGTATTTATGATAGCTTTATAAAACTATAAAAATGGGACACTGGTTTCTGAACTCATAGTTTGAGTGCCATGAACTTTAATTAATTAAATGGTTGCTTTTATTTTTAGCTGAATTAGGATATTAAGTTTGTGTTTCCTTTTTCAAGAAAATGAAACCAATTGGGGTATTATAAAACACTAAAATCAATACATTATTATACTCATATTGCTTTTGATTTTTTGAAAGTTTCCAATGGCTATTTAATGCTCAAGGAGTAGCTGCTTCCAACAGTCTGATAACAGGTGCACTGCAGCCAATATGAGACATGGCTTGAGGAATATCCCAGGTTTACACAATGCAGTCCCAAAATAATGTGATTTTCACCTCCGGGCTGGGAACATTGTCTTGTATGTACATGGTACTTTGTTCCCTTTTTGAAACCTTAAGTCCACAAGTTATAGTTGCATTTGCTTGTCAGGTTTTACCAGCTTCCTCCAATATATTGCACTACTTTAATTTCCCCACTTATGCATACCTAGACCAAGTTTCTTTTCAAATGAAGGTACCCTTCTGCAAAAATTTGTGCATATACTTTAATCAATTAACCATGATTAATTTAATTCTGTTAATCATTAGCTAATCTCATTTACTGATATTATGACTGCATAATCATTTTCTATGAAAATTTTCTCAGCCGAGTATATTTTCCCTCAAAATAGTTGAATCCTTCTGAGTGGTACCACGGCATATTTTTGAAATTGCGGAAATTACTGGATGGGAATTTCTGATAGTGATTGCGAGATGTGCAGCCAAAGAAGGAAAATGCTATTAACTTCAGTGGGTAGCTTTACTTTCCCAGTGCCTCTCCAGAAGCAGGATGATAGGCTTTTTGTGTCTCCATGTAGATGTTGCTTTTGGTGTGTTTGGTTTCTGACCCAGTTGAAATCTGTGCCTCCTGGTGGAGAACTATAGTTCTGTGTACCACTTCCTTGCCTTCTCCTTTCCAGCTGTACAAAGCATAGCAATATTTTTTTAATCTCCAGTGTGTTATAGCAATCTGATTTCAAGTTAATATCTACTTACAATACAAATGTCAGTAATATATGCATCTGTGCTGACCTAACATGACCTCGCTACAGTCAGAACAGTTTTTAATGGCCAATGGGACCTTCCAGGTTATGTTTCTGGCTGCACTGGTATGTAAAAGAAAGTCCTACCACGATTTCTCATTGCTGTGCAGCTGGTTACATTTTCCTGCAATCAGTGCCAGTTGGGATAAGTATTATCAATTATATGCCCTGAGGCATACAAAAAAGACATTTCTCAGCTGTGGACGTTTTTTAAAAAATTGATTCTTTGTAGAGGTCTCTAGAAGTGTGAAAGAAGTATTACTGATCACATTTCTGTGATTTGGAATAATGATCAAATGTGATCTAGATCTTGTGTGTTACAAGATCTCATCAGTGGAAATGTCAAATACTGGATTCTCATTTTCATATTCTGGGAATGAAGCTGAATCCAGGTATCTTCGTTTATCACTGCAGCTCTCAGTGTAGAGAGGTATGTGTCAAATTGGTTGAAAGCTGAGCTATATGTCCTACACCACTTATTTTCCCTAATTTTCCCCCAAATCTTTACATGATCACCATAACCCTGATATTACCACAGATTTGATTTATGGCTGGATTTATTTTTGGGGGTTTTTATTATTTATTACTCTCCCCAAAGTAAAGAAAAGAAAACTTTGTTCATTACAAGGTGTGAAAACTTTTTCTCTGGATAAAATAATTACATGCAAGCTTGGATATGAGAAGAAGAGAAAATTTCACTTCACTTTTTAAATTATATGTGAAACTTTTGGGACAACTTACTGTTTCCTATTTAAATATCTAATTCAGATGCTGTGAACTGTGACTTAGAAGTGCATGTATATTGAATGGGTAATTCAGCATCCAAATCTTAGATTCTTTAAAGGACCTAAACAGTCAAAAGTAGTGTCCCCATTGCCACAATCTATGAGAAAAAGGGGCAGACAGGAACTACTGTGAAGTGGAAAGGGATTGCTTACTGTGAACTGGAAAACAGTTATGTTAGCAAAGATACATTTTTATAGTAAATTTTCAATTTGCAAACTATATTTTTAGTGTAAATGCTTCTCATTTTCAAAATATTATACGCTTTATATAAAAGTTTGAATACACAGCTGCAGAATTAACATAAATATCTGATAAACAGATTTAACTTTGCTTCAGAAAACACCAGATATTTTTATTTGGAGTTTGCTTGTATATAGGCATACAAGGCATAAAAAAGAGCATAATGTTCACTGTAACCATGTTGACCATGTTTGTCACATTTCTATTATTTATACTAAATTTAGTCATCTAAGTGGTTTCTAAAGTGTTTACAAAATTCTTAGAGATATTTTGATAATTGATTATTATTTTAGACTTTTATGTAGTAAAATAATTCAATAAGTGGTTCAAAACCAACTGTCAAATATATACCTTACATTGATATTATTTATGTTCCTGAAGTTAAGCTAGTTCTTTAAATACTAAGCTGAGTTTAAAAAGCTGCATAAGATTTATGTAAAAAAGACCAGAGGAAAGCAATACATATAAAGTTGATCTTCTAAACAAAGTTCTCCTAAATTGGTAGATTCCTCATTTCAACTAGAGCATGATTTATTCTTGTTACTTTCAACCTGTATCCCACATGACTGACAAGTAGCTTCTACAGGAAAAGCATAAAGGATATTAGCTCAGCTAGATTTTTCGTAATAGAGAGCATCAAACTGGAACTGTCTATACAACTAATGATCTGAAACCACAGATAAAAATAAGTTTGGATTTATTCTTGCCACCTTGGAAAAACTGTGTCCCCTCTACTTAAAAAGATGCTGAAAAGAAGGGTAGCTATTCCTTTGATCCAATACCCAAGGCTCACAGTGTTTTTAATCATCTATTTCCAGCCTATATACCTGGTTTGCAACCAGCTCCCCATCACTTTCTGTCATATCCAATAACACTCCCTTCTATTCAGCTGCCACGGGCAACTTTTGAGGCTCTTTTTGTTGCTGCTTCTTGTCAGAAGTGTAATGGTTTATGCCCAGAGAATGCTTTTCTCCTAGGACACGCCGCCTAAGAGTATTAGCACCCAAAACAGTCTTTGAAGGGTTTAAGAAGACATATTTCTATTCCTGAGAGTCCTAAGCTTATTTTTGGGTTGCTGGTTCAGGTGAAGAGTTGCATACAGATACTGTTCAATAGAGATTCACCACTTCTAGAGAAACATGAATATCTCAAATGCATTTTCTCCAAACACTCACACTTTTCATAACGGATAAGCTTAAGGAAAAAACCCCAAAGAATATTTATTCAAGCAAACTATAATTTTGGCTGCTATATTAGAAAAAATACACAGGGGAAAGGAAAAAAAATAAGGCAAAATCAGTTTAAGTGCAAATCTGACTCCAAATTCTAGCTGCCAGTAAAGATCCCTGACTGACATCACAACAGTACAGGCTGACAGAAGGACTGTGGTGCTTGTCATTTCTGGGATGCAGATGCTACCTACCAGGCTTTGGTCTTACCTCTTCATTTTTATGAAGAAAGCTTTTACCAACAGTTAGTGGATATGATGTTAAAAGCACATCAAGAAAGCCATCCATTTCCGTCCTAATTTGAAGGATCCTATGATACAGCAACTTTAATTGCCTCTTTTGAGACTGTGAGAAATGAATGGAATTGCTGCTAGCTTGTATAAGAAGAAAATATTATTTCTGAAATATAATACCTAATTTTTTGTCACTTGTGTTTACCTTGTGATTAGGACATCAGTGATGTATCTGCTCTTCCACTAGAGCACACCTGGGACTGATATTTTGCAAATCACATAACACAATTGGTTTTGTGAAGACCATATATGACCCATTAATAAAACAGATATTGGGACTGAGACACAGGTGCAGCTCTCCTACACATAAACACACAAGCAGAAGCATACAGACACACACCCTTACTGCATACTTTCAGTGTTACCACATCACTGCACATTATCCCTGTCTTTTGCTACTCTGTCAAATTCTGCAGCTCTCACTTGTACTTGAGCTGTTTCATGGAAATGCACTGTAGCATACAAGGAAGGCTCTCATTTATTCTCTCATCAAACCCAGTGATGAGTCCCTCCCAGTGCTCCCCAGATATTGGATTAATGAAGATCAGCAGCCGTAAGCAGACTCAGCAAGGTACTCTTCCACCTTGGGTCAGAAACATGGCTATTGGTATTTCTTAGGGACTTTCTCTTGTTCCCTCTCTTTCCTATGGAAAGATTGTAGTCCTTTGGAGACAGATTGGTAAGATTTCCAGTGCTCAGCAGCTTTCAAAGGGGGTCAACTTCTGACAGTTTTAATATTTTATTCTTTTAAGAATGGAAAGGGATGCAGCTGTCCCCCATGGAAGCTGGATTTGGCATTGGGCAAAGGCCAGTGCAGAAAGCGGTGTTTCATATCACATCTTCCGTATCCTGAGCTGAAAACTGCCCCTTTCAGCAATGCAGTTAAACACATGCTTATATCCTATTGACTTTCTAGCACTTAAACTCAACAGCTTGGCTGAATTGGGATAGACTTAAGCAAATTATTAAAGTGCTTTTCTGTATCAGGTGTCAATAGAAGGATGAATATTTGTCTTCTTTGCTTTTAATCTTCAGTTCTACTGTTCAGGTTTTTACAGACAATCCTGGACCAGGCCACCTGTTTTTGAAATAATATATCCTCTTCCTAGTGTTTGTGTGTTTTTGTCTGGTTAATCAGCATGAGTTATAGTGCACAAGCTGGACTGCTTCTCACTTTCTTCCTCCTAGCACATTTCTCAGGTCACTTCCATTGAGTTACTTTTTTTATATATTGATTCTGGAAAAAAGTATTGACTGCTTGTTTCAATACTGCCCAGCATAGCTAGATGTAGCAATTTAGCTCTCTTAAGGCAGAAATGAGCAAACTCCCACTGAGACAGCCATCCATTGATTAACATCAAATACTCACAACCTTTAATGTCATTCTGTACCTAGACTCCTATATTATTAGATAGTGTCTGGTTCAGAAAACACTGGGATATAAATCCAATTCTATTCGTACCCCCTCCCAAGAGGAGATTCAGATAAAACACAATCCACCTGAAGCATAAATCTGCAACTTCAGCTTAGATGCCCAGTATCATTCAACAATTTTCCAGTGCAAGCTGTTGAATTGCTTTCCATGCGTCTGTTTCATTTTCACCATCATCATGCAAATGGATGACTATTGGGTAATATACATCTGAATAAAAGTTTCACACTCTCTGCTTTGTCTCATGGTGAGTATGGCAATCATAAGAGCACTTCTTTTCATGAGCTTACACAGCAACTTAACTGGAGGACCTTTAGGAAAGGGCTAACCTTTGATATTTTTAGAGCACTATAAGGCGGTTTGATTGTTCTGGTTTGCTTTCAACTAATTTACCAATATTAATCAACTTGAAAAGTCACTAATGAACTAGTGGCAGATTCCGTAGCTCTAAAGCAAGTACTGTAGAGCAAGGTTTCTGCCGTCTGCTAGTGAAATACCCCTGCGCATTTCTAAATAGCAAAGATTTCCATTGTGGCTGAGAGTTGAGTTACCTTTTTCTTTCTGAAATATTAGACTAATTGGACATTTCCTGAACAGCATCTCACTGCTGCCTTTACCAAGGTAAAATCAACTTTTTCAGAAAGGACCTATACACCTGTGATTATTTTTACCATGAAGGTCTTGGCAGCTTCAAATTTCACACAGTTTCCTCACAGACAAGGAGCTACAGTTGGTAGCCCACGAAGCTGAGCTGTACTAAGCTTGAAAACTGTGTGAACTATTTGTGTGTGTGTATTCTAGTCAAGGCCAAGAACCAATACAATGAATAAGAATATAGATTTGAACACTTTTAGAAAAGCTTGGGTTTAGTCCGTTCTCTCCTAGTGGGGGTGACATGATTGGATTATATAATTATCTCAGAGGAGTAACTTCATGGAGACAAAAGAGCTAATAAAATTAAGCTTGCCATGAATTAAAATAGTTTGGAAATTTGCTGAGCCTTTTACTATCTAGGGGAAAGGTCTTGGAATAGGCTTATTGATGGAATGAAGCTGATTAGATATCCAATAAACATTGTCAGAAGTTGACACCTTCATGAAAAGGGCCTTATGAAATGGGTGCTAAGAAACACCAAAGAAACAGGATTTGACACCCTGGTGAGCCATTTTCATGAACTTAATGTACAGCATACATGGTACTACGTGATACTCATGCAGTATAACTTGCAATCATTGTTGGCTATAGAGGCAGTTAAAATATCTGTAATTTGATTAATAGGTGCTGAGCTATCATGCACTATAATCATACATGAAACATGTATAACTAAAAATTACTTATTGCATACCTATACCTTTATATAGCAGTTCCATACATCACTTCATACAGGCACAGAAGTTTTGGGTGTAGTAAATGGCAATATGTAGATCCACAGATTCATGCTCACAACAGATAGCAGGTTCTGTGACTGTGCCAGTGGGAGGAGCAGGCCAAGTGGCCCAATACAATTCCTGCAGCAAGGGTAATGATGTGTGTAATGTATAATGACCACTATATCTGTGCACCTCTTGGCTAGTTATCCAGCCTCCTAATGATCTGGAGAGCCCATCATAATGAACATATACAGAGGTTCCCCTGGACCAGCACCGTGGAAAGTATATACAGTATGCAGTGTATGGTGGAAAAATGTTATTGGTATGGTTGGAGCCAGGTTAGGCACATATGAAGAAGGGAGGAGGGAGAGCCATTCCTCCTGCTGCACTTCTGCCATGACAAGATAAGTAAATGAGAGAGCTCTGCTTCATACACCTAATCTCAGCTGCTGGCTTTGCAATCCAATTTTGTTTTTCATAATACTAAACAGGCTGGACTGCTTAACTGACATGCAACCCTACACAGTTAGAAAGTTTAATGGAGCAATGGATCTAGGCAAATTTAGCCCCTAGGTTGATCATTTGAGTCAATATCACTTTGTCTTTAACTCTGTGTTTTTAGCTCTGTGTTTTATAGATTTTAAGAGTTTCTTCTCCAGATGTGACTAGTACAGACTGTAGTATTACATATTTGACTAATTTATTAATCATCATGGCTGGACTTTAGCTGAATATCAGCTGAGTGCAAAATAGCATAAACCAATCTCTCAGCAAATCTGTTTACTTTGCAGGGGAAAGAATGAGACATCCATGAGAAAGATTTCCAATGATATAGATTGAAGAAATACTTCCCTGTCAGAGTATTTGCAGAGAACTGTAGCATTTAATCGTGTGCACAGTGCAATCTTGCTTTACAGGCAGCCACTGTGCATGGATTGTGGCTGGAGCCAGTCCTGGAAAGAGTTAACATTCCCGCTCATGGGGAGGAAGTCCACAGCTGCATCCCCTAAGCACAGGGATTTCCAGGCTCTAGGCTGACCCAGCTGTCAAGAATTAGGTAGTTCCTCAGCACTCTATAAAAGGGAGGTGCACAGAGGGTTAGATTTGGCTCCTATTAGGGGTTACGTACTTTGTAAGGGACAGCAGGGGAAAGCATGAGTTAAGAAGAATAACATATTCCTTTTTTTGCTTTCTGTCTTGCTTTATAAGCTTCAAACTTTGCACAAAGTTCTTTCATGTTTTCCTTTTAACCTGCTGTACATGGGCAGATAGGATGTGTTTTTGAGTTAGCCTGTTGGCAGTATTAAGCAAAGATTTTTTTTCTCAGGTCTTGTTTCTACTAGGGAGTAAAGGATTCCCAGCCAATTGTCCTCTTAAAAGCTGGGGAAGATGGTTTCAAGTCTACCTTTGGTGACCATGACTTGTCATGAAATGTTGAGCTAGGGTGTTAAAAATTGAGTGCTCTTTCTATCAAGTGAAGTTACTCTTCTTTAAGTCTAAAAGATGTTAGGCATAATTTTCAAAACCTTGATGAGGGATAAAGCTGCTGCTCTATTATGCAATGTTCCATTAGAGACTGTAAGTGATCTAAGAAACTACAAGAAAGGCTGAGGAGGCGGGAACGTGGTAGTCATTTGAAAGATTGTATCTGATGAATTAAAAGCAGTTCTCTGACTCCAAAGAGCAGTTGTATAATCTGTACCAAACTGTAGTAGCAGAGAAGCTTTATTATGATTTGATCAAGGGTATTTTGAAAAACAACATTAGAAGGTAGTCCTGTTAGCTCCTTTTTGTGCTCTGGCTTTGTTTGGCTGTGGTGATTGTACATACTACCTGAATAAATGGCTTCAGCTGTGCTGAGTCTGGATCTTCCCAAATACACAATCACATAACTCAGTAGTTATGAAAATAAGAATTTATTGAGGACAACAGATTTGTATCAACTCTGTGGGCTTAATTATTTTATAAGAAATAGTGGGCCACCATATGCTAGCAACATTAAGGATACCCTCAAGCAACTATGTTTACACAAGTGTGTTGTTCTGTCAGGGACATTTTTTGCAGTAAGAATTACATCTTTTATGCTTGTTTTGGGACAAGGCTTCTACTTTGCAGCAAAAAAAGAATCGCTCCCCCTTCCCTCCTTCTTACTGCTTCATGTCTATATTCACTTTGCTATTATGGGTTTCTAGATGATTATGGAAAGTTTTTCACAGGTTGTATGTTTGTGCTTTAACCTGTGCAGATGGATGTCATAATCCTGCAGCTATAGCCTTACTTTCTTTTACTGGGTAAATGTTTGATATCAGAATCCCACTTTGACTGCACAGCAGGCTCAGGGGGAAAATGGAATCTGACATAATATTTTTTACCAACATATTGAATAAGCAGGGAAAAGAGTCAAGCAGAGCCATGCAAACTACAGAACTTACTAAATCACATACAGAAAGTGGTTCTCCTTGCAGAGCCCACATGCACACTGTTGATTGACTAGGAACCCTTGCAATTGCCTCCACCTTGCTAGCTGATCCTTGTTCTTATCAACATCCTCTTACTGAACTTCATAAAACAGCAAGGGAATGGTAATATTTCCAGAGAACATGATCTATTTAGGAAAGTCAGGAAGCACTTGACAGCACTTTGTCTCTCTTGCTTATGATGACTATTTTTTCTTCTTATGCTATAGAGATTTACCCTTCCATGCTTTAAGAATACAATAAAACAGGTCTTTTTTTTTGTTTGTTTCATTTTATTTTAGTTTCTTTATAAGGTATAAAAAGACCTTTTATTGAAAAAAACCTTAGAGCAACAGGCCCTACTGTTAGAAGGTCAGACTAAGACTAATCTCATGTGTTACTAGGATGTAAGTCGTAACAGGCACTGATGTCTCAGAACCATAAGAGGTGGAAGGGCCAGCAGGCTTTACTTGACTAGTCAAGTTAAATGTTAAGTCTACTAGAGCTGTTAATTACCAGTGCAAACTGCCACCTTTTGTATTTTTAATTAGTGAAGAATGACAATTTCTTTCTTTGCCACAGAACAGCAAAATATATTTTAAAAACCAAGCAGCAACTGCAAGGTGTGGGCATGGTTATTATAACATACTCGTGCCCGCAGGGATCAGGAAGGGATTTGGTTCTGCCTCGTGCCTCTCAAGAACCGTAGGGTGCAATTGCTGTGCGATGGTCGCCTCGCTGTCATTTCCTATTATTTAACGAATTCCACTACATTGTCTTCAAGCTCTGCCTTGCGGTTATTGTGAAGAAACTAAAATATCTGCCATACTGACTACATCAGCAGTTCACCTCCTGTTTGAGTTTACTCTGATTGGAGGGGAACCTTACAAAGTTGTACAATTTAGTGCCCAGATCCTGTTAGAGGGGCAGTCCTGCATTTCAAGAGGCACGTAATTGAGCAGGTCATAGAATAATTTGCTAGCACATTAATCTGAAGGGCTGGCGTTTGTTGAAATCCCCTAATATCTGTTTTACACAGGAAGTGATTACAGTTCTGCCTTCTAGTATTACTTTATAATCTCACCTTTTGTATTTTGCAGACCATTATGCTTTACATGGTTAAATGCAGTCAGTTGAATAATTTGCTTACTTTAACTTGTATTTGAGAAATATATCTGTTCAGGAAAGTTCTCCTGTCTTATCTGGATGTATCAAGTGATTCTCCTTTGGCTATGATAGGTGTTCTTCACCACTGGCCAAGTTTTCAGATGTTTAGCCAACTAAATATTTGAATCATCATGTTCTACCTCTCTCTGTAAAGCCTTTTTTTTTTCCTTTTAGAAAGCCTTAGTGAGTCTATTCTTCAGTCATCTTTTGAAAACTCTAATTAGATTGAGCCCACTGCTTTCCCTGCTCCCCCACCTTGAATTACTTTGTTGTTCTTTTCATGCCTTTGTCCTTAGACCTATTATTCTCATTTCAAGTTAATTATTTCATTTTGATTTTATAGCATCTGTCAAACACTCTAGGCATTTTCCATAAATTAAATCTGTAAGCTTCAACTGAGAGCTTAGCATAAACAATGTAGAACAATTCCATCAAATAATCATTGTGCTCAAAACTGCATATCACTGTTTCTTGCCCCAGTGTATCAGCCAGCATAATGGAGCTTCTGATAATGGTTATTTTTCTCTACTTGTAGTAAAAAAAAAATAAAAAAAAAAAAAAAAGGGAAAAAATATCATCACTAAAAACTCTTCCTTTTATTATTCTGAGTCTTATGAAGTTTCAGAGTCTTCCTATTGACTACAGCAATTTTTGTATTTGACAAAATCCTTGCAAATGTATTTGAGAGTAAAATTTCAACTGTTAGTAGTGAAGTCAGGGGTTTTGTGGAATAATGAGCATCCTGGAAGTGGTATTGTATATCTGTCCATAAAGGTGATGAAGTACTGACAAAACAAACTCACAAATTTCCCTTAACCCTATTAGATGATGATTTAGGAAAATACTTATACTGCGACAATGTATTTCATGAGTTTCTGTGTATTGCTAGATGATTCAGAACTAGAAAATCTGTCTGAAATAAATAAACTGGCTAATAAATAGCCTGACTGGTTTGTGTATTGCTGAGTTGTTGCAAATCTGATTTATGATCTAATGAGGTAGGATGTGATTATATATAACCTTTAGTATAGTAGTCAACTCTGAAGGATCTGAACACCTCTCAGATGTTGGGAACAGTTTTACTCAAAGAGGAAATAGCAGAACATTATTCTGATTTCAGGACCTGAAGTGATTTACAGGGAAATTACAGCAGTGCCAGGAACAGAACCTTTGGGTCAAGTCCACTCTGTTGCTACTATAGCAGCAGCTGAATAAACCCCCATCAAATTCCATCTTTAAATAAGCTCTTTTGCAGCATTAGAAAACTTAATTTTTCTAGTGATTGAAACATCCAAATTTCTACCAAAACTTTTCTGTCCAGTTTGCTACTGCTTGTTCTGATACCAGCTTTTTATCAGATCACTGAAAGCTCTGCTGTTGATCACATTGACTCCTTTGATAGATTATAATTACAGGCCTGTTAATTTTCGAATAAATAAATAATCTTAGCTCTCTCCAACTTGCTTGGAAGACTGTCTTCCTACCCATACTAAAACCTTTTTTCATACTTTTTGCATGTGAATTAATTTTGTTGAACATGGGTGATGCAGGAAAGCAAAGTTCTACCTATGCTTTATACTTTGTACAATGCAGTTTATAGTTTCTCACTTCTGATGGAAAGACTAAGACTTACTATCAGACACATACTTATTTTTTCATTAAAATATAGCATTAAGTAGTTCCCAGTTTCCGTGAGACCAACTTAAAATATACCATATCTACTTTACATATTCCAGTCCAGAAAACTTCAGCTTATAGTGGTAATTAATATTAGTCTTTAAACATGTGAATTTGTGACTTGTTTATTTTAACATGTGAATATTAAGGCATAGCTTGGAATAATAGCTTGGAACTCTGTAACTTGCATCTTGTACTATGACTGCAGGACTCAACCTCCACTTACTGCAATCTATGTATAAAATATTTTGCCTGAGGTCAAGAAAATTTTACATTTGAAATGATAGCCAGATAGAAGTGCTCTATTGCTTAAATAATAAAAGTCATTCTGTATTATCGTTTTCTGATTGTAATTATACATTATGTAAACTTATCAGGAAATAGATTTTGCCCCAAAAGAGATGTTCACTGCACAGAAATGACAACAAACTAAAATAAACCCCAAAGCTAAGTAAGAATGTAGGTTTTAATTTTCAGATTTATTTTTATGCTGTTTACGCTAATATTTAGTCCAGTTTAACTTGATTCATTACATACTTTGCAGTTGCTTCCTGTGACATTTTAATCCATGTTTTGCACATTAAAGTAATGAACTTTCAGTGGTACATAATAATAGATCATAGCTATAATCTGAGACTCATTTGTGATACAGAGACTTCCACTATAATGTAGATTCAAGCACAGAGCTTTTATTTACTTTCCCCAAGCTAATGTAGTCCTTTTCTTAAAAAAAAAAAAAAAAAGAAAAAATACAATAAACAAGACATTTTTTGTAAAAAATGCATTAAATTATTGTATGTCCTCTTAAAAGGAAAAAGAAGAAAAAAAAAAGACTGTGTTCCCGATTTGATCTCTGGTCTACAATACAAATATTCTGACTACATATTTCTAATATCTGTATTACTTATATCTTCTTGCCTAAATTGAGATATTTCAAGTCCTACTTCTTCCACTGTGGATTTGCATTGGTGGTTTGCCTTGAACAAATCCTTTCACTCTCAAGATATATTTACCTATTACTTGTCTTTCTTTACAGAAGAGCCTGTGCAGAGGTCAGCATAAAAGGGCATTGATCTGTACAGAATGGTCCAGCATCTACTAATAAATAAAATATATGTTGTGAGAATGGAAAGAAAACTTTGCCTTTTGAAGGAAAGCAAAGCTCCTGAAATATTAGGCGAGAAAAGACTTCAGAATAAAACTGATGGGAAAGGGTCTGCAGAAATCATGCATTGGTTTTCTTTTAAAGAAAACAATACATTTAAATACTTTTTTAATCTCCAAGGACTGTGTATTACTGCTAATCTTTCTGGGGAAGTCACCTGTCTCTGAAGCACAGCTATCTGTTTAAGATTGTGTTGCAATGTTTAACTATCACATAGGAAAAGGAATTAAGTCAAATAGCAACTGCAGCTGGGAACAAAATTATAAGTAAGTATGATTAACTAAGGACTAGGAATTCTAGTCTACTTAGCATGGTATATAGTATAACTTATTATGAAAAAAACAGTTAAAATCTGAAGAAAGATTTCAACTCTCATGCTGTATCTGAGAGTCATATGGTCCAATTACTGTCCTAGAGATTCCTATAGTCTTACTCAACTTTACTCCCGTAAGTGCCTTAAGAGTTCCTTTGAACATGGCACCCTGGCTTATGAAGTAGCAGAGTACATGTCTCCTTCTCTACTTTCTTCCCTACCACATTTTCAGCCTACATTGTAAGACATATGTATGGCTTCTTAACTCAAACACAACAGTGCACCAGGTAAATCTCATGTTTCACTACAAAGAGAAATGGAGATCTTGTAATTAGGGCATTGAATGAGGCTCTAGAGAATGGGCTAAAATGGTGTACAGCCTAGGCAAGTCCTTTAGTTTCTCTATGCCTTCATTTCTGAACTGTAGGATCTAGTGTTACCTATTCACTCACTGAGGAATTTGAAGTATAGTTGCAATGTATGACTATCACTGATAAGTAAAATACCGGGGTCCAAAGCATTTGACTGATACAGTTTAACACATACTACTGTACCCTGAACACTGAAGAAAGTAAAAATTAAACCCTTCCCCTCATGTTAAGAAAGTGATTTGCTTGCTTGTGGTAAGGCAGATCTTTCTCCCCTCTGTATTTTCCAAAGCACAACTTCTATTTCCTTGGGCTGGTCTGCAGTAAAAAGAATTGCTATTAATCTGACAGTTTCTTTCCAACTGCTGCAAGCATGTCATTAAAAGCATCTTCCTAAACCACACATCCACATCAGTCTTCTTGACATGTGTCATACAGCTTAGATCATATGTAACTTTTTCTGCCTTATGAGAAAGAGTCATACTCTAAACATTCTTTCATTAAGTCTCATGTCAAAAAGAATCATATAGTTATTTTTGGTATGTCCAGCTTTCCCTACTGGTAGTAACCACAGATCTACAGACACCCTGATTATCCCTTCTTTGCATCACTTTGCTGGACACTGACAAGCTTCAGAAAGACAGATGTAGACTTTGCATGAAATCAGCTGTGCATATTGCTAACAGATTGCTGGACAATCCAATAATGAGGGCAGTTAGCTCCTATCACTCTATTTCTGTTCTTTGTTCCCACTGATAGATGCGACTCTCTTAAACTGTTCCCAGCTTTTCAGACTGCTGCTCTGATTTATTCTCACTCCTTTTTCTCTTCTGGTCTTTCTCTTATAAACCCTCTAGTTAAGTAATTAATTGCACTATTCTCTTCTTTCAGTTGCCCTCACATTTGAGATGGTTTCTACATTGTAAATAGCTATTTCTATTTTCCACTTTTACGTGTGCACTTTCATGTTAGCAACTGAAATCTGGCATCACACTTGACTGTAATTCAGATGTCAGCTTGGATTAAATCCATACCTTGGAGGATGTGCATTTGAAGTGGCAGGGAGTAAGTGACTGATAATGAAAATAAGCATTTTTTTTTGTCAGAACTTCAGCAGATCATTTATCGGGGAGCATATTCTAATGAATGCCACCCACACCTACCAAATATGTCATTGGAGATTTAGTTCAGAGCCCTAATAAGTGTATTGGCTGATACCCAAAGCAACCTGAAGGACGGAAAGAAGGGGAAGATTGCAGGTTGCCCAACTTTAATGTAGAAGATACTGGGTCAGAGAACTCTGGTATCCATATTAAAATGTCAGGCTTATTTTGTGCTCTGAGTTACATATCTCAACAGTAGCAATTTAGGTAGACTCTGCTTCACTTTCGGACTGTGTCTTTATATGCATAATGTAGCTGGTAGAATGTCATGATCTGATTGAGAGATATGGGCTATATATTGTCAAGTGTTTTGAAATCCTTGGCCTGCAGGATTACTGCTGACTTGTCATTTCCGTATTTCTCAGCAGCATAAACAAATATTTTCCTAAAGCTTCAAATGTAGAGGGAGACTTGTCTTCAGTTCATATGTGTGTCTGGGATATGCATGGGTTTTCTATCAAAGCTATTTTAACATAAATAGGCAGACAGTAAAAAATATTTTCCTTTCCTTTTTCGTGCCTCAACTTAGTTATTAGGGGGTTTATTACTACTACTATTATTATTATTACTACTACTACAACAAATATTAAACACTTCCAAAGAATTTATGATTTCTCTCTCTCTACTTTCTCACTTCCAGAACATGGAATTTCTTCCTACTACCATTTTTTCAAGTTCTCTTCTCACTGTAATAAGGCCAAAGTGGCATGGTCCTTTAAAATTCCTTTCCCCCTCTGTCAGGGGCTTACTGATCATCATTTTTAAGTGTGAAAATTCCCCATTCAATGAACAGTTGAACATCGTTTTTCTTCCTAGTGTTTTCCAGCTATGGAAAAGACTTGGTCTTAGATCCTTTTTCTATCATATATGATATTATCATAATTCTCCAGTCTTAGCCTTCTCTCTCTACCTTTCAGAAACAAAGTTTGACCTGGAAATAAAATACCAAAAAAAAATTTTCATGTATTTCATAGAAATCAGTAAAACTTCCACTGAAATCAGCGAGAAATTCAAGCCAGGATTGAAACTTTCGAAGCATGTTGCAGTTTTTCTCATTTTGTATTTCAGTAACAGAAAGGCATAAGATGCAAATTAGATTGGATGTTCACATCATTTTGTACACTGGGGTAGTCAAACATGCTCTGGAATCCTGTCAGAGTTCCCAGTTGTGGAATTCTTCAGCTTGTCATCCATGGCAACAGAAGAATCCTATTCCCTGGTTTTGCTCAAATATACAGCATGCTACAACACAGCAAGGTGGTGTGCCATGACTTTTGCAACAATGAGGAAAAAAAAATCTACAACTGAGGATAATGTTAACTTTGATTATGAGGGGTTAATGTCATTAGGAGAATGTCTAAAAGCATTGATTTTTTAAAATTACAGTACTGCCAAATGTCCTCAAATGGAAAATGTCAACCACAACAGACTGGTCATGTTTTTATGTTGGGTCCATTTTCTAACCTCTTAATCAAATTTATGTGTTTAGGTTGGAATCATTTTGATACAGACTCGTACCTCTTCACTTGCCTGTGAAGCACTTAATGCACTTCAGGCACCCAGTAAAAACAATAATACTGAGATTCAAAACCATTCTTTTTATTTTTCAAAAATGAATTGAGCCAGAATTAGAAAAATGAGCCTATCAAAAGTCACAGGCTGACTTTTGGGTAAGGATTTTTGAATTCCATTGAAAAACACTTTATTCTAAAAGAAGTTTCATTTAGTCACTATTGTCATTATTAACACCTGGTAAAAAAAGTAGTGAGATTTGTTCCTGAGTCAACTGTGTTTGGGGTTACATATTTTGATGAAGAATATACCGATAATTTAATTTATGTATATATTTTAATTATTTTCAGATATTAGTGTTACTGACATCTTTTGCCTCTGTCCTGAGGAAGTGCTGTGCATCCATAATATGTTCCATATTTTACGTGCGATCTTAGAAGCATAAGAAGAAAAATAGAAACCTTGTTTTGCTGAGGTAAAAATGTGTGAACAGAATGCTGTCTGCAGTTACAGTTTCTCTATTTTTGGAAAGGTTTTAGGAGAATTAGAGAAGTAGAGGTGTGTAAAAGGATGATCAAAGGTTTGGAAGAGCTTTCAAAAAAAAAAGATTAAACAGACTGAGATCCTTCAGTTTGGAAAATAAATCAGTGAGGGGGAATATGAGAGAGGTCTATTAAATCCCAACCAGCATGCAGAAGTGACTCAAAAATTATCCTTTACTGTCATCTCTAATACAAGAACTACTAACTGGCCTCAAGTAATGGGAGGGTCAAAACAATGAAAGGTGATTCATGGCAGAGAGGCTTCACCACAGGATACTTTGGACATTAAAAGTTTACATAATTTTAAAAAGTCATGTAGTCAATATTACTAGAAGGAAACTGGTTTGTATTATTCAAACACAGAAATTTTTCCTCTAGCTGAAAAAGTCTATAAACTGCAAAAATTGCTGAGTGCCAAAAGATTGTATCACAGAGATATATTTCTGTTTACCACCTTTGGCCACTGTGGCAGGCAGGGTAGTGGGCTCAGGGGATGGGAGGGTATGTCTCAGAGACTGCTGGAGTGACAGAGAGGGGTGGACTCCTGCCCCTCTTACTTAAACTTGTGTAATGCAACAGAGGAAGTGAAACCACGAAGAGATAAATTGATGTGAGAGGAACCATGAGCTTCATAGCAGATTAAATAACAGTGTAAGTTAATGGTCATTATTGCAGGCAACGTGAAAAGTGTAGTAGGGAAAGGGTCTGCTTATGAGATGTATTGGGTTTTATGCATAAGACAAATGTGTGTATTGGTTTATTCTGTCTAAATATCTTTATTCTGTCTAAATCTAAGTGCAACTCCTCATTGACTGATAGTTTTATTTTCTGTAGTGATGCTCTTCACTGATACCTATGTAAAAATATGATTAGAGGATCCTTGCTTCCCATTTATATTTCTGTGCATTTTATGCTTATAACAGTCAAGGGTAACAGCACCAGGGATTCTGTAATATTTTTCAGAAGTGGGGAGAAAAGAAGAAAATGTATGAGGGTTTGAACAGGGAGCTTCTGCAGAGAGCAGTGACTAAGATCCCATAAATATTTTCTGTTGGTCCAGCAGCTGCAGAAATAAGTAAGGTTTTCCCCACCCATTTATTTTAAGCCTTCACAGTGCCATCCCTTTTCCATGAACTGTATTTAAAATGTAAATAAAAAGAAGGCTTTTAGGAGATTTAACTATTTCCCTTGGTATTTAAATTATTCAATTATAACTAAAGCTATTAAAATACAGTTAATTAAAATGGTTAGATTGTTTTTCTTTGCACTGATCACAGCATTGCCCTACTTCTCCCTCTAGCTGTTTAATTCCTATTAAAAATGATAATGCTTTGCTTTATTCATAAATGCAGTAACCTTACATACATTCTTCAAGTGATATCTTTGGTACAAACTGTGCTGGTTTTCCTCTTTTCTAGCAGTGAAGCAGAAATTCTGCTGTAGTCTTTGGAGGTTTAATCATCAGTAAGAGGACTCAGAATTTAAACATTAGTATTACCAAGTCCTAAGAAATACCACAGCTCCCACTAAAAAGGTTTGGTTTATTTTGGTACAACATAATGTCATTAGGGACAATGGGAGAACCCTGGAGATTAATAAAAGGTAGAATCTAAATAAAGGTTTTATGACTCAGAATATAAAATTACCAGATCTACACTTTAAATATTTTATCTGAATAGTTTCACAACTGGGAATAGTAATCCAGTTGAAGCATGGAAGGGTAAGTGCTTTAAAATATATAAAAAATGCCAAGGCAAGTTCATCTCATCTCATTTTTATCTTCATAGATAAGGAAGCAAATCTATCCCTCTGGTTTTTGGCATTACAATTAGTACATTTCTATTCTTCTTTCTCCCTCAAGATCATAGAGACCTTTTTTGTAAGGCATTTGTCTCCTCTTGGAGGCAAAGTTAAGTTATAGTGAAGTGAGAAGGTCTTGATAGTCTCATATTGTCACTGAATAACAGGCTTGTCCTGAGGAAGCTCCTTACAGCCATTTACACATCTTTTCGTGGAATCATATAATATAAGATAAATGTCTGTGGAGGCACAAGATTGAGAAATACTGGGATTTTATGTCGTCTCAAGTGAAAGACATGGTTGACAGCTTTGAAGGAATCTTTTTTCTTAGTTGAAAATTTATTTGCCAGTAAAAGATGTTTGAGCCTTTTATGCTCTGTAATGCTACATTATACTTAAATAGTTTAACTAGGTATTTCAAATTATGTTTCCATTTTGCCCTCCTTATAATCGAAGTTCCCATCCAAAGACTCTAATTAGTCTAAGGGTTCAGTGAGTACTGTCAACAAACCAGTGATTCAGATATATACCACAGACTATGGTTGTTCACTTGTTCAATCAGTGGAGCCTCCTGCAGAGACATCTGCTTATTGACTTATGATAAGGTGGGTGGATGGAAAGGTTTCCTCTGCTATTTCCAAAATGGGTTTTTTATTCACACAAACGTTTTCTGAGAGAATTCACAAGGGATTCCCTCTCCTTCCTTATCTTGGCCATTAAAGTTGCAGTTGTTATCAGCACTCCAAGTTTTCTGTTCCCCAGTTTGGTTACCATGACTGATTCAGCTGGGACTGTGCTGGTGAAAGTGCTTCATCCTAAAAATGTGCTTAGGTCTTTCTCATATTAAGTATCACATCTCCTTTACCAAAAAGAATAGCAGAAGCAATTTAAATATTTTTCTTATGGAGAAGAAATTATAATTGTTATGCTGAAGGCATAGCACAGAACTTTTTTTATGGAATTTTTATATTATTATTATCTCATCTGTCAGGTACCTGGTTGAGTTGATGCAGTCCTTGAGAAATCAGTTTTGCACTGGTATATATCTGTGTATTTAAAATAGTGAATATCTGTTTTCTACCAGGATTGGGCTCCTCATAGTTCTCAATTTATCCTTACTATTGTATGTCTTTACTAGATATGGGAAAGAGTCTATATGGAATTAAAAAAATGCACATTTTAGTTACCGCTCCATTTTGTAAACTTCTAAAATAGCATAAGTAAATCAAGTCTACTTTTCTCACAAAGCTGAAAAGTCCACAGTTCACTTGAGAAACACAACATTAAAGTAAAAAAAGACAGTCTGACTGATATAACATGAAACAGTAAAAGTATTAGACCAAGACAAGTCTTAAACTTCATATTCACCTTCTGTGTTTTTTAAAGTATTCCTTCTACAAGCAAGTCCTCTGCTGCTGTATTGTCACACTATCTCTTCTTATTGGCTCCTATATAACAAAATGGGAAGCTTTGCAGGTGCAGAATAACTACTTCCTGGAGGTGGCAATATTTAATTGCAGGTGGTTGACTCCCTGATAGATTGGTGTTCTGTGGTAAAAACAATCAAAGTGAATCAATCAAAAAAAGATGTTAAAATATGGAATGAAGGACAGTTTTCCTCCAGTTGAAAGTACATGCAGTAAGAGCACTCATACTAAGTTGCTTGAAAGGAGAATAAAGATCAGAGTCTCTGTTCAAATATGTGCTGCACTGACTGAGCACACCCTGCAACTCATCTCACTTAATCCTAGGAAGCATAAGGACTGCACATCAGTTTTAGCTGCAGCTTATCCTGACTCTTAGGATGCATTCATCCCATGTATGCTCTTTGACATCTGTCATATGGTTATGTAAAAGTTTCCGATGACATGCCTGACTGCTAATCTTGGATCAGGGTCAATTCCAGTCAGCGTTGCATGCAGCGAGAGTAGGGTTGCTGTTACCTTTGTCCATCGCCAAGCCTAGTATCATTCACGTATGCAGTGCCATCAGTCGCTTCTTGAATACTGCTCTGTAATATTTTTTTTTTTGTCTAGTGTGACATATATATTTATTTAACATCATTCTTTTATCATGTAGCTCTGTGACCTCATTATTTGTTGTACAAATCAAATAAAGTATGTGATAATATATCCAAAGTGAATGAGCCATTAGAAAGTCTTTACAATTAAAAAAAAAATCAAAAATATAAAATGACTACCTAGTAATTAAATCAAATTATTAAAAATTCAGCATGTCATGTAAAAGTTTGAGATGCACTATTTAATCACATTTCAGATATTTTCATTAGTCCAACTGATACTCATATATAGGAAAGCCCATTCAGAATCTGATATTATTTGTATGCAAAAAAAGTTAATGGTTAGAATTCTGAGCTCTAGACAAGTATTTGTAAGCACAAGGGTGATCGGAACACAGTGTGGTAGGAATACTTCATTCTTTTTCTTGGATGCTTGTTTGTCTGAATATTAGAAACTTTAACTTTTAAGGACTCCCCAGCACTCATTTTCTGGACCAAGTGCCTTTATTGTCCCTACAGTTTTAAAAGAAAGATCGCATAAGAGTGATTGAAGGTGAATTCCTAATTCAGAATCATGTTTATTCCAAGTATCTGATACTAAGTGACATGGTTACTTAATCAAGGATGCTTGTGACCCATATGTCAAGTCAAAATGAACAAGGACTGAGATCCCAGGAATTGTTCACAGAAAATATGTAATGAATAATTAATACAGTGTAGAATATGGAAATACGTACAAAAGCAATTCAGTGCTTGAAATAACAGAGAAAAAAGCCTGACCCACACATCACACCACATTTCTAGAAATCTTTGATCTTGCCACATTAGTAGATTTAACAGCTGGTCACTTTTATTCCAAAATCCAAGTTAGACTACTGAAGCAGGTGTCACTTTCCTCCTCCCTCACTATGAGACTAGATGTAACCCCTGGCATTTGACATGAACTCAAACCAAAATTTTAACCTGCAAAGTTAAAATTATGAACATATACATCAGCTGAGCTGAAACAGCCAGCACGCTTTGTGAGTTGCATAAAATTCACATTCATGTGGACAGTCTATGACTACCATTCAGTTACTGGGACATTCTTTGAAAAATGGTAGTGTAAATCTAGCCAAAATATCCATTTTCAATTCTACAAGAAGTATCACCATTTAAAAGCTTCAATTTGGATCAAGAAATACAGATTTTCAGGGAAATATAAATTTGCAGAAAAAGATAATTTTAAATTTAATATTTTAATATTAATTTTTACTTTATAGTACAAATTTAAGTTATTATTAAGGAAATGTCAAACTAATAAAAAAACCCCAAACAACAAACTAACCAACCCTTTGCTTCTGGAGAAAATAGATGTGTTTCACTCAGAATGAAATAGCAATTTTCCAAATCTTCATTATAACAGCAATAATAAAGCATTTTGTGACATTTCTAAATTGTGAAATGACATAAAAATAAAAACAAGTGTACAGAATGTAAAAATGCCTGACCTGTTATGCTTTGTCCACTGGAATTAAAAATAAACCATATATTTATAAAAGTAGGATTCAAAAAAAATCCTTAGTGGTGCAGTTAGGAGCAGCTGAAAATGGGTGAAGGCAGACAAATTTGGGTGCAGTGCTAATGAGGTCACTGAAGATTTCAGTGTCTCCCTGGTGTCTCTTTGATGTTGGTAGATCTGACTGGCTTTTGATTGGGATAGGGTTGCAGTTTGGTTAAAATATTTATTTAACAAAGAGCATAGCTTTTCTACACAAAATATTTTTATATTTTATATACAATTATATTTTATTTATATTTTATATATTTATTTATATCTGTATCTATATCAATATAGATATAGATATATCTGAGAAAGTATTTTTTCATCCACTTGAACTGGACATATGTAGAACTGTACCTGCTTCTACACAGATATGTCCAAAGAGGATAGTGAGGCACAGGACTGAAACCTCCTTGTAGGCATACAGCAGTCAGAGTTAAGCTCCCAACGAGCTGATCCAGGACAGCTGTGTCAGAGTCCCAAAAAAGCCTGGAGAGAGAGGAAGGTACACCATGTGCTTATATCTGACAGCCTGCAGTGTCAAACAGTGACACATTACGAGTATATCCTCCAAGGCTATAGTGAGTCGGTTCTAGACATGCTGTTCTAGTAGCCCAGGAGATATTTTATTTGAGCCCACACAGCTACTGCTGGGCACTCCTACTGCCTTGCTACCCCCTCTTTTTTCTCTTTAGTACTATTAAATGACCATAAGCTTGTCCCTATGCAACTTTGAGATTATTTTATTGTCTTTCCATTCTAATACTGTGCAATAAAAGCTTTCTGTTAGCTTCTAGCTACACTGGGTTTGCTTTTGTGTTTTTGAGCTATTTTCCAGTATCTCCCACTTCCTCTGAGGCCAGTGTGGAAGTCCAAGTTGTGGAACTGCTCTCTCACTCATTCTCCCACTTCACCTCTTTGTGTGTGCCCTACTGGCCCTCAGCTAATTGTCTCTGCTGCACTGGCACATTATTATGCCTCTCTTTGGGTAGCCCTTATGTTTGCAGACATGATTTTTCTCAATGAGCAAAAGACACATTTAATCATAACAGCCATTGCCATTAATCACAACAGCCATTGCCATTTCCAAGGCCTACAGTGCAGGCAACATGCAAGGTAGTGTCTGTGATTGTATCCTGTTACAGTCAATGTGATTTTCCAGCCTCAAAAGACAAGCCAGACCTCTTAATATTTACATGTCTTTCCTTAAACAATGTTTACTTGTCAAAACTGTAAGATGACAGACACAAAGAAAACAAGACTTGTTATGTTGATTGTACTGTGAAACACATCAGTCTAGTGTGAGGCTGAGAATGTGCTCCTTCTATATCAATTACAAACATTTTGTAGCTTGTTTATTTAAATCATGGTATTTTATTTCAAACTGGCAAATCTGAAGTTTGTTTATTAGAAACTCAGTAATTACACAGTAGTGATATTGCTTGTGATTGGTTAATGCTTGCCCTCTGTCTCATGATTATCATAAAAGGTGAAGGGAAATCTTATTTGCCGTGCAAGAGGTAGAGTCCTTGAGGAAGGGTGTATAAATCAAGTGGATGTTAAAGCCACTGTGTGCTTGAAAGTTTCTACCTACTTGTTACTGATTTTTCTGTTTAATAAAAACTTTGAAAAAGAAACCCAAGAATAAGAGGCATTAAAGTGGAGTAGCATTAACGCCTCAGTGCAATTATTCGGGAAAAGGGCTTATGATCAAGTGATAGAGAAATTTGCACATTCATCCTTTATTAATTCAACTATGGAATCTTCTGAGCCTCTGTCATCCATGAACTTTCTAAAAGAGGGGTTTCATAAATAGCTGGATCAGGCCAGCATCCAACATCACCCTTAATAAGAAAATAACTTTTATTCATGACAAATAGAACAAGTTCTCAGTGAAAGCCTTTCAATGAAGGAAAAGAGACTTACATCCCAGTTCTGAATATCACATAGAATCTATGAAGATTTTGCAAACAAATAATGTTTAGATTAGGTATTTATTGAATTATTTTAAATAATAATCTCTGAAAATTATTCTTTACCCAGAGACAATAGATAGAAAAAGAGATATCATCTTCTATTTAGACAAATCTGTTTTTCAGCTTCCTCAGAAAAGAACATCAGCTGCACATGGCACAGCTGGGGAGAGGGTAGAAAATAGGCCTGTCAATCATGCTTGCAACTTCTGATATTCAGGATGTTCCAGAGCCACTTTGAACCCCAAAGTACTTTAAATGAGCATCAGAACTGCTTTAACTCATGTCTTGGATAAGATTTCTTTTTAGCTCTCGGGTTTTGTAACTTTTTTTACACAGTATTTTTTGCAGGCCATCTATGCAAACTACAGACTTCCCACATTTGGGAAGACTATGTGAAGACCAAATCCATCCATCAAAAAAACACAAAACAACTTGAAAATTATCAAGGAATTTGGAATCCAAAGTGGGGGGTGGAGGGTGGGGGAGAAGAGCTAAAGCATTTCCCAATAACAGGGGCATCAGTCCCAGAGAAGATACTGCCATCTTTTGTAAAGCATTCCAATCCTTGCACTAAGGCAGAAAACTGGTGAACAGAGGTTTGAGATCAATATATAGGACATAACTTTCATGATAAATAAGACATGAAAATCAATTATAAACAATTAAAATGTACTAAAAGCTATGAATCAAGTGAATCAGGGCCAAGAAATGTGATTACTGGGGACAAATGATGGAAAATGGACAGTACATATTGACTGAAAAATGCAATAGTCCCCCAAAATAGATTTTTTTTAAATTTTATATGAACAATAATGACATTTCAAAAAGGAATAGGGACATTCACTATTCGTGATGTTATTTGAAGGAAATCAGGATGTTCTATAATATGTTCTTGACAACTGGCTAAGTAAACAAAGATTTTAGAGTATGGGAAACTTTAGGTATGGTGAATCTCTCAGCAAAGACAGGGAGAGGTTTGATCTGAGCTAAAAAAACCAAGTAGGACAAAGAACTAAGATGAGATCTTTAAAGGTATATAAGAACTGCAGTCATCTAACTTAATCTATGGAAAACATTAGTGATTGGAGAATATGCAGTGTGGGACTTCAGCAATAATAAGGGCAAATGATGTTTTAATGGACCTATTTAATCTGTTTTCCAGGCACCTGTGCCTGGGCCAACAGAACAGTGACATGTCCCTCCTACATTGGGCTGAACTCATCTGACTGCAATTATAGTTGTACTCTTCCACTTAGGTTGGAAATTGTCTCTGAAACCTAATGATATGGAGCAATATGTTCATGCAAATTACTAACGATGCCTTTATGTTGATCCAAGTATGTAAACAAGTTTCACTGTTAACGAGGGATTGGTTAAATTTATTACTGTATGGGGTTTTTCCACTACAGCAGTACATTGTCTTAAACTCTTCCTCTCAGTGAGTTTGGCCTTAGCTAGGGGATTATATTGGAGAAGCATTTTCAGTTTCTTCATTCCTCTGATTTTAGCCAAAAGGACTAATACATACCACCTCACCTCTCTGTATTGCTGTTCTAGCACATTGCATTGGACTCATTTTTTTTTTTTTTTAGAATTAATGAAAACATGGGATTTGGTCAGTGAAAGTTATAACAGAAAGGCTGCTTAGCACTGATTTTTTTTTTCCTTTCAGATCCTAAAGATCCGCTGTGGGGGTGTACACTTGCATGGTGAGAAGTACTGCCTTAGAAAGCTGATAGACCTTCATGGCACAGGAAGACCTTCCCTAAAGCTGGATTTTGCTGTTATTTTCACCACCTATGTTGCAGCAAGGTAAAAGTCACTGGCAGCAGTAATACCAATATTAGCAGTAGTGAAGTGTGAAAGCCAGTTGAAAGGGGGTAGAGGAGAAAGACATTGGAAAACTAGAGTGAATTGGCAGCCACCATCTCAGTAGGAGCATTTCTCCCATGTCTTTCGAATGTGGAAAAATGTTACAAATTTTTTCTTTTCCTTTTATTGTATTAAGCAGTTAAAAGCTTTACTGTCTATTCCTCTCAGGGATTAAAGAGTCATCAAAGGGTGTGGTGAGCTTTGTAAATGAAGGATAAGATTTCTTGAAATAGCTGCTTAAAATTACACTCTTAGGTCTATATGGGTGAAAATTAAATCCTTTCAGAATGCAAGTATCCAGCCCTTTACTAACTCTCACTAAAAATGAGCTCACATACCTTTTTTGATAATCTTGTTGCATAAGTATAAATTTTAACTATATAATAGTGTGAGTATAAATGCATTATAATTATCCATCTAAATTTTAAAAACTTAGTGGTTTTGATAAACATCCTTTTTGTGAATACTAAGATACTCAAACCCATTTGACACCTCTTAAAATATAAGCTGCTCTTAATGGTTGACTATGCAGTTACAGTTATTAATCTGTCCATGACTTACACAATTATAGCTGCTCTATCAGGAACCTCTCCAGATTAGAGGACTGTTCACACGACACCAAAAAGAAATGGATATAAGGTTTTGAATGTATTTCACATTTGTCATTTGAATGACTTATGATTACGGTATTTTATTTCATTTTTTTTTCCTCCTTATTGAGACCCTAGAATGAATCATTGTAACAGACCAGGAGATTCAGTTAATAAGATGTTTGAAATCAGAATTATTACTACCATCTTTTATGTGATCTTCTAATGAAAACTCCAGTGCCAGCACTGGAAATTTTCTTACAACAGGCATATATTCTAAGAAGAACTCGGGTATCATACTTTGAGATTGAAATTCAAGGAGAAATAAAAAGTTAATTTCATCAGTAATTCTCTTAAACTGTCACTAAATTTTTAAGTTAGACCTGTTTCCTATTAATAATATGAATGCTACCTCTTCAGTTTACCACAAATTAACCTTCATTGAGCTATAACAGATTATATTTGAATCTGTCCCAGCTTGAATAATTGGTTAGGCACATGCTTAGGTTTCTTCATCTTCAGTAAAGTGTTTGAGCACATGCTTAGGGCCTGGTGAGGACAGTAAGATATTTGTTGTGTGCTAATGGCTGCATTTGAAAGTGATGTTTGTGATGGTGCACCTTGCCAGAGGTGGTCTGAGATGCATGAGCAGAATGAAATGCCTCTGACATGCTCTGGGATTGAAAATTTTGCAAGTTTCACAGAAAGGAAAAGGAAGCCACAGAACAGAGTCATAGTCTCTCTAATCCATATGAACAAAACAGAAATCCTGTAGTTTCACACCGGACTATGCTGTATCTTTATATTACATTTTACTTCAGCTCAATCTTCTCGCTAATTTCCATGTACAGATTATGTTCAGTAACTGAAATCAAAAGACGTATTTTATATTTAATGCTCTTTGAAGATGGTATTTAAAACAGTAATAACAAGAATAATTGAGACAATAGAAGTTCAATTTTTAAATTTAACAAAACAATTCACAAAAGGAGAACTTTGTTTTGACTGGAGAATTTCTCTGAATGATTTAATCCTTCCAGATCCTTTACTTACTTTTCTTGTTTTAAAATATTGCCTTTTTACCTGCTGAGCAAGTTCCTCTTTTCCTTGTAGAGGAATGTCTCATCTCTATTGCAATACAGTTGTACAAGAACATATTTCCATTAAAAATACAATTTTTGCTGATAAGTTTTTTTATCTGAAACACACAAGTGCAGACCATTTTGTGTATAAGTATATGCCCTTTATCACAGGTTAATTGTAATGAGTGACCTACAGAGCAGAACAGAACTTTGTATAACTTGAAATGACAAAAAAAAAATGCAAACTCCAAACTCTATCAAAAATGCAGACAGAAAAATCCATTCTTATCTAGTTTACAGTTGAATGTTACTGCATAACAGTGACTTTTATGGATAGTCTTAATCATTCAAGACAAGGAAAATGAAAATTTCAAAATGCTTCTTCCAGCAGCATGCCTTGTTTTGGGCACAGGACTGACATATCAGTAGTTCAGATTCTGTCCCTGGCTCTGTTTGCAGATCTGCTGCCCATGTCAGTTTCTCTCATTGTTTCAGTGCCGCTTTTTGGGTTTTTTTTGTGAACTTAATTTAAAAGGAAACAAGCTCCCAACTCTACTTGTCCCCTTTTTACCTACTCCAGAAGACACCAGTGTAATATGACATCAGACTTTGTAACACGCTTCTAAAAATACATTGCATTAACAGTAAGACACTGTCTGGCCAGCCCAGCCCAGCTCACCAAAAGATTTGGGAGTGGGAGCCCAAAAGAGTTGCAAACTACTACTATTATACTCTGAGAATAAGACACATTAACATTTTGTTCATTTCGTTGCTCTGAGGTAGTGTCAAGGCTTAGAAAGCCCTTATGAAACTTGTGCCAGTAATTTATGTTGATTATGTTATGTTTTAAAGCCAGACTTATTACTACTAAAAGGACACACAGCTCCTTTTCTTTTGGTGTTTTTTTTTCTATTCAGAAGAACAGAGATTATGGTCCACTGTGTTATTAAAGCATGCTAAAATGGCAGTTCATGGATAACTCAAAACCAGCTTCTTGATCCAAAAATCCAGTATTAGTTTTCTGCCCTGGAGACTGACAACTCATGATAGTCCTAATCAGAGCATGTGTAGCTGAAAACTTGACTTAGATTCAGACATAGCCTTTGTTCAAAACCTCCCACACCACTAACATCTGTTCTGTTCAGTAGGATTTTTCCATTTGGACTCTGAACAGCTCAGCCATCAGCTGTCTCTGGATCTTCTCCAGAATCATGGTGCCAATAGCACGTGGTGTCCACCTCTCTGCACCTGTCTGCTGCTGCTGCCCAAAGTGGGCACAGGCCCAGGGCAGTGCCTGTTAGACAAGAGCAGGGCATGAGGCACAGGCCAGCCTGAGGTTTGCAGTGCCCTGCACTAGCAGGAATTTGCCAGGGGGAAGCTATGGCTCCTCTAAAGTCATAATTGCTAACAGACGTAGCTGGTGACAAATCTCTGCATAAGTTCTTGTCCAGTTTCTCTTCTGATTCATATTATGATGTTGATAACCTTTCTACATTAAAGTATACTATTATGATTATTTTGTTAGTGGCATCTACACAGCCTATTTGGAAAACAGAGTTTTAAACAAGATAAGGTAAAGGAATCTTGGAGGGAAAACACACTTGCTCCAGTGAGTGTAATTGGAACGCTCTGAAACAGCAGCTAACTATCTAACTGAGAGCAGGCAGCTTTGTGGGACAAATGGCCTAAAAGTATGCAAAACCTGACTCAGTTTTCCATGTACTAGTGGATTTTGCACTATCATCTCTCCTGAATTATTCAGTTGTGTGATGTTAGTGTTTGAAAGCCCAGCCCGTGAGTTCTGCTGGTTACTGTACAAACACAATGTAGAGAGAAAATCTGGTTTTGGAGTAACCACCAACATGGTTAACTTCCTAGAACTATTTTAGGAAGTGAATAAGCATCAAATAACTAGTAAAATTGCAGCAACAATTTGTTGTTGATTCTATAGCTTTAGAGTTCCTAATCCATTTTTTACCATGTGCCCTTTAAATTCCCTTTGCAGCAGCTCATCTCTCATTTTAAAAATCTCCTTTAGGAGCTAATGTTAAATACATTCATAGAAAGTTCTACATAATGCTGCTAATGATTGCTTTTACATCATTCTTATTATTCACTTGTAAAAAGCCTGAAATCATAGCCCAGAAAAGAATATCAACCACACAAATTGTTGGATATATTTTCTCACTTCTTTTTTGTAATAAACAACCGTTCAGTTCTCAGAAATAAGTGTTGGTGCCAATGTGTATTAGAAATATACATAAGTTCCTTAGGTCTGGATAGGTTTGCTTCATGTAGATGAACTTTTTCTTTGTAAATAAAAAGATACGTTATGGCAGAAACCTCTGAGGTAAAACAAAGCAAAAAATCCTATGAAGCATATAGAAATGTAGGCCTAAATCTCTATGACCTTTATGAAAATGAGAGAGAATATAAAATAGATGTGAAGGCTTCCAATCTGAGTTTAGTATCATTTACCTAGTTTTAAAGGATTCCTCAAAGCCCATGGCAAAGTGAATTGTTTCTACTGTGAATATTTAGAAACTTGATTGAGAACAAAACAGGACGTTTTATGGGGGTTTGAGGTTTAGGAAAGAGAAATTCTGAGACCTTGAGTGTAAGACGATTCAAAGTCTGATTAATCCATTTAGTAAAAAACAATGTATGTTTTTAATTAATGCCACTGTTTAGACTCTTGACAGAAATCTTTCGGAGTGGACAAAGATGTTTTTTATAAACATATCCTTAATTTTAATTTTTTCAAGTTACTTCAGCATATCAAGTGTCTTAACTCCTGTTTCCTATGGACTCTCTTTTTAAACAATAAATGGCAGAATAGCCTGGAAAATGAGTATTACTACTAGCCTGCAGTAGCCTCTAGTGGCCTGAGGCAACTGGATGTATGCAAAATACAAATGCTGCTGGCACCCATGACTTTCCCTCTTTAGCTACATGTAAGTTAAATGTATGTTTATATCTGCTGTATTTGTGATAGTACTTAGTCTGGAGCCAGTGTAATGCAAGAGAAAAGAAAGTTTATGTACATTTTCTGCAGAGCTGGAAAACAAGTTTGAATTTAAATTCCTGATTATCATACTTAAGTGGTAGCTACAAGGCTTATCGTGAAGATGTAGTCAGCACATCAGAGCAGATGTGAATTCTGTATGAGTCCATGCTTACTCATGGCTTTCAGGCCAACCTGTTCTATCCAGCTAGCTAGAGTCTGAAAGATCCCTGCAACACATTGTTGATGGAAAAACTCCAAACTTCCTTTTATGCATGATATTAGAAGTATTTTAAAAATTAACACTAATAAAATGCTGTCACAAGTGCTAGGCTACTGTTCATAACAGGAAAATTAACATTTTCTAAAACTATCCAAATCAGGCTGTGAGGAAATCAACAAACTGATCTTAATATTAGTTTAGAATTCAATATTGCAGTACACTTATGAGATTGTGTTAAGAATACTTAAACTGTTTTCTGAACTCATCCTTGTGTAGATGTTGTAGAAACATTGAGATACATGTACCTACAGCACACTTTTCACATTCTAGTCAAAGGATAAAAGCCTTGTCTATCTATCAGTTAATAAAAAACACAAGACAAAATAGAATTAAAAAAAAAAAGAAAAATGCAAAGCATAGACAAGTATTTGACACTTTTCAAGATATAAACCTCAAGACGACCTAGAACAATATTCCAGAAGCCAGAAAATGCTGGTACAATGCTCTTACCTCTTTCAATAGAGAGACATGGGTCAAAGTCTAGGGAAAAATCTCACTCAATAAAATGATTACTTTGTTCAAAGGTGATTTGGTCTGGGATTTCTTCTTTCATTTTCCTTCACAGAGCTTGTTGAATTGAAAAACAAACCCTGTCCTCCTTATCCCTAATTCCTATGTTTTATGAGTATCTTTCTCTCTCTCTTACTGCATTTCCACCCAGTCCCTTCAAACAAATCAAGTCTGAAACCTGAGACTATACAACTCATTTCAATAAGGGCTAAGATGCACCAGTCATTCCTTTTACTAACATGATAAACTCAGGATTTTTTTTTCTTTAAGTCAAGTCTTTCTATGTAGAGTCATGAGCAAAAATGGAGGATTGTTTTGGTCATTTACAGTACCATCATTAAGCATCTGCTTTGACTTGAACTCCAGAGAAGCTTCTCTCTCTTTGCTTTATGTATGGGATCTAGAAAGTAATTTCTCACTTCATCACCCAAGTTAGGAACCTAAAGTAAAGTGCCATGAATGCTCCCTGCCTGTCAGAATTTTACAGAAATGCCACCTCCAGTCATATTTAGCTAACATACTAAAAAGCCCTGACAACAGCAAGTCACTCAGTAGATGCCCACCAGTAAATGAAAGTATTAGCATTATGTAACCCAGCTGTCATCGTTCATCTTGCCAACAACATTAAATAACCAGTAATTTGGAAATAATGCATAAATCAAGCTTTTTGCATTTCATAAGAATTCATCTTGGTAGCAAAAGTTTTCAACCCATAGGGGAAAGAAAAAAGAAAAAAATCACCTGGATTCTATGTTCCTATGTAACTTTTTTGTATTATAATCCTGTGTGCCCCAGGTTTTTGTTATAATTTTAAAAGAAAGACTTGAGGAAAAAAGGAAAGGGAAATTATGTCAGGGTGCACTTTCATTATTACTTTCAACTAATATAAATTCACACAGATACAAAATGGGATATTTCCACTTTTATTGCATGTGCAATATCTTCTCTTGTGTCTGCACACGTCTTACAGAGCCTTCTGGGCAGAAGGATCAGGTACTGATCCTGATGAAAACTATCCCTTTTCAGTCTTGGATTAATTTTCATTCTTTCTTTTGGATCCCCGGGCAATCATAAAACCACAGGCATTTACAGGAGAAAAGTAGCAGGCATATGCAACTCAAGGTCAAGAAGGGACCATCCCTTTTGATGGAAGCATGGACTTGGACTAATTTTAATTGAGAATGAAACTGTTTCCTCGAATAAAAGAAGTATAAGTAGGATTTAATCATCTGAGCAGAATCTACTAGTCTCCATGTTTACATAAGGAAACATACCAGTTTAGCTGCTTCAGAATAACTGCTCTGGAACAGTTAACTTTGCAGCCTTCCTGTTCCAAAGTTGAAATCACTGCTGTCTTTAAAGAGTTACTCCAGAATATTATAAATTTTTAATATAACATCTCCATGGAAAATTATTCAAGAACAACTGTGTTAGCCACTTTCCTCAGAAGACAAGAGATAAAATTATTTTTTGGCTCATAAGCAGTATTAAGAGAGTACTCAGCATTGATTTCCTTCTTGGATGGTTTGCAAAAATTAGGCTGTTTATGTAGTGTAAATAGAACATACAGGCATTTTCTTGCTTAAACCTGATAACTCCCCTTTGCTCTTTTCTATTGTGCTGAATTGTAGATGCTAGGTCTAATTGTTTGAGAGGGGAATTAAATTTAGTCTGATACTTAGGAATCCCTGGAACAGGTCTAGTGATTTAGTATTACAATATAAAACTATTAATGCAGCTCCACATCTCAGTTGAGTTATAGTTCCCAATCCATAATCCTTTTTAAGGCTGGAATAGACTAACCCAAGCACGAGCACACCTCAGTGCTCAGATTTTCAAGTTGCTCTGTTCATTAGCATTATGTGAAGGAAAGGGCAAAGCAGTCTCGATAGTATAAAACACACACTTTACCACTGGAACTTTGCCCAGTCGTTCACTAGAATTCAGTCAAGCCTGTTTGAGTTAAAGATAGTTTATCTTATTTTTTTTCTCTTCCTTTTTTTAAAATTCTTCTTGGATCTTAGTACCAAAAATAAATGTGGTGAACATGCTAGAATGGGTCTTGATTCCTGGTGGCATACCGGAATCTCTAGAAATTACATTAACTTTCTTTGACTCAAAAAGGTCTGAAATGTGTGGTCCCTGCATTCCCTTGGAGTCAGGTATGACTCAGACTTATCTGCTAGATAGTGTGTCTAGTTTAATTGGGAAGAAAATTGTATGTTCAGAAAGGTGTTTCCACCTCCTTTGGTTTTCTGGCAAGTCTTGGAGAAGCTTCTCTTTTTTTCAGAAGTAATTTACCTTTCATTTAAAAACTTGCAAACTTGGATGATGTGATTGGAAAGTGTGGAAAATGAAATTATCCACTGATAAAAACTAGCAGGTTTCTAAGATAGTTCAAAAAGAGCAACTGAAAAAGCCCCACAATTTTGAGATCTGGTTCGCATTTTTATTATTTTATTATTAGCTGGGATTGGCAGAACTAGGAAAAGAAATCTACAAAGAGGATGGGATTACATATGTCCCAGGTGTCCTCAGCCCTGAATGGTTGATGACTTTATCTAAATATATCTCTGATATTCACAAGAAGTGACAGGATGATCCTGTTGTAAAAGAACTATGTCCCATAGCACTGGGAAACTGGAGCACTGGATTTTATTCTGTTTTCCAAGTTTTAAAAATCAAGCCAGGCTTTTTCCACAGGGTATTCACAGTGTGCTCTGCAGGTGAAGACAATGGTCTCTCAGGAAAACAAGGTCCTTTACCTTTGCATGTCTCAGTTAAGTATGCATAAAGGAGAGATAATCATTCATCTTTCTGTATTGATGCTGCGTGGATACTTTATGCCAAATACAACAGTGAGCCTTTAGTCAGGATTGTGAATTTATTTCAGAAAAAATGAGTATCATGGAACTCTTCTGTGACAAATAAATGTGTTAAATTGTTATGAGGATGTAAGGAATTGGGACAGTGACTGAACCATGTAGTTCAAGTTGACTTGTGTAACTCATGCCACAGAACCTTAACTTTAGGTAGTGTTTTCATAAGTCCATAACTTCTTATTTTGTTTTATTTGTTTATAATTATAGAATTTGAATGTTCTGAGAAATGACAGCAAGTCTGCACTGGAACCAAGATTTCATTTATAGCATAAGAAGAGTTAATAAATGATTAGTGGATGTTCTAAGAAATAATTATGGGTTATTTATGGGGGAGTCAAATGTGACTCCTAACAATTTTTGTCACTTTCTACTGATGTACGTGGAACCATCTGCAACCATCTATAATCACCACAAATGCTACAAGAGCTTGCAATATGTGTTAAAGAATATATTAACCCTGTATAAACCATTTCAAATGGATTTTTAACATGAAGTGTGGCTAACTTAAGTTCCAGGTTCAAATTTCGACCTCTGGCCTGTGGACTGTCTTATGTTGGCATTGTGTCTTTAAGACCAATATGTCATCGGAGACAGAGAGCTGTGACTCTTTCTTTGTGATTTTGTGCCTTAATGTCATTATTTGTGTACTTTCTGTCTTCCCCTGTTCTAGCTACATGAGTAGTGGTGCTTCAACAAATAATGGACAACATTCACAGCAGGAGGCTTCATGGTTTTGTTACAAGCCCTTGGTTATATCTGTAAAATGTCAAAACAGTGATTAACCACCAGTTTCTTCAAAACAAAGTTCACTAAAATGCACTGTTCAACTATTGCCCATTTTTACTGCTGGCAGCTCATTATATATTAGCATGTACTGGTCAGATATTTTGTGTTAAATGCCTGCTTCTCTCCATTTCTGCTTTTAGAATTTCTGCCTTATTGGTGTGTTTGCAGCCCAGCAAGTGCAGTGGTACTCACAGCAGTCTGGAGCTCAACACCAGCCAAGTGCTTTAGTGTGAAATGTGTGTATGTGAGCAGTGGGAGTGGTGAGAAATTCCTGGACCAGCAAGTTGTGTGCCAAATTCATCCTGGGAGGAGAAGCCTGTGAATGAATGATGAGCTCAAATACAGGGTTAAACAAGTGTACTGCAACTCCTTAACAGAGGCATTTGAATCTCAAACTGTTTGTCTCAGATTGAAATGAACACACAGAATACTCAGACTTTAAGGAATGCAGAGTTGGCTCAGGACTCTGCACTGGTTAGTAATATTTCAGGATAAGTTATCGGTTGTTGTACCACTCCAGTGATCGCTCCTGAGCACGCCAGTTTCAGATCAACTGTGCCTCCCTCCAAGCACAGCCCTGTGAGATCACTGAAGTAATTAAACAAACCCTCTGCTATCTTATGTGCAGTGTATGTTAGTGGTTTTTGCTTCAGAGTCATCTGAGGGAGGCATTCCTTGCAGGAACTGCATTTCATCAGTGCTGTTGCTCAGTGCTGACTTCTCTGACATGCACTGGTTTAGGTGTCAGCTCTGTCCTCTCTGGTCTCCTTTCCCTCTGGGGCAGGCACTGCAGATTAGCAGTTTTCTCATTGTAATACTTGTTTAATCCCACAGATTGTTCTTCTGCTTCACTACCTATAGACTAAGGATACTATTTCAGTTATTTTTAATTCTCTCATTCATAATATATTTCAGTGGAAGCTGGAGAAGTAAAATTTGAGTTATTTGAAAATCTCTATTATATTTGTGGTTATTATGACTGAAACAGTTTCTGTGTATTTACATATGTGAAATGGGTTTGATATGTTGATTAAATTCCTGCTATACAGATTCAACATTATAAAAATTGTTATGGTGACTGATAGCAGCTAATGTGCTTTTGATTGTCAGCTGTTGGAACAAAACTGTTGAGTGTGGAAATGTTATACTTAACTCTGCATTTTGTTTTTATTTCAGATTTACATTAAGTAACAGTACAGGAGTTTATGAGAATATTTGTTTTATGCACAGGAGTTTTTCACCAAAACATTGTGACCAGGTGTAGATGGATGACTGATGTTTGAGAGACTGTATAACCCTAAATTTCTTTTACCATCAGGGAAGTGAACTCCTACGTACTGACATGCTTTTCCCCCCATTGCCTATAGAACTGTTTCAATATGGTGAAATCTACCAGCTGTGTTAGTATCCTTGAGGTTTTTGTAATACTACTGTCATGTGTTATTTTTATATTCTGCTTCTACTGTACAAATATCAAAGTCAGTTTTGACTGACTTGTACATTTATACTAGCAGCTTACAGTTTCACTGTTGTTATTATGTTGCTATAATACCCTCACTGTACCACTTAAGCTTATAATTGGTCAAATATGCTTTCACTGATCTGTATTTCTGGGTGCAAATGTGAAAAGATCGTGTGCATTTGAGAACATCCTGCAAATTTAGAGTTAAAATTGCTTCTAGGTAGAATTACAACTAACTAGACATGATTTTCAACCAGAGAATTCTTCCATCACTGTGCAAAACACCTACCTGTGCTACTTGAAAACAGTGAGCATCCACCATTAAGGAAAAAGTGGCTGCTTTTCTGACATGCTGAGCACCTTCCCCCTTCACCATCTTTTAGACACTTAGTAGAGACAAGATTCACTGAACATGAGTGGGACTTGAATGACAACAGGGTCTGTGCAGTCTCTCTGCACAGGTGTAAATTTTGACCGAAGTGCTGAGAATTTCCTCAAATTGCTTTGCAGTTAGGACAGACTGTTGTCTGGAATCGACTTCAAGAGAAGGAAAATTGTATGCAAAGCTAGTAAATAGAGATAATTTTACTTTTAAAAACATAGTCACAGCTTACATATTTGAGATAACAGATGCAGCTCTGCCCTGCAGCAAAGCCTTATTCTGCATATCATGTGATTTTTATATTAGGAATATATCCTGTTTAAAATTAGAAATGCCTGCTGCACCAGTTTTAGTAGTAAAAAAAAAAAAAGTAATTATTAATAGGAATGTTTATCATACAATTTTCAGTCGGTTAAGTTTCACTAATCAAATCCACATGACTTGAACCCACATACCACACCCCCTTAAGCAGCAAATATTAGCATATTCAAAGGACTAAAAATCCTGATGAGTGTTTTCACTGTGTTTGCTCAGGAATGTAATGGAAACTGGGTGAAAGAGCAAGAAAGAGAGACTGCTCCAAAGGATGCTGTCTAAAATTCCCATGGAACTTTAGAGAAAGGAAAGGTGCTAGTCTCACTATCCCGGCATAACTGCAGTTTGGTGAGCATGTCCTACCTGTGAAAATTTCTCTTGAAAGAGGTCTCAGGAGGGAATGTGTGCTTAGTGATATCACTTTTATGAAAAAAAGCCAGGCACTAGGAAATGTAGAGAATTTTCAGAAAATAAGTAACTTTTATCCTGAATAATCTTTGTTCAGATATAAGTGGTGTCCTTCAGGGGTCTGTACTGGGACTAGTGTTATTTAATATCTTTACAGGGGTCAAGTGCACCCTCTGCAAATTTGCAGATGACATGAAGCTGAGTGGTGCAATTGACACACCTGAAGGATGGGACGCATCCAGAGAGACCTGTACAAGCTTGAGAAGTGGGCCCATGAGAGTGGCATAAGGTTTAACAAGATCAAGTGCAAGGTGCTGCACCTAGGTTGATTTAAACTCCTGTTTATCATGCTTAAGCATTAGCTGCAAGGCCTATCATGAAGATGTAGTCAGCACATCAGAATGCAATGAGTGTGTTGTTAAGGTCTCTTCCAATCCAAGCCATTCTAGGATTCCATGATTGATTGTGTGATATTTGTTCATTGCAAAGACAAGCCTAGCATAGGATGAACTGGTATTGAAACAGAAATTATAGTGTAGTATGACATATAAGGCATTGTGCTATTTTCAAAGCTGCATCTCTCACAGTGGTTGCACTACTGATTGCACTACCAGTTATAATATTTCAGCACTGTGCCTGCTCTAATACTACTGACATGCTTTTACATCTCTGAAGTAACATAAAGAGGTGTGATTTTCCTGCCCTGGTCCTTCTTGACTGTCAAAATCAAATGAAATCTCTTGTCCCACTCAGATCATTTCATTCTCTCACCCTATTTTATTTCACTGCTAGTGCCTGAAAGTCAATAGAAAGCCCCTAAGTAGATTACAGACTGATCCAGGGTAGCTGAATATAGAATGATTTCCAAACTGAAAAGAAAACCCAAACTAAACAGCAACAAAATCTGCTTCTTAAAGGAGGGAAACAAAATAGCCAAATGTATACACTTCTGTTATTTTTTTAGACCACTAACTGTTCTTTAACATACTTGTGACTTTATGACAGACACTTTCATCTCAGTAAATGATAGCGGTTGCTGCTGCTATTGCTAGAAAAAATTTTAAAATACTAGGAATTGATTTTAAGTCTAAACACAGAAAAAATGCACATATTGCCTCTTATGAATCCTTTTAAACTTAGCTTGTTGGCTTGCAAATCTTTAAAAACTATAATTGTGCAGAGTACAAAGGCTTTTGAGTGAGACAAACTAAAGCCACAAAGTAAAAGGCCACAGAAAACACTTGTAGCAGGTGTGATTGCAGTTGCTGTGGAATCTGAACAATTTTGCTTCTCTGATAGTGATGCAGGAAGACAGAGGCCATCAGGGAACATGTCCTTTCTTAGCTTTCTAGCAGCACTCTGCCCCCTAAGCAGACATTAAAGACTAAGCAAAACCAGATTAATTACCACATAATCGTGGACAGTAGTTCTTCTTTCCATACCCTTTGTGAACATAAATTCAATATATTTAGCCAGCTGATACTTTAACAAAACATACCAAAATCTATGCTGAGTGGCAGCTTCAGGAAGTGATCATTCACCTGATTAAAAAAAAAAAAAAGAGTATTGAAAATGAGAATTACTATAACCACAAGAGTCTTGCTTTCTTTCCTTTGCTTTCCTCCTTTTTGCCCTGTTTACCTCCCTCCTCTTAGTGCAGCTGTGACTGAGAACACGAGAGCTGCTTGAAAAGACACATATTGTGGGATTTTTTCCCAGCTTCTGACCCTTTATTCTTGTGGGACAGGCAGGCTTGGACAGGAGCATTGCTGAAGCCCCAGGCCACTGCAGGTGGGCAGTTGGCAGTCAGCATGGGCAGCATCAGGATGTAGGAGCAGGAGAAAGGCAGATGGAACAAGACTAAGAACTTGTCAACACTAAGGCCATTTTGGTTTAACATGTGATCCAAAATCCACCTGCATCACAGAACTCTTCCATTTACTGGGGAATTTGAGTCAGGTTGAGGACAATAGGTACAACTGAGGCCCAGCAGTTGTTGGGAGAGGGTACTTTCAGCGTATAATTTTCCTGCCCTTTTCTGTTAAGTAGCTGAAAATAGAAGTTGCTGATCTGAACTCAGCTTGCCCATTGAAAAATTCCTTCTTGGTTTTTCAATGTCAAGCATGAATCTTCTTTAGTGGGCAGGAAAGCAAATAGATTTATTTGTTTACAAACTTTACTTCCCCAGCAAACAGTAGCTACAACAAATTTGTGGATCGAGGATATAATAAAACCTTTTAATTTTTTAAGCAAAAGGCTTTCTTTTTTTTTTTTTCCCCAGCAGTTTAAAGTATTGGCATGCAGTGCTCATTGTTTAATGAAGGAAATTATCCAGCTCTTCTTTCTTGCCTCTGTGTGGTCTATCATTTACTTATCCCAAGAAAAGTGAACTGCAACTTGCTGCTCAGCCACAACATGGCCATGGTGCGACCCTTGGGAGGGATTATATATATTCAAACCAGAGAGAATCTCCTGCATTGCTTTTTCCTGTCCCCTGTGACAACTCTACTCTCTAAATACAAGACGTTGTTCGAAGCAGGCTGGCTGTGGAGGCTGCTTTGATGTCCTGCCATCACACTGAGCTGTGGAAAGCCTTCTTGTTGTCTTATGTAGGGAGCAGTTGAGGATATCAAAGGGAAGATGGGATGTTAAATTTTTATTGATGAATGTTTAATAGTCTGGGTTGTAAGCTGTCATGAGTAATGCAGTAAAAGGATTCATTCTGAATCTTACTGTTTGCTATACAGTGCCTGAAAGTGATTAGTCTTTAAAGAGTACAAATCTTTATTTTTTTCTCCAGCAATTTATTTTCTGCGGCAGATTAAAAGAAATCTATCATGATACTTAGGAGAGAGTCAAGTGGGCATACTAGGTTAATTCACCAGCCTCTCAGCTTGAGACCTGAGTTTGAATCAGTTTTACAGAAAAAAAAAAGCAATTAATTTAGCAGTGTTTTCTGAAAACCCACAAATGTGACAAGTTTGGCCACATCCCACTGGGCTTATTAGGGTCATGCATCTCATGAGGTGCAACTTTATACTGCCTAAAATATGAAATATGTTAATTGAGCAATGTCCAGAAACACTAGGCAGAGTGCCCAAGGATACAGCAGAAGATAGTTGAGGAGTGGTCTGTCTCCCTTCCCACTACCTGCACCAAAAAAAAAAAAAAAAAAAAAAAAAAAAAATCCCAAACCAAAAAATAGCCCTATTTTCCTGCCTCATGGAACACCAAATTTTTAAAATAAATGTAAAGAAAAGCATTTTAAAACGACCACTGTCATGTTCCTTACTCGCCATTGAAAAAATATGCTGAATATAATATCTAGTGCACACAGTTTTAAAATAATAAAGTGCCAATATGTGGAGAATTCTGCAGAATGGTGTGGGATTCATATTGTTATAGGTTGGTTCTGCAACTAAATGCTTCTGGAGAAAAAGAGCAAACTAAGCAGGTTTCTGAAGGAATTGAGAGTGCATGACAGTCAAAAAAAAAGAGGGTAGAGGGAAAAGGAGAGGAGAAATCACTGCAGGAGGTTGCCTGACTGGTACATGTTTCATTACCCTGCCAGGTAATTATGAACAGATAGAATGAGCCTGGTGAGTCTGAATGATGATACAGCTTCAGGAAACAAAAACTTTTGTTTTCGTATGTTAAATGTGATTTGGGAACAAGGTTTGGTTAAACATAGCTCTATCCAGCTATGGTTTAAGATACGTTGATTTACAAAGTTTTAGTGAAGTACAAATGCAATTATGAGAAAGAAGCCCGATACAGTGTTAGGTTGAGGTCCATATTTTGCTGAACTCTATGAACATATAAAAGCTAGCATCATCCCTTAACTGCTGCACTACTCTGTAGAGAGCAGTTTTTAGATGAGGAAAAAAGGTGAATATCCTTTATGATTCCTAATCAACCCTTGATCACAGCTAATTTAGTGACTTTTGACAGCATGAGAAGCATTTGCATGCTGCGAATCCATATTTATCAACTAAGAAATGGATTGAGGTACTTCACTCATGCCCTCTTAGATTTCTGAGCAACCATGCAATACATAGCGATTTTTGTTTGCTACCATCTGAGCTGGTGATGAAAAGCTTTCTCAGTTTGAGGTCATGTTAGTAACAGGTTAACCTTATAGCTATTTTTACTGTCAATGGGTTTTTAAAAGATAATTTTTTCTCTCAGTCATCCTAAAAAAGAACAGGAAATGATTTTTTTATGATATATCCCAGAACAGCTCTGACTTAAACAACAACAAAAAAATTCTAGTGGCCTTGCAAACTGTGGACACAAATGGGTGAGGAAGGAGAATTTTCCATGTGTGTGTCATTTATGAGGTGCATGGGGGTAAACTTATGCACAGTGATACGTATGTGCCTGTGCCTTACACACTCACAATCTCTGATTTACACATCTGTGCAAAACCACGTCTGAAAATCTGCACCGTCTCTTTGTTGTTCGTGTACTGATTAAAGGCAGATGGAGTTTCCCTTGCTTGGAATAAATAGTTCTGGTTTCTGTTTTATTTTCACTTTTAAAGACAGACTTTGTTTGCATGAGAAAATCTTCAGCACAGCATGATTTAACAGTCTACTCTTCAAAGAAGTGAGCTTTACATAGGCACCTTGAGAGACAGACTTGAAGGGTGATAAATACTTAGGTGGGTGCAAAGATTAACTGAAGCCAGTTCTCAGTCTCAATTATAGAAGGTTGTAGCAGGAAGAGATGACAGGATTTTCCAAAAATATTGTTTGAGATTAGAAGACCCGTGGGGATTTTCCCTTGGATGACAGGCTGTTAAAGACTACCTAGAAAGTGTAAAATTTTCATTACTTACCAAAATACATGCTTCGTTACATCTCTGGGTTTTTTCATTCTCTGCAGATTCGTGACAAAATGTCTCACAGTTCAGTGGTGAATCAAGGGGAAACAAAGAGCTAATTAAATTATCGTGAACAATTGTCTGTAAATTATATACATTGTAACAGTTCTTTGGTGTAGGCATACAATCTTATCTGAATATATGTTTATCTAAAGTTAATCGACATGAACAATGGGAATATTTATTACTGATCTAAAAAATAATATTTACATAGCAATGCTTTTCAATTCCCTCTCTCAATAAGGAGGACAAGCACTGCCAAGTGGCTCCCCAGTTTTTGAGAAGACAACTGGAAATTGGAAAAAAGCCTGCAGAACATTATCTCATTGGGATCTTTTTCAAGTGGTGCAAATAAGCTTCAAGCAGACTATTTCTTGACACAATACTCACACTTTTCCAATGCATATCAGATAAAAATGATAAAATATTTTGTTTCAAAAATTATTTTGCATTGCAAAATATTTAAGCAAATGGTCTGGGGTTGGGGGGGGGGCGGGGGAACGAGGAGAGGGGGGTGGGAACAAGTAAAAAGTCTTATTTCACATGAAAATCTAACCACTCTTCAAAAAAATTTCCATTTTGATCCTTCTAACTTTGTTACCTTATGTTGCTACTCTCCTCTCTGGGTTGGATTCTCTGACAGGAATGTATCACTTGTGAATGCTCAAGCCTGCTAGAGACAGACAATGGTAATGCAGCACAGGGACTGAGCAAGAAAGGCAACCTGTCAGAATTGTGACTGCTTCTGTCACAGAAGCAAGATTTTTCTTCCACAGTGCCTCAGTTCTGTGATCCTGAAATCGGCTTTTATTTAGTGCTTGTCTTTTAATTTTTATGGTGTACAGAACTTTAAAAAAACACTCAAAACTTTTTAGCTGATTTTCAAATCATTGAGAAATAACATCCACTGCATTTTCTGAATGAGAGCTAGGCTATTGGGTTATCTTTACCATCCAAGCTTTGTCTAAAGGTATGGTGTTATGATATGTTAATCAATGTATTCCAATATATTCACACCACCTAATGTGGAGCAGTCAGTGAATATTTTATCCTACACTCAGTTGCCTTAGGCCTTCAAAACATTTTTAGAATTTATTTGCTAATACATGTCAACCACATTCCTTTTCTTAGTTTTTAAGCAATGCCATATATGGCCATGAAACAAAGGTGGATGGGTACTGAACTCATCTCAGAGTCTGGTCCCAAAGGTTTTCATATGCTGCATATTAGCTACAACTGTCTTCACAGTTTATACTGACTTAATTACACTTCGCTGCAATGTATTTTAAAAATACAAACATACCTTATTTTTAAATAACTTTTCAGGGGCACATTAGAAAGTAAATAGTTGGGTCTAGGTCTGTCAGTTGTGATGTGCTGCTTGGTCTTTTCTTTGCAATAACTATATATTAAACATTATGTAAAATCATATAAAGTAAGCCTTAGATAACCTTGATGGACAAAGCAGTGCCCTGGCAAACACATCCCAGAATGATCAGTTGCCTCTGGCACTCCCCTTATTTGAATGATAGTGTTTTTTCTCACTCATAAGAACTTTGTATGTTGATGATGTTAACAATTAAGTCTTCATGAAAGAATTGCTGCAGCTTCAAAGTGCAAATCCTTGGCCCCTGCCTTGCTGAAAAATTGTTCCCTTCCTTTCTTCATTTTAACTCTGTCCTTAAGTTTTAATTCTTGGTTACAAGAGTCCAAAGAAAGTATTTCCCTTTAATGCCCGATTGCCAGTTCCTTTATTAGTGAGTGAGTGTACTTGATGCCTACAGATCTCCATGGGAGTTACTGAAAATATTCAGCTGCTTAGAACTAAACAAGCAGAAGTCAGGCCCATGGTCTCCATCCAGCTCTGTCATGAGATAACATCTCTCTCGTTCCAGAGGGATCACTTCCCATTTCACAGAGCTAGAGATATGGCACAACAGCACTGAAATATTTTTCTGGGTACAAGAGGGAGAGAGTATAATTTTGCTGTTTCCTGTTTTTTGTATATTCATTTGTAGACACCAAGTCTCCTCTTCAAGGTGGCCATTTAAATCTCTGTCAGTCTTTAAGGAAAGATGTAAACTTAGTCAGCAAAACTCAAAGATTTCTTCTGAACAGGACTACATGGCTTATATCAGAGCCCTTGTTAGTCAGTCTCTCTGTCATGCCTAGGGGCACTACACCCATACAGAAATTAGACATAAAAGTAAAGAGTTTTTATGATTAGAACTTACATGAATAGTCCTCTCAATAGAACAGTTCACCCCTTGAAAAAAAAAAGGGAGGGGGAGAGAGAAAAAGTTGTCACAGAAGTTAATAGAAAGAGAAGTGATTTTCCATTCATTTGCCTGGTTTGCTGATAAAAGGCTATATTTAAGGATAACAGTCAGTCATGAGCATCATTTAAAGCCTTTTTTTCTGTGTCTGTGTGTGTGTGTGTGCGCGCACCAAGCAAATTTTATCTGCATGTATATGAGTGTTTTCAAGCAGTTTCTAAAATTTATGATATGATTGATTTGGGTCATTAGAGCAAAATCTGATACTATTTTAGATGTGTCAGTGATCCTCAATATCAACTAGAATTAATTATTTTAAATTTTAAAAAAGGGAAACAGAAACATGTCAGGTTTTAGGTTAGAGCAGGAGGTTTCACTGCCTTGTCCAAGTCTATGTCTGCAAGTAAAGGATGCAAAGATGATTAACATCATGGGCTACAGAGGGAGTTATGTCTCTGATATAGCACACAATTAAATTGTAGTAGTACTCCTGAAGGCTGTAATGTCCATTGGAAGCACAGACATGTGAGCTGGTGCGAGGATATTCCATTGGTTTCAATGAAGATATAGTGGGTTTTGCCAAGCTCAGATTTTCCAGGACATCTTGGAGGTCTTAGCTAAGATCTAAGGGCCCCTTCAATTAGCATCACCTGGTCTTATGATGTTTATGCAGCCTCCCTTGCACATATCTATAGCAAAGCAGACTCTAGACTTAGATTTATATGGGTTATAGTGTGGTCTGGGCCTCCTATCTACTCGCAATCATTTCGTAATTGCGTATATAAAAGTAAAACTTAAGGAAGAGAAATGTCTGTGTTTTGAATTAAGGAATTCTGCTGATGCTACAGATTTTGAAAGCACAATGTGCTCAATGAAAGTACTTGAACCTTGAAATAGAAATACAGACCTCTTAATTAATCTCTCTGTTATTCTATAAAGTGCAAAGAAAACTAATACAGAGAATTTTCCTGTTAATTACAAATGGAATTTGTGTGTGTGTGATGGGGAGGAGACTGCTGGACCAGGGCAACACAATATTACACTTCCTACATAATTATGTAGGAGGGCTAGGTTTATTAGGCTGCAGTAAGCCATTATTTAGGTGGATGGAATCTTTATTAGAAAACTTTCTTTTAACATTGCTCATTGTCAAGTTGTAGCAGAATATTTCATCCAAATACTTTCTTTCATGGAGATATAGATATATAGATATATAGATATATAGAGAGAGATATATAAATAAATATATATACACAGGCTTAAATTGTCTTCTTTAGGGAGAAATTGGCCACAGGAAAAAAGTGGCATGCACTTTCTTTAATCTTTGCTTTGTTATGGATTTAGTTGTGCTGGGTCATTTTTCAGTTGCTCTAAATGTTACAATTGCTTTCTTTTAAGGTGCTACTGCTAAGGCTAGAAACCATATTTAAGGGCATCTCCTTCGTTTTTTCTGTCAACATGTGGAAGTATTGTTCACTTTATTCCCTTGTTGCCTAGCTGAGTCTTGCAGCATAAAAGGAGGGTGTTGTTGCTGCCCACAAACAACCTCTCATCTCCAAAGTAAAAGTGTCAGGTCAGTAAAAGAGGTCCACTGGCTATCTCAAGTTTTGGGTCTTCATTTAGTCCTAATTGTTTTGCTGACACTGACTGGGGCTCTCTACCAGTGATTGTTCTCTGAGCTGAAGCACCCTTGCAAATTCACCCTTCAAATTTTTAGAACAGCTACTTACTGAAAGTGGATCTCATCTGCATATCACAAGGGTAAACAAACCTACAAACCTTTCAGAGGCCAAGGTCTTTAAGCTCCCTCAGCAAGGGGAAGAGTTCACCTTTACTTCACTGATCTGCCTAATACTTGCTTTGTGACACCTAAAAATCCGTGGCCATTTCTACCCTTTTTTTTCCACACTGTTTTGGCCTCCCAAAAAGGGCACTCACACAGATGTTTTTCAGAAACATATGGGTGCCCTGTGCTACTGTCACAATATATTCTCTCCCTGCATGATAACTTCCATGACCCTGCTGCAGTCAACCCAGACCTTGGCAGTTTCTGAAAAGATGTGATTAACTGAAAAGATGTGACAATATAGTAATCAATTACCATGACAAAGGCTACATCAAGTGGAAATATTTTGCCCTGTGCCAAGAATCTCGATAATGGATGATCCTGCAGTGTGGACCCAAACACAGAGGTCTCTTACCCAATCTACATTCTTGTAACAAAGATTTGGTTCAATACCAAATCCCTTTTCTAATCTTTCCCCTTTTGAGAGCAGAATAACCCAGAAATTTCACAGGCATCCTGCATTACTCCTTATTTGTTACTAAGGTTTTACCAAGAAGATGGAAGGAGTTTTCTACTAGGAAAATATTACTCAGAGAAAATACAACAAAAGTTCTGTAACCAAGACTTCCAGGCTACAGCTGATGCAAGAAAGAGTTGGCATGCCTTGTTATAAGAGATGACCCATTTCTACCAAAAGGAGTCATTAAATGAAGGAGAGATTGACTGGTAAAGGGGCCTAATGGCCAAATACATAGCCTTAAATAGCAACTCTTACTAAACTGAGGTCTATCATCAGCCTTGGGATGACAGAGGTACCACAGAGAGTGCATAAATTAGGCATGGGCCAGGCTATCCAAAATTTTCTTTGGCTGGTGGCCATTATTTGGCTGGAGAAGGCCCACAGTCCCATCAGTAAACCAGATGTTTCAGTATTCTCTTCCTTGGAAATATTAGGGTCAAAATACAAGATACCTGTCCTTCTCTCTTGGGATCACATACCACAGCAACTTCTCCGATAAGGATCTAGAGTGGTTCCTCATTCCTGAGGCAAGAATATATCCAAATCTAAGTAGGAGTGACTAATCAGAGCCTTATTTTCAATTTTACTCTGTTTATAACTGTACAAAAAACTCCTTTTCACCTAAGACTCTGAGACAGGTAAGTCTGTGAATGAAAGTGCTATTTCAGAAAACCTTTCCAAAATATGTTCTCAGGAATAATACTCTTTGTTAAAGAGAAGTACCTATATAGCCTCCCACCTCAAAACTGCCTCTCATCTCTTGGACAAGTGGATCAGATGTGTGAAAAGGATGCATGTTCTGCCTGTGCCATAGAGCCACTGGGAAGACATTGTGCGCTTTAGAGCGGCAGGACATTTTGTGATGGCCTAGTGGGGAGGGTTATGTCACAGTGCCCTGGGGGACACGGACCGGGGGATTTAGGCAACCCCCACCAGGGACACTTTGGGATATGGTTCATCCAAACCCTGGAGCATTGCTTAAAGGCCCTGAGTTACATTTCCTGGATATCCAGCCAGGAAGCTCACAAGACTCCTGAAGAGCATTCCGCAGACAAGGGATCAGGGATTTGGCTTTGAAGACACCATCACAAGTGCTCCAAGGGGGCAGCTGGGGCACAGCCAGAACCTGAGTTCCCAGCTCAGACAATGGGCAGTGTCAGTACTCCCAAGTGACTAGTTAAAGGTCACAAAGCTGTGAGGGCTGTGTAACTGCTTCAAGAGTATACAGCCTGGACAGGCCACCCCCTTTTTCTCTTCCAGCAAATATGTCCCTGTCCCTCTTTCCCATCCTCTTAACAGTGCTTTATTCCAAATTGCATTGCACAATTTTGAATTGCATCTGATTTCTTGTCTTATTAGAATGTCTCACAGTCACAAATTCTATGATCTGTGTCTATTCCTCAGGATAACAATATAAAACAACCAAGGAGGGAAAAAATGGGTAAATGTAATGTGCCTTGTGAATGAAATATAGGCAGAATGGGATGTGTTGAATCTTGCTTTTCTTCTGCCCCACAGGGGAGAAACTGGATTAATTCATCATTTTGCTTAAGCATGGAAGAGGGCACCATTAAAGAAAGCTTAGAGGAAAGAGAATTAAAATGATAGGGCACAATCGTTTTAATCACTTGGTCTCAGCTTCATAAAAAGAGGTGAAATTCCTTTTCATTGGTCTTCAGAGTGCATGGATTTCATGCATGATTCTTCATCGACTTGTCTGCTGTACATAATTAAAAACTGTGATTTTTTTTTAATGTGCCCTATATAACTCAGTGAATGCTGTATTGAGAAAGATTTGCACTATTTGAATATTTTTCTTCTATAAATTGTTCACTGTTACCCTCCAAGAAAGTAACAATTATTGAAATAAATGCAGAGATGCCAAAATAAGACAACCTGCTGTGCAGCAATACCAGCTGTTCCTGACCTGGCAAACAGATCTTCTAGAATCAAGAAACACATTATTATGAAACAGAAAGGAAGTGAGAAGTGAAAGGCATAAAAAAGCAACATCGAGAGCTCTACTGAAACAACCCTCCCCCAAAGAAAAAATGTGTCTTGTTTGTAACAAATGAACGGTAGTGGAAGGAGCAGAGACAGAATTCTTTAAACAAGCAAACCCTGAGCTCAGTCAGAAGATGTGGATCTTGTCCCTGCTGTAGAACTCAGCTATTTCTAGTCCTCTGCCCTTCTCTTGAAACAAAGTGACAGCTACTGCTTTGTGACATTGCTTTACCAGGCACTAAACTGGGACATGGAAATAAAAGGATTAGTTATGCAGATGACATAGTTACACAGAAGCTGGCACAGCGGATGCTCCTTATGTGGGATATAATGTCAGAATCAATATGTGAGCATCAGACTCTGAGCCTGGGTTACTGCTGGCCTTTGTCTTTTGTTATTTGTCATCATGAATCTTCCTTTGGTACTACACAGTCCTAAGGAAGTCTTAGAAAAGGGATTCTTGGTAAGAGGGCTGAACTGTACACTGTAACCACAATTGGGAAATGAAAGACTATCTTGATGTCCCTCCAAAACAGAGATGGGGAACAGTAAGCCCTCAAAATCATTATCAACCTCACTTGCCTTTATACAAGGAAAAAAATGAGGCAGTAGCTGCTGTATGCAAAAACCATACATGTATGAAAGTGTTTAGTATTATTAGCAAGTAGATAAGTTTGTGTGAAATCTAGGCATTCTTATGTCATGAACAAAAAATACCAAACCAAACCAACAGCAACAATAACACACACAAAAAATTAAAAAATGTTTAAAAAAATCCAAAAAAACAACCCTCTGGGTTTTGAAAGCACAATAACAGGGTCTTAATCATGAAGGACCAAAAAACCTCTCTAGGACTTAGTAAAACATTCAGCAATCAATAGGAGACTCCTTTTGCTACTTTGGCAAGAGTTAACATCTAAGTGCATTGCCAGAGTCAAACTAGGCAGGGACAACCATTGGGAGGAGGATTAAAACTCCTTTCATCCACATTAAAGGTGTCTCAGTGGGGTAAGGGAAGCATCTGGCTTGGATGGAGCCCCATGCAGGCTGAGACCAAGTCCTGCACAGCTCAAGGTCTTTCTTGGCATTGCACCCTGCAGTACAGGGAGCCAGTTCTGAAAGCTTGGGTGAGAATGTCAGTCAGATACAACAGAAAGGTCTTAAGGATTTCATCTCAGTGAAGAGGGATTCACTGTGGGTTTTTCTCTTTCCCATAATGCATGTCAATGAGTGTTTCCATTATTTTAGGATAAATAAAGACTTGTCTTTCCTTTTACCTTAATCTGACTGACATTGCTGCAAACTCAGAGGAAGAGGTGAAAAACCAAAGTCTTGATCCCCAAATACATCATTGTCAATTCTACATTCATGTAAAATGATTTCAGAATCAGGTCCTACGCTGTTGTGTCTCTGTATACAAACACATTTCTGTATCTGTGTGAACATGTGCTAATGTGTGGATGTGTATAATGCTTTGTGTATGTGTGCATATATGTGTGTATTTACATACACATTCTCACTAACACAAATATATATTTAAGATTTACAGTTCTGGAAAACCTAGTGAATAATGTAAATGATTAAAGCAGATGCCTCACAGAAAATATTGTTCAGAACCCCTCATTTAAATTCAGCCTCTTATTCACACTTGGTAATACACTCTGCTGTATGAATTATGGATTCCTGTTTTTATCTCACACTACACATGAATGTTTGATAAAGATTGTTTCCAATATTATATTTTGTCATAACGCTCATCTAAAATTCAGTCAGAAATGCTTTCCAGTAATTATGCATTGACTTAGCACTATGGAAAGAAAAAAAAAAAGACACACACACACACAAAAAGGCAAATGATTTTATCATTGTTTTTCCTGAATATTTGTCCTAAATATGACTATGAGACTGACAGGATTTGCAGCCAAAATTCCTTATTTATACTTCATCCAAATGGAGCCAAGGCAGCTACAGTTTGTTTTTCACACTGCTTTACAAATACTTCAGTCTCAGTACTTTGTCTTGTGAGGAAAAAAGGCAGCTCTTATGGTAAATTATTCGTAATGACTTTGTGAAATGGATTAATATCCAGAAGGGGGCTGGATTCACACTGGAGAAATATCAAATTTACCTCCTTAGGGAATGAGAATAGTCTTATTATAAGGTTCGTAGGAAGGAAGAAAAAAAAATCTAAAAAATGTACTGTTCACAGTAATTCAGTAATTTTTGCATTTATTGTCTTTTCTGTGTGTAAAATTGTGGCTCCTGAGGAAAGACCCAATTAGAAAAAAACCAAAATATATTTTCCCATTTTAGCTGGTAATCTATATCATGACTCAGAATGTTACCCAATTTTCCCCTTCTTTTGTGCAGCATTCTCTTCAATTTTGTCAATTTGATCAGCTGTCCAGAAGGGATTCTCTTTGGCTACATCTTTACTCACAAAAGGGGCAGCATAATAGATGTTTATCTGCAGCTTGAAACAGTGGCTGCCAAGGACCTGGTGTCTACAGTGTCTGTGTTTGGGAAAGGAGGGTAACTTTAGATGTGTTCTAGTCTAGTTTCATGGACTGACCTCCTAACCTCCTACCATGAACTGGCATGCATAGATATGCTTCCGGACTGCATTTCCCATTTAGTTTCATTTAAAAGGAACCCAGTGCTCTCCAAGAGCAAACCAAAGCACAGTAAGTGGGGAAAACTGGAGGATTTGTTCTAGAAGGACAAGTCTTGTCTCATCTGAAATGTTAACATGAATGTAGACATTGAATTCAGCAGGCCTTGGATCAGTCCTCAGGTGAGCCTGTCAGAGTTAGGAAAGACTGTGACTCCAAACAGAAGTATTGGTGTGAGCTTTCTGTAGAGGAAGCGTTATAACCAAGTATACAGTGACTGATCTTGATTTCAAGTTACTCTTCTTTGGGAAAAACCCTCTGAGAAATTGCCCACACTGGTAACACAGTCATTTTGATCCTCTCCCTCTCTCTGGTGTAACAGGTCCAAAACCATTCTGCAGCTACTGAAGAACTGGAGAAAACCTGTACAAGGAAGGTTGTGTTTCCTCTCTAAAAAAAATTAGCAGTAATAATAGATTCATTTCTATCTGCTTCTCCCTGCTGCACATTTAGCTGGCGAATAGACTGCCCTCCCCAGCATATGGGCTGTGAGGAGATAAAAGACAGTCTTTACAGAAGGCCTACTTCCTTTTCCAAGTGCCATTTTTATTCCTTCGTTTCCATTGACATGCCTATTCTCTTAGTGATATTTGAAATCCTTTCCTGATTGTGTTGAAAGCCCAAAATACAATGATAAGGAAAAGATTGATCCATTATGGAGCAGTCCAATGTTGACAAATTTCGAACATGCTTTATATAATATATCATATAAAGCCTGCCATTATTAATCTGTCTTAGATACATAAGTGCTCCATATTACCAAAGATATTTCCATCTCACAATCTTTCTTCACAGTGAGTTCTCACAACATGCTACTGCTGTAAATGCCTTTATCCCTACATAGCTGGTAGGAAAATGCCATACAAGGACTGGCTTGTCCAAGTTCACACATGTAGACCACCCTCAAAATAGTGCTTTATATGGTGGAATGAAATAATGAATAACTGATATGTTACACCTTAATGTCACATATGACTTCTTCTGAAGACAAAGTAAGAGAAGAGCACAAGTGCTTTATTTTTTTAGCAGTACTTTGCAGCATGGTACGTGTGTACCTGTGAAACAAACAAAAAGATAACATTTGTATCAGATTGTGCAACTCTTATTCTACAGAACAGAATGAAAATTTTCAACCACTCACTTCCATCTGATGCATCGTTTTTCTTTCACAACTGCTGCTTTATTATGCAAAAGTTTTTCAAGGTACACCATGATATGTTGTCTGCTCTTGAATTCAAATTTGTGAGTAGTGAACACAGAGAGATCACCATTTTGCGTAAGTTCATCAATGATGATTTTGATGGGGGTATTTGCTTCTGTTTCCAGTTTTGCTGTTGAATTTCTCTGTAGAGTCAGTAAAGCCCTGTACATCTGTCACTGTAGAAAAGGAATAGTCTTTTACACTGTGATGAAGTGTGAAGAATTATTCTGAGAGGCATATGTTTTGTACCTAATAAGGACTGGGTTCTTGAGAAGAGGGGACAACTTCTAGCTGTAGATTTCTCAACTTGGGTATCTCTATCCTACCAACCAATACTTCCACCACTTCTTTTCCAGAGCACAAATCTCAGTCGAATCCAGCTGCTTGGTCAGACTTTCCCTCTTGCTTCTCTTGAATTTACATCTGGGAAACTCTCTGCTGCAAGGCTTTTTTGGGACAAGGAGAGTTGCAAAGATAGCCCAATTGCTCTTCCTTCAGCAACCGCCACTGTGAGAAGTTCAAAAATTTCTAAGACAAGAACATGTGTTTAAGTGGTGTGAGGGTCTTACTGACTTTCTGAATGCAACCATTGTACTATATGATTAAGTCTTTTTCTATAGAATTTTATTAGAAGCTCCATTATGGAAGCCATTAGCACCTTTCTGCATAAAGATAAGATGACAGGATTTCTGCATGTGGTTTCCAGAGGCATGTCCTTCAGGGAGTGCCACAACTAACATAATGTTAGCAGATCTGTGTGTGAGTATACACGTATCTTTCCATCTATTTAATAAATGCTACATAGCAGTTGCTCCAGCTAAGGGAACTATTCTGCCCCACATGGACATCACTATTACATTTTTCAAGGCATATTTGAAGTGTCAAGTCCTTTAAAAAAGGCACACTTTGTACTACTTTTGGATATCCATGGATGCAAGCCCAGAGGCCACCAGCATCTCTTAGAAAATAAATAAAGTATAAAAATACTTAGTGAAGTTGGTACTTTCACCTTAGAATCAACAGAATTCATCAACTCTACTCTAGGCTAGATCTACCGTAGTGTTCCTATGGGAAAGCTTCACATTAAATGAGTATTATGTTTGCTGAAGGCATTATGGGCATTAATTGGATATATGCCAACAAATGCACGTAATGCCTAGCATGACAATAGCTTAAGGTCAATAAATACTTCAGTGACAACGTAGTTGTATGTGGGTTTTATGTATCTGAGTGGATGACTTGAATATGCTCCAAAACAGAGTTCACTGACAGGAAAAAAGATCAGAACATTCTGTTTCTTGCATCATTTCTTTGTTGCATGATTCTTTGATTTCCTCTTTTATTTTGGAAATGAGTAAAATATTTCTGGTATCAGGCCAGACACTCAGTGGAACTCTATCTACACCATTCCAAACAGCAATATAATGGAATTACAGAATATTGCACCAAAAAGAATTTTGCCCTACACCTCAGTAATTTATCCGTTATACATTTTGCATCGGTAACCATAAGAAATCATTATTGGTTCCTCTTCTACTGCCTATTTGTTCTGTGGTTAAAGATGAGTTACTGCACAGTTTGGGTTAATGGAGGCATACTCCCCTGAGACAGAAGTACACACTGGCTTTAAGATGGGGATGGGTACTTTATTATGGTCTATGACTGATCTCAATGCTGCTTTATCATCTGCCAGCATGCACACACAAACTAATAAGCTATTCACTGCTTTTTGCCCCTAAGGGCACCTTTCAATAAGGCGAGTCATTGATTTTTACCAGCAGACACACAGACCATAAGCCATTCCCTGTATGATTGTATCCCCAGTGGTACTTTCTGCAGGGGAAACTGGTCATTTTAGTTACACACATGCACATTCACACATGCACACACAGTAACCAGCCATAATCTAGCTCAGATTCCCAGACATCTACTTTGCCTCTGTTAGAAGAACTCTTGATATTAACCTCTCCTGCAATCCTGTCAGCATAATTTGTATTAAAAATACCTTGATGTAATGCTGAGGCCTTATACAATGGGCAGAATATACCTTTTTTTTTTTGTTCCTGAGAGCATGCTTCTAGTATATAAATCAGCAACTGACCATCATTGCCACACTTTCAAGCATTCCTAGTGGGGAGCCCAAAGACTCAATTGCAGTAATGTATATAATCATGCCTTTTACATTACTTGTATTTCTCCTAGGTCTAAAAGGGTCTCTCCTGTGGAATTCTGTCATGTTGCCTTAAAACTTTTTTCTGTTTTATAGACGAAGGGTTCTTAAGCTTTATTACTTAGTTCACTTTATTTAAAATATAGAATGTGGGTCATTGTGGTTTTAATCACTGTCACCATCTTCTACTTTTGCTCTTATAATGTGCTTTAAATCTATGAAGGTATCTTCCTTAAGCTGAGCAGACCAAAAGAACACAGATGCTTAGCTAGTATCATGCAGAGTAATTCAGATATTGGTGGAAACATACTGGTGTCCTGCAGCTGAATATCTGGCCATCTTGTAGATATTTCTCACTTCATTTACTCTCCTCTTCATCAAGTTGTCCTGAGGAAAATAACTGATGTTCAGCCAGTGTCTCCTGCCCAGCTACAAGATGCAAGGAAGAACAGCACCTAATTTTCCCCTCTCATCCCTCCTTCAGTCATCTGGCCAAAACAAGCCAAGGGAAGGGTTAGTTCAGTACCTGGTACCACACGATGTTTGCGACACTGAAAGCACCCTGGCCTGTCTAGAAAAGTGATCTGTAATGGCCTTAAGCTATCTTAACTCCATCTGAAATCCTAGTGACAATTCCCTCTGGGCCACTTAGACACAAACTACTGTGCTATTCCAGAGGCTTGACTTCCAGTAAAGTAAAGCAGTTTTTAACAGCTTTAATAGTACATGGCAAAAAAGACCTTAAACATATATAATGTGAATTATACATTTTTGTCTGCTCTATATACAATACTTCTTAGCATCTGTACCATATTTAAACTTTAAATAATCCTAAATATCACAGTTTAAAATATTTTAGGCAGTTTTCCCAACAGCAAATAAGGATTCCCTAAAATAGTTTTCCATAAGAAAAAGTCAATTATATTTCTGATGAAAATACAGAAACTAAATATTGCAATGAGGTAATTCAAAACTTCTTAGTAAGAGCTTTCTGGAATTTTTTTAAATATTTGCTAACAGCCTTCCATATTAATCCTTTGCACTAAAGAGCCTACTGAAGAAAATTATTCTGAATGTCAACACTACTGCAGGAAGTAAGTTAGCAGCTCTTTTTCAGTCATCTCTAAGCATTCATTAACTAGCTTGATGAATTACATTTTCATAGTATATAGAGCCTTGTTTAGAATTCAAAATATGCATGTGGCCTGTATTAAAAACTGCAGTATTTAACTGATATATATATACTGCCAGCTCTCCCACAATAACACTATGTGCGTTGAAACAAAGCAACTTCATCCAGTCTGTGGATGTATTTTGATGTCTATCCTCCCATAGGGAAAGGGCTTTATACGTTAAAATTAAGGGTTTGAAATATAAAGGTTTTTACATAATGAAAATTGTTTTTTACAACTGAGGAAAAGGTGCTTTAAAGTGTGTCAGCTACAAATGTCTTTCAAAATCTAGGCGGAAAAATGCATGTGCAGGTAACAGGCATGTTCAGTTCATCTCAAGCAGCCCACTGCACATTCTGGTGCCATGAGGCTATAAAATATGTCTCTGGTTGTTGCAATGTAAGTTTGGAACACATTTATTATGCAGACCTGACTGTGAATGTCTCCTACAGCATTGTATTACATGTTCAAATGGTTGTCTCTGACCTCAAGAATTAATGAATTTTGTTGTTTAAGTGAGGAAAATTTCAAGCTCTAGTTATCCAAGATTAGGGAGAAGGAAGGAATACCTGTCTGGAGGATAACTAGCAAATTGAGATATTTATCATAGTAGTGTTGTGAATAAAGAAAAAAAAATCAGAACTATCCCAGTTCATCAAACATCAGTAGAAATCTGCTTCTCCAAACTTAATATCAAAGGATCACTATTTCTTCTGACAGTGTCTCTGAGCAAAGCAGCTAAGCCTCTGATTGCTAATTAAACCATTGCAAAAAGCCCTTAAACGAAGCACCCCCATGCCTGACTAACAACTCAGATCTCAAAGGCTTTCATAATTGAAAGTGGAAGAGATTAAATTAAGAAAATATTAAAGTTAATGAATGACAAAAAAATTTATTTGGTCTGTTTACAGTGAAACAAAAATTGAGAGGTTGCCTTCCCTAGCTGTGAGAGGGCATACATTTTAATACCTGTCAGGACATATATTGAAAAGGAATAACCACACAGCCTCAGAGCCACTGTCCAGCCAGACATGTGTCCTGTATCCTGCGAGGAGCAGCCATGCCTTTTTTTCTTATTATTTTGTCTGAATTTATGCAAGAGACATTTAATTCTCTCCCAAGCTGTCCTTTTAGTCTCTCTGAAGGGCTCTAGGAAAAGAAGTATTTGAAATTCATACATCTGGTCCTTCAGTTAGGACATGTGCCCCAGCTCCCCATCCTGCCTCTCTTATATGCAGGAGGGTGCAAAGGCCTCCCATGGCTCTGATTAATGTGTTCCTCCCTTCCATGCAGGTGTGCCACACACAGCTCCTGACTGACAGCTGCTCTTCAGAGCTCTTCTGAGGAAAATCTTTAATCAACTGCTACAATGCAAGTGCTATTTTTAGGAATATTTCTAGTTGAGGTGATAAATGAGTGACAAGTAAAATAAACATCTCTTATTCCGTAAGTCCCACTGTTAGAAAAGTACAGTGCAAAGACTGACAGATGTCTGCCTCCTTTCTTCCATAGTCAGGTAGAAACATAGTGATGCAAAAACAATTTACCCAAATACATAAATATATTGTTACTCCCAAATGGAATGTGATCCCATTCTCCTTCTGCAATATCCCATAGTCTAACCGTGAGCTCATCTTTTTGTTTTGGCTTTCTAAAGTGTCAATTTTGCCCCCTATAAAAGAACATCATCAGTTAGATCTCAATAATGAAAAACATTTGTGTGGCTTTAGAAAGGCTTTTGCTGCTATGACAGTATCCTTCACAATGAACTTCAGCACACTGCTGTTACTTCCTGAAGTCTCTGGATGTTTGTGTGTGTGTTTGGAGTTGCAGGGAACGTGGAAGCTTTGATGAATGCCATGGGTGAAACGCTTGACTGAGCTATCAAGCATGTGCCTAAGCAGGGAAATGGTGAGCGTTCCAGGCTCATTTCTCACCTCTCACAGTCCATATGAAGCAAGGTTTTAAGATGGTGGATCCTGCCCTTGCTGATAACATACTAGTCCCTCCCATGCTGGAGTAAACCAAGTGACAGAGAAATGAGCCTCCCACTTGGATTTAATCCTCCCAGGGTGCATTTTTTGTACAGTTCTTTGGCCAGGATACTTTGCAAGAAAAATGCAGCCTCCACTAGATAAGCCCTTTTGACTGAAATTGCAACCAGTTTCCAAGGTCTACAGAAAAGGCATTTGGATTGAGCTGGAGAAAGATTGGGGTTTATTCCTTTTTCTTTATTCCCTTCCTCTTCAAACAGCAACTGAGTACTCAGTGCAGTGGGTTTAACTTCAGTGAGGATAAAACTACTGGAGAAAATGGTCTCACTGGAACCGTTCACCATCACTGAGCTTTTGGATCTCAGAGAAGTCCTTTCCCTGCAGGTTGCAAAAGATGAAGGCAAACTCTTTAAGGATTACTCACTTATCAGGCTTCTGATGTCTGAGCCCGGAAAATGTGATCTATGGCCAGTGGAAAAGTGGCAGAAGATTTTTATGGAAGTTCCAGAACTGCCTTTGCTATAGATTGTAATTGCCCTGTAATGAGTATCCTAATATCAAGTCCTTTTGCACAGAGCTGTCTATTCTCTTAAAGCTAAAAGAAATCAGCTCACAGGTAAAATACTTTGAAATGGGAAACGTCTTTTTTTTTTTTTTTAATCTGCTTTGCATTTAAGAAAAGTAGTGTTTCAACATTATTTTAAACATCCCTCCTCCTCCATAAAGGAGTAGATTGTATTCTGCCTGTGATAACTCCATGGAGTTGTCACAGGCATCAGGTCTCTTGCACTGGAGATATTTTAGTAAGAAATAATCACTTATTCCCACAATGTATTTGAGTTTTCTATTACCAGTTTTCTATTACCAGTTTGGAAATTTTCATGTCACACTATTGCAGAGTAGAAATCCCTATGAGGCTTCAGTGGAGGTGCTTTGCAGGTAGACATTAAGCCTCACAGAAATTCAATGTCAGGTTGTCAGATGTAAGGTAGGATTACTCTCCTAATTTCAGAGAGGAGATGCTCGTAAGGAGCTGGCCCCAGACCTAGAAAAGAGCCAGTTTGTCCTACCCACCTGGTGGTACAGAACACTTTCAGAAAATACATGTCTGAATATGTCAAATTATTCTCCATTTTTCTTGGGAGAAAACTTCATCTGTTTTTCTGGATGATTATTAAACAGTTGAACAAGTCTCACCAGTCCTTGTGACACTGATGAGAGTGTTACAATATTAGACTGAAATTTCTCCTTTATCAATTCCATCAAATTATTTCTAGTAATATCTCTCTCAACTGCTCAAAGAATTCTATAGTTGTCTTGCTGAACATCACCCTCCAAAAACCACAGCCTTTCCCTCTCAGTTTGGCCCAGTTAGCAGGCTTGGCTGGTTCAGAAGCACCGGTCACCTTTGCCTGTGTCCATGAGGTGCCAGGACAGCACACTGCGCCTGCACACACCAGCTGCCAGCCATGTCCCTGCAGTGTGTCATGACATGGTTATGTGTGCTGGTTTTGGCTGGGGTAGAGCTAATTTTCTCCATAGTAGCTGGTAAGGGCTTTGTTTTGGGGTTGTACATGAAGCTCTGTTGATATCTTAGGGATGTTTTCCTTACTGCTGAGCAGCACTGAACAGAGTCAAGGCCTTTCTTCTTCTCATCCCATCCCACCAGTGAAGAGGGTGGGGGTGCACAAGGGGTTGGGAGGGGACACAGCCAGCTGACCCCAACTGGCCCAAGAGATATTCTGTACCATATGTTGTCTTGCTCAACATATAAAGCTGTGGGAAGAAAGAAGAAGGGGGAAGGTTCAAAGTGATGGCATTTATCTTCCCAAGTCAGCATTATGCATGATGGAGTCCTGCTCTCCTGGGTGTGGCTGAACACCTGCCTGCCTATGGGAAGTGGTAAATTAATTCCCTGTTCTGCTTTGCTTGCATAGACAGCTCCTGCTTTCTCTATTAAACTGTCTTTATTTCAATGCACTAATTTTGTCACTTGTGCCCATCTGATTCTCTCTCTCCCACTGTAGTAGATCAGTTAATCACTTTAGTCATAAGGAACACTGTATTTTTCCTCTTTTCCCCCTTTATTTAACCTACTTTTAATTCTAGAGAAACAATTCGCTTCCCACCACAAAGAGTGTTTGACAGAACAAAATAAAGTCATGCCAAGTTTTAGATGATACAGTAGTTTGTCAGATCATACACTGTTTCTATCAGCGGCCACATCTCATACTTTCCCTTGGTGGTTCTGTTGGGAGACTCATCAGTTCTGCTTCATTTTCTATTCTTATCTTTAGGGCAGGATACAACCTCTCCTGCTCCCACTTGAAAGCTTCATGTCTGAAAATAGTTGCAAAAAGTTTCTTAATCAGAGGTTACTTAACAGGAGCTCATTTTCCTGTAGCTTGAACTTTGATTTTATTTTTGAGCTTATTAGATAGCCAGATAAGGAGTTGTTCAGTTCTCATTTTTTAAATAATAGCTACACCACAGCTTGAGTCTGGTCCAGCTTGACTCATACCATGGAACACTGTACCAAAGCCTGACAGTTTTCTCTGTGATACAAATCCATGTGCATAAATTTCAGCCTTTCCAAACAACAAGTGCCTGTGCTCTTTCTTCTGAAACTCACTAACTGAGCTTCTGCAGGTCTCACTGGAAAGCACAGAAAATATATTCAATGCATTTATAAAATATAGGGGGTTTGGGTTTTTTTTAATTTTAACTGGAGAAATTGAGCTTGTAAAATGTAGCAAGGATGGGGGCATTGGTAGGCTGACAAACAAGAATTTGACTTTATCTTCATATTTATTCTCTTCTTTTTTCTTTTTCTTTTTCTTTTGTTTGTTCCAGGTCTAAATGATTGCCTCTACAGTCTTACTTACAGAACATTTATGGCTTTTTAACCTGCCTGTTTCCTGAAAAGATTTATGCATTAGTTCCACACTGAATGCAGCCCTGAAATTAAAGAGTCAATGCATGTTCACAAAATTAAGGAAGTCATTGCAGAGAAAGACAAAATAGAATTTTTAAAATGCAAGTAATTTTTTCCTATATTAATGTATGTAAGAGGCACTATTCTTTAAAAAGATCAGCTTTCATATAATTTAAAAGGATATGAATCTTCTTAAATCTGAACCTCAAATTAGTCTTTCATAGATAAACAACAGGATATAAATTGTAGTCCATTTCTTCATGCGCTACCTGTAAAAACAGGGTCTCGTATCATAGGGTTTCATGGGAATACAATCAGGTATGTGGCTGCCATTTGCAGCCATTGCTATAAGTGTATTGACATAAATGACTACAAAAGGTGCAGGACAATGTGGAATGACATGCTACATGTCACATACTATTCCAGTCTTCTTGTGCTGTTTAAGCAATTTCAGTCTGGTTTTGTCCCTTGTGACAGTGGGCCACATCTTCCTCTTGGATTTGCTCTGCTAGGATGGTAAGTGAATGCAGAATTTGATATATGATGTTTGAAGTGTTTCAGTAAAATTTAAAATATTAATAGGTTAATAATTTGCATTGATTTATAGTCCAATTACTTTGAAGGTCTTCTGAATTATGTCTGTCCAGGATTAATTAAAATAATACACAAAAGGATGAATACAATAAATGCCAATGAAATTAAGGAATCTCCTTGCTGCTTCTCTCAAATGGAAGAAGTATGAAAACAATCTTAACTACAGAACTACTTGATAAATTTCTTAAAAAATATGGACTGCTCAAGACTAACCCAGAATACTGCAAAAGCTCATTTACAGTGTGTGACAGCACTGGACAGCCTTATTCTAGAATCCATGAGAAAGTGTAAATGTAACATAAATCTAAGCTTTCAAAATAATTTGAGCGTAATCAGGAATCCATAATGTAGAAATCATTGAGGATCATTTATCATTATATTAAAAGGAGACTAGGCAGAGATCAGAAGCACTAGTTGTCCTAGTGCCCTCACTTTCACCCCTAGCATCAAGCTCTTTTGCACATTAAGCTTCTTACAAGTCTTCTGATTTTTCAGCTGTTGGTCTGGTTATAAATATATCTCTGCTTTGTAATGTCACAGTGTTTGCTGGGTGCACTGTGCTTACAGACACAGGAAAGAGCAAGGAAAAGCTCTAGTTAATGTCTATGTGTGAAACATTGATTGAAAGCACATTAATTCCAATTATTAGTACTCATTATTTTTAGAGAATTATAGATACAGATTATATATCTATATGTATATATATATTATCTATCTATTCTATATAGATTTTCATAGATATAGATTATATATCTATATATAGAGTCAGGAAATACCTAGTAAATTTGAGTATTTCAGACACCTTCCTCACCAGTCAAAAAAATGCTATTACTGTATGGTTAGTGTATGAAATGGTTGATAGAATTAAAGTTTTGTGAATAAAATGAAAATGGTTATATCACTTGAGATGCAATAGGCCTTTTAAATAGCTCAGCCATTCCTGCCACTGAAAAACATCCATGACATCCCTCAGATAGCTCATAAGATAACAGGGGGAATTGGAGCAGTGGCCACAAGCAATCTAGATTCACGTTTCTCTATGTCCAGCCATTGAAAGCTAAACAATATGAAACTTCAAACACCTAGTTGTATAGGAATGTTAAATGTAGAAATTTGTGAAAAAAATCACTACTAAATGAAGTGCCAGCAGATGGCATTGAAGAATATATGTCATCATTCCTTTTTCTGGTAGAAGGCATAAGGCTTCATGTTTCCATATACCATAAGATTGCTCCTTCCATGCATCTCTAAACACTGTATGGAGTTCACTAAAGCTACCACTTTACAGCAGCTGTAGATCTGGTCTTAGGTATAAGAAAAGTTAAAAGGCTCTAAGTTTTTAGGCCTCTATATGCTAAAGATGTTTATCCTCGCCTACAAAAACAGAGTTGGAAGTTGTTCAGCCTGGAGAAGAGAAGGCTTCAGGAGACCTTCTAACACCTTCCAGTACCTAAAGGGAGTCTACAGAAAAGCTGGGCAGGGTCTTTTGACACAGGAAAAGGACAAATGGTAATGGCTTCAAACTGAAAGATTATATGTTTAGATTAGGTATTAGGAAGAAATTCTTTACTGTGAGGGTGGTGAGGCACCGGAACAGGTTGCCCACAGGAGTTTTGGCTGTTCCATCCCTGGAAGTGTTAAAGGCCAGGTTAGGTGGGCCTTTGAGCAACCTGATCTAGTGAAAGGTGTTCCTGTCCATGGTAGGGGGTTGGAACTAGATGATCTGTAAGGTCCCTTCCAACTCAAACCATTCTCTGATTCTATGATTTAACAATCATCTGGACACAGCTGTCAGATGGAAAAATCCTGACCGGACTGCCATCAGTAAAGGAGCACTGTCACACTGGCACAGGTCTCCTACTCTTTCTTAGAGTCTACCATGGTTGTGTGCTGTTGGTCCCATTTCCAGAGAATTAGTTAATAACTCTTAAGTGCCTTTTGCTCCAGATTACGTTTTTGCCATTTTTACTTTATATTTGCACGTTGAACATGAAGGAAGAAAAGCAAGGCAAAATAAGAATGTATAAGAAAAAAGAAAGACAATGAGAAAAAAGAAATGGTGGAATAAAAGTCTCAAAGATAAATGATACTGAGATCATGAGGATTTAGTCAGAGATCTCACTTTGATTAATGGAAAGTGGCTTAGTTTTCATTTGGATTGATCTTACTAAACCTTAACAAAGCCATATCTGTTTTGATTGCCTTTGGCAGTTAATTCTGATCCAGGGATGGTGGGTGGAAGGAACTACACAAGAAAACAGAAAATACAAATAATAACGTGGTAACTTATTTAGATGGTTGGAAAGTTGGGAAACATAGATGCTTCAAAAAAATAACATTGAAGACTTTCCCTTTTCATTTGTCTTTCTAGACTTACGTCTTTCCCATTCCCTAAATGTACCTTTTTTCTGTCTTGATTTTTTTGGTTTCCATTTTCCCACATATTTCATGGTTTGCTTATCTCTCACTTTTTCTTTGAAGGTAAATAGCAGCTATCTGTGTTTTCTCTTAGATATGTTTCTCCAGGCAAAGAGGTCTGTACAGCTCCACTTTGAAATCAATAGTAAGACCTTATATTCATCTCTCAGTAAGTGGAGAAGTTCTTAAGAAAACACTGCAATGAGTCAAAGACTACTGGTTGTGTTTACTGACTGTAGTAAAGTGAAAATATCTGCTGGATATTCTTAGGTTTTAATGGTGATGGGTGATTTCTTCCTCCTTGTTTCTTGAATCTTGGTTTTGAAATGCCAAATCAAAGACGCGTCAGTGAATATGCAAAGACGTGTCTGTAGCAGAAGCAGCTGCTTGCAGATTGCTTTACTTAAAGTGCTTTGAGAGGCAGAGTTGCCCAATGGGGAAACAGACTACAGACTAATTAAGAAATGGTATGTTTCTTCTTCCTTGACTTAAAATTCTCCATAGAATTTTTTCGTTATTAAGCACTTTCTAAGATCCCAAGCCTGCTGAACTTTGAAAACTTGCAAAAAGCTTTCTTCTACAAGTTTTGATTAGAATATTTCCCATTCCAGCTCATGACAAAATGAGTATGTGACCTCTGATTGGTCTTCATAATCATTTACCTATCTCAAATTAATTAAAGTTCGGGTTTTATTTTACATCTGCACAAGGAGGTTCTGCTCTTTTTTTTTTTCTAATTTCACTTACAGTATTTTATAATCAAGGGAAGAAATCCATGTAGTTATGCAGCATTCAACAAGCAAAAGTGTGAAGTGTTGGATTTATTGTGGGGTTTCATATTCACAGAAAACTAAGCTGGCATCTTTAATGTATCCACAGATGTCAGACATCTTGTGAAGAGAACCAATATGCTGTAGTATGATTTACTTGGCAACACAATACAGCAAAAAAAGGGAAAATTGTTTGGCTGGAAGATAGGCAGTTGATTTCACTGTACCTCCTAGCCAAACAGTCACACTGAACTGATTGTGTTATCGTGAGTTCATCTTCTCCCATTTGTCCCTCATTCCATTTCACACCAACTCCTTGTTTTCAGCATTGCCACCCAGTGACTTTTCTGTCCAATTCTGTAGTGCCAACAGGGGTGAAATTTTATAATATATTTTCAGTGATTAAGCAAAAATACAATATTTCTTTTGGCCACATATTGGAGGGGTGTGGAGAATTGAAGGAAAAAGAACCACAAAAACTTAAATAATGCTAGCTACATTTCTACATATATGGAAATATTAAGGAATAATAGAGTTTACTCACTTCTAAGTCCCTCAATAAGATGAGGAATAGAGCATAATCATCTATGATATTAATCTTTTTTTATTAATTCTAAAAATGTTTTCTATACAGACATTTGGGTCTGCAGCTGTATGGCTCATCCTTCTGACCCAAACCCCACTTCTGCACAGGGACAGCATTTCTGTCAAATCTGAGTCTCTGTTTCAGTTTCAAGTTTCACTTTCATATCTTGTGTTTCTCTGGTGCTACATGGGTGTCTCAGGGCATTTGCTAGACCAGTTGTGGCATACCTCGCCTCAGGGGTTGAGCTAGATGCAGCTCAGCAACCTGACACCAGACAAGTGGGACAGAGACTACAGGACGGATGGGCCACAGCACTGACCTGGAGCTGAAGGCAGGACTCTGAGCTGGTGCCAAAGGCTTCCTCTAATCAGCAGCAAATATGACCTATCACCCCTGACTCTAGGGTGGTCAAATGACTTCATATGCTGAAACCTCAGAAACTGAGACCTGAGAAAAGCCTTACTGAGAAAGGATACTAGTCAGGGCTAGGCAGGATTTACAGTCTTCACCCATGACACCCACAGTTGTCATCCACAGAAGTTTGTTAGAACAGAGCAAGCATACTGTCCACATACTCACAGCCTTCAGCAATTTGCAATTCTTCTTCCAAAAGTTTATCATTTGTTGAACAAATGATAACAGTGCCCTGTTATGACTTCCACGACTGTGTTGTGTTGCAAAGTAGTATCTTTTCTTCTAAACCTTCTATCTGCTGGTTTCATTTGATATACTGTAGTCCTTCTTTTGAAAAAAAACAATTACTATTGCTTCTCTATTTACTGTCTTCATTTGACTCATGTTCTGAATATCATACACCCAGCCATCTGTCTTTCTTCCAGGTGAAGAGCTGCAGTCATTACCTGTATAAAAATCATTGTATCCCTTAAATGAGCTTTCCCTCTTCTTCAGTTCTACTCTGTGTCTGGTTTTGAGATGAGGATCTGAGTACTTGAAAAGTTAGAAAGTCACTTTGTGACTTATTTTACGTCCAGAGTCATATTACATACAAACTATAACAACCATAATACAAAATCAGGTGTGAAGGTTGCAGTGGGCATGAGTAATCTGCTGTTATAACTTCTGGAATAAACCCAGAGAATGTTATAACTTGGATTTCCTAATTTTTTTTTCATGCTATGTTATTTGTGTAATTTTATGCTGTTTAAACTAAGCCTTTTTCTACCCTCTAATGGCTCATATCTCATTTTAATAGCTCTAGTACCTTTTTTATTATTTTCATGTATATTTTGAGCTCATTTTACCCTACAGGCAAAACTCTAGAGTTCCTCCAGCACAGAGAACTTTGTCTCCTTCTTTTCCTATCAGAAATAGTAAATATCCTACCAGCCCATAAAGGCTCCCTGACCCCCAGATCATCTTGCTGTTTGTCCCTAGTCTTACTGGCTTCTCAACATAGAAACCTGTACAATTCCATTGGCTGGCATTAAGCAGTTGCAATTAACAGGTCTCCCTTTAGGAAACACTGTGAGATTTTTCTGATCTCATGGAAGATGCACTAGAAGCAACCTTCCATACATTCTAGAAGCAGCTAAAAACATAAAGCATAGGGGGTTTTCACTGTATGTAGGGAATTTAGGAACAGAAATACCACTAAGACACCAAGGAGGTTTGTCCTTAATCCCTGTGGATGCTTCTGAAACTCCCATCCTCAAAGCTTGTCCTACCTGCCAGCCCCCTGAAGCAGGACTAAGCCCAACCCAGCAGCAGGAGTGTGTTGTTCTGTTCAGCAATCATGTGGGAGAGAACCTCATCTGAACTGCATGTGAACAGTCTCCCTTAATCACTGCCTGCATCTAAAGACTAGCTGAAGACTCCCTCTTCCTCCTCCCCGTTCCTTGCCAAACTGGCCAAATCACAAGGGAATATTGCTGGGTACTTTGAGGAAAGACAGAGCTGAGGGACAGAGCTAAGGAATGTTTTTACCAGCTGATTCACATGCATAAAAGCAATTGGAATTATTTTACATAATGTAATTAAGCACTGTGAATGTACCTTTCCCACAAAAGGATCAAACCTGGTGATACATAGTGGACAGTCTAAGAGGGTTCTTTGCAGATGGGAAATTGAGACACTGTGATTTAAGTGGTTCACCCAAGGACAGAAAGAAAGAACAATGACTAGAACATTAGCTTGAGCCTTGCCAGTAAAACTCAGTGCCTTGTCAGATGCTTCTGAAAGTCCCTATGTGCTTTAAATAGATAATTATATTTTTTCAGAGTAGTACAAGGTAATTGCATAAAAAATTTAGCAGTCCTCTGGACTGTTGTTCTGGACACACAGCTAAGGAGAGCAAGAGAAGTCAGATCAGGAAGTTCCTGACTTGTGGATGATTACTGTAGCTACTTAGTTAACCTTATTCCCTTCTCTCCCTGTAATAACTGGTTGTGACCTATCACATATGATGGAACTACTGTTTTATTGACATAGAGACTTAAGCTCAGGCAGTTTCTGAGGGTGAACTTGATGTTTGAAAAGGCTTTTCTCTATTTTCACCTTTTTGATAGGAAAATGAGAGTGCTGGGAATGGAAATGCTGATCTCTCATGCAGTGGGACGTAAGTTGTCTCAAAAAGGCTGTCTTTATGAGATCATAAAAGATTTCAATACAGAACGCCATAGAAAGGATCTAATAGTTTTTGGGTATTTAGAGGAAAAGAAGGGGGGCAGTGGGGGGAAGGAAAAGGAAAAATAATGCAACCTTCCATTTTCTGACACGGACAGTTGGCAATACTGTGTTTTTCCAATTAAGATGATAGCATCTGGACTTCTGTAATCCTTAAGGTTGTAAACTGTGTCATGTTGCCCGGAGTGGATTCATCAGTCAGCTGGTGATAATTTATCTGATTAAAAAGAAAGGCACTACCTATGATTTTACTGTAGGGTAGCTATGTTGGTTTAGGAGGTTTGTGGTTTTTTTTTTGTCTCACTGTGGGAAATAATTTGTCTGAAGGATAGTACTAGAATGAAAAAAACCTGCAATGAAATGAAGGAAACATTTTCCTATGTCCTCTCTTCCCTGTTCAAAAATACCTATATAAAAGCATTAAGATGAGGGTTTAATGATTTTACCCTCTACATTAGATTATTTATTATACACTGGAGTTTATTCCTACAGTGCTGCTCAGGCTCACTGCAGAGTGGAGAGAAGAGCATGCAGCTTCAGAAGGGAAGAGCAGTATGGCAGATGGGGCTGAGTGACAGCTGCCACTAAGACAGGTAGGGCAGGGAATAGCAGAGAGGGAAAAAGAATGAGCAGACCAAGGGACTGGGAAATCCTCAGCAACAGTGAGAAGGGACTAGGAAGGTGCAATTTAGTGAAACTCATTTTGGTTCCTCTTAGTTTCTTTTGACTAATTTGCTTTAGTCCTTTCTCTGGCATCCAGCTCAACCTTTGTATTAGTAATACTATTATCCTACAAACACATAATAGTGGCTACCAAGCAAGAACTGTTCTTTTAGGAGGGAATAGTTCTGTATTCCCTGTCTTAAAGAGTGAGAAGGAATCTGTTTAGTAATTTTGAGACTACTATGAAGTTTCTTTTAATTTCTTCCAAATCATTTGTGTCAGGAGTTCAGAGCTAGGGTTCCAGTCTGAACAACTTGCCTGCTGAGTCAGGTTTTCTTATAAATGCAAAGAAAGACTGTCTCTAGAAAGTAATCTAGGAGTCTCTTGGAGCTAACAAAACTTCCCTCATACAAGCTCCTTCTTTAATCATTGAGTAAGTGTTCACACCTGTGCTGAAAAGGGAACACATGACACCTGTGCTGAGCAGGCACAAGAGGTTATAAAAGCAATGAAAGGGGCAAACGAGCTTTTCACAACTTTCTTCAGAATTCAGGTAAGCAGGGGCCCTTGAAAAGTTCTTTCTAAATATTTGGTTTATTTTTTTTGTTTACTTTGTTTTTTAAACTATGGGATAAAATTCTAAACATTTTTTATACTTTTTCCCAAGCTATTGGCTTGCACCAATTTCAGATTGTTTTTTGCTTTCCTTTAGTAAGCACTTGTATTCTCTCCTGGTCTGTGTAGCTCACTTCTTTCATGACTGGAAACAGGAGTAATCACACATGGCACTGCTGTAGTTTAATATGTTCCAAGAGGCCTGAGCCATGGATGTAGGTAGGGCGTAGACAAATATCAATAAGCAAGAAATTTTGGGTGTAAGCTAAGCTCTAATGTTTTGGAGAAGAATAAAAGCTTTGATAGGAGGGAAAATGGTGATTTTCCTGATAGGCTGTCAGATAGGCTATTGGTCAGAACTGCTCTGGCAATTTCTGTCAGATCTGTTGCTATATATCCAAGAAATCCCAGTTTGCACCTTGTATTTTTTTGTTATCAGATTCAGTACTGACAGCAAACTGGTTGCATGTTATCCTTAACAGATTAATATAAATTTATTTTGTATGCTCCTTTGCAGGAGTGATTTGAATGCACAAGGTAACTATTTATCATTTAAAAAACCAACTATTCACATACTTGCAGTTGCGAATGTGTAGTTTCTCTACATCAGGAAGAGGGGGAGCTGGGATTTGATGAACAGATGAAGGTCTGGGAAGTGAAGATTTTTCTTTCATTTTGAAAAGTATGATTGTATTTGAACTTTGGCTTAGTTTAAAATAGTGTATTGAGATCCTGTAAACTCGTATGAGCCCAAAATACTGAATAAAATATCCTCCTATCAAGACAATTTCCTTGAATCTGCTCAGGGAGTAGCAATATTCACTTAACCAAATGCTTTTGAAAAATGCAGTAAACTGTTAGTTTCACCCTCCAAAGCACACTGAGAAAGTTAGATAAGACCATGATTTAAGGTCCTTTAATGCAACAAACAAATCTAATGGAAGGGCAGAGCCAGCCTTCCCTCCAGCAAGGCAATACTAGATTCGGTGAATCAACCCTTGGTTTTATAACAGGGTTTTTCTGATGCAAGAGGCTAATGTTCTTTTCATTGTGTTATAAAGGCACAGTAGACTTGCCATGAACTTTGCAGAAGATGTGGGTGATGCTTCACTAGAATAGAGGTGAAGCTTATCTTTCAGTTTGTGATCCCCACCTAAAAGAGCCACCATGAAGAGACCTCTGCAGCATCCACAAGGTTGCATGTTTGTTTTGGATGAGTGAACTGCAGGTGGCTCTAAGCCCTTGGTTCCATTGTGTTTCTTTAAAAGATGTGAATTGACAGCATCAAACTGACTTATATTAATCTTTGTTACACACTTTGTAGTCCAACTTCATTGCTCATCTCAGTATGTTCACTAGCTGAATTAGTTAGTTATTCAAAGATGAGCCAAGACTGGGACAAACCCCTTCTGATCTCTCCTCCCTCATCTCTCTGCCACTGAGAACAACCCATTTACCTTTTTTTAGACGATTTTTAGCTAACAACCTGCCAAGTTTCCTTTTGGTGTAGCTGGGAACATATAAATAGATGGAGATTACCTGAAAATGCTGCTAATGAATTAGTATATGTAATGCTCAAAAAAGCTTAGGCAGACAAACAGTTCCGCAAAAGAAAATCCACAGGTTGGTTAAGAGCAAGAAGCAATCTGCTTATGATATCACACCATGCAGGCTTACTGGAAGGAGCATTCACCTTGCCAGCAGTAAAACTGCTTCCCAGGTAAATTCATATAGCAGTGCAGGTGTGGGGCACAGCCCTGTTGTGGGAACTGTCTTTAGGGCACAAATAGCAGCAAGTCATGGTTTCCTGAAGGACTGCATTGCTCTGTGGATTCAAACCAGTGTGTTACATATATACAGAGTCTGGCAAGTGCCCCCTTGATCTCAGAGAAGAGAACCTGATGCCAAAGTACAGAAAATACTGAGCCTAGTTGCCCCTCTGCTGTGCAATAGGGAAATGTAGGAAAGGAGCTTGTGTAAATGTTTCATTAATGTAGAAGGCATTCAAGTGCTTTTTTCTAAGGAAATAAATGGCCCCAGCTCCAATAACTTAGGTGCTGAGTGGAGAGTTTGCCACTTCTGAGCATGGATGAGAGGTGGAAACTGCAGAAAATGGCTGGCCAGCCTCTGATTTGAAGGCAGAGCTATAAACTGCAGGGGCAAATTAGACAGGAGTATAATATCTTACATTGAGACTTGGTTCTTGTTATTAATCAAGGATTAAATAACAGTTTAGCCATATAAATTCCTTCCCCTTTCAATACACAAAAGAGCTGTACTCATTTACTCCAGCCAAGAATTTGATATAATAATTTGGGAAGCTTCCTGTTTCTTTCATGTTCACAACAAGTTCTGTATTATGTAAAGAGACTGTGGCATGAATGTTACCTGGCCCAATTTCTGTGTGTAGTTAATTGACTTAGCTTTTTTCTCCGCATGCAATTCCACACACAAAAAGATGTTTTATATCACAGCCAGTTGTTTAGAACACTTCCATCTTTTATAAAAAGAAAAAAATCCTAAGTACTTCTGTTTTCTTTTATTCCCACATTATACAATTGTAAAATTTTTAAGAAAGCAACATGATATTTTCCTACTGAGCCTTCAAGTCACAAGCTTTTTGTTTATTGCAGAAATGTTAGAGGTCCTACATAATTTGTTCTATAAGAATCTAACTCTATATGCTTGACTAAAATTTCTTCTTGGAATACTTTTGTCCAACAAATCCAGCTCAAAGGCACCTACATAGTGATAGTTCATAAAAACAAAAAATAAAAAGAACCTTTGGGGATGAAAGGTACTTCACAGAGTGCATAAATATGTCTGAGTCTTCAAATGTTGCTTGACTGGGACTTTGATAGAATACCTAGAAATATCCTTTTCCTGGAATGACAGTGTCATGAAGTCATTTGAGTAGTAATTTGGAGCAATACCTGCGATTTCTGGCACATACTGGAAATTTAATTTGGGCTCACATCTGTTGAGAATAAACATGTAAAATCACTAGGCTGGTAAAACATATAAGCTCTGCTTTATGACCTTGAGTTGAGTGAGGTTGTAGTCTTAGCAGGGGCATATTTTGAGCTGCAATAAAAATGGCTTCTTTAAAGAAAGTCTCAGTTTGTGAAAAGAGGAAATTTGCTGGAGTTTCTTTTTTTAAATGCTGATTTCAAGACAAGAAGGGTCTTCATCAAAGGGGAAAACTTGAAGAGAAAAGTAAAAGGGGAGCTGTTTGAATTTTGAAGGCTAGATACTGTATCAAGGAGGAAAGAGGATAGAGGAAAGATATCAATATGATGCAAATTGAAAAGGGAAAATGATGCAGAAAACAACATGTCAAAAAAATGGAGAGTGAGATAAGAAAAAGAGCAGAAAAAGCATTAGAAGCAGTGCTGGAATTAGGCCAGTGATGTGCTGTGGTAGTTCACAGAAGAACCCTGATATCTCTTCTAATGAGGGTCAGACTAATTGAAATTTGTCCCTCTCCAGTTCTGATGGTTAAGTTCCAGTACTGATGAGGGAAACACACAGACAAACGCAGAATGAGAAAGTGCTCTCCAGCATGACTAGAAACACATTTAAATATCAAATATACAAGGAGAAGAATGTAATTTTTCCAAACTGTTTTTTTTTTTTTTTTTGGTTTCCAGCACAGAGTGAATTATCACTGACACTGAACATGAATGGAATTCAGTCAAGTTCCAACTTTAAACAGCAGGTCTGAGAAGACTTCTTAACTGTAAGTCATTTGGGTATGAATATATATTATTAAACATTTTACTGAATTAAAAAAAAATAATCTGAATTCTTGGTATGTAACTAAATAGCTGAATGTACATTTTAAATACAAAGCTTAATGCAGGCTGAACCACAGGATCATGGCTGATTATTCCTTACAGGGCCTCCTGTAGTTAACATTATCAGTAATATAGAAGAGGGTGATATTTATGATGAAAGGTCTGCAGCTAAATTATACTAGGAGATCTGATCTTTCTTGTCTGTATTATCCATCATTAAATCATTGCAGGAAATAGATGGGGCAAAAACCCTTTACTTTTTCCAGAGTGGTCTTCTTTTGTGTTAAGTTAGTTAATAATTTTTTAAGAGAAAAATGCACTTTTAAATATAAGGCGAGAAGAAATTGTTCAAAGAACCATTTTTAAAAAATACCTCATATTATGGGAAAGTAATTATATAGAATAAAAGGCATGCCTGGTATTTTTCACTTAAGGTAGGAAATACCTGTCAATACCCCTTAAATTTATGGGACATAATTCTTGTGTTTCACTCATTCCAGTTTGAGAGAGGCAATTCTGCTGAGGTAATGCTGATATAAAATACACTGAAGATCTGCCCAAGCGGGGAGGGGCCTGATTCAGCCAAGTATATAAACACATGCTTGAACTCATTCCCACTCACAGCATATGCTTACATGTGCTATTGCTTCACTATGGCACACAGTTTGTCAGCTATAGCACAGTCCAAAAACCATAATGTGGGTAATTTCAGGATGTATGTAGAGCTGTAGGCTGAGTGAGTGTGTCCTCATCCACTTCTGGGCCCTGCAAATGGAGGGCAGGAGCTGCTCGTGTCTGGTCTCTGCCCCAGAGAGCTCCTCAGAGCTGTTGTGCCTTTCCCAGCACCAAGAAGGGCTTTCTGTAGCTGGACACGAAGGTGTTTTCATCTTGAATTCTTTTGGAATCTCTTTTCATATTTAGCAAAACCCAACTACTCAGTTATTGTATTTAGGTAATATAGTGATTGGCATGTTAGAAATACTTAAGACAGACAGATAAAAGGATTCCAAATGCATCCTTTGTGAATTTTTAATAAAAAGATTGTGCATTGTCCAGTGATAAAAACAAATTATCTGTGGAAAGACAAAACTGGTTTTCTATTTGTATCATTCAGTAAGGATGTTTATATATGTTCAGTGTCTGATATCATCTTAAACTTAATCGCTTTGCTGTTTGTAGCAACAAGATATGTCACTTGACAAGTGCTTGTATTTTGCAACTTTCTCTTCTCTTCCTTTCCCACCCCCTGGTTCCCTGCAAAGCTCCAAGGTCTGAGCTGTATTTTTCACACAATGATGCAATTGATAAGCAGGTGAAGTTTTGTGACAGCAAATTTTCTTTGCAAACAACACACCACTTCTGGATTTATTTCAAATTCCAGAAAAGCTTAATAAATTGGTAAAAATTTTTTGACTTCTGTTTTAACTAGTGCTAGCCCAAAGAAACCTCTGTATCACAGTTCTTTTTGGTATCCAATACCAACAGACACTGACTGGACTTGACCCTGCTTTCATTTTCTGTTTCTCCTCTTCATGACTCTTTCCAAAATCATGTATTACCAAACTACTCATTGAATAGTTTGGGTTTGAGGGGACCTTCAAAATTCTCATTTTCCTAATAATCATGGTAGGAGGAATTTTATAAGTGTTTGGTGTGGGGTGACGAATAGTGTATTTTATAAATTAATTTCAAGTTAAAGCTAAATTATTATGGAAATACATATTACATACACTTTACTACCAAAAGAGTTCATCATGATTAATGTTATTACAGTGAGCACCAAAGGAATTAATAATGATTTACACTTCTTACAGACTGGTACCAATGTAGAGAAAAGAAGGTTAGCCTAATTAAATTCCACAAACCACTTTAGGGCTCTGTTGTATTGTGGAGGCTGTTTTTTATGTTAATTAATTTTGTATGAAAGGTTGCGGAAGTGTTTTAATATTTTTTGAAGAGCCATCAGGAAGTATTTAATTTTTTTTTTTGTCCAAAATACCTTGACCAAGCCAGATGCAGTCCTTTCCATGATGAGCTCCTGAATGCTATATAAATTTTAGTAAAAAATAACTGAAGATTCTACTATTTTATTGAGGGATAGAGCTGAAGTTGGGTGAGGATATGTTCTGAGAAGACACAACTGAATGAGGAGTAAATTTCAGGCCTAGAAATCCAGCTCACTTGCCTACAGTACACAGAATTGCAGGACAATACATTATGGACTTAACTGCCCTTTTGAATTGCTTGAAGTCCTCATTCCTAGTCTTCCACACAAGTAAATGCTAGACCACATTAGTCTTAGATTTTAGTTTCCACACATCTGATTTCCTGACCATCTAGTATTGTAGTTCAAGTGGTAAAAGGGTATATTTTTGTGTTATTTGCTTTTTGTTTTCTTTTAATCTGTCATAAAATACAGCAGTAGAAGACATCTACTGGTAGCATTTTGATGACCTTCCTAGCTCACTTCCAGCTTCCCTTAACTGTTATTGAGTAATACAAATATTTCAGACTCGGATTTGCACCAACAAAAATAGCTGTGAAAAAACAAATGTGAAAATTTACTTTGCCTCTCCTTCTACTGAAATTCTTGGAAATGTTTTTACTTTTACCCTTCTAATAGACCTTTTGGAAATCCTACTCAAGCTGCATTTTTCAAAACCCTAATTCCCTTAAGCACTTGCTTCATATGTTAGGCATGTGTTTAAATTCTCTTGATTTAGAGTCATGTACTTATGGGCATTGCTGAATGAAGAATAGCATGATCATGTACTTAAATGCTTTGCTGATCAAAGGAACAAACCTTTTGATTTGATCTACATTTAATGCAAGTTAGATCACCTATCCAGTAGTCAAGAATTTACCAAACATCTCCACTAAAGACACAATTCTTTATTAAGCTGTGTTCTTCTGGCTGTGGAAATAGGAAAGGCTGCATAATACAGCACATTCCTTTTTTTTTTTATGATACTGCTAGTAAATTACATTTTCAAGTACTACAGTCTCACTGCAAATAAAAGAAGAGATCAAGACAGTAAAAATGAAAAGAGGGGTTTGATTGTTAAAGTCATATATTCAAAGTAACACCAGAGTGATTCAATATGTTTTATGTTAATATTTTTTTCTATATACAGTACAGTATGTAATACATCTCTTCCTCCTTACACTAACAATTTATATTCAGGATACCCTAATGAAGTACATCTTGAGTCTCCTTTTCATGGCTAATGAGGAGACAACAAGAATTTGACTAATACTAGTACAATTACTGGAGCAGCGAAGCGTGCATCTCTGATTAGACGTGATAATTTACAAGGCTGGGCTCTTCACATTAAGTTTGCAAACAGTTTAAAAATCACTTCCTCTATTTATCCAGCTAATCTCTGTTTAATGACTCCAGACCTGACAAAAGAAAGAAAAAATGTCTCCTAAAATCCTATACTTCATTTATGAAGCTTGTATGTGGAGCAGAGGTGTAATTGATAGCAAATTTTTCCAGAAGACTTTTGGATGAAGCCATGCATCTGACTTTTTACAATGCAGTGGTATTTTTATTATTCCTGTAATACTCAGTCTCCCCCATACAGAGGTTTATTTTCTTTGCCTAGGTTTAGACGTATTTCAACATATTTTTGACTCTTTTGATTTGTTTTCTTTCTAATTTGCCTTTTGAATTAAATACTTGATTATCCATAGAAAGTGACTTTTTTTTTTTTTCGGCTTTCATTGGGTTTATTTCAGAAAAGGTTGATAGAGTGACTGTTGGTAGTGCTGTTAGGGAATTCATCAGTCCTCAGCATCACAGACAGGATTTTAAAAGGAATCTGGCATGTGCCATTCCAGATTTTTTAAATACTCCTTTATATTTGAGGCTGATGTTCACCATTTGGACTTGAAGCAAAGCTGTCTGAAAGAACAGGAAGTCAAGCTGGAATTCTTGATGAATTTAATTAAGCAAATAGAAGCAGCTCTTGCTGTCAGTAGGTGACACACATCCTGAGGCAGGATGAGATGATCTTATTTTAAAAGGACAGGCATCTGTTTCAGATGGACCTAAAAATGGATGTCTTCATGTAAAACTCTGTCGCAGAACACATCACTGACAGAAATCACATGTTCTAGGTGGGACTGCAAAGAAAGAACTTGCATTTGAGGGTTTAAATGAGTTTGCAAAGTCTTTTGATATGCTCATGCCTGGACCAAGTGCAACTGTATTGTCTCCATATTGCATAGTGGTACCACACAACAGTGATTTGGTTTAGGATCCTCTAAAACTGAATAACAACCAATTCAAAAGCAATATACTGTCTTACAAAGTAAGAAAGGATTCAAGAGTGTGACTCACATAGATATTTTCTGGATTTTTTCCTGAAATGTGTAAAAGCAGATGTATGGAATGCGGATTAAATGATCAGCCTGTTGTTTTGCATATATATACTTGCTTATATAGCTTTCAGAGGGCATGATTAGCTGTGTCTAATGTATCTTGTTAAAGATGGGCTCTGGGATTTCCCTGTCTATTTTACTTAGAGGTACCTAATACATTTGTGTTTCCATAGAAAAACAGCAGCTGTTGCAGTGATTGTGTGGAACAGATAGAAAATGTGCATCAGCTTCCTTCTGGACCTATGGAAGCTATTTGTGTCAGGGAGGATTTGATCCTGAGAGTTTTGACAGACTGAATGGAAAAGACATTTTTAAATACTGAGTGCATCTGAATCTTTCTCTTCTTCCAGACACAAAAGAGAGAAAAACTGAAAATTGTTTGGTTTAGTTCTTGGGGATGGCAGGTTTCTAAAACTGATCTGAATTCCAAGTAGCAGAGCATCCTCCCTGAAGAACTGGGATAGAAAGGCAGGGGCAGTGCAAAATGACATCACTTTTTGCTATTACTAATGTGATGGAAAATGGCCAATGCAGCTTCAGGAATGGAAAAAGCACATAAAGGATTTCCTTCGTTTTTGCTCTGCAGTCTTCACCGGTGGTCCTAATAGGGCCGGCTGTCTGACTTCACTCTCCCTCATCACAAAGTAACAGATTTAAGGTCCAGGAGGTAGCATCTGAATCTGCGTTATCTTCATAGAATTCTTAATATTTTTCTAAAAAAATATTGGCTCATTCTGCTTAGAACTGGAACTAGGGAAACCATTTTTCATGAGGAAAAAGGGGACTAGAAATTACACCATAATCAGGGCTAGCAGTAAGTGTGACTTCCTTGCATGTTCCTTGTTCCCTGTACTATTTGGAACTGTTGTTCTTGAATCTCTGCATGTGCTCTATGTAATTGATATTGCTTTGTAATAAGAAGTTTGCTGTTTCCAATCACAACAGCAGTACTGGGAAACAGAGGACTCCTTTTGCACTTGAGTATTATCTTGGGAAGCTGCTTATTCCCCCTCGGGGGAGATGAGGGCACTGCAGTGTTTTCATGCCATTTGGATTGCGCTTGTGATTTTGAGGAAGTATCCTCACCATCACCCAACAAGTAGATCCAAGCTAATGTCCAGTACTGTCTGTAATCTCCAAGGCTGCCTGTGAAGCATGGAAGAGAATTACTGAGATACTTTTCCTTCTTCCTTGTGACTTGAGGCAGGATGCACAGAATTGGAAAGGTGGAGCTACTCCGTCTCCAGCTGCCTGATGTTGTTGGGCTGTTCTGAGCTTTGACAGAAAAGTTAGAAGCCATTTAAGCCACAAAATGAGAATTTTTTTAGGATATGATTACTTACAAACACCTTAATGTTAATGCAATTAAGTGATTAAAAAGAGAAGCAATGAAATCAACCATTAGCCTTAAGTCTAGAGTCTCAACTAACTGTTGGTTCCAGCTTGTGTGGCTGTCTGACAAACTACATTTTCTAGAGCTCATACCTTGTAAAGTTCCTAGGGCTACATAAAATTCCCACTCCTTTTGAAGCAGATAATTAGTAGAGACACCCTGATTTAATTTTGTCTTTTTTTCCATTCTGAATGAGGCAACATCTTTCTTTTACTCCACTGTTTACACCTTCTCTGACTGTATTAAAAGCCGGACAGGAAACTTTTCATTCTTTTCTACTGGTTAGTCTTTTTTAATTTGTATTCTCTCATGTAAATAGTGAACTATGTTTTGCCTGGTAACCAAACAGAGGGTCTGTTTTGGATCCCTGTGAAATCAATGCAAGTAATTCAGTATGCTTTGTAGTTTGATAGTAGATTAATCATTTGTATTCACTTTAGAAGAAACAAAACCACTTTTGATCTGGGCAAAAAGAACCAAACCCAAGCATCATGGAAATGATACATGACCAGGAATCTATACTAAGAAGGGTTTTACTTCAAGAGAGTGGCGGCAGTTAGAAGGCACATTTACTTTATCTCTGAGCCAAGTCATTCCCTAAAATAGATCCTGGTAGTTGTCCCACATATCCAGGGGAAAAAAAAAGGCCACACTGGTACACTGAATATACTCATAATAAAACCTCAAGTTTATTCTGTTGACAGTTTCTTAAATTAAAAAGTGAATACAGCCGATTTTTCCTCCCAGTAATTTTTCATTGTCATTATCAATGTAGTGGACCACCGTTTCAATCATGCAAAGGGTGTTTGTGCCTTTATCTATCACCCAATGTTCTTGATTTTGCCATAGCAGTGTCTTTGCTTAGTGTCTCCCTATCTTGTTGCAGTCCACAATGAGAAAAATCTGGAACCCAGTAAGACAGCCTAAATTCTTTTTTATAAATGGCATCGAGAATCTCCAGTGCTGTGTTTGCTGGCAGTCTGCCAGATAGTGTGTTCCACTGCACAGACGTATTGCCTTTCCCTGCTGAGATTGCTCACATGGAAGAGTTCACATATCCCTGAGCATGTCCAGGAGCATATGCAGTTCTGTGCTTAAGGCATTATTAACATGGCAATCTGGAAATCTGAACTTCGACATTAAGCCACGTGTCCCCAAACATGCAGAGAAATCAGTATAATAGCCAGTGTCATATTTGCCTGTTTGCAAAATATCAATATTTCCTCCTTTCTTTGTTTGCGTGGATCACAGACTCCTTAAGGAGTAAATGGTGGTCTCGTAATCCCAGAAGTACTTGTGTTTTCCCAGGACATTTGTTCTTCCACCAGGAGGAATGTTGAAATAAGATCCACTAACCAGCTGGGAAACCACTATGAATTCCAAGTTTACCCAGTCCCTCAGGTTGTATCCAACCTCTGCATATCTGACTTATTTGAATCCTCATTTCCTAAGGAAATAAAGCCTATGCAAGCATCTTTACCTGTCTTCCCTTTTTAAACCAGGTATGTTTGTGAATGGAGTTCTTAATCATATTGAGTTCTTAATAAGTAATAAAAAAGCTCTCCTGAAAAGCAAATATCTTAGTAGAATGTCCACTGGAGGGAGTGAAAATAAGGATCACTTAAATTCTTATTAAAGCAAAATGCTTATGAATGCTTAGCTGCTTGGAAAAAAAAATATTGTATGAATTATTTGATTTGAAAGAAGGAGCAATAAAAAAATCTTTTTTTTTTCCTCCTTCTAATACCTACTGGATATTTAATTAGGGTGACCTCACATATATTCAGTTAGAAGTTGATCCACCAGAAGAGACTAGTCCAGTGGAAACCACATGTAGTTAGCTCCACTGCTCATGGAACAACTTCTCTGCAGATTCCTTGTAATTTCTTCCCCAGATGTGAGCTGTCCCCTTTGATAATTGTGCTATTTCAAACAACTTGTTCATGCACTCCACAGACTACCAAGCAATTCTTGTACAAAGTAAATAATCCTCAAGTTTGAAATAAATAGGAATTGAACTATTTCTTAAATTGCAACTTAGAAAAGAGCCTCAAAATGGAATATCCCTTTCATTTAGTTGTTATTAGTCTGAAGCTGGTGTGCTGCTGTTTGCTAGAAGAGTCTTCTCATGACACAGGCAGAAACTGATGCATAGGAAGTTCCACTTGAACATGAGGAACAACTGCTTTACTGTGCAGGTGACCACACACTGGAACAGATTTCCCAGAGAGAGTGTGGAGTCTCCCTCACTGGAGATGTTCCAGAACCATCTGGACAAAATTCTATCCAATGTGCTCTAGGATGACTCTCCTTGAGCAGGTTGGTTGGTTCCTTCCAACCTTACCCATTCTGTGATCTCTTTCAGTACCCTTCATTTTTGCCACCTTTCTGGGAAATAAATTCCATTTCCTCACAAATGAGACTGTCCCCAGGATATTTTGCCATAGATTTTATTGTGGTTTTGTTTGTTGCCTCAGAGAGGCTTTTATCTGTGTAGGTACTTAGATCAATTTAGTCACGTTTTCAGTTTTCCGAGCTGCCTGCCTAACCCTGGAGTTCCAAGAGCTGTGGAACATCTGCCTAGAAATTCTTTTCCAGCTGAAATATCAACTCATTTTCGGGGATTTCTGGTATGGTTCATAAAATAGACAATACAATTGTTACAAGACAATTAATAGTGCTTCTATAACTAATTAAATGCTTCTGTAACTAATTATCAGGATTGTTCCTCTTCATAAGCTCTTTACATGTGGCTGTGCTATAGCCAGACAGAACGTGAATTGCGCTGTGCTGCCAGCGAGCTTTTAGCCTGGGTGGTTTGCTACCCCAGAAGTAGATTTTGTGCTTGAGGTCTGCTCTTGAGCTGCAAAGTTCAAGGTCATAGCAGTTGGCATTTGGATGTGCACCTCTGCTGAAAATGTGCAGAATGTTTGGTATTGTCAGAACAGGAAGGCAACTACAACAAAAACACTGGTTTCATGAGGGAGCACGTGTGTGCAACAGCACAAGTATTCCTAGAAGAAATCTGCTGTCCTCCTGCTGTGCAAAGGGAACATTTTTTTGTGTGTATTTTCTGTTAATGCTGAAATAAGAGTTCCTTGCCATAGAAATCTTAAGGCAAAGGCTTGGGCTTTTTGGTCATGAAAGTTAAAACAATTAAGTCATTCATGAGGCAGGAATTTTAATTGAGATCACCAAGGTTGAAAAACAAGCAAGTTATTCACAAGTAGAGTTATACCTTTTCCCAGCCCTTTCCTTTAAATATTTGGTCATAGAAGGGCTTGTTTTAGACCAACTGCAGCAGAAGAAAACATTACACTTAGATTTGATATTCCGTGAGTCACTGGAAGTTGGTAACACACAGCTATATTTATCTTGTCCTGTCATTTCAAATGTACCTTACCCCACTCTATGGAATCATTTCTTACAGATGCTGGCAGCCGTCCTTGCCATTTCATACCTGATTTTTTCTTAAGCCAGACTTGTTTATTTTAGACAGGTTGTTTCATACCCTTTTCAGAGATGAAATGTTTTCTTTGTGTATGGAATTTGACAGAAATGAAGAAAAATCTCATCTATTTTCCTCAGTTGTCCTTACCTCATATGAAGGAAAACATTCACAGCTGTCTCTAGTGTCCTGCAATGCAATAATTTTTCTCAGAGGTAGACTAATATCCAAAAACCTGCTGACAAGGCCACTTGCCTTCTGTGGTACTGTAATGTCTGGACACTGGAAGTACAAGTATGATCTCTGCAGATTTCCATTAAGCCCAGTACCCCTTTAAACAAACTCATAGCTCACTATTTAAGCTAACAGAAAATGTACAAAGATTTTTACTGGCACTGAAATGAAAATTAAAAAGAAAAAAACAAAAACACAACAAAACCAAAAACACAACAAAACCCAACCAACAGAGAGCTATACATATAGATCTTACTGCAAATCAACAAGATTTGTGCTGGGTAGAAGATTCTCTCCTTGGACAATTACTGCAGACTTGTATTAGCAATTACACTAAAAGAAATCTCCAACACTGGATGAGTTATTTTCTATCTCCTTCTTTATCATTGGGTTCATCTTTCTTTCATATGAGTGTAGTGGACAGTGCTGTGCTATTGAGGCATTTGTCCACTGTAAAGTTGACTTGAATTGGTTTGAGCACCAATTGCTGCTGAAATCGCATTTTTGAGACAGCAGCATGAAATGAATATGTTACAGTTCTGCACAAAAGGAAGATAAAACAAATGTAAACTTAGATCAGATAATTAACACTCCTTTGTGCAAAGCACTTGTAACAAATCCCAAGAAACTATTCCATGATTTTTTTAAAGCCAGGAGGTTGCGCTTCGTAAACTTGATGAGATTCCTCTTTCACTCTTTGAAGTGATCTGGATGAAACCTGTTGGGTTTTCTTTTGTTTGGGGTCAAAAAAATATGACAGTGGGTATAAAATATTTCAACCTCAAACCAATTTGTTTTCACTTCACAAACTAGAAAGAAATGGACTTTTCCTGTGATTATATAAACAGAAAGCTTTAAACAGTTCTTGCAGAGATGCTAAACAGTACAATGAATTGTAATAGTGCTGGTGGGGAATAAGATCCTGATGAACAAGAAAGAGGATAATGTATTTTCTGGAGGATATCCAGGTTTTGGGGGGGGTTTCTTGTTTGGTTGTTTTGTTTTTTTTGAATGAGACTTACTACATTTTACCATTGATTCAGATAATTAAGCTGAATATCAAACACTGTGGGACTAGAAGAAAATGCTTGGCATAGGCAAGAGAGAAAACTCCATTTTGAGTAAACTGCAACAGAGAAAATGGGAGTCCTAGTGCAGTTCCATAACCTGTGCCTAATGCTGTAGTAGCACCTGCAGTATGTCACTGCAATCTCATCGATCAAAACCAGGTGGGTAAAAAGGAAAAAAGCCTTTTTCAAGCCAAATACTGTGGGCTGAAGTCTATAGTGGCTACACCCTAAGAAGGTCAGAATTACACTTTAAACATTCATTCAATTTTGTTAAATTGAAGTACGTAACTGTTATCCTGATGGTAAAAAATTTTATTCTTTCCTGTGTATCTAAGGTTTTATCCCACTACATGCTGACCTTGCTTATATAATTGGTAAAAGGGTATTCCATTAAAAGTAAAAGCTTTTTTATTTCATTTTGTCCATATGGTTCAATTTTTAATGTCCATCCTCTTAGTGACCAAACATTTACCAGGTTCACTAGCTTTCTGTACATGACTGTATATTATGGCTCCATTGCTTGAAGTCAATCCACTGTTTTTCTGTTTATTTACTTAAAGAAATGAACAGACCTTTTTGGTCCAGACTGGCCATCTTCTAAGGTAGTACATATATATCAGAATAAACCACAACTTTGAGGCACTGGGACCAATGTTGCATATTGGATATAAGTATACATTGTAAAGGCAAAATACATCAGAACTTTATATATTTAGGCTCCTCTCTGGCTATTTTTTCCCCCACAATTGTATAGAAACTGATGAATGCAAGATGGCCTATATGACAAAGCTGAATTTTAATCCATTTTTCTGTGTGACTCTGTACACTCTGGAAATCTGTCAGACTATTAACTTGCACCACTAGTTGATGGTTCAGCTAGTTTGATGGTTGACAAAAGGCAGAGCTGGAACTACTATATCCCTCCTAGAGGTTTCAAATCAGTGGCAACGAGGGAATACTAAAAATATCTAGTCAAAATTGAAAAATTAAAGTGTAAAACTATGAGTGTTTATGTAGCAGAGTAGCTACCAATTAAATTTATTTTTGCTATGGATAGACAATGGATCAGATTCTCTAGCTACTTTATACTTAAAAAAAATCTTATCTGAGATATCCATTACTGTAAACTCTTTCTCAGCTGTATACTTTAGAAGACAGGCAGGCAGTATCTTGAAATCCTTTAATCAGTGCTGTTAAAGCAGTTTGTAAACTACTTGTAGGTGGGATGGACAGTCAGCCTCAGCACTTCATGTTTCTTCTCTGTGCTCTCCATTCAGTTGCAAAGACTAAGAGAAGTAGCTGTGACTATATTATGGGGTTTGGTTTATGCAATTCTGAAAAAAGAAACAGTAATGAAGAGAAATTAACTGTTTGCAAATAAATTGAGAGGAAAAGGTGTATTTTACTGTTGTGGTGTTTTAACTTTTAAAAGAACTGAAACTATTTTAAAAATAAACTAAGAATCTTGAAACAAACTTGGCCCTTTTGTGGGAGTAGGGGAGCTTGGAGCCACATAGTATTTTTAGTATCATAGAAAGTTTCTCGCAGTGTACTTCGGAAAACTGTTCTGCAGTAGTGGTGCTCTCGTCACTTTAGTAAACCAGTGGTGATTTCAAGGCTTCTAGTGTTTTTCACCCATTTTTCAGCTTTATTTAGTTAGAGAATAATCTCTACGTATGTCTGTGAAACAAGCATACTAATGCTACAATAATTTCATTAAAGGTTTTACAGCCTATGGAATTTTTATACTTGTATTTACTCTAGAAAAGGAATATCCTAATGAGACAACTTAAGGTTTCACCCACTGTAAAATTCATAAAGTTTTTGTGTGAACTAAAAATGAGGAACAAGCATCAAAGATGAAATCTTGAGAAACTGGAAATATTTGTACTTTCAAATTATTATTTACAATACATACCATATTTTGCACAGGACCAAATATTTTTTCAGAAGAAATAATTAAACATTCCACTTCAATTTTTTTTTTCTGCAAGTGTTTTCTTATTGCTGAAATCTTTCCTTCTGACTCCATTTTCTCAACTGTTCCTGGTATTTCATACATGTATAAACTTTCTGATGTTCTGCTTTTATAGCTTTACTACTAGTACACCTGAGTACCTTCACATACTCGAATGTGTAAAGTGGAGATAGAATCTAGTGGCATATTTATTAATTGGCTTTCAGAGACCTATGTTTTTGGTAGAAAGAAGTATTTATATTCATAAATTAGGTTGCTGGTCAGTAGTTATATTTGTGTGGAAGGTACAACCTGCTATCCAATCAGGTCTTAATTAAATCTTGGGAGCTGCAGGTGTCTCATTAAGTCATTTCATGAAATGACATAAATTTAATATAAATGCGGTACAATACATATGTAAAAGACTAAACAATTTTACTAGAACTGATGGAATAGATTTTAAATTAGTTGCATGTTAGTTTTCTTTGTGCTCCATTAGCTGACATGGATGATAGGCAAATCTTGTTGGTACCTGGTTCATAGAGGAAGGTAGGAAATAAAGCTAGAGATCTTTCAGGCAAAGCAATTTTCTTATATGTGTAAATGCCAAAAGACAGTTTGTGGAAACTAAAAGATTTCTCATCTTCACCAAGGTTGTCCATTTGATTTTAAGTCTCATGAAACCTTTCCAAACTAAGAACCAAAACAGCTGAAGCATCCAATCCAGGTAACCTGAAAACCTTGGTAAAACTGCCTGTCCCAAGATTTTGCCCCAAAAGTGAAGTCTGGAGTTTAGGCAAGTTGCCCCAAAGCTGTGCATAGGTTTGTAACATTTCTCTCTGAGGTTGCCATGGCAGAAACCCCCAGGTCCATCCTGAGTGGGAAGACCCCACATCAGCCCCACAGGATTTTGCCCTGTAGCACAATGTCTGGTGGTTGGCACATGTAGCTGGAGCCTGGCTCTGCCACTCTGCGGCTTCCTGCTGCAAACCATGGATGAAGACCTTGATGAAAACACAGGAGTAGTTGTCCAGTGCCTGTGATTTCAGGGCTGAACTCCCATCAGGTCTGTCTAGAATCCATTAGCTTTGAGAATCATTAGGCTTAGAGAAAATGAGTCATTCAGTGCAGCTGCAGGGTCATGAGAACATTTTCTTTTGAAAAAATGTGGTTTTGACAATGTCTTGCTGTCAACCCAAATTTGCCCAAATTCAAACTCTAGAACAGGCATATTTCCTGGGAATAGGAAACTTCTTTTTGGCTAGTTTCCCTTATAACTATAGCCATTACTTCCCATCTCCCCCCAGTATGATTTTTTGCTGTCCTCCTTCACTTTTTCAGCTCAGTATGGTTGGGGTTTTTTTTCTCAGAACTCAAGTCCCTTTAGAACAGAGTCATCTTTACCAAGTATAGAGGGGAATAGTTCCAGAAGACACAAAAAGAGTAAGAGAGGAAAATACCTTTGAAAGCTTCTTAACATGCAGAGAATAAACCCATTCCCATTTCTTTATTGGGAATTATCTTATCTGGAGTAGGGGATCAGAAGATGGGGAAAAGTCATTCACCTACCCTGTTACAGACTTGCTTTCCACATGGGGCCTCTCTGTTTGAGCCAGCTGAAGGTTTTGCAAGCATTTCTTTAATACACACAGTTGGGGTATGTCTAAATCCTGTGACGCGTAGAAGTCACCACTTGCGCAGGAGAATTTTAGTCCAATGCCTGTTGATGGAATCCTTGTCACTCATTTCAAAGAACTTTAGATCAGTCCTTAGGTAAGCACATCTACCAACTTTAATATTTTTAAGTGTCCCAGGTTGGTTATGAAGAAAAAGGGACATTGTGACTTGATGCATAGAATGCTTTCCAGCTTGTTGAGTTATATACAGGCCTTTTTATGAATTCTCTCACGCTTAATCTAACAGGGTGTGTGCCTGAGCAAAGGAAGCTGTAAGCATCAAGAAAGGAGTGAAGTCAAGGCCTAAACACAGACATACAGGCTGCTTTGGAGTTACTAATGTGTTTTTCCTATTCAAATGATGTAGCTGCCAGCATTTCACGTTTTTCTTGCATGAGTACTACCCAAATGGGGAGATGCAGAGGTGCCCCATGTCCCTTCAGATAAACCATGTGCATTTGGTAGTAATTGAACTGGAGAGAAAGCAGAGTTTCTATTGGCATTGACTGATATGGTCTGGTTTATATTAGGGTGGAATTTCTGAGATTGGGAATGTATGACTGTAACAAACAGTGGTTGCTATAGGAAATATATGATCATCTGTATTATTCTACATATACAGAAAAGGCATTCGTACTGACAGCTTCCCAGAATTTGTGTGTGTTGGGGAAAGTTAATGGACACTAATAATGTCATACATGTGATTTCATGTCTTCATTTGTTGCCTTATAGTCTTCAGGAATCTGTGTGGACTGTAATCAGTCACCATTTTGTATTTTCCATCTTCAGTTACATCTAGGACAAGATGATGGGAACATTCAGAATAGATTTACCAGAGCAAACTGTGCCTGAACAATCTGATAGTCTACCTGCTAGGATAAAATAAGTGGTTCTGTGGACTAAGAGAGAAGTGTCTTTTATCCTGACTCTGATAAGGTGTAAGGGGAAAAACATTCTGCAAAGAGGTCAAATTAACATTACTGAATATTTGAAATCTACTATTAATTCAGAAAATAATATGGAAAACTTCTCTAATGTTAAACTGTAGTCCCTGTTGTTGTTGGCAGTACCTATTAGTAGTCAAGCTTTCCTCATCCTTTACCTGGATGTCAGGTGGCAGAAGAGTCTGACTGGGGGAAGGTAATGCCATGCAGCTTCAAGTTCCCCTGTGCCATGGAGATTACCCATAAGTGTATGTGTAGTAGTTGCAGCCTTCTGATACATCAGGCAACAATTGCCATCCTGTTCCCCAAAGACCTACAGATTTGAGGGGTTTGGCTCCAACATCTTTCAAGTTCCATATCTCAGTTCATGCTGCATGCCAAGTGCATTTACAGAGTGCGGTGATAAATTTGATGATATTGTCTTTTGAATGAATCTGTGTCACTGAGCCAGCACATAGGGATTGCACACACTGCAATACTCTGTATTTTCTTAGCTCTGTGATGTAATGACAGAAGAGAAGAAAAAATAATAATAAAAAAAAAAGACAGGCATAGAAATATAAAAAAACAGAGTGCCCAGACTCAGGGCACTTGCTAATGATACTGTACAGAAAAACTGAAAATATGTTAGTACAGATAGAGTGTAAGAGTATACAGCATTTGAATTTTCATCAGCTTTTCATACATGCAGCTCTCAAAGTAGCAAGCATATTTATGAGGTTCAAACTGGATTTACTGTCAGACATTGTTTCATGGTGTTGTGATTTAACCCCAGCTGGCAACTAAGGACCATGCAGTTGCTTGCTCACACACAGACCCCCTGGTGGGGTGGAGAAGAGAATAGAAAAAATGACAAAACTCATGGGTTGAGATAAAAAAATAATACTAATTGAGGTAAAATATTTGTAATTAAATAAGGACGTAACAAAAGGGGAGAGGAAAATGAAACCCAAGAAAGAAAAGTGATGAACAATGCAATTGCTCACAACCTTCTCAGCAGTGCTCAACCCACCCCCAGCAGCAATTGGCACCTCTTGGCTAACTGTCCCGGTTTATATACTGGGCATGGTGCTCTGTAGTATGGAATATCCCTTTGGCCTGTTCAGGTCAGCTGTCCTGGCTGTGGTCTCTCCCAGTTTCATGAGCAGATCTTCGATGGCAAAGCAGGGGAAACTGAAAAGTCCTTGACTTATAGTCAGCACCACTTAGTGATAACTGGGAAAAAATAATCAGGGTGTTGTCAACCTTATTTTCATACTGAATCTAAAACACAGCACTGTCCCAGCCAAAACCAGGACACACGGACACACTCCACCCCTTCTGTACCACTGGACAAAATCAGCTTTCTCTAAGCCTTTGAAGCAGGGCTCGAAGAGTATCTAAGGCCAGCCTTTCCATGCTTTTTGCACCCAAAGGCAGCTGAAACTGTGACTGAAAGGTGTAGGATGTGCAAAGTGGAGGTGGTGTTGCTGAGTTTCCACTAACATCTGGTCATTAATTTCAGCTTTGGGGAGTTCCAAAATGTTGGCAAACACAGTTCCAGCTGGCCTGGGGACTGTGGCTTCTCCATCAGCAGGTAAATAGGCCAGATGGTCTCTAATTTTACTACTGTTTCTAGTACAGATGATGAGCCTTGGTCCCTACAGAGCAATGCACCTTCTAAATGCCGAACGTTTTTATCCACCTTTTGACCACACAGAAACAATGTAATTATTAGAAGAGTAGTAAAATGATTAGAGAAAAGGCTAAAGGGAAAATTGTAGTGGGGAAGCTGAGAAAAGGCAGCAACGATCACCTCACTTTTCTCTTTCCATTTCATAATGGTAAAATCTAGAAATCCATTTTGAACAGCTGCACTTCCATTTGTGTTTGCAATAAAACAAAACTGTTTCACTTGTAGGAAGAAACTGGGGAAACCTATTCTGTCTTTGACATTTCCATTCCTTTCAGCAAACAGCAACAACGAAGGATCAAAATAACCCCAGCCATGCAATCAAATGAGAACCCCACCCAAATACCATCAAGCCCTCTCTAGAGCTGTAGAGCTAAGAAGTGCATTAGAAAGCTGAAGGAATCCAAATTTAGGTGCTTTCTCTTCAGCACTTATTCGAGGGAATCTTTGTTGTAGCTGCATGCAGCATAAAATCTTGTAACAGGGTAGGAGGATGAGATTTTGGAGAATCTGGAGCTGGAACCTAAGGCAATATTCAGACAGTGATTATGCAATTGTTGCATAATATGGAGAGTGCTTGCATGAATAATCCTATTAACATTAGAGTTTCACAATCAGGCATTTGAACAGGCACTGTTTAAAATCATCTGCACTTATGATGGAAAAGTCAGCAGAATAACCATTAAAAGAATAGCAGTCTCATAAATATAGTCTTTCTCAGCAGGGGTTAAGAGTCTAAGAATGTCAGAGGAAAGAATAGAGGAAACATTTTCTCAGTTTTCATATAACAGGAAGGATTGGTTTTAATGGTTTCCCTTGAGAAATTGAAAAGGTATAGATGACTATTATGGGTTGTCAATAATTTATTTGTTATGCCTGAGAAGAGCTTTGAACACTAGGATTGACAAAATTGAAAGGAAAGGGGAAAAAATTGCACTATTCACCTGAATAATGAGCAATAATTTTTTTATTTGTATCTAGCAAGTGCCAGAGCCAGCACAGCCAGAAGGATTCATTCCCAAACATTTGATAATACTGTGTGCTAATGAAGCAGTGGCTGATGCAGCAGGTGTGCAGCTGCCTCTCCCCAAGATCCATGTGCCGGAGAGAAGGCACCTTCTCCCTGGGCTCTCGCAGCGCAGGTGAGCGAGGAGCGGGGGCTGCGCCTCCAAGCAGGGCGAGGGCCAGGAACTCCCTCAGAAATGGCAGGCAGCAGCGGCCTGGAGGAGCAAACTGTGGTGTCAGTGTCCCAGCTGGAAAAGCCACAGCATCTCTCCAAGCTGTTTCTGTGTTCCCAGCGGGAGAACACACACGCTGAGCCTGTGTTCGTGCCAAGGGCGGGCCCAGCTTGGGCTCCGTGCGGGGCGGGAGTTGCGTTCCCTCTGCAAGATTCATGTGCCACCTCCTGCAACTTTGCCAGATTCAAAGCAGCCATGAACCTCTGCACAAACACACAGGCGGCAGCAGCAGCACAGCTGCTGCCAGCAGTGCTGTGGAAAACAAGTCATTAAATATCTGATATATGAAGTTTAAGCTAGATGCCAAAGCAGAAATAAACCTCTGTTAGACTGCTTTTTTTGTTTGTTTTTTTAATTTTTCCCAGAAGGTTTAAGGCTATGGAAAATGATTGGGTCTATAAAGACGTATCTTTAGGTATAAGGGACAAGGCACAATGTCAGCTGAAATTTAACCTGAGTTCCTGTTGCCAGAAAGAATTTGAATGTTTAGGTGCTGATAGCTAAAGAATGTGTACAATCATTTGTGCAAAAAGTCTGAAAAAATATGTGGCTGGTTGAGGAAAGTCATCTGCTTTTATCTCCTGCCACACCATTTGAAAAAGCAAATCCTGTGCCCTAAACACCAATAGCTGCAGAACACTGGAGCCTTTCAAAGCTAGTGTGCTTCTAGCTGGATTTATTCATTAGCTTTGTAAAGCTTTTGACATGCCAGAATGTACAACGATTTTCAGACCAAATAGAACTGGTATAAGATAAATAATATTTTTGTGGTTGTTCCTATGTGACAATCCATGTCAGGGAGATAGCTGTGAGGCAATCTGCCCTATTCTGGTTTCTCTTATCCTCTGTATAAAAATAGTAATCTAGTAGACTCCCATGCTTGTTGGTTGCTTGGATATATGTAATAGATTTGGATGTTGCAACAATCTTAAAGTTTTATTTCTATGGGAAGATACATCTGGAGAATGTACTGAAGGCATATTTCATTTCTTCTCTGTTAGTCAACATGCTATTTTGCTGCTTTCTAGAGTGCAAATAGAGTTCTCAATGTGTTCTAGAAAATAAATTAGAAAGAGCTATGAAGGGCATATCCCTTTGCTTTAAAAACTGTCTTTTAGAGTGTGGCAGTTTGCATTTTCATTTGGGGGGATATAATGAATAATTGGTAAGAACAGGCAAATCTTCACTAACACCAGTGCAACTGCATTCATTTAGATCAGCTGAGGATCTGATTCACTGTATGACAAAATGGCTCAACTAATATAATTAGCTAAAGCTGCAATCAAAGCCCAACAGTTGCAATGATGTAAAATAAAGAAAAAGAAGCTAGGCTGAAAGTTTCCAATATATATATGAATATGTTCAGCTACATCTACTGTTCCTTTTTTTTTTTGTTTTGTTTATAGATGTGGTAAGTTGGGGTACCATGCCAGGATAAGAGAAGGCAGCTATCTGAGTTGGGAGAGTTTGCCTCATAATTATGAAAACTGCTTTTTCCTTTGCCTTCATTCAAGTAACAAACATGTAAATGTAAACCTGTGGCTGCTGCCTGCACAGCAGAGAGTGCTACTGCCAGGGCACATTATCCATTTTCTTATTTACTATTTGCAAGGCTCTGTGTTCAGCTCACTGTAGGCAAAACATTGTTTTACTCTGTGCTTCAGCGTTCTCATTCCCAGACCTGTCTGGCTAAATCTCCAAGGCAGAGCTTGCTCTTGCCCTCTGCCTGTCATTGTGCCTCCTGCAATGAAACTAGGGCTCAAGTAGGTGATGCTTTCTGCCCCCCTCCAGCAGCATCAATTAGAGTGACTGCAGTTATCACCAGGAATAAATACTTACTGGAATAACCCAAATCCCTGAACTATAAAGAAGTGCAAACTTGACAAGGACAAAAGTGTCCAGCACAGCCTTTGACTCAGTTTATTAAAGTGGACCTCTGTCTCCTATGGACCCTTTTCTCCAGACTATCACAATATCCAGGAGCCTCTGCTTTTCTCTTGGCTTCTGGTCTAAGCAAGAAGGCAGGAGATGAGCATGAAATACTTTGTCACTGCCATTGTAAACAGTTTGAGTATTTGCTGTGGAAATGTGTTCCTATGAGGGGTCAGACTGTAATACCTTGTACCTTGTCAGCAGAAACATGCTTCAGTGAAACCTGCTCCCACTAACAGGGTTCTTTTCATACATCCAGTTCTTAAGAGATTGTACAGCTCTTTTTGTTCTCAGCAGTACAGTGGGCACAAAGAGAAAGCATCTTCTGGTAACATTTGTACATAAAATACAAACCACCATTCAAAACAAGGTGTTGAATCTTTGTGTCTGTGAACCCTCACCAAAACATTTCAAATGAAGGTAATATTATATTGATACCAAAGCAACAGAAATAAACCGTGAATTAAGAGAATCCGGAAGAGAGTAATGCAAAAACAGAACCCCCAGTGCCATGGGGTAGGATCCTGCTGCCAGAGCACAAATCTTCCTCCAGGGTCCAGGTTTTGCTCTTTCAGGGTTAAGATTTCCTGGTAATGAATAGAAATCCACACTAATGGCAATAATGGTGCACAGAAAAAGCTACCCTCCTTAGCTGAACTTTAGTTAGTAGGAGATTGAAAGTAAAAATATCAGAGCTAGGAATTTCAAGAACAGAGTATGCCTTGAAATACAGTCATACAAATTTCCTGTTTGGGGTAAATTTGTCCTAAGATTTCTGATTGTGAGAAGTGTTTTAATTTCCTTGTAAGTCAACTACAACATTGGTCTCAAATTTTCTAACATTTCTCAGTTTGCTTACTCCCTGGTTCTCTTTGTTCAAAATACCTTAATTCTTCAATAACCTATATACTTCATATAAAGTACAATTTGATAATTTTTTTTCAGTTTCACATTTAGTATTATTCAAGAGGATGGTTATTGATTTGTCAAGTATCACAGGGTTTAGGTCAAAATATTAATGGCTAATAGATCTACAAAGAGCTAAAGGTAGTACAAAGACAGCAAACAGTGGTATATATTGCTCAGAGCCAGCTTTAATATGTTCACTAGGCTATTAAGAAAAATTTGGGGCATTGTCTGGGAGTTATGGGGTTAGTGTTAGTACTGTTAACACACTGCAAGGCTTTAGAACTGTGTGGCTGTTTTCTATGCAACACGCACTTACAACCTCAGTGGAACTGGACCTTCTACTACTTGCTGGCTCAAAAGAAGGTGAATTTGGTCAGGGGTTTGTAAATTATCTGAATAAACTGCACTTAAATAATGTGACAGTGCATTAGAATCTAATAAAAATTAATTCTTTATAGCTAAGTTGTGTAAAATGTGAATTGTTTCTAATATAAAAAAATCAAATACTCTTAATTCTTTGCAGTATCCCATTCCATAAAACATTCTTCTTTTCTTCAAACTGACACTTACACACCTTTGTAGCAATAATTATATTCATTAAGAGCCTGAATGATACACTTGGAGAATAAACTTACATACATGTATGCCAGATTTCCTGGTTTCTTTTAAAAAGCTTTGTTATATTTTACTTCCTGGTTTTGTTCTCCTCAGAGCACACTCTTGTGCATATATAGTCTAGAATCCAGAAGAAAAGGACTGCTGGCATTAGAGATGAATCAAACAAATGCATTTTTCTACCAAATATGTGGATGCATTAGCTAGGGGTCTTAAAAATGGCTTTTTACTTTTCTAAATTAAAGGGGAAAAAAGGTTACAAATTATTCACATTACTTATATGGATTACTCATCAACTGTTTGTCTGCCTAGGATTTTTTCTTTGCACCTATTAACTGTGATTTGAGAAAAGGATAATTTTATCTTGGGTTGTTGAAACTTTCTTGAAGTATTAGCTGACAAAGAGCAACAAGGACAAATGGTAATAAAAACAAAAGCTGGCAAAATAAGGGAAAGTTTCCCAAATGTGATCTAAGTTGTATTGATGGAAGTAACTGAGTTTCAGGCTTCAAAGAAAAGCAAATAGAGCCTCCATTTGTATCCCTCTGGGATGGAATCCACTGTTGAGAAATGTTTGCATTCCAGACATACTTCTAGTTCTAAGTCTGAAAACATCTGCAAAGAACAGATGTCTTTAGGTGACTATACCTATCTTGTAGGGCAAAGAATTTAGGAAATTTTTGAAAGAAAGTCATTGCCTTGGGATGCTAATATGCTCTTCAGTGCAAACAGCTCTCATCAAAATCCCAGTGGATGTTGATTATTAACAAATTAAGAATAAGTTTGACAAGTGCTACACTGAGACTCATATCACTTTTGACTACAGAAAATTGAATAGAGAAAGTCTCTCTGAGAGTTGATTTTACCTTTGCAGTGTCTGGCATAGAAACAGAGACCACAGAATGGTTGAGGGTGGCAGGGACCTTCTGAGACCTTGGTCCAATCCCCCTGTTCAAGCAGGATCACTTGGTTCCAGCAGGTTGCCCGTAACTTTGACCGGTCAGGATTTAAGGATCTCCAAAGACGAACCTCTCTAGACAATCTGCTCTATAGTCAAGTTGAGGGTTTGGGGGTTTTATTGAGATAGAAATTCATGTGTTTCACTTTGTGCCCATTGTCTTGTGACTGTGAGCACCACTGACTGTTGACTATCAGTCACTGACTATCAGCTAACATTATGCAAAAATAACAGTTTACCTCATTGGAATTTTTTTTTCCTTTGCAACTCCAACAGCTATAAACTGGCTCAAGAAAAACAGGCACCAAAATCAGTTTTCCTGGTGATCCATTTTCCCTGCTGATATGTGGTGAACAAGACATTGCAAAAAATTTTTAAATATAAATCTATCATTTCAAGACTAACTGTATTTGTGTAGAACTCAGTGTTTTCCAGATAATATGAAGTCATGCAAAGCTGTGCTCATGCCCAAAGCCAAGGAGCAGCTGACTGGAGCTGAGAACAGATTTTGCATTACACCTCCAACCCAAGCAAGCCTAGGGTCAAGGGCTGATATGTTTTGTGTAGTTTCAACTATCCTGTTGGAAATATTGCAGATATGAGCTTACAATTATGTACTTTAAGCTAGTGTTTTCTGCCCTTTGCACAGATTAGGAACTATTTTCCTCAGGGAACGTAAACCTGTCTGAGCCTATGAGGCCTCTGCATGTGTTTTAATCAGACCCCTGTTTTAATCAGATCAGCTCTTTGTTCTCTGAGATGAAGTACTAAAGTCCAGAGACAGAAAATTCATACCACTGAGTTGATGGCTACCACTGAATCAAATCAGTTTAAAGAACAGAAAAACTGTTACAATGGAAAATAGATCTGTATGGGAAGACTTCACTTATGAACAAGGTTGTGCATTTAGGGCTGGTCTGTGCTTGCTTTGAAGTGCTGAGCAAGCCTCTGTGATAGCAGAGTGAAGGGCAAGAGCCTCTTGGCTCTGGACACAGTTTTACTATGTTATGATGGAGATACTGCAGGACGCTTATAAAACAGGGTGTATCCCTGTCTTGTTGAACACAGTCAGACTCTCTGGATTTCTAAGACAATAAGTGGGAGAACAATTGCATTTCGACTGCTTGTCTAAAGAGTCACTATTCTGGAGCATCGTCTTCTTTACTTAAATCACAAATTGTCTGATCAGAATCCTTGCAAAACACATGTGAGATGAGATGAGCTGTGTCTGTATTGTGCTGACAGCTACAGGAAGTTGGCAGTGCTGATCCAGGTTCTTAGTGAAGGGCAGTGCAGCACCCCCAGGTGAGGTGGTGCATATACTGCAAAGCTCACTTGGCAGAGAGCAGCAGGGTGTATTTGTATTAGAAAGTTAAGATTTGAAATGATCCAACTACCAAACAAAAATTGAATTGTGAGTAAATAATGAAGTATATAACATTGTGCAACAGATCAAGATAACCAAGTGCCTACATGAGTTCTGAGATGAATTTCCACTAGGAAAATAATTTTTAAATGCATCTATTTTCCTTACAATCAGAAGTTAACCACATAAAATATTTATGACAGGTATTGCAAACATGGAAAATTGCTATAGTTTTTCAGACTGTCAAACTGATAAGCCATGCCAGTCAGTTCACGAAACCTGTCTTACTTAAAATGCTGTTTCATTGACATATGCCTTCTTACTGTTACATGTACCTATATTGCTAAATAAAACCAATTCTGTGTGCATTATCACATATTATTTATTAAGCACTGCAACTGCTTGCATATTCCAGTAGGCACACTGAGAATCTATTTACTGTAGTGTGTCTTTGTGAGCAATAGTTGAGGAACTATTATCGTAGCTATTTATTAAGACAGCATTAAATGTGAAAATTTTGAGACCAGAAGGAAAGATAATATTTATGTTTGTTTAGGTTTGTTACCATGGTTCCTAGACTAGTAACCATGGAAATGAAAACAAATTGGTAAGTTACCATTGCCCACTAGTATCAGTACTACAGGGGGTTTTGTTTTTAAAGCTACTAACCTCAACTCTATTGATTTGCTCAGAGCCTTTTTTCGTTGTTTAACTTCTTTCTCTGTGTTGAAAAGTAGAAAGAAAAAAAATGCCTGATGAAAACCATTATTTGAGGTTATATCTGGACAAAAACACAGAAGGTGACTATAAGATAAAAGGGAAAAAGACTCCGAGTGATTGATCCAGGTAAAAGAAAATAGAAATTTAGACCGAATAACATTTGCCATTTAGGCTATTCAGGGTGAGGAGTCTGACTGGTGTCTTCCTTAAGGACAGGGTCTTTGTGCTGTTTTGTTGTCTCACACATGCCCACAAACATGTTCAATAAGTAAATTCTGTTCTAAGCCAACATGCAGAATGGCTATCTTGCACTTAGTACAGAATTGCAGTGTGATTATAACAACAGTTTTCAGAGAGGGATGACTAGAAATACTACACATGCAGTACAAAATGTAAACATGTCAAGCACAATGAAATGCAGAATCATACCAAAGTTATAAACAAGAGGCATTGTGCATTCTGCTGTCTTGTTATTTCCTCATTGTTATAAATTACAAAAGAAAGTGTTGTTTGCCTTTATTTTTCTTCCCTGTGGTTCCAAATAAACCTGTTGCTTAACCAATTTCAAGCCAACTTAGAGGTGACTAGGGTGAGAGATGTTCTTTTACATTTGCAGCTTTTGAAAGCATGTGACTGCCTGAAAGTCTCAACAATTTTTCCTTAAGAACATGTACCCACACCACCCCTTCCAAGTAATTCTGGGAGCGAATGTCTTCTAACAGATTCAAAGGAGGGAGCAAAGAAAAAAAATTTCACCTTTCAGTTTTTTATGGTTCTAAACTAATTAATTAGGCTGCTTACCCCAAAAAATTGTATTTTCAGTGTTGCTTCAAACTAAGATGGCCTGTTCTTTGCAAGTGAGCCCAAAAGATTGCTTGTTTTTACTTTTTCTATCAGTAGCCATTAAATGTAACAACCAGCATCCTAGAGACTTGCCTCCAAGTGAATTTGCCTGTATAGTTGAATGGAAAGTATTATGTGTTCTAACTGCTGCTTGCAGATGATTTCCTTGTGGTTTCACAGCTTGGTCATAAGGCAAACCTTTTTAATTTTTATTTTTACAGCTGTTTAATTGGGACAGTCTTACTTTGGTATTTATTTGTGATGTTTACGCAGAAGGCTTTTATGTTTGAAAAGGCTGAGTTTTGCTGGCTGGAAGGGCCAGGTAGAGTGTTTATGCAGCTGGAAACCAGGTAACCCTCCCAAACACTGCTGGAGGCCACTGGAATCAAGCACAGGGATCAGAAATGGTGCTTTCCCCAGGACTATGTGCACTGCAGCACCAGCTCTGATGTTTGCTCAATTTTGTTTGATGTCTGGCAACCATAATTCTACTTTGAAAAGATAAAAATTGTGAAGCAGCAATTAAGTCTCTTTAATAAGTACATTTTAAGCAAAAGAAAATTAACAGTTTCATTGCTGAGCATGGCTGGGGAAAACCATGATAGTTTATTAATAAAATTTCAATATATGGTTGATCCTATACAGTCAAAACTTAAAAATCAGATACCAAGTATCAAGAGGGTTAAAAAATAAAAAGTAAAAGAAATCACATTCCTTCTTGAATAATGAATTTGAAACTTTTCTTTGCTATGATTTTAGAGGATTTAGGCTTAAATGGCAGCATGATTTTAAGATTCTCTCTTTCCGGTCAAGGCAGTTAAGGAGATGGGCCTGATTCTCAGCACTAAATTGGACTCCTGTCCCCAGTATTAGACAGACAGTGTGTGTAATCAGCAGCCAGTCCTGTCTGAAAAATGAGGTCCTGCTGTAAAGTAAGGCCAACGTGGGTTGAAGTGTCAACTGAAATGTTGTTCACTGAATTCTGGTCCTTCACATTTTTTCAGAAGTGTTAAAACAACAAAACTATGTCTCTCAGTTAGCCACTCTGTTGGAAGTGAGTGTAGACTGTGAGAGGTAGATCCCAAAGGCAAACACCAAAATTGCCAGGGCATTCATAGGGATTAGATTCCTGTCTAACTTGTCAGCCTTTTACTCCTCCTTTTTGCTACAGCAAAACACTTGGTGGTATGAAGGAAAGCTGTTGCCTCTGAAGTGATTATGCTAGTGGTTCCATGTCAAACGTGTAATATAGTTGGTATTCGTCAATTCACATTCTTTTCTCTGGTTTTATATGCCTCTACCTTTATTCCAGTGAATGACATATTTCTTAATTGGTCAGGCTGGGCAGAGTCATCCACCTAAAAAAGAATGGATGATTTCATGAAATCTAAACTTGAAACTCATTCTCCCTGGCACCTGGGGTCCTGAGGCTCTTCCCTTCTGCTTCCATGCTTACTGCAGAATTTGTCTGTCCCAGGCTTTGAGTGAGTTTTATTGCCTGTGTAGAAGGTGATCTAAGGATGGCTTTTTTCTCCTTAGAGTGCAAAAGTACAAGTTGATTTCAACCTACTGAATATTTTGGAGTGCTGTATTTTCTCATTTAGAAACCAATGAGCACCTGTAAGTTTCCTTTGCTGACTGCAGGTCCATTCTTTAGATGTGGCCGTGAGATAAGAATCAACTGCCATCATTTTCAATATTATTTCAGTTTCCTTGCAGTAAAATGACTAAGACCTGAAGGGATTTTGAGGGTGTCAGCCTCAGACTCTGAGGAACTCTGTCTGAGGGCACTGACCCTCACAGAGGGGTGTGGGGTCAATGGGTGGAAGGAGGCACACCTCTCTCGCTTGCTGCTTCCATGTACTGCATCCAAGGGGGGAATCTATCTACCCAGGTTGACCTTCCAGTCATTGATGGATTGGAGCAATAGCACAGGTCTCCAGAGCTGGAGCAAGAGCAATGAAACAACACAGACTCAACTTCTGGGCTGCTGCTATCTCGTTATCTCTGGTGTGTCCTGCGTGTGTGTATATGTACACACACACACACATTGCTGGTGCCTCAGAAACTTGAAAAAAATCGCATCACATCTACACTGAGGTAACTTTGGTGGTTCTTTTGGCACCACCTCAGGGCAGCTGGCCTGCATGATCAGACTCAAATCTGCAGATTCTTGATCAGTTATAGACCAGGACACTGCAAGAGATGAACCCAGAGGCAGGAACAATAAGAAATGAAGGTCACATAAAACTATCTGAGCCTCATAAAACCTTTTTAAAAGATCAGAAGGCAAATGCAATGGTTATAAATAACTTGTTTGAAAATTCAATCCGAAACTATTTGGGAGATTTAAACTTGGATACTTGAAAAACAGCTAAAAATTTCAAGATGTTTAAGCAGATTAAATTTTAGGAAACAAACCAACTTTGAAATAATTTTTTTCTGGCTAGATTGTAGTTAGCAACATTCAGTATGAAAGGAAATTATAGTTTAAAAAGGTGTGGGTAGAGCAAAAGACTATGGGGAAATACCCATTAGGAAATCAACTTTTCTTCTCTCTTGCAATCTCCATTTAAGACCTTCAATGCCCTTTTCAAACACAGATTAAATAATTCATATGAGATGAGGATACATTGCAACCACTGGAAGAAATTCAGGCACAGAACTTATGTGTTTTTCTCATTTCTCCACATGCTCTGAGTCTTTGTGTGCAGACTATCTTACCTATTCTGTGCCATGGGCTCACATTTGGTGAAAGCATATGAAAACCTGCAAGGGATCTATGACTTTAGCTCTCATAAACAAAAACAAACAAACCAACAAACAAAAATCCCCCATAATTATTTTTTTAATCAGAGTATTTGGATTTTTTGTAAATTTATTTAAACATTAACATTACCAGTTTTGGTATATAATTTATGATGATGTCAATAATTCCAAACACATAATGATAATCGCAATTCTTGTGATGTTATTTTCTCCTCCCTGTGAAAACATACATTGATTCAGCTTCTTAAAACTACTCCTAAAATCCAGACTACAAGCTCATGTCTGCTGCTTGACTGAACGCTACTTCTGCTTTAAAAACATGTAATTCTTTGAAGTCTAATGTGGGCATTATAAAATACAAAGCTGCCAGCTTCCTGAAATAATATTTATTTCAGTTTCCCTGGCCCTGTGTGACCCTGGAAAAGTATCTAATGATGGGTCCTACTATGGTACTGCTGAGGCCAGTAAGCAGCACAGCACCAGGCAGACACGAGGGCAAATCCTTCCCCTCCCTGTAATTTTAAAAATGTGTCAAAATGCACAGGTTTTCCCTCCAAGTAGGGGTACAGTGATGCTGCCTAACTGCCTGCCTTATTCAGCAAGATTTTCTTTATAAACTTGGAGAGTATTCTGAGAAGTTTGAAAGACTCAAACTATTTCCTCTTGAAATTACAGAAAAAAAATCTTTTGCTTTATGTTATATTTAGGTTTATTCATGTGCATATAAACAGTAGTCTGTATCAAGTAATTGTAATACTTTAAACGAAACATTTTTTATTTAAAATATTTTCATGTTCAGAACCAAATATCTTTGCTAAAAAAATCAACAAAAAAAGTTTCTATAGGTATTATTTTACCACCATATGCAAATGCTAGCAAAATCAACACAGAAGTCTTTATTATACTGAAAATGTGGATTGTTGGCCATAGGAAAGTATTGTCATTTCCATACTACCTTCAAAATAATAAAACATTTGCTGTAATTGCAAAAATGCTAAAAAAAAAGGGAAATTTAAAAAGCATTATTTTTGAACCTTAATTTAAAAGTGTCTACATTTTGAATTTTTTTTTTATCATGTTGCCTATTGCATAACTGTTATGCTTTGAAAGTCTTGTAGAAACATGAGGACAGGCTACAAGATCATCTCACAAAAACTGGCGCATTGCTTATTCCAGACTTGCCCACTTCCAGGAACATGTCCCAAAATCTTGGAACATATTTGATAAATCTTTCTGAAGAAATTCTTTTGGGATCCATTTGGGATTCATGTTTTTTAACTGTTCAACAATAGCCAGTCATATCTGGCAGCAACATCCAAAACTGCGGAGATTCTCCTGTTAGTGGCACAAACCACCACTGACCAGAATTTTGGGCAAAATTATTTCTTAAGAAAACACTGTTTTTGAAAAATTATTTCAACAAGCTATTTCATATTAAGTGTTTTCTTTTGAAACTAATAAATAATTAAGTTGTGCATTGTCTAGAAAAGAACAATTCTGCATGCTTCTGAGGGCTCACTTCTACAAAGAAAGCTGGATATATATCTTCCCTGCTTAGATCCGGATCTACTATAGAAGATGAGGTATCAAGAAAGGGCCAGAAACTCCTTTTAATGCAGGGGGTAAAAATCAGATTAAAAACTGTAATGCATTTGAACAACCATTTTTTTGGGCTAGCATCAAGATCACATAAGCCAAGTGCTATTAGGAACTTTGCACAGCAATAGGGACTCAAACTGGCAGAGCCAAATGCTTCAATGGAGCAGCTTCAAAAGTGCTTTTCTAAAGACTGGAAACAGAAAATTGAGTATCACCATGTTTCATTTAGCTTTTCTTTGTGCCAGTTTTTAGCTTTTTAACAGATTTTAAAATAAACTGCATTCCATTATTTTTGCTAAATACATTTTGTATCTATTCCTCCTCCTGAAGATAACTTAAATCATCTTCTTTAAGGAGTAGTTGGATTTACAATATAATTTCTATGAAGAGTCATGTGGTAAGATACTATTTTTCACAGAAATTGTCTAATGCTGTTAGCAATGTACTAAACAGGTAAAGTATAAAGAGCCATAAAAACAGTCTGAAGAGCAAAGCCACATTACTCCTGATTCAGGCTAGGATCATATATGAAATTCTTGAACCTATTAGAAATACTCTGAGACAAAGCTTAGTTAATCTGGTATGAAATGCAGGCAACAAATATCAGACTTTATCTTAATGCAAATAATAGTATTCCAAGATAGGGAGCAATTTATATGTGAGATTGTGCTACACAGGCTTTTGGATTCCCTCAAGATCTCTTTACTAGCAGGTATGCTAAAATTGCATATATAGCGGGGTTATAAATACTGTGCACAGCCTTGCTTAACCAAAACAAGTTGTCTTATTTGCTAGTGAAATTTGATGTGTTGTCTAATAAACAAGCTGTTGGGAATAACTAGTGGGTTTTTTCCTTATAAAATTATATCTAATCCCTGGTAGTGCAATGTCACATCTCAAGAAAATCCAGTTATGTTGATAGAGCAATGCAATACTAACAGTAAAAAAAATTATGACTACACTTGAAGTTTTACTTGTGACAGTAGGTAATTGTACAAGAATAAACATTCCAGCTTGTGTTCAGTAATCAACTATTAATAGCAGCAAATGTAATTTTCTGTACTTCTAAATCTGGGCTGCTGAATTTACTTTATAACATAATTGCATGGGTTAGGCCCTGTAGCTTAAACATATACATCAGTAGCATATCACGGAAACTTGTTAGCAGTTGGAAACTTTTGTCTCAATCCACTATAAGACCTGTATCTGCTACTAATCAGAAGCAGGAAGGCTTTTCTCTGTGTCCCAAGTCTTAACTTTACATAATTGGTTTATGCTCTTTGAACTGAAAGATACTGTGCTAGAATATCAGCCATTTAGCAAAAAGTTGTTAGATACGGGCATGATGTTTGCACTGTGGGAATGTCTGGAAAACAATTTTAAGAACTCTGGAAAGGCAGCCCAAGACTAACTCTAATTCAAGACAAAAGAGTAATGGAAATCTGTCTGTTTTTCCTTAAAGATTCCAGTCAGTCAGCTATTCCTAAAGAAGTATTTCTTTACACAGAACTTGCTCTTAGGCATCATTAGAAGAGCAGGGGGAAATCTCTCATTTCCTGTATTCAGGCCAATTAATATGCATGGTCTTCATTAAGTACTATCAGTTGTTGCTCCACATGTGTGCTCTGTCCTATCACCTAATTTTACATGGGAATCCTATTGTTACATCGATCTGAATCAAACTACAGTGTTGTGGTAGCTTTACTCCTCTGAGTGGGTCCACTGCATTCACTGGGATTTCTCTCTCAAGTAAAATTTCCAGTGAGTTCATCCTGACAAGATTGAGTGATTTACTATGTTAGCCTAGTAGACCTTAAACCCATATATCTGTATCTTTTTTTCACAGCATCAGTAAACACCCAGCCAACAGACTCCTACAGTCAGAAAGTTTTCTTAATATCTCCTCCATGTGGTGCGCTTTTTTCCAACTTTCCTCCTCATACTGATCACAATGTTCCTGCCGACTCCCCAAAATTCCATAAATATAGTAAGAAATAAAGACCTTTTCAGAGTTGGAAGCAATTTTAGACTACAAATCAATCCAAAACCTATGTCTTTGTTACATTCCTCAAGTGCTCAGTAAGAGACTGATTTGAAGGAGATGCAGAGTGCAATAAAAAACAACTTTGGCTCAGGCTCTAGGCAGTGAGACTATCACTGATCCCTATGGACATGGACTACTTGCAACAACTATGAATGTTCTCCTGCTACTGTTGTGTGAAAAACAGACATATGTTCTATCACTGAGCATTTCAGGATATGTGAGCTTTTTTTTTATTGAAAATTGATCACGTTTTGAGGGATGGTTACAATGTTTATGCACAGAACATCCTGATAAAAACACCCTGATGAGTTGCTTCTTTTTTTGCCTCTGTCTCCTGTTTTCAGCTTGCTTCATTTATCCATAACCTTACCTATTATTCATAGTTTAAGAGTTGTATAGCCAGACAAGATATTCCATAGAAATTAAATTGGAAAGATTTTCCTGCTCAGCTATTTTTAATATGGAAACTCCTTGATGGAAACAAAAGAAACACCTTTTCCTCCCTTCTAACTGGGACCTAAGAACAGTATTCTTGTGTTTTGTACCAAAGCTAGTAAAAATAATAGTGCAGACAAATCATCATTGGAAAAGTGGAAAGTGGTGTAATAAAGAGTAAAAGCAGGGCAACCTTTCATCACCACTGCAGTTCAGTTGCCAGAGCCTGATAGTGTTTTTCATTCCATTCTACTGACAAACTGGTGGCAACAGACTAGAAGATATAAAATTAAAATCTTTGTTGTTTTTCACAGAAATTAAATACAGTTGCTAGGAAAAAAACGGTAATCACACAACCTCTGATTGACTTCAGTCAATTGTACAGACAACAATGGCCTCAGGTTGTTCTCAAAGGAAGTCTTTAGGTTCATATATATGTATACTGTGGGATAGAGCTGTTTGAACCTGGAATTATGTGAGAAGGTTGGGTTCTATAAATACAGAGATTTAATAATAAGAATTAAAAAAATTATTTCAAAATCTTGGACGTCTTTAAAGTTAAGACTTTTTCAAAGAGCAGTCTTTGTTCTTAGCCGTATTGTAAAGACAACTGGCTAGCTGGAGACAAGTTTTGTGGACTGGCAAGAACAATCTCCAGTGAACTTCATCAGTTTTGCATTGAAAACTACTGAGATTTTCTGAATTCATCTGGTTTTAGCATTAAGTAGTTTGAGAACAGAAGTAGGTTTTTCTGCATAAAAAATACAATATAAAAATACACATTTTTTATTGAAATAATGAAACTAAGTGTCTCAAAACCTATTTAAAAGCGATGCTGAGTTCAAATCAGTAAAGATCCTTCTACATTAAGTATTTAGTGCTTCTACTCAACAAAATATTGAATCTGCTGATTCTCTAATTAATAAACAAGGTCACAAATCTGCCATAGAAGGTCTAGTTGGTGCAATAAAAGGTACTGGTTTGATAGTGGCCAAGTCAGGAGTAAAAGGGAATAAGCAGGATGCCAGGGGAGAGTCCTTACCCCTGCTAGGGGCTGGGGAAACACTGCGGCCTCTCCTGCTCACTCCCTGTGCAGCCCAGAGACCACCTCCTGCCCAGCCACAGTGTGCAGGGAAGGAGGGTGCTAAAACTGCACTGGGGTGTCCCAGCCTCATAGAAGGCATTATAAAATGTATGGCAAGGCTATGAAGATCTGGCCATCCTCTGGACTGGAGCTTAGGTCTACCCAAGCATGCAAGATCATGTTGGGCAACTCTTGGTTAAGGAGGTTATTTTAACATGTGCTCTAGTGGATTTTCAGTTTTAAAAGAATAATTTGAGCAATATAATAGTATGGAAACACTTGATGTTCTTTGTTCGAATTAAAGGATTGAGGAATTAATCTGAGGTAATATAAACACGCGGGCTAGAAATAGTAAAGTGGAAATACTGGAAATAGTAGTTTTCTTATTTTTTTTAGCTTCCATAATTTTAGACATTTAATTGGTCCTGTTGCTCTGGCAATGTAATGGCTACAGTGACTACCCATATGAAATCTACCGGCTTTTTACTTGCATATTTTATAAGTTGTTACTAGCGCTCTCTCAAATTATCAAATGGTTTAATGAAGAAAACATTTGTTGTCAGCAGTCTTTGCATATTTTTTTAACAATGTATTACTAATAAATTTTTATATTAAACTAACTCTCTCCACTTTTAGGTTCTATGTGTTTATTATTCATATTTATTAACCAGGTCATAAAACATATTTCTATGTGTGGCTTATTTATAATTTTCTCTTTTCTTTTTTAGTCTTATAAATCAAACAGTTTTGTCATTCTAGCTCCTGATTTGATCACTCAAATATTTTAAACACAGTATTACTGATTAAGGAAAGATGAAGTAACACTTAAGCCATTTTTGCAACCATTTTTTAAAGAATTAATTATTTAGAATAAATATCAGTAGGTTTCCCAAGATTATCTCAAACAAGCCAACAGTTAACTGAATGTTTCACATATATAGAAAAGTGGAAAATTATCTGTTTGGATTTTGTGATTGGCTCTGTTCAACACAAAAAATGTAAAACAGTTCCTATAAGAGAGTACACTTCATTGCCAAAAAAGGAGCAAATTTATTTTGTTTAACCTTTTCTTGGCTCCATTGATAAGAGAACAGCATTTCTCAGATGTTTCTTGTTAGTCTTAGTCCTAGCTACTTTCCAGATAAATGTGAACTCTCCAGAAATTGAGAATACTATCATAACTCTTGAGGCACCAGAAACAGATCTATCAGGAAGAAAAAAAAAATAAAGAGCAGGGTTTGCATTTGCCTAAAAAGGCAAGGTCTGAGCAAAATACTACAGTGTCTACTAATCTTTACGTGTAATTGGGGATGAAACATTCTTTGCTCAAGGAATGGCAAAACTGATGTCACTGGCTTCAAGACAAGAGAGACATTTGACCTTAATTTCGCCTTTACCTCTGTGCTTATTGCTGCGATGAACATAGGGCTGAAGTACCTGAGGTGAGGACTAATACTTTATTTCAGACTTTTGTGTTTCTGGACTCCCATTCTCTGACCGGTTGTCCCCAACTAGAAGAGCACTTTGTGGAGCACATATAGTATCCTATGGCATCATAGAAGAACATGCCTTATTGCACATTTTATTAGAGAGATGACACTGCTTTTTCAGTGCTCACTTCTTTGGCTGAGAGACTCCGTGTCCAGGCAGTATCAAAAAGAAGTAGCCCTATTTCTAAATTATGTCAACTTCTTAATAAAATGCTCATGTAAGAATAACAACTACTCACAGTGCCTTTGTACATAGGATAATTGTTCATGCCCTGTTTCAAGGCAATCAAAGTAATGTATATCTAAAATGCACCAAGAAGTATTACTCCATTGAGGTTTTCTTCTATCAATTGTCCAATTTCTCTGCATAGAAAAGTTTACTAACTTACTGAAAGTTAGATTGCACTATCTTTTCTCCTTAAAACAGAGGCAGCCTGACAAGCATCTGTTGTTAAAAAAATTACTATTCACACAGGATGCTATAAAAACAAATCAGTTGAACTACCTGAAAAGTAATTTAAAAGGTAGGTTCCATTTTGTATTTTGCTTTATGAGCAAGAAAGACCTTTTTAACTGTATGCCTTTTCAGGTATTTTTTCAGAACATCAACTCTTTCAATAAACAGGTTGGATAATTTTTATAGTATTAGGCTGAATGTATAGGAAAGGAGTCAGAGGTGAAATAAATCTAACTAAATGAGGCCACAAATTGTTTTCACATCTAAATTCAAAAGCCTTATGTGTCATTTTTGCTTAGGTCATGGTATCTTTAGTGCACATAAAGTATTTTCCTGTCCATATCAAGAAACATCCAGAAACACCTGGATTTCAGTGCCAGTCAGCTTGAGAATGCCCAGAATGGTTTTGGTCTAGATCCCGATGTGGAGTAAATTAGCCTGGCTTTGTCAGCCTCAGTAAAGCTTCAATAAATCAATAGCTATTTACACCAGCTAAAGATCTAATGTGTATTCCTTTCTCTCCCCTTTTTTGGATAGTCTCTTGCTTGAAATCAGTGTGAATTGCAACAGGGATAAACAATATGGAAACACTATTAATAAAAACAGTTGCATGTTTAAGATTATGGATACTGAGAGCAAAGTTGAGTGAAAAATACCTGCAGATCACTGAAGGGTTTCTAGTCTCTTCCAAGTCTCTCTCAGTCTAAAAGTATTTCAGTATCAGCTCTTGCAAGTGCTACTTATCACAAGCTGATACAGCTAAACTTTGAAGTCTTGGAGTCTGACCTCCAAGAGCCTATGAAAAGAGAGATAGTCAGATGAGGACAGCAGAAAAAGAACATACATTTATTTTATTTGGAATTTGGTTTTGGGTCAAAAACACATGAAAGTAGAAGAGATTGGATATGCTGGAAAATGCAGGGATAGGGAGTGGTGTGGTTTAGGATAGCTGTATGTTAAGAGGGTATTGAACATTATGTGCATACTTTGCCACATTTTTCAGTTTTGTCCCCTCTTAGAAAATAACATGAGAAGAGTTGTAAGTTTATTGAAGAAACCAACTGCATCAATCTTTTTAGCCCTTTGCACATGTTCTGACTTCTTGGCAGAGACTCTCCAGATTCCTTTTTCTTACAAGGTGTATTCCTCCTTCGTATTCCATACAGGATGTTTCTTCATTTCCCTTTTATCCCACCAACTTTGTAAGGGACAGATCTCTTATTCAGTCACAAAATGAGTGAATAAAACCACCTCTGCAGATCTGGTCGTGTCCTAGCTCAACTCTGCGCAAGTAGAGAAACATCTCAAAAGAATACTTGAGTCTAAGACAAGGAAAGAAAAATTGGTTTTCAAAGAGCAAAGAGTGCAAGCTAGCAGGATTTTTGCAAGCTAAAGGAAAGGAAAAGATGAATAGGGTCAGTCCTTGGTTGAAGCAAAGAGGAAAGCTTTACATGAGAACTAGTTCAGTGGTCTGGAGTAGGAAGATGAGAAGGTGTTTTGCAGATAAGTGGGAAAAGCAGGATAAGAACAAACAATAGCTATTATCCATGGGAGTCCTATAAAGGCAAAGAAACTATAGGTCAATATTAACATGGGGTTTTGAAGTAATAGAAAACTGGGAAGGATATGTAGAGATGGTTCAAGATGAGTTTTGGAAATGCAGAGACAATAAGCAAACTGTGGATAAACTAGCAGTACCTTGAAGTACATTACCTATTCATGAGCAAAACTCTGTGTGAAAGTTCTCTTAAGGTATTTTTGCCCATCCCCTTAGAGAGAGAACTGGGAAACTCAGGCCAGCTCAATAAGCCTTTGGATTAGAAGAGAGAAAGCAGGAGCAGTGCAGTTTTCCTGTAGGGCTCTGTGTGCAGAATTTGCACATTCCTCATCTGCTCTGTGCCTTGCCCAACTCACTGTTATTAGTTTATCAATTTCAGAAGCAATGCCTTAATACAGAATATGAAGCCTTATCTGTAATCGAAAGCACACACATTTTTGCTAAACCCCCTCTTCACAGACCCCTTGGATGCTATAATTATGTCAGCAATCTAAGTTCATACCCATTGCAGATTGCAATTTAAATAAGTTTCAATGGTACCTGATGTTTCTTACTCTTAGACTTTTTTCTGTCTCCACCATCTGCAGGGATATATTCAAAGAAGGTGCAAGAGCAAAGATTAAACTGAACTTAAAACAGACACCTTCAGCACTCAGCTGTGTCCTTTGTTTACAATTCAGTTACAACCCTCCCCTAAATTGAGCAGTATTTCTCATTCTCAGCAAATCACAGGACCAGGTGCTCCTTTTGACATGTGGAGACAAGTCACAAATTTGGAAGCTTTCTCAATTTGCGTTGGCTAATGCAACAGTTATTATAGCTACATCCTCAATATTGGAGAAACAGGCTTTCCTGACTTGCTTTCATTTCTTGTCAAAGTAGCTTACAGGAAACACAGGTAGCTATTACGTGGTTTACTCTCCCTTCTGTTAAGTTTATATTTAAAAAGGCATTAAATTAATTTTTCCACTTTTGTTTATTTATTTTTCATTAGTTTTCAGTGTAAAATGGTTGAATCTGACTTCTTTTTCTGAAAATGAGACTCTGACAACAGTGAATGTGCCACTGGGATGGAAAGTTTATGCAGTGACAGTTCTGGAGGCCAATATTTGTTATTAGTACTATGGTGCAGGGACAGTTTCTGCAGTACATTGCAGTCCCAGCCATGGAGGAGGACTCCATTGTACCCTGTGTGCTGCACAAACACAAAGAGAGCATAGACAGTGGCAAGGTAATAAGACTTGTGTAGCTCACTTTGACACACAGAGAGCCGAGCTGATGAACAATGCTGGTTGGGGGTTTTAAGTCAAAATATTTTCTCTGAACATGGCAGTTCATGAGAACCCAAATGGATTTGCATGAAATTCAGATAAAACTCCACGTGACTGTGCTAGCTTCACAGAATCTCTATGGTGGCCGTTGTGGTGCAGATTGTCATTAATTTATACTGATATTTGACTTGAACATTATACTGTTACTCTTAGTGTTAGTAAAGTAAGAGGAGAGAATTTCATGTATGTGTCAGGGCAGAGGTGAATTGTCAATGGTATAAAAATTTGTTCACACAGAGTGTAGAAAACTAATGTTTAACACTGGGATTAACAATATTCCCTCACATTTCAGTGTAAAGCATATGCACATTCGTATTGTAAGCTCTATTACAGATCTATCTGTATATATGATGTAGCTAAACACAAAAATCTGTGTTGTATGGCTGTGTTGTATAGGGGGTGTGGAAATGTGAGCAGGTTCCTCAGATTCTTTCAAATCTGTGCAGAACAAATAGGCCTTCATTTTTAAAGGCCAGGACCAGATGTAGTAACTGCATGGCACTTAATTTTTCTTCCTTGGAACAATGAAGGGCTGAGATGACCTTGTAACTTCAAGGAACCTACAGCAGCGATTTCAGACCTGACACTTAGATCAATCACTAAATCATTCTCCTTAGCTGAACTGACTCATTGCCTATTTGCTCACCATGAAAAAAGCAAAAAGCACATTCCTTTTAATGCCCCTCTTGTATTTCAAAACCACTCCTGTGTAAAGCCTGTCCTACACAATATGCCAGCCGGGCATATAGCAGCCAACCTTTATAGTGGAGAAGCTGCAGGTAATTTAATAAATGGTTCCAGAAGCTGCAGGTTTAATTAACTGACATCTCCTCCACTCAGTAAGCCAGGCCATGACAGCACTGCCTACAACATCTGCCAGTCTCCCCCATAAACCCAGTGCCCCATTTCCTCCCTCTCTCCCAAAGATGCTTACAATATGCTCCCCGCCCCCCCCGCCCCCCCATTTCCTGAATCCCTGTCCATTCCCTGCCCCCATCTCATGTTCCTAAAATCTCCCAGCACTGCAATGTCACACGTTTTTCTTATGCTCCCTGCAGTTCTGTGCCCCCTCCCACCTCCTCCCTGCCTTCCCTCTATATACATTTTGGCTTTCTGCTCAGCAAACCCAGAGTACATATATTTGTGCTGACTGGCAAGCTGTGCTGATCAGGCAGTCCACACACACATGCGACTGCCCAACGAGCCGCTGCCAGCTGAATAGAGAAAGACTCCTTTCTCCATGGCTTTTCCTCAGAGAAAGGATTAATACGGTCATTTTCTCTCCTCTACCAGCTCCTGATTTTCATTAAACTCCTAGGAGAGGAAGATTTTCAAGACCTGTATCCCGAAGGCATTGTCAGATGAGGTTGAAATTGGCTGGCAGGTTCAAGATCATTAGGGTTAGGACTGACAGACAGGCTGGTAGTATGATTACTTTATTCCTTTCCTTAGAAACCAGGCTGAAAAAAAGTGTGTTTGACAGTATAATTAATACAAGGGTTTGTGAGCAAAATAAGCAATGCCAACAAAAGTACCTTTATTTGATGCTTGTTTGTCTGCAGTAAGACTTTTGCCTGTACTTCTTAAACCTCTCCTGGCCTAATTTTGATTAGCAGATAAAATGCCTCCCCAGCAGCAACAGACCACGCTGCAAAAAACAAATAAGACCAATGACTTCATTAGAAATTCTGTGACAGTAAACTTAGTTGTGTTATTTTCAGTCCAGTCCAGCACACAAAGCACTCAGTGTTCCTTGAAATTTCCTGTTTCCATAACACTCGTCAGGAAATGCTGGGCATATGAAATATAGACTTCTGTACTGAGCATACTTGGTGACATTCGTTTGCTCATCAGAGGCACTGCACCCACCCTGAGGTGGACATGGGCAAGAAGGGCGTAGTAAAGAAGGGTGAACAACTAGGGTTCATCACACAGGGGAAAAAAGGAGAATTGTGCATGCTTAAAACCTTTAACTGCAGAAATGCAGTGCCGTGTGAGAAACTGCATAGACAGACCAAATGACTTCCTGAGCAACTTTAATCTTGAGTCTGGCAACAATTTACAGTTTTCCCTTGGAAGCACTTTTCCACTAAGTACACCTCGGTTATCCAGCAGTCAGAGTCTTTACTTCCTTCACAAGGATGTTGTGAAATTTAATGAATTAATGCTTAAAGATTTTAAAGTAAGAAAGTCCCATGTAACTGCAGTGCATTCCTTTTGTTATTTTCATATAAGCTGTTTTTGATCAGATTCTTCAGCTGCAGAGCCATCAGGAGATCTCACAGCAGACAAATGTGGAGGTAATTTTTTCTTTACTAAATTGAGCCCCTAGGAGTTAATGATTGACTGCTAATAGGTTTATTCCATTAAATACAGGGAAAAGGAAGGGTTTCTCTGATGAGCAACAGACAATGTAAAATATCTGAAATAAAGTGAGCTCTGTGGAATATAAGTGACCATCTTATGGTGTATGTGTTGGAACAAGACCTCAGGAAAGAGAGAAGGTTTATATTTAATACAGTCTGAAGGTTTGCAGTGAAGTTTGGGCTAACACATTGCTTACTTTCAGTTCACCATTTAAGAAAGGAACCTCTGTAAGAACAAGCAATGAAATCTATCCTATTGCTAATAGAGAAGTTTCACAAAGTAAATGTTTATAAACCTTTCATATGAAGTTAATGATGCTTATTAAAACGTTAAAAGCAGCCATTCACAACAACTCCCATTTTTAAGAGCAGTTTTATTATCGCACTCTGCTCTCTGAATTAGAACAGCTTAGTAACTTATTTGGTTTACAGTAAAAGTTGGCCAGATATTACAATTTAGTGCGTGAAATATTTAGAGGTTTTTGAAGTTACAATAATTTATAAAGTCTGCAGTGTCTACAATATCTGTGCTGCTGTGACTTTGCCCCTTGATATAATTCCTATCATTGATATCCCTTTCTGAACTTCCATAATTCCAACTTTCCTTACAGAATTATATTTGTGTAACTTTTTTTCCTCTGAAATATAGCCACTTCTAGTTTGTGAAACTTGTCATTTTATGTCAAATCACACAGCTGTTCAGGACTGGAAGAAGGGACATGCCATTCATAACTTTAGGGAATATGTGACCAGACACACTTTATGCTTACACAGGCTTTATTTTGGCTCGAGCAACAAGCTATTACATGGCTGGAATTATGTATGATAGGAGTAATGAGGAACTAGACCTTTAAACTCTCTGTATTTATGGCTGTGGAAAATGCAAAGAATTAATGCCAAATGCTAACAGTTTCTGGTTACTTTGAAAAAGCATCCCTAATTTATTGTCTATGTAGTATGACTGCAATTCTGCGTGAAATGTAAGCTTATTGAAATCTCTAGGCTTTACATATGGGCCTAAATTTAAACATATGTTGTTTACAGTATAAGAAGAGACTTTTGAATCAGATATGTAAAAAATTAAACCGATAATTTTTGGAAAATCACTAAAAAACTGCTAGTAAACACTTCTGGCAGTGTTCTTTGTCTCTGATTTTATTTTTAGTTTGGATTGGTTTTGAGAAAAACAAGGGTGCAGTTCTCTTTCTTTTCATTCTGCACAATGCAGAGAGTGTCAGTCCACCTTCTTATCATACATGCTTTTCCTCTTCCTTCCCCTCTAATATAAAGAAATCTTTTTGTACAAAACAGTGCACAAACCTATGCACACTTGTACTCTACTCATCAAGCAAAGAAATTCTGGGAATTTGATTGTCTTTTGATAAAGGGACATTATAACAGAAATAATTTAACATTCAGACCAAACTTCCAGTTATCAATGGTATATTTACAGGAGAAAAAGGGATAGGAATTAAAATAATTTCGCTTTATCTAAAAGTCCAGAAATTTCCATAGGAATTTTTGCAAGTGGGAATGAAACCAGAAATCCTGCTCTTCTAGTCTTTGATGAAGTTTGTAGTTTGCTGTTACAAAAGAGATTCCTTACAATTACTGCACAATGAATTTTCCCCCTTTTTTTTCCCTCTGTGTTCAATGACTGAGTACACTCCCTGTGGTTCAAGGTGGGGAGAGGGGCAGCATGGAGGACAAAATGGGTTTTAAATAGAGAAGAAAATTATGGCTGCAGTACAAAAATATACCAAGGAATTCTAGCGCAGATGTATCAGCTGAAAGTAATTTTATTACTAGTAAATAATTAAATGGACTTAAAACTAGTAATGTTTTAAAATTTCAACTGGGCTCTTGCTGCAGTGCAAGTCTACATTTTTTTGTTCTACACCATTGTCCTGACTTCTAGTTTTTCTTTCTTTGAACTATCTCTCGCCCCCAGACAAGTAGTATTCTATCACTACAATAGGGGTTGAAGAAGAATTTGCTTCCATGAGTTCCTACATCACATCACACAAGTCATTAGTGTAAAAACATATTATTATGTAGGTATTGAACAATTTCATACTTATTTACACTGTGATTTTCTGCAGGACCAGAAAGGACAAGATGGGTGTTAAAACTGAAAATAAAAAGATGCTCTCTGATTCACTAGTTTGTGTGTGTAAACCCACCAGTTTTTTAGTAATGCAACTGCAGGATGCTGAGAGCAGAGTCATTGAGCTGTGGAACAGTGTGAATGTCAGCCAGCCTTCCTCAGTTTAGTCAGTGAAACCATCACCAGATATTGAGATCTTATAAAATGCCTTGATATAAACTGCAGAAGGAGAAATCATTCTAAATCAGACAAGACAAAGAAAATTAGCATTAAGAGAAGTTTGCTGATGCACTCAGAAAATAGTATATGTTATTTAAGAAGAACTTGCCTTCATTATTAATTCACTTGTTAGCGTGGATGTAAATTTTGACAGAACTAAAAGGCAAAAGGAAAGTGGCATAAAAATATTAGGTAATAAAGAGAGCTGCAAGAAAAAAGAGTGATACATCTTTAACAGAATAGGAAAGCAAATAGTTTATGGCATAGGCAGATAAAAACCTTCAATGTCACTTTTTCATCTTCTCTGAGGTCTACTCTGACCAGATTTTTAACAAAATCATTTTAACATGAGAAGAAGAAAAGAGAACAAGCACTTTAAAGAATATTTAGGCAAGGTTTAAGCAAACAGAGGATGCTCATTTTAGAGTACTTAAGAAAACTAACCAAAATAATTTCTGAGTACTCATGTGAGCTTGTGGAAAACTGGTGAAGAAAAAACATGGAATTGCCCTTTCAAAAATAAAAAAAAAAAAAAGGAAAATGAAGAGATGAATAATTATAATGCATTCAATCTCCACAAATATTCTAAAATTATCTTTTTAAAAGGAAGTCTTTTCTTCATGGAAGACAGTAAAGCCATTAAAATATAGGTGGATATGTCCAGGGGAAATAAGCCACATCAAACCAGTACAATTCCCTTCTTCATCAGATTGTGATAAGTGACTCAGCAGAAAATGGTACATGGGATATATCTTTCATAAAGAATCTGGTATTTTCTAGCGTTGCTTTCTCAAAGGATGTTGGAAAAGGGTAGTCCTGATATGATGACTGTAATGGGAATGCACAGCTTGCTAAAAGATTCTCAGATACTGGGGATACCTACAGGGACCTGTTCTACACTCAGCTCTTTTATTATTTTCACTGGTAACTTGTACAGTGAAATAGAGAACACAGTTACATCACTTGTGGATGACACTAGAACACAAGGGTTCAGCTGCAAGCACTTTGAAAGGCAAAACTGTAATTCAAAGACATCTTGATAAATTGAAGAAATGGCTTGGTGTCAGCAAGACTAAAATCAATAGGTGCAGTCAGAAACAGAGCAGTTACAAAGTTCAGAATACATGCTAGGAGTTATAATGGATTGCAGTCTTAGGTTATAAGCAAGGAATGTAATGGTGTTGGAAAAAAAAACAAGACAGGTCTTATTTTGGAGTGTACTAACAAATGTCACATTAGAAATCAGGAGTACCTGTATTGCTCTGATAAGCATGGCCGAGGCCTTAGCTGGTAAATAATTGTGGACACCACACTCTACAGAAGGTGTACACATACAGAAAAACTTGTAAGGGAAGCAGCAACTATGATAAGAGACCTATAAAGCATAGCACATGAGGAAAGTTTGAAATAATACTGCTTAATTATCCCATAAAGTTAGAAGACTTGCAGGAAATATGGGTCTTTCACATATTATCCAGGTATTTTTAACATGTGAATAATTGTGATCAATGGCCTGAAATTATGTCAAAAATAAATTCGCTTAACTTCTGAATTCTGTGTGTTCAGAGATTGCAGTGGTTTACACAGCAACATTCTGGTAAACTCCTTAACCAGCAATTTTAAGAACAGTTTAAATAAGGTAAGGATGATTTAAGTATTCTTGATTCTTCCTTCATGCAGGGAATTTGACTAAGTGCTCTCTTGAGATCCCTTCTGTCCTGTGTTTCTGTGATTTTAATTTATAGGGAAGTCTAAAAAATCTGGGTCATTCTGTTAATTTTTTACACATCAAACCAAAATGTTAGAGATGTGAATAACTCTGTATGCTAAGATACAAAAACTTTATAAAAATTGTCTTTTCATAATCGTGCAGTCTAAGAAATAGCATTTTCAAGATACATTATATAGTTCCATTAAAATTAAAAAAGAATTGAAGAAAGTATCAGAATACCTACTGTTATTTCTTAAAGTTCAGGTGCTAAGAATTGCATTTCAGTTGGATGCTGGGGAATAATACATTATTTCTTTCTCTTAATCAAAATCAACTGGCACTTGTAAGTTCTCTCTTCTTCCACGTAATTTTTTGTCTAATAATGTTTTTTGAGTCTGATTTGTGTGCTGTAGGTTCACTGGCTTATATCTGCTCCAAATAAGAAGGTAACAGTCATGATTCCAAATTTACATCTATCAGGATAAGAAAATTCTGCTTTCTCATTACACTTTTTGCGCTTCAGAGTGCAAATCTCGAGTCCTTAAAGGAGACTGACTTGACCTGGGATCTGAGGTTTCCTACAGTCAGAAACACTTTTCCTGTTTGTTCTTGACACCCACATGAATAAGGCTTGGGCCTACTGCCTTCTAGATGAGTACTGACATTGGAATTATTTCTGTATTTACAAAACAACAGTGTCATAAGGACATTGAATTTAGTCTTTAGATTGTGAGCACAGATGGGAAATCACATGCATAGGCTGCAATTATCTAGTTTGGAAGAGCTTTGCAGGAAACTGCACATACAAATGAACCATTGGCAAATTATAGACAAGACTGCAGTGTTTGGTACTTGCATCTAGACTTTCTGCTGCTGGAAATCAGCATGGATTTCATATTAGGAAAGAATTTATAATTAACTAGGTCCAAGATCCTTCGGAAAATGTTGTTTGCTCTTACAGGTGTATAAATCAGAGGAAGAAAAACTGAATTTAAATCTTTAAAACCATGCAGTGAAACAGTTAAATCTGTGTGTAGCCCCAGACTTCAATTTAGAAATTACTACCTGAGGTGATTAAAATATGCTAAAAAGCAGCCACTATTGGACTTTTTCAAGTCTGTATGCTTATTAAAACCAGAGAGCATGTGAAACAATGATATAGTGCCTTAACTAACAGTTTATCTAGCATGAAGGAAAATACCATTATATCAGTCTTGATGAAACCTAATTGCTATTTGACTGTGATCACATTAACTGCTTTGTGCTCCTAGAGTTACACTTTAAAGGTGAATTCCTGAGTGCATGAATAAGCTTAATATCAGAGTCTTGTTGAGAAGAAATATTTAGTGAGTTGTGTTGATCAAACATAATTTTGATCACTTACACTTGGTATTAAATTCTACAAGAATCATCCTCCTGACAACAACCTTTTTTTCAGCTCACACTCACAAAAAAAAGAAATCCCTGGATCCCAACTGTGCCTGTAATGAAGGTGAATTGTGTTTAATGACGTAGAGTGCCATTCTGTGCTTAACGGTTTACATATTGCAAATTACCCTGTAAATACTCCGTTCTTAGATCAAATTAATTGTATAGCAAGTTGTGCTGAGATGCAGTGAATTTTCTTTGCTGTTTTAGCTGCCATAGTCTGAAAGCTTAAAATAGTTTTCTTAAAATCGTGTGCAAAAGCTTTATTTCACTACCTCATGAGTACCTGAACACAGATGTGGAATTCATGATGGATATGGATGTCATCACTTAATATTCGAAATAATAAGTTATGACATTTATTGGACTTTGACTTCCTTGCCTTTGGTAATAAACCCGTTTACTGGAAATTGTTCAACTTCATATTTTATGTGCATAACTCACTAAATTTAAGATAAAATAATTAAGATCACCTGTAATTACTATGGGCGTACATAGAGGCATCCCTGATTATACGTTGCCTAAATGCAGTTTACTCTCCAAGTGATGGATGCAAAATATTTTCAAGTGCATCAGAGTCCAGCATCATTCAACTTTAAAATGAACATTTAGAATCAGGGACCTGGACAAACAAGAGATGTGAAAGGAAGCAGTAGGGAAGGAGAGGTAATACACCCATAGCTGGGAAGTGAGTAGCAATACAGTTTTGCTTTCTTTGTCCTGTACTTGAACTACTCACCATTCCTTCTGCTTTAGTAATACATTTGTGTGTTATCCTTCTCAAGACTCCGTTGCCTCATTGAAAAATAAATAATTAAATAAAATGCTTCATAATCAATATGGTGCTTAGATAAACATACCAGGTGAAAACACAAAGCGCCTCCTGGCTGCAAAGTATTGGATGAGCTACTTTATTTATTATTAACTTTAAGACTGTACCAGCTTTGTGAGGTTCAACAAGGCAAAGTGATGAGTCCTGCACTTGAGTCACAACAACCCCATGCAGCACTACAGACTGGGGACAGAGTGGCTGGAAAGTTGGTCAAGGAAAAAGGACTATGGGCACTGACAGCTGGTTGAATATGAGCCAGCAATGTGCCCAGGTGGCCAAGAAGGCCAAGGACATCCTGAACTGTACCAGCAATAGTGTCACCAGCAGGCCCAGGGCGATGATTGTTCCTCTGTACTTAGCTCTGGTCATTGGGCACATCTTGAGTCCTGTGATCAGTTCTGGACCCTTCACTGCAAGAAGGACATTGAGGGGCTGGAGTGAGTCCAGAGAAATGCAAAAAAAACAGTAGTGGCTGAGGGAGCTGAGGGTGTTTAGCCTGGAGACAAGGAGGTTCAGGGAGGACCTTATTACTCTCTACAACTGTCTGAAAGGAGGTTGTAATGGGGTGGGGGTTGGCCTCTTATTCCAATTGACAAGTTACAGGACAAGAGGAAGTGGCTCTGAGTTGCACCAGAGGAGGTTTAGATTGGATATTAGTAAAAATTTCCACGTGGAAAGGGTTATGAAGCATTGAGATAGACTGCCCAGGGAAGTGATTCAGGCACCATCCCTGGAAGCATTTAAAAAGCATGTAGATGTGGCACTTACAGACATGATTTAGTGGTGGACTTGGCAGTGCTGGACTCATGGTTGGACTCAATGGTCTTAAAGGTCTTTTCTAATCTAAATCTTCATATGACTCTGTGATTTCTATGACTCTCTTGATAACAGAGGTTATTTTCTCTTTTCCCTGTTACCCAAAAGACACTTTGCTGAAAGCTGTTACTGTCTGTCTAAGATGAACCAAGACTGAAGTAGAGCTGAAAACTTAGTTGTGATACTTAAATGATCTTTAAGGAAAAGCTCCAAGACACTGGTTTGGGATCAATATAAAGACACACAAGTCACTGATGACTAAAGCCAGTTTTCATGTTCAGTGATAGGGAGGTGAGCCGGGTTCACAGAGGACATGAAAATATTTCATTTGGAAAATATCCTCAGAAACCTCTGCACTCTTCTACCTCACCAGCAATTTTTGTGTTCAGATGGTGTTCTGATTTTCACTGTGCTGTTTCTGGCAGTGACCCATTTATCAAGAGCTCTGTCAAACGCAGGTCTTTAATAGTTTGGCTGAACTGTAGTGTACTAGTCTGCAAATGTCTGATGCAGTGCTGCCCTGAGCTTCTGATCACATGAGACTGGAGCTTCCAGTGACATCTATTCTAAAAGGACTCAGAACACGAAACCCGTGATTGAAATATTGGTTACAGTTTCAATCAGAAACTGGCTTTAAGAAAACAATAAATAAAATACAGGCTCAGATAGATTTAAGTAAGGCAGGAATGACCAAAACTAGAAGTGGAACAGTTTACTTTGAGTACTTTGTGAGAATCTAGTAACTGATCTAAATGGAGACTTCTGAAAGTAAAACAGCTTGCAGAGTGTACACAGAGTCACATCAATCTAGCTTAATTCTGCAATATTTTTCAAAATGTATTTTGGTTATGGAAATTCTTAAAGCAATTTGAACTTTCTTTATAGTGGTCTGAAAAAAAAACTGAATTGTAAATGCCAGAGAAAGTTGCAGAAGTAATAAAAATACTGACAGGCGCTTTACCATTGTGGTGATGTCCACATAGGAGTTTGCACTAGTTTATCTAAATTGACATTTTAACTTGCTTTCTCTGTCTGCAAAATAAGAACTATGCAACAGTAACATTTGGCTCTTTCAAAATTTCACTTTGAGTGTTCAGATGGTTAAATGGACTTCTGTGCGTACCACCTTTTAACCTGTGTATACAGTCATTGAGAGAAGGGAATGAAAAAAAAATCAGAATATAAACATCTTGAAGCAGACACCAAAAAGTATGGGTGTCTTTGTACTTCACCAGTTCTTTTCACACTTTTGCATTTGCATTCTGGCTCATTCCATTCTCACACCAGGGACGTGTTAAAATCATTTTTGCCAATGGGACAGTGTAACACGCAGGATAAAATAGCTGAGGAAAAAATTAATAATTCTGTCCTTATAGCAGGAGTGTACTATTATACTCTATGTAAACAATGGGCCAGAAACTGAGTAATAAAAAAAAATAAAAAAAGCCCAAAAGATTGAATAGCTTCTTGTTAAGTGAACATTGTTTATTTCATGCGGTGAAAGGGATGGGGTCCAAAAGATTCAACTGTATGTGATCATGTAATTAAGGACTTTATCATAGCATATATTCACAAGAAGACCTCCAAAAATTTTCACAAACAAATTTAGTTTCAGCATTTTGTGACTTTTAAAGTGCTTGTCTTTAGAACCTTGAGGATACTCTTCTAAGGTGTACTTGATATGTAATTTCAATTTATCAGCCTCTGTGGTCATTTTATATTTCTGTTACTCTCTGAACCTGATTCAATCTCCTTTCAAAAATAGCTGTACTCATTGAATCAAAAATTTATATTTACATTCTATAAATAAGAGCCACACAAAGAATACAAACAAAAAAGGGTTATAACTGTGGGGCTGAGCTACAGCAGAAGTGAGGTAAAACAGATTGGCTTAATTGCAAGAGCTTTGCATGATGAGTTTCTGGTGGGAGAGTATCTTATTGCTTAGCCAGATGTTGTGAGTTTGCCCTGCATGTGAGAGAGATGACACAGCTCATTTACTCTTCAGAGCCCTGTAGTGTGAGGCAGAGAGTTGGAATACTTTTGTTACCACAGCCTCAAAGGTAGGGGTTAAACAGATTTCTGTTCTCCCTGTACCCCTTTTCTTTTTTGCTGTGCTCTTTTTTAGCACAAACAGCAAGCTTTATCAAAATATGTAATTACAATTGGAAATCACTCTGCTGTAGAAGATGATGGAAGGCTGCTAGGGCTGTAAGTAAACCAATTCTATCTATCATATCAAACTGTTTGTATCAGTTGTTGTTTTATTTGGTGCCCTTCCAGTATGATCAGTCATACATTTGGCTGTGAAACTTATTGTGGAACACTTGAAGTTGTCATATGTCTTTTTTTATTTGAAACATGAGGGGAATCAAGCTGAGTAAACTGGAAGGTGGTAGAAATTCAAAGTCTCTACAAATCTTATCTGAAACTGTATCTTGGCTGTGAACCATTGCTTGTTGAGCTGTTGCTGTTTGCCCCCTGAAAGGTGGATGCATTTCAGTGGGAATAGATGCAAGCTTTTTCTGCTAGAGGTGAGGGCCTGATGTGCAGAGTTTTGTTGCATACATTTTTGTTTTCATTGTTGCCAACATCAGGCATGATGTGGTCTAGCAGTGTAGGACCTGTAAAGCAAGTGATAGAAGTGGGTGAAGAAAAACATGTTGATCATAGATTTAGCTGAAACTGGCTAAACTCTTAGTGAAAAATAAATTAAACCTCTATTTTATTGGTGATCTCATACTTTTAGTTATAATGCTACAATTGAACTATAGATATCAATAAAAGTGCTGGTATATTACTGAGTCATATGGTACTAATCCTGATGGGGAGCTAATCTTAGGTTGCTTCTTCAGACTCTGTCTGCAAGAGTGAGCACCAGGATGGTACAGCTGTCCAGGCCTTGAGCCATAAGGACTGATGGTGCAAAGAAGAGTCCAGAACACACAGAAAAAGGGGTGCACTACTGCTACTGCATCTTCTGCTGATCTTTCACCTTATGATTGCTATCATTCCGATATGCAGCTCTTTTCCAGAGCTGGCACACTCTCTATTAGCCTCACTGTTTACAGATATAAGCCTGCAGTGCTCCTGGAACAGCTCTGCTGCATCTGTGCACATCAGTGCTTGTGTTGACCTGGCATCAATGCCCATCAGTTCAAACTGCTCTGCTGTGATGCAAGATGGATTTCACTTGTGCAAACTGTAATTTACAGAGATGTTGGTGTTATAAACAAGACTAACTTTGATATTGTGTGCCTTTGGATTTCAATTACATTAGTGTTTACTTCCTTATAGCTAAAGTTCTCCTATCTAAACTCATAAAGTTAGTGTGTTTAGTAATTTATGTTCTTACAGGTTGGAAATTGTGAAACGTCAGACTTTTTTTCCTTTCTGTGCCAAAGTTTGGTGGCATAAAATTCTTTTATTCTTCCCCTTTGAGTCCTCAGGACTTTTATTTTACTAGATATCCAGAAGGGAATCTTCTGGCTGAGTGAGGTCCAAAATACCAGGCATACATGATTTGGCTGAGATTTGGGAGTCTGACTACTGCCTTGGAACTTGATATAGGCCCCTTGTCTTTCTCCAAATCCATTCTGCTTTCATCTGAGGGGCTGCAGTAGGCACTGTTGTGTAAGGGAGTAAGGGCAGCACCAGTGATGCATCGAGGTCTGTGAGTTTATTACTGCTGGTTGATGCAAAGGTTCTTTATGAAATAATTTGTTTCCTTCTTAAAAGGAAAACAAAGTCAGTCATGCTGCATCCTGTGCTCACTGTGTGTGGCTTCCCAGTTTCATAATATGGGTCTCCCTTCCTGCTCTGTAGCTGAGCCTCAGCACCTCACCCTGCTTGGTAGTGAAGCATTGTTTCATTACTGCCCTTGTCACACAAGCAAGCAAGTGGAGGTGCAGGGCTGGGGGAGCCCACGAGGCTGTTGCTCTTTTTCAGGAACTTGCAATTCTGTATACTCAGGTTGAGGTTAACTCGCCTGAGATCAGGCAGACCTGAACGCTTTTATTTGCTCGTGGCTCTTCCTCTGCCCAGTAATAGCAGATAATGGAAAATCAGCTGAATCCTCACTCTGCCAGGAATAAATTTCTGCTCCTGAACAATCCAGACTGTTTCCAGGAGCAAATAAAACATTAGCCTCCAAACTCTTCTGTCTGAACTGCAAGGTCTTTTGACTATGTCCAGAGCTCTCTGATCAACAAAACAATTGATTCTTTCTTTTCCTCTCTTCCCTAAAGACTTTAAGTGTCTTCTGTGCACTTTCTAAAGCAGAAAAGAGACAGTAATCAAAAGTAAGGTCTGTATTTCTAATTATAAAACTTGACTGTTTTACAAGATCATGTTAAACTAGTTTTGGGGAAGCTGAGTGGGATTTTTTTGAGGTTTTTTTGGTTGTTGAGATTTGCTTTGGGGTTTTGTTGTGGGTTTTTTTTTATCTTTTGAGGGAGTTTTTATGGTTTTTTTTAAAGCAGCCATTGTTACTGGTAATCAATTTACATACACACATACAAAAAACCCCACCAAAACAGAATGAAAATTGGAGAAATTCAAACAAAAAAACACCAAACCAAAAAAACCTACACCAAAAACCACATAAACAAACAAACAAAACCCCCACAAATCTAACAGTTCCCATACATTCATACATTTAATGTATTAAAAATGACCTGCTCTTTCACATGTTAGTTTTAAATTCTGTTATTTATTTACTTATTATAACTTTGTTCAGAAGCAAAATGCATTGTGCTTCTGCCTCGAAGTGATTCAGTAACATGCAAAAATCTGATATTTCTCAGGTTTTAGATTATTAATAATGTTAAGTCTGCAAGGCAAAAGACCTTGTGAACAAAGTATTCAGCAGCCAGCGGAGTTTTCTCAGGCCATTAGAAAATAATACTTTTTTTTTTTATTTTGAGATACATGAAATGTATGTTGAATAGGAAATTAGTCAGGTTCTATACTGGCTAGTCCTATCTATTCACTCTGTTGGCCTTTTCCTTGCTCCCCTAATTTTAAATGCACATTATGATTCCTTCTGTTTTGCTCTATTTTTTTTTATGACTTCTATGAACAGATATTGACTCATTGTACAGAGATACTGAGCCCTGGCTCAGAAGGCACAAATAAAGGTATTCTTGCATTGCTTATTTATTTGGTAAGGGCAGAGTCAAAAGAAAAAGCTTGCTGAGAAAACCAAAAAGTCATAGAATTTTCATTGTCAAGTTGTGTGTTGGCACAAAACCATACAAGAAAGACAGGCTTCCAAAAATGTTCCTGATTTATAAGGGAAGGGAGGAAGTTAAGTGAAATAGTTTATAGATTGAAAGCATCTTGGGGGACAGAACAAACTATAGAGAGCAGTTAAAGGAATGAAAACTAGGGGTGTCTCCAGGGTGGAAAAAAAAAGGAAATATAATTGACACCCAGGTCTTGAGAAAAGTAAGAACAGTAAGAGTGGAGAATACCTTAAGGGTATATACACTTTTATGAAGGAAAGATTTCTGATCTTACTAATTACAGCCACAACGTATTAGCAAACTCTAGCACAAAATTGGCATAGGATGCTTGAACAGTCTTCAAATACAAGAATTGCTAAGAATGGTTGTGGTCGTGTTGGGTGCTTTGGTAGAGTTTCTGGCATGCACCTACTTGTGATGGCTATGATTTGCTCTGATACATCTCTGCTGGCCACTGCCATGATGCAACTCCAGTGACTACACTGAGTCAGTTGATGTCTGCATTCCTAAGAAAACTGTCATTATTCCCAGTCACAAATTACTACTGAGTTACTGGTAGGCAGTGACTGACAAGTGAAGCAAGGTTCCTGAGCACACCAGCTTTCATCTAAAACTAATGAATGACAATATCATTGTATAAAGATATGCAGAGAGTGGCATGTCACCATCATGTTTTCATCAAAGTAGTAATATCAATAGGGAAGGCCTAGGTTATCATTTAGAAATCTGGTGGCAAAAACACAGATTTAAATAAAGAAAGGTTTGTGAGTCTCCTATCCTGACATGAGAAGAGAATTATAGAAAACAACAGCAGTATATGTGTATGTGTATATATATATATGTGTGTATATATATATGTATGTGTGTATGTATTATATACATATATATAAAATGTATCTGTGGGAACAGACTTGTGACTACTGCAGCCATTCATCTTGTGTTTGTGGAAACCCTTCATATTTGTTTTAGGAACTGCGAAAACACAACCTGTGGGGAAAATCTTTCATTTCTGAGACTTTAGATTTGAAGATTAAGCAGTGATCAAAAGCATGTTGGCCATGACTTAATGTTCTCCAGACACTGATTGAGAGCATCTTTGGATCTGGAGCTCACAGTGAGATGCAAGCAGCAGAAATGTCACACAGCAGGAGAGAGTAGAACATGGAAAAACTAGATGGAGGTGCTCTACACACTGAGATTGCATAGACTGGTGTTCCCAAAGCAGGGAGAAAGTATGAGGATTCATTCTGCCTTCTTGCCACCCCACTCGGGACTCACTGCCCAAGAGGAGCAGAAATAAGAAAATCATCAGAATTCTCGGAGGGAAGAGAGCACCTGTGTACAGTGGCATGAAAAAAGGGGTTTGTTGCTTCCTCCTCCAACCCTGAAAGCCCACGCCAGGCTGTATCACTCAGTGGCAGAATGCTGACACACATGCCATCTAGGATGGATGCTTTTAGTTTCACTGGTGAGAGGATTCAGCTTGAGAACCCCAGTCACACTTGCTGAGTAAGGCTGAGTGGTTTTGTTTCAGGGCTTAATTGAAGCAAATTGAAGAATTACAAGAGGAGGAAAGTAAGTGTGCACAAAAAGAAACATTCAAGATGCATTATGTCCCTAGCCTCCTTCCACTAATGGATTTGGCTCCTTCATGAAAACAATATCACTCAAGAGAAGACAGATCGGGAGTGAGGCATATGCAGCCCAGCATTAAGGGGTCAGCTGGCCCATGCAACACCCTCTGGTTGCCACAGTGGAAAGGGTGTCAGCAATTGTGAGAGCAAAGCAAGGACAAATACTGAAAGTAACTGTCAAATGCTACCAGAGACCTGTCACCAGGGTGAGGGGCAAAATGTAAGACCTGATTCAGAGTAAAATGGTTATGGACTGTGTAGTAAAACATTCTGTGAGTTTACATGAGGGAACTTGATATCCAAAGGTGAAATGAGTCTGAATCCAAAACCAGGGGATCAACAACAGCCTGAATACCATGAGATTTGAAATCCAGACCAAACCTTTTGATCTGTCATCTCATTTTTCATATCTAGTTGTAATAAAGAGCAGCAGAAGAAAAGCAGGAGGACTTTTGTTGGCTGCTCATACTGCTAGAGAGGATCAGCTGCCAGTTAAATAGTGGGTGCCAAGCAGAAGCTGAAACTGGAAGGGATAAGATTATAAAAGAGCTTCTTATAGGAATGGAAACTTTAAAAGGGAGCTTTCCATGGACACAGAGTGAAGAAAGTGTTGAGGATGTACTAGAATAAGTCTGATTTTTGTGAGGCATGCAGGTCCTTTAAGGATTCATCACCTTGTGAGCTGACCTGGATAAATGTTGCAAACAGAACCAGTTCCTGGGGTTCTGTGTCCTTCCTTTGGCTATGACTTTCCATTCAGTTCGCTGTTTTTCCCTTATACAGATGATGGTGGCTCAGCTCCCAGGAGAAAGAGCTGATATTAGTTATCATTTTATCATTGAACACAGCTGCTCTGAATTTTAATAGGTAAGTCTTCTGCATCTGCAAGTAACATATGGCTAGCACAGAGCTGCAGCTTTGAACGTCTTTTCCTGTTCACATCTCTATCAGGTAACTGTGGAATGGAAACCTGCCACTTCAGCAAAGGCATTTAAAGCAGTCAAGCTGTGGGAAGATATACTGTGTAAACATACTGTAGTTAATGTCAGGTGCCATAACGTGTGCTTAATGTAATCTTTCTGACTTTGAATTTGTGTACAGTAATATCCTCTAACATTCTGCTGTTAATAGATTAAGTGCTTCCAGGGTGGCACAATGGATAACATGTATATAGATCTGTAGGTAGCAGGAAAGGTCTTCAGTCAAGAAGGAAAGCTCATCTAAATATCCAGCTTCCTCAAAAAGTATACATCATAACTGGAAGGTGCATTTTGACTGCAACAACTACAGGTATAGCAACTTCACAGTCTCAGAGGCAGCTGAAAATAAAGCATTCTGAAAAGGTTATTTACACTCAGACCTGTCCCCAGGGCAACTGCCCACATACTTGTGCCCCCTGCCCTCCTAGGATGTGGCTGTTCTTTTTAGAGCATATTTGCCATTTCAATCCCATCTGTCTGTTATTGCATAAAAACACCTTTTGAGTTTTCTTGCTGTCGTGGAACAAGAGATCTTATGCAGCTGAAAGAAGTACTTTACATACATGAAAACAACTAACCCATTGCCTTTAGAAGCATGTATGCAGCTCTGGCTTCAAGAATCCAAATCTCAGGAGATGAAGGGAATGATGGTGATTGTTCGGGGCAAAGACTAAGGGGTTATTTCTCTAAACTTTGACCAGGTACAATTTTTGTTCCTTACCCTATTTATTAGAAATTACAACTGGGAGACTTGTCTAAGTAAGCAAAATCTGCATGGGTGCACTCTGTAGTTAGAGTAAGATAATGTTCAGGTTGACACACTGCATTGCACTGGCATAATGACACATGGTTATAACTGGCATATATCTCTCTCAGCTGTATCTGCTCTGAGGCATAAAGAGGATAAGTGACTTGTACAAGGCCATTCAGTAGATCACTCATGAAGCAAAAGAACACAGAGGTCTTAAAAGCAAATTATCAGTCAGCAGGCAAAATTGTTGCTCTGAGAACTCTCTTTTTAATTGTTGTGGTTTTGTTCTAATTTGGAATCATAAGCAGTGTGTTTCAAAGACATGATTATATCCTTTTTCTCCACCTGACCTCCCAAGATAAAGTTATTCCATAGTATAAACTATGTTAGACTTGAATAATTACTAAATGACTGTTAAATAAAATGGATCAAGGCAAAACATTTCCAGAATGTGAGGAGAAATGAAGAATTCTTTGATTTATCTTCTTTTTTATTGTTATGCCTCATTTTAGTAAATATTTACTGTCCCTGAGGAAAAAAGCTTTCCAGGTCAGTTAAAGAGCAGTAATAAATAGTTAACTCTTTCTGTTGCAGGATATTTCAGCCAGCCCTACTAACTAAACAAATATCAAAACAGACTTTTAAAGTCCAGTGGCAAGCTAACTTTTCAAAGAGTTACATTTCCTCTGATTGTATGACAGTGTGTCACTGCATTTTCCCACAATGGCAGGGGAATGTTACTTTGTGGTGTAGGTCCACAAAGTCTTTGAAATACTAAATGCTCTGTTGCCCAGGTATGAATTTCTTTTCTAAGTTAGAATTAAGTGATATAGCTTTTCAGTGTGGGGGGTTTGTTTTTTTATTTTTTTTTTAATGAACTGAGACCTTCTTTTTTGCTTATTTTTTTAATGTGCTTGCTGCCTAACAATTGAGCAGTAGGAGTGGCATGTAGTAGGAGTTTTGAAAGGCAAACTGTAATTTCTAGAGTACTAGAAAAGAAACCTACTCAGCTGTCAACTACAAGCTGTAGCACGTTCAAACCAATGACTGCATCTATAAATATGAGGGAGGGAAATAAAGACAAGTTTTTGTTGCCCTGAAACGGCTGGAAATACCAATATGACTGTATAGAGTAAAACAGTGGGAACTAACTATGGCTCTCTGGAAGAAGTTGCACCAAGAAATACAAGATGAAGTTTAAATGCAGGCAAGACTGATAGAGTGTATTATAGTTCTCCTGTGTTATAGTTCTTTCAGTAATGACATCATTGATCCAAAAAAGGATTCTTAGAGTGCAATGAACACATAGTTTATATCAGTTGAATAGAAGTAAGTATATTGTTTCCCCAAGATGTTATGCCATGTGCCACATGGCATCTGTACAAACATCTGTACAAATTGCAGCATATGCATTTTGGGAAGGGGGGAAGGTGGAGCTGTGTCTTGGGTTGAGCTGGCAAAATGCCAGCTGCCCAGTGCACAGTCAGTGTCCTTTCCCCCCTCCTCCGTATCACTGTATTTCACCAGTAGATGCAGAAATCTGCAGTCACTCCACTTTGAACTGCTCACTCTACCGGTACCCGTGAGCTCCCGAAGGCATTTTGCTGTCCGAGGAGCTGTGCTGTTGCTGCTGCTCCTGGGCGTGCCTTTTTACTCTCCCACTGTGAAGCAATCAAATGCTGCCCTGGCCTGTGTGACTCTCCTCCTGAAAAATTTATAGGACTAATGCATTGGTGTAACCAGTGACTTCTTTACAACATATTTTTCAAGTCCAGTGGTGGGGACTTTTTTTCTCTGTATGTTTGGAAATGTCTCTGGTTCTGCATCCACCCTCTGACCTGGTTCAGTGCTGCTTCATCCCTTCCCTGTAAGCTGAGTGAGGTTCCTTACTGGAATAAGCACTGTCTTTAAACAGGACGAGTCTAGATTCTTAGCTGGCATAAAACACCAGTGCTTGCTTTTCTTTGGTGAAGCAATGCTGATTTGCTGTTGCTGAGTTTCTCTCCTAATGTCTCTTCAGGATGCAAACAGCAGTGAGCTCATCAGTTAGGAGGGGCTGGTTTTCAAGAATACAAAAAGCTACTGTAGTTCACACACGCAAAAATTGCCAGGATAGAAAAGAAAGACCTTACAGGTGGGGGATTTTGCCACACACTGATTTTTTTTTTCCTTCTTTCCTTTATGGAGAGAAAGAGAAGCATTGTTTTTCTGTACTACTGCCATGCAAGCATTTAAAGATTAATAGTGTTTTGGCATAAGCTGTATTTGTGTCCACATCATTTGAAGACACTAGCACTGATAACATGATACCAGTCAGAAACAGGACAAGCCATTACTAACCAGTCCCACAAATCACATTTTCCATTTGAAATAGTGGCAGCTGGTTAGCACAAGCAGCTTGCATAAGAAAAATTGAAACAAGAGCCTTAATTTTCCTTGGATGGCAAGCAGATGAAGCATCGACTTCCGTTGCCCTCTGCTGCAGTGTGATGTCAGAATCAGAAAGGTCTGATTCTTCCTGTGGAGCCTGGGCTGGTTACAGCCTGGGGAACATACAGGGTCATAATAAATAGGAACAGTTTCCCAGACACCAGTAGTGTCATTTGAGGCTCAAGCAACTAGCCCAGAGAGAGCTCCTGACCTAAGCATGCCTGATAAATGGAGAAGGGAAGCATTCTCAGTGCACACTGTGCGTGTCTCTCATGTGGCTCTGTTTATTGATCAAAACTAAAGACAGTGTCTTGTGCCCCTGATGGATACTCTTGTGCTCTCAGCTTCCATGTTCACTTTCTCAGCCACTTTCATGCTACAGAGCTCTCCCTCACTGCTCTTCCATGAGGTCATAATTCTGACTATTCCTTTCTTTGTATCTGTGTTTTTTCTTGTTTCTCTCAAGCATCCATGGGGACACAAATGGAATTGTAGAAGTTTAATATTTGAAAGATTTTAAAAATGGCCCTGCTGTAGCACCTGGTTTTTTTTTGTATGTGAGTGTCTCTCCTATTTCTAATTCTCCTAGTTATTAAAAGATCCTGGTTTTCTCTCCTTAGTAAGGGTGTACAGCACTCATCTGCCAGCTTTAATGTCCTCTATATGTTCAAGTCTTGTCAGGGCTGCTTTTTCTGTTGGAAACCTCAGTCAAGAGCATCACTCAATGTCAGTCAAGGCTGTGTTTGTCCATCCTCTCATTCAGGCTACAACAAGGCTATGAAGAATGTCTGTGTTTTGTTAGGATGTAGTTTGATACTTTAACTGAGGTGGTTCAAAGATGAATGCTATCAAAATGGAACTGAGCTCATGATTAGTACATTGTACTCCTTGCACCTTGGCTGGTTAGTGCAGCACCAGCATTGGGCTGAAAAGCTGCAGGGACAAAATCTGACAGAAACCTAGTCAAGGTTTTTCATTTGTTTTTTAGGATGAGTTTTTTGTTGGTGTAGTTCTCTGAGCAGGTTCACTGCGGGGTTAGAAAGGTGCAAGGTTTGGCTCAAGCCACAATGGCAGAAATACATGCCAGGGGTGGGGAGCAGGGTGAGGCTCCTTGTTAGTCTGGTTTAATTTCATGTTGGCACTCTATGCTGCCACACCACTACCCCAGGCCATGGCAGCAGTTGTGCTGATCCCTGGAGCTGAGGCTGTGCAGTGTCAGTCTCTCCCAGCATGGATGGGGCAGGAATGGTGAGCAGGAGCACCACAGTTAATTTTACATTTGCACCAACTGTGCCATCTGAGATGGCTCATGATTTGTATGCTTGACAGCCCGGGGTCTGGCCCCAGGTCTTGTGTTGTAACAATAATTATTACTAATGAGGAATCTGTTATGCCAATATGAAAGTGTTTTCTTCCAAATATCCAGGGTTTAAGCGAGTTCCACCCAGCAAGGAATTTCTGTTTCATCAGGTGCTGGAAGGTTGCTAGTGGAAGTGCAGGCATGCCTGTCTCTGGTGTGGGGCCACAGCACATGCTGTAACCAGTATGCAAATACATCCAATGTAAATACACTGGAAATCCAGTCTCTGACTCACAGTGTGGGTGCCTTTGAACTCAATTGTTTTGTAATTTCTGGCAAATGGAGGAAAGATGACCAGACAAAAGAAGTCAAGGGAAGAATATATCTTTGCTTTCCACTAACCAATTTCTCCTTTATCATCTGCCAAGAGTAAACTTTAGTTTTCAATAGAAAAATAAATCTATCTAGACTTTACATACCGGGAATTGTTTTTAAAATGAATGTTAGTTGAAGGAAAACACTGCCTTATTGCAGTGATGTTTTTAAGCTATATTAGCAGGAGAAATTAGATCTTTAGAGTTAAGGCAGGGGATGAAACACAGGCAAAGAGCAGAAAGGGCTTATTCCACTGTTGAAGTCCCCCTGCTTCCCTGTCTTCCAAGTATGAGGATGTCTACATAGCTAACTGCAGCAGATTGCTTTAGCTAGTGCTCTCCTAGTGGGTTAGCAATGCTAGCATTGGAATTAGGCATTTTGTCATGTTTCACTCTTTAGCTGTCTCTTCTTAGACTTGAGAAATCTCATGCAGATAGAAAAAGAACCAATCTAGGATAAATCTTTCCCTTCCCTTATACAGACTCAGAGCCAGAAATGGTACAAATTGAGATATTCCATCACATTCTGTGTGGCAGGGCACCACCAACTCTGCTGAGGCTCTGGTCTTCTCCCCCACAGTGTGGGGACTGCCTCTATCAGCTGGTAACTGGTGTGATAACCCCTACCAGTTAGACGAGCCTGCTCTGAGGAAAGTTTTGTGTGCCTTTTGAAGGCAGTAGTGTTTCTGGAGTCAGCGACTGAAAGCTGGCTATTACTTTGAATATGGAATATTTCCTATGGGATAATACCAGAAAAGGCTTTTCTATCTATTTGAAGTCAGGATGATTTTAGGTATTCAATAGCATTTTGCTTCTTTACATGTGCAGAGTGAACAAGTTCAGGGAACTAGTTCATCAAACCCCCTAAATTTTCTCCTGCTAACTTCAAGCCAGATTGCACAGTAAAGTGAGCTGAGAAAGTCAGCTGCAGAAATGATTGTGCTGGCATAGAGAGGGGTAACACAGGAGCAGAAATGAACAGCTAAGGACAGCAATTATATAAACTAGCATAACCATGAAAACACTACTGACTGAATAAAATCCCATAGTACAAATGGAGCAGGATATAAAACTGACCAAAGAAGATACTCTAAAAGAAGACTCACTCCATTCAGATTTATGCTGTTGACATAGTTAATGTGGATTGAGGCATCAATTCATATCATCTTCTCTCCAGTTTGCTGTATCAGTCTACAAATTGCTGCTGTCCTCAAAACTAACAAAAACCAAATCTGTTGATCTCATCAAGTTCAGAGAGTTGGTGTGGCCACCCCAAAGGAGAGTTGCTGGCAACAGTTGTGGATTGTTACTTGCTTATCAGACTCTGACAACACCACTGTCCTCACAAGAGCACAAGATGTGACTTTGTGTCCTGTGAGCAGATGTGTTTGTTTTTAAATCATCTGAAATATTTGGCTAGTAGAGAGACTGATCAAAACAATGTGGACTTCTGGTACAGATATGGAATAAATATACTGTAAAGGAGAATGTCTGTGTTGGGGGTTATCTACTAAGTAAAAGTTACACTGATGATAAAAGAGAACAATTCCTTTTAAACCATATTCAGTATGATAACATTAGATATCAGTTTATTTCTTTAACTTAAAGATTTAACTATACATTATGATGATACTGTGTCTCTGCATCATTTTGTAAAGCTAACTTTCTCTGCCATTATCTTATATTGCTATTCAAGTTGCTCATCATCCTTTTTTTTTTTTTTAGGATAATATTTCCCTCACTTCAGCCAGATGAGCAGCCTTTATTGTTTTACATCTAATTACCTGCTAAGAAGTCACACAGTTGTGCATCAAATGCATATAATAGGCAGATTTTATTTTGGTTTTTTTCTTAATCTAAAAGACAGAAGCTTCTGAGAAAACAAATATAATCTTTCCAGTTTTTTAATCAGCAGAAATTTCATAGTAAAAACTGAACTAGTACCATGATGATATTGATTTTACTGGGATAGGTCAATACTCTACATGTAACTAAACTTAGTCCCAAATTACTTGAAGACAACAACTGCACTGATCTCCAATTAGAATGTCTTATTTTTGTGCTTATGGGATGGGAGGTTAAGTGTCTGTGTAAAATATTGTGAATTACTTTTGCAGACAGTGGTGTATCTGTTTCATCTTGAAGGCCTTGTTCATGTTTCTCTTCCAAAATTGTTCAAGCTTGCAGTGAGGACTCAAGAGCTTCACTTAGTTTTGAGGACAAATACTCTTACTGAGGAATATCTTGTAGAACAGAACTTCATTGTGCATAACAATACTAAGCTGTAATGCTCTGTGACTTTTAGCAATTGATAGTGTTTGCTGATATTTTATAGACATTTCCAGCCCAACAATTTTACAAAGAAATAAAACTGTTACAGCTTCTGATGTAACAACAGAAGCCTGTTGTTTCAAGAGTTCCAGGCTTAGTTTATTTAAACATAAAAAAGACAGATAATTTGGTGGTGAGGGGTTTTTTGGTTGGTTTGTTTTAATGCTGCTTGAATAGGACTCAGTTTTGGAAGTCCTTTGAAATACTGGCCATCATAAGTGTCTATGCCTTTTCTGGTTCTTCTGAATTGATCTTACTTTGTGTATCAACTACAAGATGTCAGATATTGTTTAGTCACTTTCATATCTTTTGAAATCTGCTTTTGATTGCAACAGTTTGCACCAGAAGTAACAATTTTATGTGTCCATCCTATAAGGCTGGGATCATGCCAACATCATACATTTCTCAGTTCCCCACACCCTTTCCTATTCTATTTAAACTAGCTAGTCTCATTTTCAGAGCTGTGCAGGGTAAGTGTAAAATAAGATTGCCACTTCTATCAATTATAACAAAGAGCTGTGAGAATGAAGCAGAGTTGAGTTTCAAGATTCCCTTGTAGATTCAAAGGCCTGACCCTGGATTTTCTGACAGATTCATTAATATATTCATATTAGGAATACTCTTTCTGAGTCAAGGTCTGATAGAAATGATTAGAAAAGGTCTGAATAAGTCTATTTTGACTAAAGGTTTCCCTTATGCACTGAATCATGTTTTCTCTTTAGAAATATGTAGTAATGTTTACAAATTATAGAATATTACAGTGGCAAGATATCTTCAGGTATGCCATATGTATGGTTAAAAGCATAGAGAGTATGAGATTGATTATTCTGCTTGAACAAATGAGTTTAGCTGTATTCACTCTGTCGTTGAGACCTGAAAAGCACTGTAGTTGATTGCGTTTTGTTTGGAAATTCATATCTGTAAAGGAAATGCAAGATCTGTATTACAGAACTTTATTTTTTATTTTTTTACCATGTTAATTGAATTGAATAATGTGTTATATCTTATTACTTTACCTGGAATGTACACACACACATAAAAAAATACACTTGCTCCAGCTTTCCCAAAGTGAAAAAAATACCCTGAATTCTGCAGGTCAGATGACCACTTAAGCAACCAAGCATAATGACTAATTCTTTTGCAGTAACATTACATTATTAATAGATTTTCTGTTCAGAATCTTTCTAATATGCACACAGCTTTCCAAAGAACTCCCTTTAACTAACTGTTCCACAGCCTATTCCGGTGAGAGAAAGCAGACAAAGGAGAACTAAGAAATCTTTTGGCAGGCTGTCTAAACATTATCAGCTGAAGGGTTTTAGAGGCCCTTTAGTGGAAATTTCTGTTCTTTGAAAAAACTTTTTCTGGATAAGCAAAACTTCGGTAGTCGTTTCTCATCAAATTTCTTTCAGATCTCGAACTTCTTGAATCCAATGTACTAGTCTAGACTGCTCTGTGGTATTAATTAGGCATGATTGATTCTAGCAGAGGTAAATTATCCCTGGCTCTGACCTGCAGTACTCTGTTTGTTAGCAGTGGTTTGCCTCTCCTATGCAAAGAACTTGCTAATTCTATTAAAACATATCTTACTTGTGTCACATGCTTACCAGGCAAGTTACTAGTTTTAAAGCTGCTAAACTTATTCTATTTTGTGAAGCCATTTCTGAACTTTTCTCTCCTAGGAGGAAATATTAGTTGATCATTTTTACTTTTGTGTAATGAATATATCTACTAGTGCAATGTTAATGAGCAGCTTGGCTTGGCTTGGCCACGAAGAGAAGACAAAACTATCACAGTTGTAACACTGATACACAAGAACAGGAACCTATCACAGAATGGGTTGGGTTGGAAAGGATCACAGTGGGGTCATCTGGTCCAACCTTTCTTCTTAAGCAGGGTCATCCTAGAAAAAGATTGCAGGGGGGTGTGTCCACACAGTTCTTGAATATCCAGGAGGGGAGACTCCACACTCTCTCTGGGCAATCTGTTCCAGTGTGTGGTCACCTGCACAGTAAAGAAGTTCTTCCTCATATTCAGGTGGAACTTCCTATGCATAAGTTTCTGCCTGTTGCTTCTTGTCCTATTGCTTGGCACCACCAAGAAGAGCCTGGCTCCATCCTCTTGGCACCTTGGGAAACTACTAGAACTGGCCTAGCTCAGGGTAATAATACTTCTCAACCTCTAAATCTGTGAACACCTAGAACTACATTTGTCTCATAGATCAGCAGCTCTAACTAGTTTAAGATCAGGAGGCCAGTGGTAACTGGTTAAAGCAGGTTTCACCTTAGCAAAGCTGAATTTAGTTGCTTGACCTTGCTTTAACTTATTTGTGCTTTAGTATGTCCAGTTCCTCGTTAGTAACGTGAAGGAAATAATTCCTTTCCCTGTAGTTTTGCCTGACTGCCCTACTTAGACTGTAAAGTCTTTGGAACAACTGCTGTCTGATCTAATGTGCATGTACAGAGCAGAGCACAATGAAGTCCTGATCTCAGCAGGAGCCCCATCTGCTACTGCTGAGATAAATGATCTTTTCAGTACTGGTTGTTTTTTAATCTCTTTAAATTACCATAAATACATTTTTAAAGCCATATGCTTTCATTCTATATCCCACTCTACTGAAGAAATCTGGGTTCCTGTGGAAATATTATTATGTAACTATATAATTAAAGACTGCATCATACTCTGTACATGCAAGAGGGCTGAGCTGAGGTCAAGTGCCAGACTGATCTGCCACTTGGTACATTTCAAGTACCTAAAGTTATTTTGGAAAGGTTCTTTTAAATATAATTGTGTGTATGTAATTTTATACTCTTCCAAAAAAAGAGATGGATGTTGATTTGCAATTAGTTCAGTTGAACTGAAATTGGTTTGCAGTAGAAGAAACTGTGATTCTGAAGAGATCCATTATTTCCAGGCTTGGGTGTCAAATGTTGAATGCTCATTGAGGAAATCAAAAAACCTCATTTTCTGAGGGGGAACAGATAGAGGGAGAGAGAGAGAACTGCGTCATAGCAGTTGTGTAGCCCACGGGATGAGCTATGTCAGAGTAGACAGAGGCTAGCAGAAGCTTTGGGGATGGGAGGATGTTTTATGTTTTTCACTCTGTCTCTCCCTGCTGCATCAGTGTCCATGTGTTCCCAGTTTAGCATGTGGCACTGCTGCTGCTTTGGCAGAGGCATGAGCCTAACATTACAATATTTGTTAGGGTTTTGGCTGAATATCCAAAATTTCTAGAATATTGCAGATGCTTTAAAGGAAGTGCAAAAGTTCAGAAGCCAATAACTTATCCAAACTGGAAAAAGAATATATAGGCTGAGCAAAGAGCATGCCTCTAATAGTAGGTATTTTGTCACTGTCAACTTTTAGCATTTTGCCTTAAGTAGTGGAAGCATTGCAGCCTTTTAAAAAAATACCAGATGTTTCTCTAACAGAAATTATCATTCAACCTGAATGTTGAGACTGCTGCCATTTCCAATGTAACAGTATGAGGGAATAAGGGTCACTAGCTCTTGAAGGACCTTCCTCTTTCATGCTCTGAAGAACCAGAGTAATTCCTGTGTTACCTGAGCACTCAGACTTGACTAGTTATAACCTGCTGCAGGGGGCACATGTGCAGAAGACTGAGTGGAGAAAGATTTCTTGAACCAAGGTCCCTGCAGTACATGTTTGCATAAACCCAAAGACTCAGACCACTGATATTTATTTAGGTATTCCTTTTCCTTTTTTTTCTTTCTGAACAAAGAAGATGTTTATACCTAGAGCTTCTTTACTTTTTTGAAATTTAAATGTTTTGTCATGGTGGTATTTGAAAGTTTTGTGGGGTTTTTTTAGTTCTTCTGCTGGTTTGTTTTTGTTATTGTTGGTTTTTACTTAGGCGAGATTAGAGATTTACATACAGAAAATCTTTCCTTCCTCAAGAAATCCAACTAACAAAGAATGCTTGTAAGCACCAGGTGCAAGAAAACCAAGGTAATTGTCTGTAATTGTGAGATTCTTGCTAACACAATACATCTCTCTGTTGGATATGTACACAGCATCCATTTCTGCCGATGGAAGTTACATTACAAATTGAGGGTACAGTAGAGCCACTTATGTTTAGTTTCTTTTACATAAAATGTATTGATTTTGTTCTTTGGTAAGGGATTGTTTTTTTTAAACAAAATCAAACATTTACATGTATAAAATATAACATCCATAATTTTTCACAAGTTGTTAAAGTCCAATTAGGGTTCTGCAATCTGTACTTACTTGGTAGTAAGATAATTTCCTGTTACCAAAGAAAACACATTTGGTGTATTTCATATGTAAATTAATTTACTTCAGAGAAGAATTTTAAAAGGCTTTGGAAGTTGATGCTTTTGCTAACATCAATATTTGCTTATCTTTGAATGGTTTTTCTTAATAACAGAATCTTTGGCACCCCCTTTTGACCTTCCATCCAGTCTCAAGGTACCTCACAAACACGAAGTTGCGCAACTCGATGTCATCCCTCTGTTAAAGACAGAGCACAGATAAACCTCTGCCTGTGGTCTGATTTAAATCACGTGTTGGCTTCAGCTTCCAGTGATGGTGGCTAGCTGGCTCTTTTTGAGATAAACAGTGTAAACTTCCCAAGAAGCTTTGCGTTACGCTTGCTGAGCTGCTCTCCCTTTCCAGCAAAAGGCAGGTTCTACTGGCACAGGGTGCTCCCCTGCTTGTGCTGGGGCTTCACACCTGCCTTGGCTGCTGACAGTTAAGCCCTCATATGAAACTTAACCACTTATGCAAAGGAGATGTGCAGTGTTGTGACAAGTGGAGGCTAGAGCATCGTTTAGCTGATGTCTCATGCCTTGAGCAGTCAGATAGGCCAAATCAAATTACCTGATGCTCTGTGAAAACTAGTTATTCTTTCATGTACACTGTTAGTTCCTCTTTGGATGACAAAAACCCATTTTTTTTTTTATTTTCATGCATCCATTAGGAACAGTAAAAAAATGAGAATTTCATGATAGGTAATGAACACTGTAACTCTGATCTCGTTTCTTTGAATAGTGTCTCAGATGTTTTTAAAATTAGCGTACTGAAGCAGAAATGACCTTTAACAAAGAATACTTAGAACTGCTTTTTTTTTTTTTTCTGAATGAGGTTCCTCTCCAAATACTTCTTCAAAATTATAAATATTAGACTGGGTTTTTTGATGTGTTTTATCTTGAAAAAAAGGGCAAATTACTTTATTTAACGTGACTAAAATCTCTCTTAAACAATTTTATAATTATAACTTTGGAAATGAATGTTCGCTTAATTTGTATGAGCTTCTCTAGATGATATATGGAGCATAAACATGAGTTGGAGTTACTGAGCTGAGAAACTATATCAAAACACTAAAACTTAAAATAAACAAAATATTCTTTTTCTGTTGGTTCAAAAACAAGTCACCAAAACATTTGTCAGAATTAGCACACAATTACATTCTAATTAAAATCCAGTTGTATGCTTTCAGATGGCTTTAAAACAGTCCTATTCACACATCCTGGTTATTAAGAATTAATAAATCAAGGAAGGGACAGTGATTTTTTTTTTTCTCCAATTGGTCTAGAAATTTCCAGAAATCATTTTACTGACCATAGAATATTGGTATAGTAATGTGGTTCTTTTAAGTCTTTGAAAACTAACTAAAACTTGGTCTGTTGGCTTTAATCATTGACCAACCTGCAATATCCTTCACTAGCAGCTGCTTTCTTTAGTTTCTCTATTTTTTCTCTAACTTGTGTATTTGCTATTGTCACTTCATTTCAACATATTCTAAGACAAAGAAAGAAAAGCCCATTCTGACATAAGGTATACTTGTCAGAAGTTATCCAGGAAAGTCTTCCAGATTCGTGGGAATAGAAGAGGGGAGTAACTAGCTCCCCATAAGAGATGTCCTGTCCTCCCTAGGAAAAGTCAGAGCAGAAACTGCAACAGGTGATTTCCGGGGTCTGTCAGTTTGTGTCACTGTCCTAAAGGCAAGTATTCACAGCATGAATTGAAGGTGGATGTGAGAAACAGAACAATCACAGAACATATGGCTGTGACCATATTGCCTTAGGCTGTGATCTTGTGAGGCCACGTGTCCTGTGCCAATTTGGAAGATCAGCAGGTGGACTGGGGAGCTTCAGCGATCACCCAGGAGGTGGTGGGCATGCTGGAGCACACAGCAGTTGTCTCTGCATCTCTGTGGAATCAATGTCATAATGTCTTCTCTGTGTGTGGTGCAGCTTGCATGTTATGTGAGCCTTTGTGGATTCGTGGGCACTTAGGTAGCACTTCTGAATTCCACAAAAGGTATGGATATGACACACTGAGGAAAAGGAACGAAAATCACAGGGAACTTGTGCACTATCTCTTAATTAGCTCATGAGGTATTGAGAGTGCCAGTAAGTGCATTGGGAAATACTAGTCCAGGCTATGGGTTCTTTTCTGATAGCTAACAACTGTTTTGCATTGCAAAAGGCTAGAGGCAGTGGGTGCACACTAACAGCAATTGAATCAGGGTTTCATTAAAACAAGGCAGTCAGTTGTAGTTATGTTATTGTTTTAAGAAGAGGATAGAGCATCTGGAAATGGCCAGAATAAAAGAAACTACCAAATTATTTAAATCATCCTGGTACAAATCCAATTCTAGGTTATGAACTGGCTAAGCAAGTTAAAGTCTGAAGTATTGTTTATATTCACCTTTCATGTACAGCTGAAGAAACACTGACACCTCCATAGATACCCCAGGTAGCATCCCTGCCATGCTACACTAACTAACAACCCTATCTGACACCCATGCTACCCGTCTAACACTGCTGTTCTACCTCTTCCATTCACTTCATTATATTCAAGATGACATCTTTGCAGTTGTCCACACTAGGCTTTCCTAATAAACTGGACAGGGGAGATATTGGAAAGGAGTACAGAGAAATGAAGGAGAACACACAATTCGCCTCAGGCAGATTGTAACTGCACAGGTTTCTTCATTAGGCTGATTGCTGTGTCTGTGCAGATTTCCATGAAGCCAGAACTCAGTATGGATCAACAGAGCATTTATAAGGCTAAGGTTGTATGATCCCAGTGACAGAACAGAGGCAATGGGGACAAAGTGACACATGTGAAATTCCATCTGAATACAAAAGAGCACTTATTTACTGTGAAGGTGATCAAACACTGGAATAAGTTGAACAAAGAGTTTGTGAAGTCTCGAGCTGTGGAGATATTCAAAACCTCACAACAGTGTACTGGGCAACCAATTCTAGCTGGACCTGCTTGAGCAAGAGTTTTGGACTAGATGATCTTCTGAGGTTCCTGCCAACCCCAAGCATTCTGTGTTCCTTTGTCATCTTGAAGATCTGCTTCCAAAAGCTCAGGTTTCTTTCATTCTGCACACATGAAGACCTCCATACAACAGAACCACAGCTCCAGCTCCCAGCACTTGCCCTTTCTATCATGCTGCTTTTTCCAGCAGCGACACTCTTTCATTTTGCCATTTTTCATTGGCCTCACCATCCGTGAAAAGGCAGGCTAAGGATGCAGTAGGGCCTTGTCACACAATGGTCTGTCAGAAGCACCATTAGGAACTCTGTGCCAAGCTGTTGATAAGAATCAGCCCCAGGCCCCTGGTGTGGCTGCACTGTAGAGCTGTCTGAACCAGAGCCAGGTGTGGCCCTGCTCCTGTGAGTCCAGCACAGGAGGGGGCAGTCTGGGTGCTTGGGAGCTCTTGCTACTGGTGGCTCACTCCTGTTTTCTATAGGCAGTGAGGAAAGAGAGGTCTTCTTAAATGGTGATCATTTCAGTATGGCTTGCATTATTTATTGTGCTGGTGTAAGCAAGGTATGGCAAAGTCCATGGCAGACATGGTAGGAGAGGTGGCCTTGTGACATTAAGCAAAACACATCCTTGAACAATATCCACCATGTTACAGACACCATTTCTTTAGCTGAGTGCAGCAACCTCAAGGCCGTGGCCTTGTTTGTTAAAGCCTCTTCCCAAACAGACAAAGCCTGGCATGCTTTCCCTTTTCCCTCTGGCCCAGTGCTCCACCCCAGCAGCATTCTCAGTGCACAACTGCCTAAGGGTTGTTTTCTCTGGGAGGTGGTTGAGTGTGGGTATGTGCGTGTGCACACACACACTCACACAGAAGGATGTATTCTCCTAAAGAGGAAAAAAACTTCATCAGCAAATTATCTCATCTTATTTCAGCTATTATAATCCTCTTCAAGCCTCAACAAAGCACCCTTGCATGTTTGATCAAGTCACTATTAAAGAGAAATATTGTGCTATTCTTGCCAACTGGACCACCTACACTTTGGTATCACTATAATTATTGTCAAATATTATTGTTGCAAGAGGGTACAAACTGTGTAGATCTTTTTTTAATATGACAGTGGCCAATTTAATGGAACATTACTGATTAGCACAGCCAGTGCAGATTATGCTGGCATACCTTATACAAAACTTCATGTTACAGTTGAATGGATTACAGAACACCTCCTGAATGCTTAGTGGCTGGCATTGTGCCAGAGCCTTTAAAAAAATTGAAAATGCAGCTTGCTTTCTCCTTTTTCATAAAGAAATCTGAAAGCAGAAGCACTGACCTTGGCAAGCTTCTTGCACTAAGTTTTCCAATAGGCAAAAGCACTATAAATCAAACCAGAATAATCCTGTATATGTTTTTGTTTTTATGCAGGCTGCTAGGATTGAACTTAAGGACTTGATTTTTATTGCTAAAGGAATGTTTTTAAATCATCAAGACCTAGAGCGTGTTGTGAGCTTAGTCCAAATTTCATCATCATCTTTTGCAATTTGCCTAACGCCCTGGCTCCCATGGAAATGCAATTTATTTCTCCTGCAAAAGTCATTACAATCTATGAGCACAAAGAAAGAAACCTGCAGAACTGAAAATGAGCAATAAAATCATGACAAAATCTGCTACCTAGATTCTTTCCCCTAAAGCAGAAAAATAAGATAAACAGTGTTCTTTCTCTCTGAGTTATTATTAGTTCAGTATTATTTATCATACAGCTTGGAAATCTTAAAAGGTTACAGTTTATTCTTCATGCATGGCTTTGGGGAGCCTTTTGACTCTGCTGAGAATTGTAACATGACATTGTTTTTGAAATGAAAGCTCTGAACAGATTATTTTCCACATTATCTAGATAATAGAGGTGATAGATGGGACTGAGTCTAGCTGGTGTAAGCAGTTGTAACTCGTTTAAATTATGGAAATTTGCACCAGCAAAGAACTTGCCCCTAAGGAGGGAAGTCTGGAGGAAATGTTCTAATTCAAATTCATGTTGCCTTCTCTCTCTCTCTCTCTCTTTTTTTTTTTTTTTTTTTTTTGTGGGGTTAGTATGGACATAAAATGCATTTAGGGTTATGGTAAAAAATATTAAACTGAACAAAAATTTAATTCCATCTCTGTGTTCTTTTATGCTAAACCATTACTAGGTATGTTGCCTAAGCCTGTTTGCAAGCTTCATCTTTCTGTACATTCAGGTCAACTAAACACATGCTTAGATCAGAAGCAACTTACAAAGTCTGTTCACACCAGTGGGACTTCCTGTGTGTTACAGTAAGCTTTGCTAAATATTGATCATTATAAACACATATTTAAACTTAAAGGCTATAGTGCTTTCCTGGCTGTGGGCTTCCAAGCCCTCCTAAAATGTTGCATCTTCAACTTAAGATAAATATATCTCTTTCCATAAACGTATGTACGTATTTATATGTACTTTTCTTAATCTACAGCATTTAATATAATTACTGCGCTGTATGTGTGAGCAAGAAGTACAGGGTATTGATAGAATTTTCCTTTCTCTTTCTTCTTTTTTTCTAAACCAGATTTTTGACAGGTTATTTCTGAGTTCCAGCACCAGTTGGCAAGGGCAAGTCCTCAAACCCACCCACAGCTGTTTCTGTCAAAGAATCGGATCTGTGGGGCTCAGAAGCACACAGATGAGCCATGAGACACAAGTCTGTAGGGAATGATCTTTTTCCCTACTAATTTCCTGAATATGCTGCTGGAGCATTCATGAAGTTAATGATTACAAGTGTAATGAGTGGGCCTACTTTAAAATGGGCCTAGTTCACAATCATTTTTCTTTCTTTTCAAACTCTAAGTAAAACTTCCTTGTTCCCAAGTTCCCAGATGACAAACAGACATATGTTTAAATGTACTGAGGGCAGCCACACAACTTAGTCTTTAGCCTAAGGTTTTTTTCCTGAAATTCTTTTCTGTCTTTGTGAATATTCTTTAGTTGGCTTATTTCCTTTGGTTTCCCATCACCAGAATAAAAGCTTCTACATCCTTTTGTACCCTGGGACAAGAGTTACACTGTGAGAAACCACCTGAACAACACTGGGAGTCATGAAAATAATTGCACTAAGGACTCGTCTACTGCTTCATCGGCTGCATTTTATGTTTTTCTGTGGAATTGTTTCAGCAGATGTAAATCCCCTAGATTGTACTGTAAGAGTACCGTATTTTACCTTAGCCAAAAACAATTCTTAAGGTATTTGGCTTAAAATAAAAGTATCCATATAGGATTTGCTGATTTAACTCTTCTGGTTTAGAAATGTAGTTTTACTTACATCTCAAGAGAAAAAAGTTGTACTAATTTAAGATCTGGCATCTAGTTTAAGTGTCTAATGAAGGGGGAAAAAAGGAAAGGGAACTAGTCCTACCTTGCAGTTGTCATATATTAAAATGAAATAATGTTAAAAGCCAAGACCATCATCACCTTAACCAGCTATACTTTCTAGTTTGTATTGTTATGATATTATAACAATATGAGGGAGGCCTGTTTGAGGCAGGTGACCTGGGAGGTGGGGCCATGGGCAACAACAATATCAGAGTAAGTTTAGCTAATTTTGGTACATTTAAAGCTGACAGGCACCCTGCAACTTCCAAAGATGGATGATCATGTAGTTTAGGGTCAGGGTTCTTCCTCTCTAGTTATACAGCTTCCCACATTTCTTGGGATGTGGCATCAGGGAGGGAGCTGTGTTAGTTCATCTTGCTGGATATATAAATGTGTGTTTTCCCGTAAGTGTTCTTGCATGGTCAGGAAAATTATCTCATATACAGAACATCTATGAAATGTCTTGACTAAATGTATGCATGCAGCAAAAATGCTCCAGTAGCTTCTGTAAATAACACCGGTCTGCAAATGTCTTGCTGGCTCACAAATGCCTAAAGACTGCTTGTGCACCAAGTGGATAGATACCTTATAATTACTTCAGCTGGATAGAAATGGCACTGACTGGATCACTTGCTCACATATGGAGATGTGATAAGCATTTTTGCACCTCTTTCCACAGTGCTCAGTAGTAACTAGATGGAGGGGTGTGCACACATGTATGTTTTGGTACGTTGGAGCATCAGAACACAGAGTCTTTACAGGTAAAACACTGCTTAAGGGTTTTGCTTAGTAGCACTTCTTGGAGACTGGAACAGCAACATCAAACCTCTGTCTATGAATACCTGCATGTGGTTGTCATCTAGCAGGAAATGGGTGGTCTGGTTGGTATACAAGAGCAGCTCAGCTGACAGCACTCTTATATCTCAATTAAAGGATCCAAGTTAAGCTCCTACTCTCAGCACACCCATCGATATACGATTGATAGTGTTACAGGGGTGGCCATGTAACACTAAGTACATCTGCTATACACTCTTTATTTATTTTTTTTTACTGTGTTTATATGTGTCCAGGGCAATTAATGAAATGAATGGTAATTATCATGGGTTTTTTAATAAATATACAAACACCTCACAGGAGTTCTTAGCAGAGGTCATGTTTAATAAACTACATTTGAGGCATAATATGATAGCATATCATGTCTCACCAGTATACTAATAATATCTTCTGCTTTACAGTGTAGATATTTTGGGTTGTGGGGTATGAGAGGTCTTGAAACTAAAGCCTAATCTTTTCCAAAGAGAATTGCATGCTTGCTGTCAGTCGTTTTTGAACATACATTTCAGTCATCTTCCATAAGTCAGGAACCCCAAATTTATTACATCCACATGGTGTAATTTCCTCATTCAAACCACTATACTAGTAATCATTTAAAGACACTATAAATAGTCTCAATAATGTGCCTAGCTGCTAGCCTAAAAAGATGTGCAGTTTATCATTTCATCAAGAGACAAATGTAAGTGAAGGTTTGGGTGGGGGGACACCCCAAATCATTAAATTTTAACACTGCTATTGGATATAAAATGTTAAATGAACAATATTCAGCGTGCAGCTTTTAAACTTGTGCTTGCAATTTTTCTGGCTCAGTTTGTCTTAATGGAAATTGTTTAGCTTTTTTTTCAGATCTTGAGGGGTTATGGTCTGTTACAAACAGGTAGTCACCACACTTTTGAACACTCATTTAGATCAGAATCATCTGGTTTCTGTAATCTGCCCAGGTTGTAATTTTATTATCATATCCTTGATACTTTCTGTTTTTGTATTCCTTCATCTGAAATTGACTTCCTTTCAATATTTATAGTCTTTAGTTAAATTAAATGTTAAATATGTTCTTCTGAAACCTCACAGTGTTGTTCTGGAAACAGTTCTTTGGAAAGGAAGAAAAGAAGTACTTAGATTGAGTAAAGATTATCAAAATGAACTGATAAAATAAGGCAACAATAGACCATTAACATCCAGGTCAGTCTGGGGCAGAGACTGAAGCTATATCTGCATGGCATTGAGATGCTTAATATAATAAAATGATGATGGGGAACAGTCTTCCGAAATTTTTATCAGATAAGCTTCTGTTTTCACCAGAGAGTTTGTGCATGGGTCTTTTTAAATCTATAGAGATATCATATTTAAATCGGCAGAGATAACTAAAAGGTATCTAAAATTATTTGACTTACTGTCTTTTTTTTTAATAAGCACTGTAAAAATAAAAATATAGAAAAGACCATCCTCTGTGATCACATGCATTCAAATATGAAAATAAATGAGCTGGGATCCATACAGGCAATCCTGTACACTTCAGCTAGTTCTCCAAAACATATGTGAAGTTCTTAATGTTGCTAATGCTTTAAAATCAAGCTGAGGTTGTCACACAAAAAATTTCAAGGAACATTTGGCTACAGATTGCTTCTAAAATTGGCTAAAGCTTCACAGTATAATACTCATTTCTTTCTACATCATAGTCTAAAACCGTAATTACTTCATGAGTCAATCATGTATGCCAGAGTGCACAAAATTAGAAATTAATTGTATCTGCTAAGCATCCTGTTCTCTGGTGTGGTGCAACATGGAAGTGGATGGTGACTTTGAAACTTCCAAAGTGAATTAGTAACTAGTCACTTGATTAATCCTGATTTGGGTTGAATCATGAACAATTCTCTTCTATCTCACCTTTTTCTTCAAGTCATGACAAATTCTATGAAAAATTCTTACACATCTGCGCAAAGCCATATGAAAGCAGAATTCAATTGGCTTTATGGAGAATCTGTTAAAAACCCACAAAACAAAGGAACCAAAAACTCAGTCTGAGGACTGCATCTGATTCTCCATCTTTAACATGCTGCGACGTGTCTAGAGATTACAGCACATATGGTCTGTAAAACCACCCACCATTTCAATATGTCTGAAATACAAAGTAGTACATGTAGCATTGCAAGTTAGAAATTAGGTAGAAGAATGGATGTTAGTGTTAAACCTACAGAAAGACAGAATTATATGTTCAGACTACGTATGTGTTCCTTTGTGCCAACATTGCACCCTTTGTCTCTCTCTTGGGCTGAACTGGAAGAGTTCTCCAAGCAATGGGTTCTTCATGCGCCAGATGTGCTGCACCATCGGGGAAGAGTCAAGGACAGTGTGAGTGTTGAAGGAAAACTTCAGTAAGAAAGCTCCGGAATGAGTCATACCAATGGCACCAACTCTTGTGATTTCTTGCTATGCTTAGAAGCCTCTGCAATCTTTACCTTGAATATCACTTTATGTGGTTTTCTGCATGAGTAGTTTTGCAATACTTTAATGAAATATAATATGCTATTATAACAGTTTAAAACAGTCATCAATATTTCAAGTAGAAAAATGTAAAGAGCTTCTCAAAACAGCTAATATTTACTGTACCTACTCAAACAGATGCTCTTCAATGGGAATTACAGAAGCACAGCAAGTTAAAAAACACTGTCCTGATAATAATACAGATCACAATCACACTGATGTAAATCTGAGGACACCTCCACAGTCTTGTTTCCTGCAATGCATACTTGACAAAATAGAAGACATTTAATTCCTGGTCAGAGGGAGGTAAAAGAGTCAGGCTTTGTGTCTCAGCAGTTCAGTGATACTGTTGAAATTGTCTTTACCAACCTGTCTTTAACTCCTCCTCAATCATTCTTTAATATAAGTGGTAAAGGGATCCTGTTATTGATTGAGCTACTTGCTTTTATCCAGCCTGCCTTAAGCTTGAAATAGATCTCTCTTGTCATAGAAATAATAACACAGCTTTCTTATAGAGGAGAAGGGGGTCCTAGGTGTTGTGAGGGTTTTTGTTGCTCACCAAATAAGTCAAATTTGTTTGAATGAGCAGTGGCACCAATGCCAGCTTCCACACTGTGACAACTAGTGCTGCACAAATTGATATGTCACCTTAATGCTACAGGATTGATTGAACATTTCCTTGCTGTTACTTTTTTTTTTTCTGTTGTCTTTACTCAAGAGAACAGTGTTCCTACCATGACCCCTTTTTCTTTGCACGTCAAGTGAAAGAAAATCACCCTTTACTGAACTTGTGGGGACAGATATTGATCTTGGACACAGTGATGCAAACCAAAAGTAACTCCTTGGGAGCTGAAGGCTTTGCCCTAGACATTGGTCTGTGGAGCTGGGGTCAAACTCTAGTGACTGGCCTCCAGGATTTATTTCTTGCCTAATGAGAAGCAGTATTTCTAATACACCAGTGTTGCAGAGAGTCCTAAATCACTTGGCAAAAGTGAAAATTTGTTATTGTTTCTTATGGATGCTTGTAATGCAAAAACAGTGGTGTATGTCTCAGTCTTGATACATTTTCTTAATGGTCATATCTATGCCAAATGTATTTATATTTCTGCAATGCTTTATGAGCACTAATACCAACATTTAATTTTCATAAAAGCTTTTTTTTTTTAAGAAAATCCCATAACGCCTCATCACATAACCCAGCTATCACTTACTGTGCAACAGATATTTTATGTTCATTTTGTGTCATTTCAGCTCTTTTTAAAAAGTGTCAGTTATGGACAAAGCTAAAAGGACAAATCCCTTCAGCCCTGCTGGTAAATCTTTGATTGGGTTGCATAATATATGCAAGGTGAAGAGGTGGATTAAACTTGAGCTGAGATAAACATCCAAAAGTTTGTGCATTTAAAAACAGAAAAGATTGAGGAGACAGAGGAGAGACTTAAGAAAGTGATCTACAGACAGATGTTGTACAAATTATTTGAAGATATTTTCTCTAGAATTCAAATAAAAAATGTGAATTCCCATAGAACTCACTAGTGGTTGTCTTATTTACACAGAATTGAATGGTACTTTCCCCCCTTCCTGATTAGGAAACAGTTGTTTCATTTTTTTCTGACAGAAAAATGATGACTGGGAGCAGGTTAAAGTCAGGAAGAAATGGTTGTCAGTCAGTGTCCATGGTCATAAAGAATGAATATATGGTTTTGTGGCCAAGTGAGAGTATTTACAGAGCTACAGCAATTCCAAACAAGTTGTACAATGCAACTCTCTTTGCGAATATATCTTTAGAGATGGACAGAAGGCTGTATAGAGTGAACCTTTCACGGTTCAAACATCTTTTTCTCTGGTGCTGTTAGTACAACATTTAACCAGCCTTGTGCTATAAAGTAATTCAGTGCTGATGCTCTGCCTCTCAGAGGATGGAAGATATTTTTTTTTTGCTGTCATTTGCCTGAGATAGTACTATTTCCTGGTGCTTTAAAGTAAATAATTTATTGTAGCCTGGGGCTTTCACTCCAAGACTTTTCATATATGATACACTACTTACCTTAGTATTGCTGTTTATGTATTTACATTGTTCTCATCTCAGTGGTTTTCAGACTCCTGTGCACCATGTCTTCCACTCCCTGCAGAGGAGGAGTGTAAGTCATTAATGCTTCTGTATCCCTGATGATTTTATTAAATGAAGTTTAATTACTTCCATTGCTTTTGTATAACATAATCTAGTGCTCATTTATTCTATTATTAACATTCGGAGGAATTAAAATAGGGTGCATTTGCATCAGTACACATTGAGCCTGATGTAAGGCCAGGCGTAATTAATTTTTCTCGCTTACAGCTATGGAGACTGTTAATTTTGAAAAAAAGAAAAAAGGCAATATGTAGGATTTGATTTTTAGTTGCACTAGGCTACTTATCACTCTAGAGTTGTAAATCATCATTTTGCTTAAAAGTGTTCCTGTTTTTACTTCTGAGCACTGTTTACCAGAATGCTGTCAAATGGTAAAATGTAATAGTGGAGCTAATTCTTTTTTGCTGCAGGAGGAAAGAAATGATACTACATATTCTAAGTAGAATAACTGAACCCCAGATCTAGCTCTTCTTATGAATGGTAAAATTTTCATCAGCTTCAAGGAGAAAAGGTGTGAGTCCCTCAGTCAGTGATTCCTAACTTTCTGGATGAGATAAGTAGTTCTACATAGTTACCAGTGAGGTTCAGACCTCTCCCACTCCTGTACCATGACTTTCGCCCCATCCATAGCTCCAATCCCTGTCAGCCCCAAGTTTGTCATCTCCTAGCTCTGGATGGTTGGTCTGGGAGCTCCACATGTCTCCAGTAATACACCCAAGGACCTGTAATTGGATCACAGCTTTTTCATTGGGAGTCACTGCTTCAAATTACATCATTTGCAGAATTGCTTTGTTAAGGGAGTTTTAAGCTCTGTTTTGCTGTTCCCAGACTGACAGAGAGCCAGTGACCTATTTTTTTAGTGAAAGTGCTGAAAAAAAGATGGTTCTTCTAAAAACTTAGATTCTTTAAAAGCTTGCTGAAATAGAAACTCTGAAACTGAGGAATACCCAAATCCTCAAGCACTTTTGAAAAATATATTTCTTATGTAAGAGGATTTGCTAACAGAAATAAGACTGAATCTTTTAAATGAACAATTTGCTTTGGAAATATATCACTCCAGTAACCTTCCTTGACCCTTTGCAAAGGATCATCTGTATGTGTTTGCTCAAGAATTTTTGGTAGAGAAATGTGGTTGCCTTTCTTGTTTAATTCTTTACTGTTTCCATGTGGTAAGATGCCAAGCGATTGCTTTTTCTGTCCCCTGTCAATAAGTGACCTGCCTTAACCAGGCACTCAGAAATGAGTCATAACACTTGTCAGCACATGCACCAACAATTGCTATGGAGCTAACCACTCCAAGGCCATCTGTAGCAGCACTTGCTGTTCATTTCTCAGTTTGAGGGTTAGTGTGGTTATGTCTTTGGCAGTCAATGTTATTTATGAAAAGTCATCATGAGATGGAGGAGTGAAATACTCCATCAGCTGTATCCATTTTGTTATTGTTTCCTGGTCACGAGATCAGAGCAGATATTACAGTGCAGAACAGTGATGTAGCTACAGGTGGTCCTGTGGAGGGGGCCTGGGGAAGGAATTGGGCAATTGTTTGAAAAAAGGCTTCAGCAAGTGCTTTAGAAATCTTCTGTTAGCCCCTGATAAAATTGAAAGTAAAGATTGAGCAAAAGTAGTCAAGAGAATCCAGGAACCTTATCACTGATATAAACCACTGCTGTGGACCTTATTCCTAAGGAATTCAGATCACAGTGTTGCAGATTTTGTACACCTGTCTAAAAGGCAAATTCTTCTCTACTTAGCCTAGTTTTCAAAACCAAAGTCAAAAACATTGTGGGGAGCAATAGGTGTCTTCCCTTTCAAGCTGAGGAATTCCAAGATTTTATGGTATGTGGTTGCTACTAAGTCTGTTGAACAAACAGTGAGGTACAAACAATTTCTGTTTTGGTCTTTTAAATTTCCTCAAATTAAATTAATCATCAATAACGTCAAGGTATTGCCCTATTAATGCTTTATTAATGCAACATTAATCTAATTTTAAGTCTATGCTTACTCCTTATTGGCCTGAGGAAGGCATTTAGCAAGGCTTGGGAGCATGAAGAAAAGGTGTATTAGCAATATAATTTATTACCAACTTTTCTCAAAAACAATTTCTTAGACCATTTATCTTGGCTCCCAAGTTAGTTTTGAGGGTAACTCTACCTGTGGAATTTAAAATATATTTCTTTGACTGAAACAACAAGACTGCTGATTCTCTCAAGTGGAGCTTTCCATTCTGTTCACTCATCCAAACCTTCAAAACCAGCCCATTACAGAAACCCTCACAAGCTAAATCTCACTGTCTGCTGAATATCCCTGGCCTGAAGCAGTACCTGAGAATGGACTATATTTCTTATAGTACGGTAAATCTTATCTGCCTTAACAGAACAAAACACCATGAGCAAACTGCAGTAGATACTTCTTCAGTATCTTCAGTTTGCCATTACAAGGGATTTCATCCCATATTTTTCTATGTCTTAGATTTTAATCACCTGTGTTTACCCTACCCTTATTTAATAATTTGAGCTACTAAAAAGAATATATTTTTTAGGAATGCAAGAGTGTTACTTCCTCTTTTAGTTATATGAAATTATTTCTATTCACACTGATACAAAACTATTTTATGATAAAAGAGTAGAAGTATTGCTTACAACATGGGAGTAATACTGGAGATTTTCACTATGAAACAGATATGAAAAAACCACCTGTCTCATTTTAGAAATAATATGAAATCCTGTTCTTTTGTTTTTCACTCAAAGGAAGGCTCCTTATAATTATTGATGATATTGCTCAGCAACAGACAAGTTCAATGCTTTGAAATGTAACAAGACGAAGCTGTTGCTAGAAACTACTTTTAGTAATTTCTAATGCCAAGGAATTATTAGTTCCTTCTTCTGTCTTGTGTGTCAGGAAGGGGACATCACCTTAGAGTGCTGCATCAAGACCTACCCCTATAGGGTTAGGAATTATCCCTGTTAGTGACAAGCAATGGTCCCAGAAGTGTGACTTTCAGAAAGGAGGAGCTACATGCGTGTCTGCCTGGGCAGTTATAATGAATTACAAGATGTTATATAGATAATGTGTACATGGGAAGATTTTATTGAGGCCTTCTCTAAAGGGAAAGAGTCCCCATTGTATCAATGTTTTGGTCCTTTAGCCGAACATCTTTACCTTCTGCCTTACTGCTTTGTAATGCCTTCATAATTCTGGGTATGATTCTCTCAGAACCATAAGCAGAATAATAAATCAGTGGACTGCCCATGGTTAGATGCCTCTCTTGCACGAGGTGTAATATAGGCCCCCAGGCTTCTCTGTTGCAACTTGATATTGTCCTAGTCCTTTCTGAAAGGTCTCTTCTCTCAGTAGTTATGAAGGACAGTACAGAATCTGTTACTTGTCTCTGCTTGTTGGCCTCCTGCTACCCACTAGGCATAGACTAGGGCTTCAGGGCAGCAAGTTAGCAGTGCAAGCTATTTTGCTAAATGCTATCATTGCTGGTGTAGGGACACTTGATTAAGTTGCTGGATTAATTATACCAGAACCTTGGTATGAGTAAAAACTACTAGATTTCTTGGGGGTTGAGGGTTTTTTTATGAAAAATGAGGAAGTTGATAGGTATTTTTCTTTGAATCTACACTAATAAACAAATACATCAGTCTCAATGGCACCTCTGTCTAACGTGATCAATATCTCACAACTGGAATAGAAGATTAATGTCATTCATGGTTTAGAAGATATTTTCTGGTTTTGTGATCATAACCCTAGTTTGGTTTGCTGCCTAATGTTAGATTGCTCTGGTTTCCTTCCTGTGGTGATTCTTTTTCATACATACGACTTTTCAAGGTGAATTGGCATGTCAGTCTAATGAAGTTGTGAGTCTCTGTGCCTGAGATTTGGATATGAGAGAGGACTTAACTTTTAAATTAGAATGCAAAAATGAGAGACTTCTAGAGGCATGAGTGAGCATACTTCATCTCTGAGAAACTCCTCTGTACTGCAATGTACAATCCCTGTCCTTTCTCTTCTTTCAATTTCAGACAGATCTGGTAGGTCAGTGATGACTTTCAAGGCATTCTGGTTTTTAGTCTTGTAAAATTGTTCCCAGTAATTTTCCTGTTCTTCTCAGCTTGCTTGCTAGTTACAGAGTGGATGTGCTCTTTATTTTTCATTCCTTTTTGAGAAGATGTTGTATGTTTGCCACTTGAGAATTCTCTAGGGTATGTTCCAAAATTATCAAAGTTTATAGCACACATTTTCAAATTAACATTCTTAAATATGCCCACAAAATCTGCTGCTGCTCCCCAAATGCATCTTTCTACATTAAATTGCACATTAACACATCTGAATACCCATTTGCAGAGAATGTACAAATAGATGCTCAACAAATTTTGAAAAGATATTCTGTGAAAAATTTGACAATTATTTAAGGCAAATGTTTTCTGACCTAATAGCATATGTATGTGACCAAATCCAACAGGACCTTAGTGTGCTTTCTGGCTTGTTATGATGCAGATGACTCTTAAATTTATCTGTTCAGAGAGAAGCCTCTAAATTTAAATCTCACTCTAACTTTAAATCTGGGTATGGATTTCAGCACTATGGAGGTTTTTTGGTTTTTTTTAGTCCCTTCTCCTCCTACTGTTTTTAGATTCTCAAGTTCTGTATATATACAGGAACTAAAACCTCAATAAGCGCAACCAGGAAGATTTTTCAAACAACTCTTAAATTAGTAAATTAAATTCATAACTCTTAAATTTTTAATGCAGGCTTATAGTCAAGTGGCTTGTCAGAAACCACATGCTCTCCCAAACTCTAATTATTATGGCTTTTTCTATAAATTCTGGTTGTGCAGGCTCCATGAAGTATCTGAACACCAATGCATTTTCTTTCCGTATTGGAGCTTTATACCAAAAGTATTTATCACTTCCAATCTCCATTGATAAGTCCTTTAATGTGAAAAGCAGAACCAAATCCAGTTTTCAAGTCTATTCTTGTGATTTTTACATGGGACTGCCTGTTATTATCCTAAGACTTCACTCTCAGAGTATGTGATTGAAAATAACCAAGAAAGAGATTTCACATGTACAAAATATATAATTTTTGCATTGCTGCTTTTCAAGTGTTTTTCGATTTCATATTCTTTGACATTCAACTTATTTTTCTTAACTAAAAAGTATCTGTAAGATGACAGTGCATAACACCTCACAGTCTATTTAACATAGGTTTTTAATACTAAATCTAATTGGTGAGGTTATGAAAAGAAAAAAAGTTATGGGTCAATTCAGACACTCTCAACATTTTCATCTTTTGACTATTCCAGAGTCATTGCTGGCAGCACTGATTTCCCCCTGAAGTAACGAGCACTGTATTTCAAAGCTCAGGCTATTGATCACTTCAATAACAGCATTTTCAAACATTCAAGATAAAAAATCCTGCCCAGTAAAAACTTCTATCCTGTATCACTATTTTGTACTATAAAAAATAAGTAGGTACACAGAGTCAGAAGGATTATTATGCAAAAATTCTGCTCTTCTTTTTATAATTCCTCCTGTTTTCCCATATTGCACCTGTATTATAATATGAAATTTATTTGCAAAATCCCAAAGGATGCCAGGAATCTCTTTCAAAAAAACATTTAGACTTACACAGGATTTAGTAACTTCCATAAACTTTTTTTCTCTCCTTTTCTTTAGTTCTGTCAGCTTCCTTATCTTTTAGCTTCTAGCTCCCTTAGGACAAAAGATTCAGGTGAACACAGTCTGTCTTTGTCAGATAGACAAAGTCTACACCTTTTTGAATGTCTGGAAGGTGCCTCATATTTCAAACTGTGCCCACAAAGGAGCAATAAAAAGTGCATAGCTGAATGTCTGACTGTAGTTTTGAACTAGAAATAGGCCTGAATTCCACAATCAAATGTGTTTCTGCAGTACTGAGTTTAACTGTTTCATTTCAGCCCTTTACAGAGAGATCAAGCTGGGGAGTTCAGATCCCAAACTCTGAGCTGGCTCTCAGCACATGGAAAGTTCAAAGAGTTTGAAGCAGACATTTCTGCTGTAGTCACACACTGCATGAGCCCAAACCTTGAAGCAGGACTCAATCAAGTAGACCAGACTGACTAAACGTACCATGTGATGGCACAAAAGTTATTGCTTCCCTCCCCTCTCCTTTTTTTTTTTTTTTTTGGCGTGTTTTTTTTTTCCTTTTCTTTTTTTTTTTTTTTTTCCTTCCCTCACAGCATCCAAGTTTCTGGTTTGTCACAAAGCTTTGGAACCAGGGTTTATGCTTTCATTCCAAACATATCATAGAGGTAAAAATCATATCCAGGAGCTCTCTTCAGTGTTTTATAGAGAAGAAAAATCATATATCTGACTGCTTATTAGAATTATAACTATTTCATTTACCTATTGAGGACAGTATACTCATGATTTGCAGGCAGCAAACGAATACCTTAACAGATGGGAATTTATATTGTTTCCATGGTTACAATAATAAATACAATACTGATCTGCCCAGAGTAGCTCTTGTTTTTCAAAAGGGTCTTTAAATTACTTGCATTTTCCAATGGATTTGAAACTCCATTTTATGATAATAATCTAGAAGCTATTTGTTATTATTACAGCATTTATACTAGACACTGCAGTTGTTACAAGAAAATGAATTTCTAATTTCTTTAAAGCATATAATTAGTGAGTTGAGTTAAAATAATACTGCCTTCTCTGCTTGTGCTAACCATCACTGTTCTGAAACACAGAAGCAGTAGTAGAGATATGGCAACAATCCTGAATTTCACCTTTTTTCTTCCTATATGTAGGAATTGCCAATAAATTCAACCAAGAACTGGTTAAATACTGAGACTAGAACTGATGAAAAATCAGTATGTTTAGTCAGGAGATAAAAAAAAGGAAGGTGTTTATTTGTAGGCTCTTTGAGATGGCAACTGTGTTGTTGTATGCATTTTAACAGTACCTCAAATTAGAACCCATGTAGTAGGTACTTTAATCCACAAAGAAATATTGTTGTCTGAAGCAGTAAATTCCTATTTATTCACAAACCCATTTTCTCAAAATTAATAGGATAAGATTGCTGAATAAATTGTACATCAACATTATCCATTCTTCAGTCCATTTTCAGTGTCATCACTAAAACCTTTGCAATACATTTTGTTACCTAGTTGACCTAAAGGTAAACATGTCTTGAATCTGCCTGTATTGTGATCAAACTCCATGCAACTGCCTTCTTAATGGAAATTATTTATTTCAGTATTTCTCTTTCTAAAGAGTTTAAAGTCTCTCCAGAACAAATAGAATTTCTTTTTGCATATTTCTTCCCCTTGGAATCAAAGGGAAATGCAATGCAATGTTGACATACAATGCAACAGCAAATTTGTGCAAGAATTTTCCTTCCCAAAGTAAATAAATACTGTATCCCACTGAAATAAGAACAGACATATTAGGAAAGGAGAATTTCGTGAGCTACACTGAAATATGGCAGATTAGGAAAGGCATCAACACTCCTGGGAAGTGGTGCTTTTAATGACCAGGAACAGTCTGTGAGTACACTGAGCAAAGCTCATGTGTCCCAGTCAGTATCTGTTGTATCAGGCTAGATCCCAGGTTTGGTTTGTAAATTCTGTTTTCTAATCCTCGGTTTGGTTGTCCATGAAAAGCTATTTGGGCCTCTTTGTATTGAAAATCTGGCTAGATTTGGAGGCTGGGGGAAGGAAGGGCGGGGACTGGGAGCTGATGCTAGACATTGATTTTACTGTAACAGCCTGGCCCGACACATTGCTTAGGAAAGACTTGGTAATTACTCTATTGGGTTGCCTTCCCAGGCTCAGCATTCAAATTATGCAGGCTGAATATGTGGCAAAACAGGATTAAAAATGTATTTAAGGCAAGAGCTGTCTGGACTGAACACAGACTCCCTGCAACTTGCCAGAAAAACAGTGAGCCAGCGCAGAGAATTCAAGAGGGAGTCTGTCTGGATTTAAGTGTTGACCAGGCTTTGGGCTCATATATCAGCTGAAGGGCTGCAGAGAGAAGCAGCACGTCTCAGGGATCCTTTTTGTTTTGTAAAGATTAGTAACTCCCTAGTGTTCACTTCAGTGTAAAGATAACCATGCTTAAGAAATTACTTGGCTACACTTGTTTTCCTAGCCTGTCTTCCTCATTGATTTTGAGTAATCTTTTCAAACAAGACATGAAATTCAGAGGGAATATATCTTAAGCAGTCAGATGCTTGAAGGAATGAAATGCCTGCTGGTGATCTGAGGCAGTGGCAGGGCAGGGCAGGGCATTGCTCCAGAGGAGAGCAGCAGGCACTGCTGCAGCCACCCCTTGGCATGCACCTCTTTAGGACAGGTGCCAGCCCTGCCCAGATTTGGAGGGGGATCCCAGTGCAGGGGTTTACTCAGAGCAGTTGGTGTCTCCCTGGAATTGGCTTGCACTGAGTTTTGTCACCTGATGTGTGTGAATGATGCCCAGGAGTGCAATGGAGAACACTTAAGTAGCTGACTGTGAGCCTGAGAATCAGCCACAAATCACAATCTCAAATTACAAAATCAAAAATTGTGGTAAAGCATTTGGTAGTGCTGTGTGTGAAAGAAGGTAAAACTCTTATTTCTTTACACATATGACTGCTGTCAGTGGTATTGATACTAACAACAGTACCTAGTGTTGTTTTCAAGTAGGTATCAAGGAAGAATAGGAATTCTCAGATGCACAGGTTTCAAACACTTAAATGGAAAAGACAGCTCTAGGTGCTCTGCTGGGAACTTTTTACTAGGCCTTTATAACTTCATAGAGGTCAGAGCAAAGATGCTTATTCATCCTTCTGAGAGTCTATTGTTTTACAATGTTATGATGGTCATTTCCTCAGAACTGGATGCATTTCTGAATCTTACTCCTTAAAATACACCTTTTATCCCTAAGAAGCTATAAACTTTGAGGTAGTTCAACCTGCCTCAGAGTCCGCTCTTGTAGTGCAGGCAGAAGTAACCACTGATCATCTCAGTAATAGTATTCTGAAATATAAGTGAGAACAGAAATTATGAAGATTTGGTAAATTTGAAAGTCTTTTTACTTGGTACATAATTTTATGTCCCTGACTACTAGAATTAGTAAGGTCAGGGTTTCACACTTGGTCTCTAATACACTTTGTAGCATATCGTTTGGAAGACATAATTGTATGTCTTTCCCTTTTGCACATTTCTGTCTTCTTTTCATGCTATCGAAAAGGCAATTACTTCTTTTCTTTCATTTTTAGTATTAGTTTTACTATATATATCCTATTTAAACTGTCTCTGTTTTCCTAATGGTGAATTTGCAGTTCAGAAGAATAGGAGTCAGGAGAACTAGAAAACTGCTAAAACAGTTTGATGTAGCTCAAGAAAACACAGTTTTCAGTAAGACTCAGTGTTTGTAGGAGACTGAGTCCAGCCACCACCAGGCTCCACAACCAATATTTTGTACTACTGGTCTGTTTAGAGGCTTTGAGGGGCAAAAATCAAATCTTATGTGACTAATCTTTATACTCCCTACATATGGAGGGAAAACCACTGAAAATGTATAAACATTAAGCTAACTTTTCCATGTGATGGGCTCATGGCCTTTTTTCCACTGAACATGGTCCAAGCATAAGTTATACGGCTCCTGATTTCATTTTCTCTCTAACTTTTCTAATGTCTTTTTAGCTGACTAGAATACTCTAAAGTACTAAATCTTCTTGACCTCAGTTATATACACTGGTGAAGGGAGATGAAGCAGACAGTGCACTTTTGTGCTAAGGAACATGAAGGATACTGTGCCTTCACTCCCTGATCTTTCCTGAACTCTTGCTGTTTTCCAGCACAGAGTATAAACATCTGTAAAATATTGCAAGCTGATAATTGATGAGTGGGACAAGTCCTGATGAGCCAGTCCCAAACTGCAAATCAAGGGCCTGTTTCCTATAGCAGAAATCAAATATGGTAAAACAGTGCTTCATTCAGCTTTGACGTTAATGCTTTCATTTCCAGCACCATCCAAACAACATCCTTATTTGGTAAACTCTGGGTAAATTCTAAGTACAGAATAATAAGGTAGTTGTCATTTTTTCATTAAAGAATAATGTATGCTCTGATGACTTTGAAGAAAAGCTAAACATATTTTTTCCTTAAGCTACTTATTTCTAAAATTATAATCCTTCTCTGAGGGATATTTTCACTCTATGGTAGACATTACTCCTTTAGAGTTTTTTTTATTTTTTATGTAGAGTTTAGGTCAGGGGCAGATAGGGATACTTTAAATGTGTTCACAAGATGGGACATATTTAGGCTTAGATACTTCAATCTGCATTAAAACCCCAACCAAACAAAAACAAACAAATAAACAAAAAACAATAAGCAAACCCCATTGGAACTCAGGAAGACATGCTTCACTGGCAGGTTCTTCTCCTTTCCCTTCTCCTGTGGATGCAGGTGTGTTATTCTTAGTAAGACACAGAGGTTGTGTGATTTAAGTAGTTATTTCCATTTAACACTGTGCTTTAAGCTGCAGTTTCAAACTGGATGATGTTTGGTGCTTGAGGCCAGTAACCAGCCAAGAGTGACAGCTATCCATGCTGCTGTTCCATCACAGCTCAGCTCAACTGGAAAAGGAAGCCTGAGAATGAGAGGCAGCTCAGCCTCTGGGTAACTCTGCTTTTAACTTCCTTCCATTCTGCAGATTCGCTTTGCAGAAATATTTCTCTCTGCTTAATATTTGCTCCTCAGTGTATACAAAGGACTTCTCTCAAATGAAACACAACAATAGAGATATAGAGGAGTTCAATGCACTGTGCACAGAGATCAGATGCTGCCCACCATGATGTTGGAGTCAACTCTTCCTGGATAGTTTTGTGCATTTTGCATTTCTAAAGGAAGGGCAATTTATTCCCTTGAAAATGGCCAAAGTTTTGTTTTGAATAAAGCAGTCCTTCGAATATATTCCTCTGCATATTTCTGCAGGCACAATGGAATGACTCATGAAAAGAGTCCTTAACATAAACATTCTTCTTGTTACCTACATCACCATCTATTTGATCTCACTGATGGAATGAAGTCACAAAAGTTCCATGTCATGGCTCCTAAGATAGAATTTTTTTCTCTGTGACAAAAGCTACTTAAAGTTCATCTAACAGGACTGTGCTGTAAGGTTTTCTCATCTCTGCTGTCACCACTGAGGAGTTACTCCCTTAGCTAATTCACCAAGGCAGCAAATTTCTATAAGTTCTCACATAACTGTTTCTTTATGGTACTAAAATATATCTACTACTAAGAAAAAATAAGTATATAATTTTTCAGTGTATCAGCATTTTAATTTTCATAAGCAAATAAATGTGATGTCTACTGAACCAGCACAAAGAAGTAATTTAACTTAGATTGGGCAGGATGAGGGGTACTCCCCTAAGCAGTGTGAGATTTCTGTGTAGGAAGTACATTTTTTGTTCAAGCCTGTGATGTTTAACCATACAGCTGTCAACTTTCCTTTAAAACACACCAATTGTACCATTTTGGTTGCAGTCCTGGAAGTGGGTGGTTGTGACTTTTCCTGTTGTGAAGAGAATCCAGAGCAGTCATATCAGCATTAGGTAATGACACCCTATAGTTGACAGGCTTCCAAAACCTTTTTGGTCTCACAACTGATACAAATCTTCATAATTGATTTGGATTGTGGGGCTGGTAATACAGCACTGAGTAGCAATTAATGCTTGCATTTTAGTTTCATTTCATTCTGTCAAATACACTTGACACTCTTTTTATGTTTGAGATTGTCAGGTATAAAACCATGTGTCTCATTATATGCCTATTTGTCACCTCCCTTCAGATTGCTGGCACAAATGATGCAGGTAAAAGCTCCCTGCTCTTAATGCTTTTAACTCACTGGTTTTGCAAGAAGAATTGATAAAAGATGTGCCTATAAATTCCAGTAAATCAGACCAATTGCCACTACTGCCTCGTTAGGAGTAAACACATGAAAAAAAAATTATGCTTTCATTTAAAATAAAAACAATTTTTAAAAGGCCTAAATAAAGACAATTCCATTGTTATGGTACCACTTGGAAACAGAAATGTATTTCATTGTGATATGTGTATGTTTCTGCTGTTTTAAAACTCAACAGACAAAGTTTTGTCTGTGCAAATGGAGGCTGGCAATGATACCTGCAATCCCAGTGAGCCAAGACTGCAATACCAGCAGCACCAAGAGATGTGTCACAGGACAGTTTACATTTTCCTCTATGGTTTCAAGATAGGCCAAGATACTTTTGGCAACTCATTGAACATATTCATAGAGCATCAATTTAATAAAGAAATTATAGAAATTTCTCACAATTTCTCACTTTTCAGCTCTTCCACTATTTAGTGAACACATAGTCTGATTAAGATTTGGTCTTGGTGGCCCAGAATGTGCTAAAAGGCTTTTTTTAGGGCTGCTGGATAGATACTGTAGTCATCTGGTCACTGGGAAGCTGTAGGGTTTTTGATTACTGTGACGCTACTGATTCTCTTACAAGTGTTTCCAGTTTGGGGGGAAAAAAATTAATGGCCTATTCAGGGCATTAATACATGTGTTGTCTTTTCTCTTGTCAGTGCTGGGAATTTTTATGCATATGGTAAAAAGTACTGCTCTTGCTATCTCATCTTATGTGCATCGACTTGGGGATATATCAGTGTCAAATAGGACATGACAGTTTCAAAGAGTACTTAAAATGTAAACCTGTGACATAAAAAAAATGTTAGAATGCCTGATCCAAGAGGGATCATGAAAAGCCTCTAATGAGTGTATGAATCCCTGCCATCCAGATTTCTGTCTCTGCATAACAGCAGTTTGCACACAAGCTGGAAAGCAACTAACAGAATAAACCCCACCTCTGTTGCAAGTTTCATAGATGTGGGTCCAACAGACTCTGTATTGCTTCAGTGAGGAACAATTTCAGCCTCAGAGGAGATGAGTGCTGCAAGCAGAGGCTCTCCTCCTTTTTGGAATACTCTAGGCACCCTTTGCTGAGGTTTCAGAGGGAAAGAAGGCAGAAGAACTGGCTGGGGCTGGGTTGCCTTTCCTCACACCGTGCTTCTTCGAGTTGCTGTGTGGGCTGGGCCAGCAGGATTCACATTGCTGGTGAGGCTGGTGCTCAGTTGATTTATTAGGCAAATAAACTAAGCAGAAATACCTGAAAAATAGAGAAGACACCTATGAAGATTTACTGAGACAATTATGTCAATTTTCAGAAGTTGACCAACTTTCAATATATTTCATCATTTATTGAACTGTGAAGTGTAGTCAGGATTGAGAGTGACCTTTGGAATTCCAAACCCATTTTGTCTGTCCACTCATCCGCTCTGTTCTTAAAAAAGAAACGGAAAACTGAAACACCGCTACACAGTATTGGAAAATTTGAAAATCTGGAAACTGAAATTAAAGAACTAAAAACCTTTCCTTATTATTTTTTCTGATTTGTTTATTTGTTGTTGTTTAAAGCACAAATCTGTTCTTTGAAACATATTAACTAGCACTATTGCCTCGTGCACTTTGAAACCCTTCAAACTGCAAAAACAGTAACATGCATTAAATAGGTAATTAAAAATTAGTCTTGACCCACTGGCTAGGTAGTTTCAGTCTTCTAGTAGTTCATAGTTCTCTTTCCCTCAAGATATGTCAATTCTCTAAACTTTTCAGCCTAGCCTGCTTTGTGCCATGTTGCTTTCCATATTCTTTAAAAAAAAGAAATCAAATATTTTTCACTGTTAGACAGTAACTGACTCTTAGTGGTGGGATCCTTAAAATATGAAGGTCAGTGTTTTAGAGCTTTTTGTACTCTGCATTTGCCAGGGTTGTCTGTGCAGTGTCTTTCACAAGATGGTTGCTGTCAAAGCTTCATTACAACCTCTTAAAGTATATCATGCCACATGAATAAGTCTTTTGCAAATGCACACAGGCTGTAATGCGAGGGGTGTAAATTAATACATTATTATATAATTTTAATTCTCTTTAATCTCTTTCCTTTTTATGCAAGTTTAGCAATTTTACAAAATCCCATTTAAGCTAAATCATGTTAGAAAGACCCTAATAACAGCTTTATTTCTTGGTATTAAATCATATTTCATTTAAAAATTGTAAGCACCACAAAAACATTATTAAATAACATGGTGATGCAATGGTTAGGAATTCATTGTGTTATTTCTTTCTCTGTACCATGCAATTGGTACCTGCTAGCAGTACTAATCAAATGCAAAACAGGTAATAGTGGCTCACAACATCAGTGTGCCTACATAGCTATATGTGTATATATCTGTAGAGGTATACCTGCTGATGTTATAAGCATATATACATACCATGGTGTATTACTGTTATAGCATAATCCTTTCAAAAGAAAGATTCTTTTCCCAAATGATCTCCTGCTAGCATTTATCACTTTTATTCTTTTAATGATTGATACTTTTTCTGTGATATGCCATTTATTATATAGGACTTTATGGATTTAACAGTTTTACTAATTTGAGAGGTTTCCTCTGCACAGTAAAATGGCTCAGTATGACAAAAGGGGTATCATAAATTAATTGATTTGTCACCTATCAGAATGTAATCCAGCAGTGATTTCATTATTGTGGTTGTTTCTCTTCAATTATCGGCAAACTTAAAATGCTACATAACATCCCTGTATCAAATGACAGAGTTAAAAATGCAAACATGACTGGGTTTCACAAATAACCTTCAGATTTGGTGCTTCATATTAATTTTTATTCCTTAAGGAAAAATACTCCTTGAGATAAACTAAAGACTTATTAGAGTATTTTAAGTGAACTTGGTCTCCCTCGAAGACAACAGATAAGATGTCATAAAACTTCGGTATTTAAACATCTAACATTGATGTTATGGAGGGCTGCATGCATCCAACATGATATAGTTTCTCTGTAAGATGCTTACTCATACCTATCACTAGTGGGATCATCAAAGAGTTGTATAAAATACAAACTGTTCCAATACTGTGAGTATCTAGAAGGATATAGGGTGAGTTTTCACCTTACATGACTGTGTTTTTCAAGGCCTATAGGACTGACATAAAACTGAGATGCTAAATTCTCCCAGGTGTCTTCTCCAAACTAAAATGTTATGGCTTTATTCATGTATTTTCCCCAAAACAGCTGTAGCTGTTTAAAAAGTTATTCTATTTTCACCCATTGTGAAAAGGTAATTTAAGCAGTCTTGTGCTGAGATGAACCTGGAAGACTCATATGATTTGTTACCACAGCCCAAATACAAGGTGGTGATTTCTTGAATGGTAAATTTTTAAACTTCGAAATCAAGGGAGTATTGTGAGATGCACCAAATTCTCTGGGATTCTGATTGCCTGAAAGTCTAGTGGGAAGTATGAGAAACGCTGATGCTTGGGATGCTGCAGCTGAAGTTTCAAAATGGAAATATATAATTGCACTCAATTGAACAAAAGTTCTATCCCTCTACACTGAGTGTTGTGCTTCATATATTAGTTGCTGGCACTCCTCTAGGACTGCTTGACTTTCTAGTGGAAAAATATCTAAAGAGTGGTCATCAGGATCTGTCCCCTATTCTGTATTGCAGTCATGCCTGGACGCTGATGACCAGTTCTGCAGGAAAGCTGCTTGACGGCACATTTGCAACTTCTTGTATGAGTATTGGAACAGATATGAGATGGATACAGCTTTCAGACAGAAAAAGAATTACATAAATTCATACCCAGAGTGACATTACAGTGCTACATTTTGAGTCCCATATATTAAATCTCACTGAATGGTGCAATAAGTTCTATTTAACCTCTCAGAGATCTCTTAGCAAGACACCAAATATTGATCTATGGGCTTTGGATACTTGAATATGTACTTCTTTCTGAAGTAAACAAATCCTATTATTCATTAGCATGTAAATTTAAAAGCTATACTTTTTGTTAATCTGAATTAGCCAGATTTCAGTTTCTGAATGCTAAACTCTATGTATACATGTAAGGCAGATAAATCATTCTGGTATCTCTTTTTTACATGGTTTCCACTGGTTTTCAGCATCCTTTTAGAAATGCAGATGCCTGACCAGCATGCCCAGCACATTGCCCTAGAGAGTACAAAAATACTTCAATAGAAGATAAATGGAAGTTGATAGAGTTTACCAAATTCTGGTCTGAGTAATAGAGAAGGATTTGTCTTGGCCAATTCTAGATTTCTTCCTCTTTAGGGGCTTCTTTAATCCAGAGGCTTTAGGAAGCATATTTCTTCTTTTTTCAAATTATTTATAAAATCAGTGTCAGGCTACAAAAAAATTATTGCATCCTAAAATCATGTCTCAGAAGAAGCCATGATTAAACAGATACAATTACATGTTTTAAAATTGAATAGACAGTAACTGAACGAACTTCTTACCCCCATGGTCCCAAGTGGAAGCACTCGGTGCAGGGAGGACATTCCTAATGATATATAGAGCTTGAAATGCTGAAGGGGACCAGAGGGAATAGAGATTTGCATTTCTTCCTTCTCCAGGGATGTAGCTTTTATGCCTTTCACCAGCTGTCTTAAACCTGAGAGCAAAGGAGTGTCATAGAAGATAGTAAAAAACAAATTGTCCTAAATGATGGTGCCAATTTATTGATATCCCACATTTTAATCTTTAAAAGCACTAAAACAAATAAAAGTAAATAAAATATCTCAATTAAAATGGAAAGAATACATCAGGTCTATTCTTTAAGGTTAAGAAACTGCATGAAATTATATAGGAGCACGCAGCTACCTGAGCATTGCACTGCATTTATACAAATAAAGGATTTTATCAGACCAGAAAAACTGTCAGAAAAAAACAAGTGTATTTGTGCCAAGTTATTCTTTCTTCTGGAGCTTTGCTTTCACATACTATGTGTGGTTACCTCAAATTATTCATGTGCACTAATTCTAGGTTTCATTCATGAGTTTGGAAGATGGAGAAAGAGGTTCAAATATCAGAAAAATGAATAAACCTGATATAAATTCAAGGTGAACAAGTATTCTTGGTTTCTACACTGATTGTTTTATTACCACTCTGAGCCACGATCACTAATAAAGATTTACAATATGTCTGGCATTAAAATAGGCTAATATGTGCAAAGCATATCTTTCAAATTAATTCTGTGGCAAGTGTTTCCATTAGGCCGTGTTTGCATGGGGACAGGTTAGAAATGTATCTACAACAGGCCGATATGTTTGAAAGCTTACTTTTAAGTGAAAAAATCAGGAAAATATGGAAGTGCATGTAATTTTCTTAGTAACCTCAAAATGTGTTCATAATCACACATTCAACATTTTTAGAAGGTTGATGATTATATTCTGCTTAAATATTTACTTTTTTGCTATAAAAAAGACTTTTCTCTGGTCACTCATTTTGTTTGTACTTATGTAACACAGTAGTATGGCTACCCAATGGCGCAAAATAGTAAGATACATCCTGTATCTAAGTGATCATAATCGAAGTCACTAGGTCAGGGTCACCTGAGAACATACACCTCCTTTTTATCTTTTTTTATTTTGTGTGTGGATTGTATAAAACATATACAATTTCATACAGCAAATAGTTAAATATTTTGTGGAGAGAATAAAAAAAGGATCTTTTATTTTCTGTGAGCCGGTATCATTGAGTTTACTTCACTTTCAAAATAATATCAAGCACTGTGATTTTCATGAAGGCAAAACTGAGAAAAATATAAATTGTATGTGTTAGCTTTGTCGACAGCTCAGCTAGAACAGTATCTTGTTGCTCCCCTTCAGCATAACATTGGTATATGTATCTTTGCAGAGAAACTATCTGCAAATATCAAAAGGAAGTTCTGAAATGTAAAGTCCAAGCCAAGATAACTTTTCATTATCAAGGTTAATACTAGCACACTGGTGTCTCATTGTTGCAGGCCATCAAAAAACCACAAACGTGAAAAGAACAGACTTAATATTGATACATCCTTTATTCACTCACAGCAGCATCAAGATGCAATTCTGACCTCAGTTATGTCTCAATATAGCTAAATTAACTCAGAAAAATTACACCAATTTTAAGACACAGTGGGATCAAAATACCACCTTTACTGTTTGTAACACTGACTTCTGAGCACAACCATTTCAAAGTACTTCATCCTCATCAATGTATTCTTCCTACCATTTGTTTGAACAGCCATTTAACATGATGATTAACATCTAACACCTCTATTTATTATGTATTCTTTATTTATTATTACTGACCATTTTTTTGATTAATGGAAAACATCTTCTTCTAGTTTTAAAAAGCAGTAAGAATTGACTTGGGTTTTTTATTTATGAGACGTTACAGTTCATACAAACAGGTAAAAGCAAGAGAGGAAAATAATGAACAAAAAGATCACTCCCTGTGAGATTATATAATCAGTTGTAATGTTCTTTGGTACTCAAGATGTCCAGTTTCTGATTATTGAATGCAAAATCTGCTCCAAAGAAACTAAAGAAAACACTGACCAGCACTTTGATATGTACTGCAAATATCAAACGAGCTATTTGCATATGAACACCTTCTTTCTTTAGCACTTTTCCAGCTCTTAAGGAAATCCTGGTTCATGCAATATAAACTTGGTTGTTGTTTTTACTGGTACATCAGATCAAACTGCAAACTGAGATGCTGGCACAGGAGCAAGCAGGGGACCGCACTGAACCCTGTGAGTGGGGATGTGTAGGGAAGGCCAGAGGTCAGCTGGAGTCACCCTCAAGGGGTGATAAATGTGCTTCTGAGCTGCAAGGCAGCTGGTATTTGCCTGTGATCCTTGTCACAGTCTCATGGTAAATTTACCACTCATAGATTATAGTTTTTGGTGTCCTCCACTGTACAGTGAGCAAGTGTCACTTTGGCTCTCCTGTGAGGCGAAGGAGATAAGTGTCCATGATTAATGATGTGGACACTATCTAGCAGCAGGAGCCCATCAACCTGTGACAACTTTCTATTCCATGGGCATTAAACTCCTAAATGCTGTCACAGTCCTGCAATAGATTGTAACAGACAGCAGGGAACAAGAAACAGGAACGAGTTTCATAAACGTCTTCTTTTCCCTTAGGCAGAGGAATTTTACTAGTAGTTATTTTTCCTCCATTATTGCTAGACCCCCAAAAAAGTTTGAGTAAAGGTCAACTTCCACTGCTTCCCAATCTATTTGGCAAATACCTATTCCTTTCTGGCTGTTCCTGTGGGAGTCTGATCATTACTGTGCTTTGTTTTCTAGTTTATTTTCTTACAAACATGGTCAACAAAGGCCAATGCTTCTCTGGGACTGTGGCATTTATTAACATAATTGCTGCAGGAACATACAGCTTTGGTCCTGGCTAAGTTTGATACAAACAGTGGATAGTTCTTTCTCTTCTAAAGACCCAGAACTGGCAGATATTTTAAAAGACAGACTTTTTTTCTTTCTTTCTTTCTTTATACAGATGATAGTCTTTTAAGTCAAATAGTGCTGGAAAAAAATGAAAAGAGTGGAAACAGTTTTAAAAAATCTTGACATGTTCATGTATTTTGAACAAAATACTTAGAATTTCCTCTATAGCTACTACACCACAAACACACAGCATGAGGAAGCTGAAGTCGAATAACCAGGTGACGATATTAAGGGGATGCTGTCTGAACCTTTTTGAAAATCTGGAGATGGGGAGGACGCTGAGATCTTGGGCCACTGTTCCCTCTGTGCCATCTATGCCCAAGTATTCACAGCAAAGCTGCTGCCACCCCAGGGCTGCTTGGGCACCCGGCTGTGCCAGCCACAGACAGGGCAAGGATGGGTGCTGTTGGGTGAGCAAAGGCTCCTGCCTCTGAGCATTGCATGATGAGGAAGACATGCTAGAGGGAGGGAAGAGAGGACAAGGAAGGCAAAGCTTTGGCATGCATCAGAAGTGGCTGATGGTAAAGGAGCAAGTGTGCGTTGCTCTGGGAAGAGAGGCTATGGCAGGTGTGGGTCTTGGCTATTTGAGTTCCCCTAGAGAGTTTCATCTAGGCCTTGAGGACACAAATGAGCTTTAGTAAAGTGCAAAATCTATGCAGCAAAATTTAAAGCTCTTTCCTCCTGGTCTAAAAATCTGTGAGGCCAGGGGCCACAGTGCAGCTCCCAGGAGCACTGCCTAACCAGAGCATGCTGTTTCTCCTCGTGGTGCTTTCACATGCACAATCTTACACATTTCATTTGGAATCACACAGCTTATAGTCAGCAGTGCAGTGCTCCCTGAGAAAGAGTTAATCTCGAAAGAACTCCTTCTCACAACTGTTCTTAATAGACTCTTAGATTTCCTAAGAGTGCAGCAATGTGCAGTTAGACAGCTGAATTTTAAGTCATTGTTTCTTTTTTCTGCTCAATCTACTTTTTTTATTTATGTGGTACAGCTGTGAATGAGCATGATGCAGAGCATTATATTCCTTCTCAGGTGTGAAAAAACAGCTGCATGTGTTACAAATGTGTCATCTTCACTTGAGTGTATTGATACATCCCGTATGCTATTGACTTATGAAATGAATACAGACTGTAAAGAAGAAACATGATGAATAAAATAATTCAGGAAGATTCTAGCAGTAAAGTTTGCAAATAAATTTCTTCAATTTTTTCCAAAAATCAAGGAACACAGTCCTACCTGTGATTTTGATATTCTAAATGTAGAGGTTAGCCACAAAGTTCCGATCCCAATTCCTGCATTTTATACAGATGTATAGTCAGGCTTTTTCCACTGATCTTCCCCAGAACATTCATTAGAATACCTTTTAACAGAGAGAAAGTAGAGAAGGGAAGAGATCACATCCCTGTAGCTTCTCATGATTATTTGTACCTTCAGTAAAGAACTTGAAAGCAGATTCAGAGATCCCAGCACTCCAAAACATCTCTTTGGGCAGGAACACAGTAAGACAGGCTGGGACTCTGTGGAGAAGTTACGTGTGGTATCTGACAGATCATCTACCACAGAGATAAGTAGCACAGGACCCATTTGGGAGTTGCATCTGCTAGAAGCTGCCCCAGCCTCTAATCATTTTCGTGATGCATGAAAGGAAGAGTAAGAAAAAGAAAACTTTCTTCTGTTTTTGCCACTTCTCTGAGTGCAAAAAACTATTAGAGACACATTCTCTAAGGCTCTGAATTGTTTTGTATCCTTAGGCACTAAAAACCCAAAGACCCTGGAATTGTTCAAATACGATATGAATAAAAGACACCTGCTTTTTGCCACCAGAATAATCCTGTGTTTGTGTAAGTTAAAACTGAAACACCCTCCTTAGATGCTGAGAATTCAAGGAGCTTTGTTTTTATATACCCCACTATTCAAGTCTTTCACAAAAACAGTTTCTCTTGGTGTTCTGAACCAGGGATTAAACTGGAGTCATTCTTCACTGTTTCTGCAACCAGATATTTTTGGTTATTGCTGTTTGGACGTATTAGCACAATAATAATACCATGCAAAATTTAGACAGTGTGAATTTTGAGTGTGCACACAGTGGCTCTCCAACCCTATCTGGACTTTCTGGAGATACAGCCAGCAATAATATTGCAATAGTTTAGTAAGCAGCCATCCAGACTGGACTGCTATTGGTAACAAGAGCCCACAAGCCTAACTGTGGCCTGCCCACAAGAGCTACCTTTATCAGCAAGAAAAGTGCTTTTAGGAACTTCCTGTGGCTCTAATGTGTTAGTTGCACCAGCCCCAGGCCCTGGGTGATGGGTTCATTTTGTTACAGAGGGCACAGAGAGGTGGAACATGGAGGCTGATTCTCACAGCAAAGGCAGCCAGTGTAAGAGAAGTGTTAGAAATTTAGAGGAAGAGACTGTGTGAGGGTGTTAAGCCAGGAATTCCTTTGATTCTGTCAGTCAATTTCCAAACCAGTGTATTCAAATTTCTAAAAATGCAGAAGTGACTTGGGTGATTTGGGGGGGGAGTGGAATAAGCCAAAGCAAATTATATTCCTTCTGCTGCAATGTAATTCCAGCGTTCTTTCACAGCTATAAATCTCCCTCAGAAAGCTTTGAAAGTCTTTTTGAGTGTTAAAAGCTTGGGTGGTCAAGGTCAGGTGAGTTTCTTCCTCCCTCTTTCTCCAGACAATGAATACTTTCAAAGAGGCCTACCCTTCTAGTTAGGTTTCGTTATCTGCACTTTTTATATCCCTCTCCCTACAGGAAACAAAGCAGCACATACAGCCAGCTAGGGGCTCCACCAGAGGACTGCATAATTCCTAGCACAGATTTAAAAGGAAAAAAATCCTTCTTTTCTTTCCTTGTGTATTCCCAGGAGACATGATCAATATCTAGTGAACCCATGCAGACTTGGATCCATTCACCCCTATATGTGACGGTGCTGTCTCCTGAGCCATACCTGAGAAGATCATGTTGCAGAAAAAATAAGCACCAACAAACACTTTCCAAAAGTGTAAAATACTCTGATCTTAAAATGCTGAAAATCTTTCCATGGCTGTATTCAGATCCTGCTCCATTCTGCTTTTTGTTCACATGTCTAGCTTTGCATATCTGTTTTGATTTGTGAAAGAACAGCACACACTGTTATAGATAATAGGACACACTTGGCATTTTGGCAGAGACCAGCTTGAAAACGCTAGCTTGCTCCACGAGGGTTTTTAAAGGTACAGAATGATGTTCTGAAAGTAAGTTATACCTGCCCTTCCTGTGGGTTGCCTTAAAAATATCCCATATGTCGCTGTAAAGATGCTGCAGATTGCTGCATTTCTCAAGATTAAACTGCAGTCTGCAGCACATACATCACGTTAATGCCTTTGATTTTTAAAATTCTTGTCTCCCTTTCATGGTCTTATATTGACAAAATTTCTATACCTTCAAAAATGGAGGCCTGATTATTAGGACCCTTCCAAGCCAGGTCTTGAGATGCTTGTTCATATTATGAAATAGGGCCAAGGTTTAATCACAATTACCTGCCATGCTGAATATGATTTGTTCTGATCTACATTGACAGGTCAGTTATGGTCATCATTATGTCAAGTCCAAATACAATAAAATTTCATAATGAAAGCAAGTGCGCAGACAGTGAGTTTAAAGCAACAGAGTGTGCCATTTGTTGTACATGTAAGAAGAGGAGTATGGAACTGTGTGTACTGGGCATGTAGAAGGAGATAGTAAAAGCTGTGAATGTTCAAATCCTTTCTGTACTTTATAGCTAAATCTCCATTTAAGAGGAGGTTTTATTATCGGCAGACTGTTTTTAAGAGGTGCTGTTCTTTCAGTGGGGTTCGAGAAGTGGGGGCATTTGTGGGTGCAAGTAGGTATCTTCAAAGGATGAACTTTCATTAACTGCCTGGGTTTCTGAACTTCTCAGAAAAGACATCACAGCTTTTATAAGAGCTGGAACAATGCCAAAACTACCTGTCTGCAGGATTTATTCTCGGGTCTACAGAGAGTCCTACCTTGTAAATCTAAACTGAATTAAGGATTGGATCCTAAATTCCTTTGGTTTCAGCAAGACTCTGGATCTAAATAACCCTATATATCAGGATTTTAGTGGTGAATAATCCAACTTATTGAAAAATCTTGTCAGTTGTGGAACCATGCCAGGAACTGATCAAGTCAAAACCTTCAAATTCTTACATATATCTACAGAAGAGCCTTTTTACCCTCTGTTTGGTTTTTTTTTTCTTCCAGGAAAGAATCCAGAATATTTACAATATAGATAGTGTTGTTTTTTTGAGTTCTTCCTTTCATTTCTCAGGTGTCAAAATAGTTTTAACTGGGCCTTGATTTTTTCTTTCTTTATTCCTATACACCATTCTCTCTCTTACTAAGATCTCAGTTTCTATATGCGCTGTTATAGTCAAGGCAAATATCTATTTTCTAAAGAAGAGAACATCTGTTTCTTAAAGACAGGTTTTCTTAAAGCCAGGTTTATAATTCTGGAAGACTAAAACTAGATTTCTGAATGTGTGGTGCTGGCATACACACACACCTCCCAACCTCAGAACTCCTCACTTAGGATATGTATTTAGGTCTGTATGATGCTGTCATAGGAATACAGTCACCATTTCCACAGCTGTAGTTCCCTATTCTAAGGATGCCCAGCAGAAGATAAGTTTGAATAGATCTCTTTCAGCACCTCCTGAAAATGAAATGCTTCCAGTAGAGAACAAAAAACCAGCAGTACCCAAATTGACACTTTGAGATACAAACAAAACAATTCTATGATTTTATGGAGTCAGGATGCTGAGACAAAAGCATAGCATACATAAATGAGCAGGTTATAAAATCTTGCTACATATTGTTCATGTTTATGTTTGCTCTTGTCTAAATTTATGTCTTTCTTATAATGTGGCTACACAAACACATCCAGAGAGACACAATTCTTGCTCTTCTGCAGGGTCTTACTACCTGCATTTATTAAAAACTGTGAATATTTTTGCTCTAAGTTTACTCTGGCTTTAAGTAGGACTGTTCATGGTAACTATTCTGTGTCCCAGACAGTCTTTTAGTGTGCTTTAGTCCTAGGCTTCAAGTCAAGCATGTATTTTGGTGTTTGAGTGACTTGGACAAAACCCACTGTCTTCCTAAAACAAGGCCAGTCCCACAATATGATCTGTTGGCATGATAACCATTCTGAGTTGCCCAAAGCTTAGCCAGCCACCTGGATTTACTTGGTTTGACTCTGTGACTGGTGGTACACAATAAAGAAGTTATATGGCAAACATCCACCTCAGTTCAAGCATCATGACCTTGACTGGGCACAGTATCAGTCACACATGAACAGCAGGACCCCAGATCCCACCTCTGACCTGGCTCAGAGCCATCTTTCCCTCTCATTGGCTCTGCCTTACCCCTCAGTTGAGACTCTGTGGGTGATGTCTGCCCAGGGTGGTCACAGTGTTCACAAGCTGGGTCCCCATGCCAACCCCCCCTAGCAATTTCCACCTTTGATTTCACTGGGAAACTGCCACCATCCATGTTGTCAGGTAATTTCTAATTAATATAGAGAATTTGCAAGAGAAAAGAGGTAGATATTTCTGCTCTGGGTGTGCAAAAACTCCATAGAAGATTAATTGGTATGATTGAAAGGGAAATCCAGGTGCTCTCCTGATGGTATGAGGAAATTCCAAATACCAATAATGCTATTTGGGCAGGAGAAAATAATTATAGGGTGTGCTTCAGATTTTTCCTTTGTTTCATGTAATTATTTTCTCTTTACTCCTTTGAACTACTGAGATGTTGAAGGCAAAATCTGAGTAATTTCCTTTTCTGTCATACCCAGCAAGACAGTAAGAAAATATATCACGTTTTTAGGACAAAGAGTAACAACAGCAGCTATTAAAGGCTGGTGTCAGGCTACTAAGTGAACCACATGTTAAAAGCTCTGTTGCACTGCCAAAGACAAAACTCATCCACTTTCTAGTACATCTCCTACAAACAAGTCAGAGTGCAAATTCCCCACTCTTATGTATTGACCGTTGAAAAATAGGCTGGCATTTAAATGGGGGGAAGAAAGTATGGAAATTCTCAGTATAGATGCACAGAACATGCTTAAAACCAAATGCCTAGTTGCAGTAAAAATGCAGAGGGCCTAGGTGACCCTGGCCCTAGTTTCATTAAAACCATGTTTAAATAGGTCAGGGAATAATTCTACCATTCCTTTTACACCCCACATCTCTGTCCTTAGCTTCAAGTGGGAAATGTCACCAGCATCTCCAAGTATATAAAAAACCCTTGCCTGTTTCTACTGCTGGCAGCTTCTTTAGTCTGCACAGATGGGGCACTTCTCTCTGAAAAATCATGCCATAAATTGCACAGACAGTCAGCTGTTGTGAATCTGTCCTTGCTGCCCATTTCCCACTCCCTTTCTGCAGAGGAAGTTTCCCCTTTTCTGAAGTAGTGTAAAGAAACTCCTCTATTTCTACTGAAAATGAGAAACAATTCTTTCCCTCTTTTTTCTGTGGCTATTTAACAACCTCCTTTAGCAAAGTTTACTAAATAACAGTACTGTCTTGGCTGCATCCAATCTCTCAAAACTTTGGAAAGAAGTTGTTTCAAGAAGTCTGCAAACCCAAAAGATGCCAGCTTCATCCAAGAACTGTAAGTTGAGTGTTTCCTCATAATCAACATGTGCACAGGTAGAACTATGTTCTAAGATTCTCCATGGGCTTTGGTTTCTTCATTGTAGCTGAAAACCTCCTCCATGAGTTTTACGTGATCTTTGTTTCTCTGTGTGTTGGGTAGTGTCTAATTACACATTGGTAAGAAGGGGGAAGAAAATAGATCTTTGCATGACCATTCATAACTCACTATGGTTTGCAGAAGGGGAGGAATGGATGTGTGGCTCCTGGGAGAGACCACATGGACCAGAAACAATGGACCAGAAACACTGCCAGGGCCCACATGCCCAAACATAACTGCTCTTTGAGCATGGTCCAGAGATGCTCAGAGGTCCCAGGGCACATGCCTGGCCCCTCGGAAAGCTTGGGAGAGCTGAAATTTTCTGTTTCGCTCCAGTCTGGTTCTGGAGGCTTTGCTTTTTACTTTTGACTCTGTGGATTTAGTACAACTGGGAATTCTGGATTATCTTTCTCCTAACCTTGCATATTTTATAATAGCGTCTGCACTTCTGCAAAATTTTTTATGCCTTGTTACAGTTATACATATATTTTAATATCTCTTTCTTTGCTGCATTCTTAGATTGACAAATTAATAGTTTTTGTCAGAGTTATATTTAAATGATACATGCAACATTTGCTGAAAAAATGTCTTCTATACTTTTGAAGGGACAGTCAATGCCAGAAATAAATGAACACTACAATTTTCTTGTCCTTCAAAAGGCAATTGGAAAATGGTATGAAACTCCTTTGTTGCTCACACTTAGAAGTTCCCAAAGTTTCATCTTCATGTTGATGAACTTTAGGAATAGTATCCTGACCAAACATTAAGTAGCAGAGACGCTCTGGGTTACTCAGTCAGTAGCCAAAATATTCTTTCCTTTCCATTCCACCTGACAGAAGCTTCTACTCCATCCACAATTTTAGACAGTTAACTTGTAGTCTTGCTCCAAAAAAAAAGTAGAAGAAAGAACTTCTTGAAGAATCTCCAATAGGTTTTAAACAAATGAGGGCCTGTTTTATCATTTTGTTTTGTTTTCATGATAGTTGATTTCAGTGAAGGAATAGGAGTTCCAGG
>JAWWLZ010000174.1:11772355-11818087 GCA_035041345.1 Poliocrania exsul | reverse complement strand
ACCCAAAAAGCAGAAATTCTCTTCAATGCCATTTTAAAAGTGTGGCAAACATGTTAAACTATAAAATTCCATTAGTTCTGCAAATATTATATTAAATTCTAAAGATCAAAATTTTTAAGAATATTTCATCCATGTTTCATATCTGTACAGAAACCAAAAGTCAAATGTGCTTAGTATGCTTACAGATCTCATAGTAAATTGCTTATGCAGCTCTGCTCTCAAAGTTTGAGGATTTAGAGCATATGTGTTTCAGCCTGAGATGGGTTTTCTTTAATCTGGTGCTAAGGTGAAGTATTATGCAATAGCATTAATGTTATGATTTATTGGAGCCCATTAAATCCAATTCATCATCTTACACATTTCCATTGCAGATTGGGCATCTAGTTTTCCTTTGTAGATCAGCTTTCAAGCATCTTGAAGCAGTAACAAGGCTAAACTAATCACTTGCTTTAAAAACAGGAACTTTATAAACTTAAAATATATTTTTTTATTTATTTTTATCATTATTTGCCTAGATTGAGGAATGAACTTTAAAAATGAGACTGGAAAAGGCCTGCCCTTAAGACCAATAATAAAGTCTTTGAGTCCATTCTTTACATGGCATGAAGAAACTTTCACTATTTAGCAGTCTATGTTTTTTAGCAGCTTTGTTTTTTTCAGGTTTGTCTGTGAGAAAATTCCAGCAAAGTGAATTATATAATCTGTCTGTAACTACCAAGCTAGTGAGAAGTGTTTTATACAGTTTCACATGCCATGATTAAATCTGAGTTCAAATAAGATGCAAGATGTGAAATGGATATGTGGTATTAGAGATTTTTTAAATACACTTCCTGAGCATTTATTTATAATAAAAGCATTTATGTGCATTGCAAACCCCTTAATACTAAGTCTGCAAAGGGGATCATTTAGGTTAGATCAGCACTTGTCCTCCTTATCTCATCTCAAAATGTGTAGTTTGGTATCCCCAGAAATTTTCATTACACGTTCATAAATGAAAGAATGATACAGCTTGGCAGTCTTAGCATTAACATCCTTGGTTTAGAACAAGTCAGTGAGACTCATCACTGGAGCCAATTTCATTGTTGAACATTTTCGTATGTTAATAACAGGAGTAATGGGAAGGCTTATATTGTTATGTGTAAAAAGTAAAATAAAAAATAAATGGAAAATAACACTGAATTTATGCTTTTTCTTCCCATAGAATGATAATATTTCTTTTCATTGTTCTAAGGTAAAAATGTTTTTTATTGAATGATTGTTTTCTCTTGTGGCTCACAAAGAGAAAGTATGGGGGTTGTTAAGGAAAAACCGCAGGTCTATTAAAATTACATTCATACCAACATCAGCATTAAAGACTTTGGGGCTCGTTTCTCATTTGCTACAATGCAAATGTATTCCATATTTTACAAACACTTCAAGGCTGTTTTCTACTGCCAGAACTGTGAAAAGTGCCCAGAGGGTAAACAAAAATCAACAATTAGCCTGTAGCCAAAGCCTCCAGCCTCCAGTCTGGATTAGGACTGTTGAGAAAATGTTTGTAACAAGTTTTCAAGATCACAGTCTTTCCAATGTGTTATTCTAAACTTGTATTACTATCAAAATCAACAGAAAAAGAGTGGCTGGCTGAGGGTTAGACATGAAAGTGCCAGTGCCTGCACCTCCTTTTCCATATTTGTAGGTAACTTTCTAAATTTTTGAGAGAGTCCTATCAGACTTTCTCATAATCTGTTTTATTAGCCCACTGTACGTGGCTGATCGCTTGTACAAGTGATCGATAAGCCGCTCAAGTCAGACCAGGTGGTTTCTGACAGCAGGTTCTGACATAACCTGTACATGCTGTGACTGAAGGCAGCACACTTTGGTAACAAAAACCTGGGGAATTCTAAGGTTAATAATTGAGTCTCAGCCCACCAGAAATATCTTTTCCATACAAAATATATCCTCCATTATTCTTGGATAGTGCTTTTCCCATTTAGACTCCTGTAGAGCAGTAGAGTTCTCAAGTCCTGTTTTATCGTGTGTCACCCGGCTGTGTCCATCCATGGCTCTGCAAAGTCAGAAGGAGCATAAAGAGCTATCAGCATTTGCTATGCTTTTCTCCTTAGCAGAATTATAAAGAAAGCAGGCAGACAGTGGCTTGCCCAATGACTTGCTCTTGTTTCTGTACCCAACCCAAAAAGCCTTTTTGTGGGGTTATCTGGTACTTTGGGAAAGACAGAGTTTAAAAATCCCTTCTCCCACAGAAGAGCTGGGTGGAGAGGAGGTCTCTAGTATCTCTACATATGGCCACTGAAGATGGATTTCAGCACTTGAAATTAGTAACATTTGGTCATAGCAAGGATTAAAAGATTTTTAAAAACTACCCAATACAAAGAGAACCAAAAGGGTTGTGTGGTGGATTATTTTTTTGTTGTTTTTTGTTTAGTGGTTGTGGGTTTTTGGTTGGTTGGTTTGTGGAGGGATTTTATTGATGGGTTTTTAGATTTTTATTGAGAAATTAAAAGAATTGTTTAAAAATTAGGGTTAAAATTTGCAGGTCTTACTTCAGCAAATGCCTTAAGGAAATTATATCACAGCACAAAAAAAGCACATGTTCTTTTTGCAATCACATCTCCTCAATAATAAAAGCTATAGACTGTGACCAAATAATAGCAGTGACACGTTCTGTAAATTCTCTAGTTCCTGCAAAGTCCTGAATATTTTGAAAGAAAGTAGCAGAAAATAGAGGATAGCTCTGAGCCATATCTCTAAACCAACTGTTTCCTCCTACTCTCCTACTCATTTCATATTTCCCACAGGAGAGATGGAAGCCCTATCAAGTGAGTATGGAACACAATTTAGAGATTGAGGTATCAAATAAGTAAAAGGGACCACATTCCTGTCATTTTCTGTTGCTATGATCAAGACTGCATCAGATGTGATGCAGAATATACCAGATAGGGCCCTTGTGAGAATAAAGGCATTGAATATTGCAAAGTGGTGCAATGGGAGCCATATATAAATGCTAAGATAAATACAGATTTGATAAATTACTTGCAAAGGCACTGGAGGGAACAATACAAGACGATGCAGTCGGGCTTTTTCATCTCACTCTCATGACCCTTAGAGAAGACATGGCTTTCCAGAACCTTGCACCTGAGGCAAGCTGTTTTAGTCATTTTATACATAATTACCCCTTGAGACCTCTCAGTTTCTAGGATAATAAAGTGTAGCTGTAGGTCTTCAACTGTGCTGATATACAGATGTCCATTTCAGAATAGAAAAAGATGCAGTTTGTTCACATTTCTTAGCTCTGATTGCCAGTGCTGATTTGTGTAAATGTACTGAGAAAGTGTAGTTTCTGTGCAAAATTTAACTTAGCTGCACCTTGTGCCCCAGGTTCAATCCTAAAGCTGCCTACACAGTTGTAAGGGAGACATGCAAGTTTTTGAGATTTGCACTGAAGGCAGCTTCTTATTGAGATGAAGATTTGCCCCAGCTGTCTAAACTGAGCAGCCACTTACTTTAGCTCTATGTATATGAGCACCTAAAAGCTAATTTAAAATAACAGATTTCAGGCAGCTAGTGAAAGGACAATAATCATCTTTGCTCCTGACATCCATATTTCTCAGAGCTGTTAAGCAAAGTCATAATTTGCTGCAGAGGAAGTATACTAAATAGAGTACACTTTTACAAGAATAGGTTTATTAAGGAATAATAATAAAAGATGTTTTGTCTTACATCACTTTGCCTGACTGAAACATTACTTACACTAAAATCCCATTAAAAAGTTATTTAATTTAATAACACTCATTGTATTAGTTCCCCCTAAAGTAATCACTTTGTTGAGAACACACTCTGTGCTCCTTTATTTGATCAGGGAATAAAATTATCCTGGTTTTAGTTCAGTATCTCCTTATTTTTTTCTAGAATAAATAAACATGAAGCTGTCACTGCAGAGCAGGCACTGCCTCTCCTATTATAAACCTTTTGATTTCCATGTTGAGAGAATTTTTTTGCACACTAATCCTACTGAAGCACTACATTTCCTTGCTTTCTTGTTTCCATGTAGATACTTGAGTAACCACAGAGACTTCCCACTGTCCTAGTAGATTATATGTCCTATAAAGTTTTCTGTCCTTCTCATAGAACTGACAAGGTTATTTATCATGAAAAAATATTTAATGTCTCAAGGACTAATGTTATTATAATTTATATTATAGCAACCAAAGCCACCAGTTGTGAGATTTGAACCCCTTCCACATAAGTAAAACGCACTGGAGCCCTCCATTCCATAAAGTTAAAGGTCTTGACTTATGTACTGTTCACCTACAACTCCATCATTACCTACTTAACCCTTAGTGTGTGGCCAGGTCCTCAGAGCTGCCTCCTATACTTTGGTACAGACTGCCACATTCATCAGGGGGCTGCAGCATCCACTGTGTAAATATTGGAGATTCTGGCCCCTAGAATGTGATGGCTTCTTGGCAGTACTAGCCAAAAGACAAGTTAAAAATAAAAAAAATTCAAAAACTCTGGAGGAACTGGGTCTTTCACAGACAAATTATTGTTATCTATTCTAGACCATGATGACAGCTCTTTGAATCCCAGCTCAATATTTCATCCACTAGCCTCCATGTCTCTTTAACGGTGGACCTTCAACAAAGTTGTAAATATACATATAGTTTATGTACTATCCATATATACTAAGTATCAACAAAGTTCTCTGTTAAAAAATTAGAAATTCCTGGGTTTGTTTGCTAGAAAAGAGTGTATGAAATCATGAGATGCAAATGTTGTATGCCTATCACTCTCAAGAAACACTGATTTGTGTGGTTTCTGAAAGTACAAACTAGTAATCTATTTGAGATATCACCAGCTTTCAGGGGATGTATTTAATTGAAATATTATTTGCAGCTTTCCTTCTAGCTTGGAAGACACCAAGCTTCTTATTGTAATGTGTTACATTGGTGACTGGATAGTTCCAGGGGCTAATGAGAAGATATAAAATCACAGTGGACCCAGTGACCATTTCAAATCTAACCCAAGTATAGTTCATTTAGTCTTTAATCTTGTATCTGAACAAAGTAGTTATAATTCTTTTAGTCTTTAGTCTGGCAAAAACATATGAGAAATGAGTTGACTGTGTCACTGTAATTTGCTGGGCAGTTGTAAGAAATCATCTTCCAAACTGATGTATTTATTGAGGCACCCATGAAGGAGCTAGCAACTCTACAGGAACAGAAATCTTGTCATCATTACCCAAAGGACTGACACACTTAAAGGAAAAGAATGAATACCCTAGGATTTTTCCTAGTTTCCTTTCCTAAGTAACAGCACTTTGTTCGAGTAGCTTCTCAGAGCTTAGTTAAGCAGCGGAAAGATGGTGGTTTTACGTAGCAGAAGGAAATGCAGCTGCTAAACATCTTCAGAGAAGATGGAAATGCATTTATACCCATGTACAGAGCACCAGAGGCTCATTCAAGTCCTGGGAAAAACAAAATACCAGAGCCTCTAGCACCTCTGTGCCCCACCCCCAGCTGTCCAACTCGTGCAACTTCAAGGTTTAAAAATAAGTGGGCCCTAAGATCAGATTTCTTGTTCGTCGTAAAGAGAACATTTAATTTTATTTACCTCTAGCAGATTTTTATCACTGCTGGTAGGATCACTGACAGGAAACAGTCAAGCCCTCTTCTCACTGCTAGAAAGAATTTCAGTGTTTATTTCAGTTTGAATGTTCTGTTGCCATAATTCAGAGATCTACATGTCCCATCCCTTCTTAAAACTGGGAAAGAAGGGCTCATGGCTCAATATGTTTCTTTGGTACCTTAAGAAGCTTCCAGGATCTTGTCCTCTGCACTGTCAGGAGGGGTAGCCCCTCTGCCCTGAGTTTTGGTGCCTGAGCCCCCTCCACTGTCACCAGACCCCACCAAAAACAGCCCCCCACTGCCCCACAGGGCAGCTTTGCCCCAGCTGCAAACTTCCCAAGGACTGAAAGCACAGCTCAGTGTTGACAGCTATTTCAGGCTTGTTAGCCTCAAAGAATCCACTTCTTGTGTGGGGAGGAATTTTTTTTTTATTTTCGTTTTTTGACCTAATTCTCTTTAAGTTAGACAAACTGTAAATGGAATAATATAAACAAAGAGCAAATAGTCTGTATGGTATAAGAGCAAACGTTATAGATTATGAGCTGAGGGACAGGGCTCAAAAGGCAACAATTCAGCAGCCAAGTCAGAATCACTGACTAAATTTTTCTTTACTCTCAGGTTTTTAGTGTCCTCTGGAAGGACATCAACAAGATTTAGACACAAGCATATCAGTACTGTAATGAACACTGACAAAAAAAATTGAGAAACTGGAACTGGAAATACATTTACAATACTTCTTCTTTGGGAATTACTACCATAATTGCACCAGTTTAGAAAGCAATACCTTTGTAAGTGCTTTTACCACGTCATGTATCACACGAGGGATTATAGCATTTTAATGACCTTGGTGGCTAAATTGTGCAATATCTATAATAGTGTGAAATTTTTGGCCCCAGTGAGGCCATAGAAAATCTCCTACTGACTTTCTTGGAACCAGCAAAATCCATCCTAATTTTTCAGGTGTGGCCTGCTCCAGTCGCAAAAGGAGCTTATATTTCCCTCATATTCTTAAAATAAGAGTGAACTGGTACTTTTCATATACGTACGCTACAAATGCCCTAGATTTTATTTCATGAAAGATGTTATGACATGCAATACACTGTTTCTTCATGAAACATGCACCTTTTAATAGCAGCTACTGAAAAGGTGATATACACATCGCTATTTCTCCTGTCACCAAATAAAATGAAATTCATAGACTTTCTCTTAGCTAACGTGATACACGTTTTATGGCTAAACAAGGCCTTGAAAATGAAAATCTTCTGCCCTTCTCATGAGGTACATAGATCCAAATTAAATGAGCAAGTTACATTAAGGCATCTACAAACCTTGAAAAAGGTGTATTGGCTCGTTCATTCTTCCCATGGATAATAAACTCGCCCATCAAACATCTAGAGAGCAAGCCAAGGAAAGCAAATGTTGCCCTGCCTTATCTTTGTCTGTTTTCAGTTTTTTGAAATTGGGCATATCTTCTGTACATAGGACTATAAGAGATTGATAGATGCCTTAAGATCGGTTTGCACATGAAAAGATAATAATTGATCCCTGGCCACTTCATGAACCAGCATTTAGTGTGCTATGCAACTTCAGAAATAAATCAGAATAAGTACTTGAAAAATAAAAGGAGGTAAAAAAAGCTCACTTTCCTTCAACTTTAGAAAATATATGTTGAGTTAGAAAAAGTGTTAACTGACAACATGTTTTAACTGACATGGCAATAAATATGACCAAGCACCAACATTTTCCCCAGTGTGCAAACTGCCTTTGCAAGAGCCTGGAGAGATTCACGCTGGTCTCTGCAGGATTTGGCTTGAGCTCCTCTGCAGGAATTAGTTCGTGCCAGTGGAAGTAAATAGGCCCTTGGGGATGCTGCTGCTGCCACTGAAGTATTTATTTTTATAATAACTTGTTGGCTGGTGCAGAGATAGGAAGTCACAACCACAGCTCCTGCATACAAAACTCTACACCATCCATCCTTATCAGTCAGAGCCCTTTGCAAAGATAGAAATGCTAAGAGCCATAAGCTTGGGGGCCTGGCTACCAAAACCTCTTGGACTCCAATGGCTACTTGCCAGGCTTCTGGGAGCAGCTTCTTTCCCTGAGCTCTGCAACGCCTGCTGGTGCCTGCCAGCAGCCAGCAGACAAAGCCAACCCCTTGGACCACAGGGTAATGTACAATGAGGGCAACAGATCATGGGATTTTTCTGACTCATACAGAGCCAAAAAACCACATTTCTTAGGAAGGAGTATCCCTCACTATTTACTCTTTCCAGTGGCTGCTCACACTGTGTTATTCAACAATATTTTCTCTAGCTTGGCCCCTTCCTGGCCCACAGAGCCCAGCTCCATCGGAGAAGCTCTTCTTCTAACCTCCAAATTAGAAGGAATTACTCTGTTCTTACTTTCAGATCAGGTAGGAAAGGTGAGGGAAGCACTACTCTATTCCTCACATTGGGGGGGAAGAGACCAAATTTCATTAGTCAAAGAAGAAATGGGATTATTCTCCTTCCCTTGCCAGACTCAGTCACTCAAAGAAAGCTCAAATGGCAATGAGTGAAAGAGCCTGTGATAATGACACAGCACTTTCATATCACGTGTGCTCTTTTATCAGCACTTACAGACTTTTGAACACAGAGTGGAGCCCTGTAGAATTGGCAGGTTTTTCACATTTATAAGAGTTGTTTTCTCACTTATTTCCTGTTTTTTTCCCAGCAGGCCCAACCACATCCAAAACCTAGATAATAGTTGTGTCAGTATTTCTGCCAGCTTTGTTTAAACTCCCTTTTCTACACTTAAAACAAGCTTGGAGCTCCACTTATTCCCCTTCTGATAGATAACTTAAGAAAAACTTGACTTGAGGCCAACAATATCTATGAAAGGAGACATAAAGCTTGGGCAGAATAGGAAACAGGTAATTCTGCTGCTGTTGCAAGTGCTGGAACATAGAACATTTTCTAATAACTTTCTCCAGCTGCCAGTTACTTGTTCAAAATGAAACACATATACTGCAGGGGGAAGAAGGCTGATGTGTTTCTAGGTTAAAAGAAGTGTTGTCTAACATCTGTTTGCCACATGGTAGCCTTAACCAAAATTTTTCCCTCCTCCCAGCTGTTGCTTGCTTTGCAATGCACCCATTGGTTGCCTTCTCCACTCCAGCAGTAGCTTTGAACCTACAGCATGATTTCAGAATTTGTAGGCTTTGCTTCATTTTCACCAAGACCAAACTCCCATTGGAATTCACCAGGGGAAGCAATCAGAAAAAGGGACTGAGATGTTCAGAGCACAATTCAAAGAATCAGAGTCTTCTGGGTTAGAGCAGGAACTGGACCTCTCTGCAGTAGGTGACCTCTGCAGAAAATCATGAGCCCCCTGAATATCCACCCAGAAGCACAGCAAAGCTTTGTTAGTGTTGGACAGCTTGTAACACCTTCATGATTTGTGAACAGAAAACATCAAAGGCCCCTGAATCCCAGAGTCCTAGCTCCCTCTCCTGGCAGAGCACCGTAGTGGTAACAGAACGGGGGCTGTATGGGGTGCTCCCCTGGCACAACAAGCCTGAACCCCAGCAGCAGTTCTGCCAAGGGAGATGCAGAGGAACCGTGCCCTCTGTAATCAGGGCTCCTCTCTGCAAGGAGCCCGGTTCGTAATCATGCAGCTATAGCTCTACCAGCAGATTAATACAGGATTAGCAAAGACAAAATCTATTCTAGTGAAGAACATCTGCAACATAGCTTTAGCTGCCTAAAAAATATGTACTTGAGTACAGATAAAACTTCATTGCGGCATATTATCTGCAGTCCTGAAAGTTGGGGGTAGTGTAATTTATTCTCTAATACTCTGACACCAGACTGACTCATGCTATTGGGCCATCATTCCTCTCCCAACACCACACCCTTCTTCTGTTTGCTGTTTCCTATACATATAGAGCCCACAGAGTGCCTCCTCAGACTGTAAATTACTCCTTGAGAAGGACACATCTACTTGGCTAGATAAGAACTTGTCACTGCAGGAGGTAATGTACAAACACAGGAGATCTCATTAGTAGTCTTCAGCCCTTCAAAAATATGTTGTGCTCCATATATGTGAAGGCACAGCTTATTGCCCCTCCGTTCCGAGTAACATCCACAACATCCTCACTTAGTGAAACACCCACTATCGCCAAGTCCTTGGGCATGATGACTGGCAGCACCAGAGGTGGAAGCATGACACCTGCCATCATGGCCCACGAGGTAAGGTCCTCCTCAGTTAGCAGCACATGCCTCCACCACTTCAGGGAATGACCGGGCTCCTCAACGGGCAAAAGACAGTGAGGCCTCGCTGCAAGCACACAAGCCACTGAGAGTGACCCAACCTGCAACTTGCGTACAGGAATATAAAGTTTGGCCATCTCAGCCGTTAACCATTAGCAACTTGGGTTGGGTACACCAGTAGTTTACTTCTGTGGCATTTTGGTTCAGTTACTCTTTCTACACCATAAGTGGCTGAAGTCCACTGAAAGCTTCCCTAGCCTGGGCTGCCAAGGACAAGGCATGTTGGTGTCCTGCTGTTTCTGTGGAGAAAGTGGAAACGAGCTTTCCTGTACAAGTAAAACAAGAGGTCTCTCTTAGCTGCTTACAGTGGCCTTTTTCAGAGGATTATTTGAGGGTTCTTTCAGCCTTTTGCAATGAGGTTACAGCTCTTGTTTATAAGGAGCAGAATGCAGCTCACAAATGTACAAGCTGTGGTTATGTTTTCTTCTAGGTTTCCCACCAGTGCAATTTTCCTAAGCCAATGGTCTTTCGCAGTTCAGTGACTTACTTCAGGAGACCCCTTCAATGCTCCAACACCAACTACAGCTCCTGCTTAAGTGGTAAGGCCCTAAGTAGGTTCTTAGAGGTCCATAAAACAAAGCTAAAGCTGCACAGAAGGTAGTTAGTCAAGCCGAAGCTGTGGCTCATAAAATATCTCACCGTAAGTTGACCATCTCAGTCACAGGAGACTTCCTGTATATTAATCAGAATTAAGTTATTATCTCTTCCTCAGGGAGGTAAAAGGAGATATTGAAGAAGAGAGAGGAAGACAAAGAAAAAAGGATACATTGTGAAGATGTCTAAACTTCACTACCAAATTTCCCTAGCATGCTCATTGATTTCATGTAAGGTATCATGAGCAACTTGTTTTGCACTACTATAATGCCAAATTTTCTTAAAGAAACAAAGGTCCTTCATCTGCAAATACTCACACATCCCACATTCCTGCATTCATCATCAGGCTATGCCTCTATGGTATCCTGCAAAGTGTTAGGTTACCTTGACTCTTTCTGACCTGAAAAACAGTGATTTTATTTTTTCTTTACCTCTCTTTGGTATTTTGTCCCTAGCAGTTTTTATGTTTCTGGGATAAAACCAAAGCTCACTATTAGTGTGCTGTATTCCAGAATATGTCTCACAACCAATCATTGAATGGTGGCACTTACTCCCAGTTTACACTGCATTACTAAAGTTAATGTGTTATATCTAGTTATGTTTGTTCAATGCTGGTATTTTGAACAAAGATGTATTTTCAGACATTTGAATATGCTCATGAATTTTCTCATAACATTTTCTTATAATGCCATATCTAGTTTTCTTAGATTGTACGTATTTTCTCAAATTACAGAAAGAACATCTACATATTTGATGTTCTGCTTCCCCACAGCTCAGGATTTAGCCCTTTGTCTAATAGTCTGTCTTGTGATACACTTAGCATTGAAAGAAGGAGATGTCACACCTGATGCACTCTTTTATTTATTTCTTTTCATCTTCTCTCCAAACAGAGTATGTAAGCAGTTTTAAATCTGAGAAGTAGTTTGTGATCTCAAATAGAGAAAGGAAAAGCGTATCAGTAAGGACAAAAGTTTCCAACATTGAAGTGCACTGGATGAAGAGGTGGTGTCAGTCCTGAGCAGCAGCAATCCTGGGCTAAGTCCTTCCTCTGAACTTGACAGTCTGCACTCCTGAATCAACAGGTCCAACAACACAGGGATTGCTCTCCCGGCTGTTACTCATGTAAGAAGCCCTGTTCACATTGCTGACTGCACATGTGGTTTATGTCAATACACAAGGTGGTTGATTCGTGTTTTGTAGCCACCAGAACTGCAAACAGTCAATTAACTTAACTTTGTAATTGATTGCAAAGGAATATGGGAAAGTTCTCCATCAGAGTCCTTAAATCAGGTCATCTCTCTGAAAGGGACTGTACAGCTAGAAGTGGTTTGGACTGATACAGAAATTATTGGTCAAAATAATTGCAAAATATTGCTGGTTTTTATGCAGTAGACTACATTAAAGACAAGTGCCAGATTCTGCACCTGGGATGGGGCAGTGCTGGGTGTATGTACAGACTGGGGAGAAGCCCTGAAGAAAGGGACCTGGGATCCTGGTCAAGGGCAAGTTTGATATGAGTCAGAAGTGCCCTGGCAGCCAGGAGGGCCAAGTGTGTTCTGGGTGGCATCAGGCACAGCATCACCAGCCAGTCAGGGAGGGGATTGTTCTGCTCTGCTCTGCACTGGGACAGCCTCATCAGGAATACTGTGTGCAGTTTTGGGCACTGCGATATGAGAAAGATATTAAGCTGTTAGAGAGTGTCCTAAGGAGGGCAAAGAGGATAATGAAGGATCTGCAGGAGAAGCCATATGAGGAGCAGGTGAGGGCACTTGGTTTGTTCAGCTGCACTCGGCAGCTCTTGTGAGGAGAAGAGGGGCAGACACTGATCTCTTCTCTATGGTGACCAGAGACAGGACCCAAGGGAATGGACTGAAGATGTGTCGGGGGGGGTAAGGTTGGGTATTAGGAAGAGGTTCTTCACCCAGAGGGTGATTTGGTACTACAACAGGTTCCTCAGAGAAGTAGTGGCAGCACCAAGCCTGACAGAGTTAAGAAGCATTTGGATGATGCTCTCAGGCATATGTGACTCTTGAGGTATCTTGTGCTGTGCCAGGAGTTGGACTTGGATGATCCCTGAGGGTCTCTTCCAATTATTCTATGAATTTTTACCTGAGGAGGTTGGTGTGTATGCCCAAAGGCAGACATGTTAGACTGTAAATGGATACTAACTCCTTTTTTTTAATTATTTTGCAGAGCTGTGCATGTACGGGTGGAGCTGTCATTCTGCTTCTCAAGTACCTCTTCTGGAAGAGATCTTAAAATGTATTGTTTTGTGAAAAAAGCATTCATTCCTTTGCTCCCAGCTGCAGCTGATGTAGTAGGAGAGTGCTACCTAACCTTAGTCTACAGACCAGTTTGACCACACAGCGTGCCAGATAAAGACAGAGCAGCACACTCACACTGGTGCCAGGAATATTGCTGCCGATTGTGCTCGCTGAACCATGCTATGTCAGCTGCACCCATGTCAAAAAAGCATGTCCAAGACTAGTTATAGCTAATAGGACTCTATCTGGGGGGGGAAATGATACCAGAGTGAGATTTTTGACAATTTCAAGCACAGAATAAGCAGTAAGAACAGATGAGCCTCAAAGAATGGTAAGGTGCTTTTTATATACAAGTATTTTTGGCAGGAGGCGGGGGGGAAACAGAAAAAAATCTGAAAATACTAGAATGAACTGTAACAAACACTTTTTCTGAGTAAAGTTGTTTTGCATTTCCCATGGGAATCAGTTGAATGAGAGAAGATTTAAAAAAAAAAAAAAAAAAAAAAAAAAAAAGAAGAGCAGAAACTGCTTCCAACATAGAACAAACCTTGAGTGCCAAGAATATGCTCCAGATTTTTTTAAAGATGCCTGGCTCTTATCTCAGCCCTGATTCATCATAGTTTACTCCCAAAATTATTCAGAATTCAAGGACCTTGCTCCTGTGGGGTTAATGGGTTGCATTCAGCGCTGAAACCCATGACACAAATAGCTCCTTAATTATTCAGTCCAGACTAGTTTCAGTGACTAATCAAAATAAAAATAGTGACAGCAAAAATTACATTGTTTTATGTTCTGTAGGTAAAATTATTTTTTCTTTTAACTATATAATCCAGGACCATGTACAGGCAGGAGCGGGCCCATGTAAAGGAGGGGTTGTGCTGCTTGTGACACAAAAGATTAGCGTGCCCATGACTGAAGAGGAGGGAAAGGAAAACACTGCCATAAAAGTGACAGTAGAGGTGAAGAATTGTGGTGAATGTGTAATGCACCACTGAAGAGATGCAGAAGAAAACATACCAAACTGAAAGTCTTATCATATCTATCCTGCTATTTCAAAGCATGAATTAATTTGAAAGGAAGAAGCTGCTGTTCTCGTTGGCCCACATCATTTGTTCATAAACACAGGCAAGAAATATGCTGAAGTGATATAATTACCATAATTGCTATTTTCTTCAGCAAATGCAGTGGTGGTTTTCCACCCTGAATTTCATTCAAGCAGCCATTATGGCTGGTGCCAATGAGGAGGTAATGACACAGACTGCAGCTACTCCAATAGCAAATACAGTAAATCTTGCACTTCAAATGTACCAGTCACACAGGATGTCAAAGCATATTAGAAACACAGGAGCACCTAAAGCTATCAGCTAGTCCTGGTACAAGGAATTTGTGTGCAGCTAACCAAAGGTACAGTGCCAAACCAATCCTGGCAGACATATGTCACTCCAATAGCAGAAAAAAAAACATTTATAATCAATGGGTCTAAATGTGAGGTTTCTGCAAAGGGTCAGGCTTAGCATTATTTGAGCTCTGTTTTGAAAGCATGATGTGCAGCAGGGTGGAAATAGGCATCCCAAAGAATCAAACTGGATCACTTTAAGCCCAAATCATCACTAAATGCAACACTGCTGTGTACAGGGGATATCAAATTAGGGCAATCATTGCCAACCCCCATCAGCTTCCTGTCTTGCTGCAGCTTCCCATGGGATCAACTACAGACAGAACTCTCCTGTAAAGCCATGGTTAAACAGGTATCTGTTTGAGTTTGGATAGGGCTTAAAGCAAAGCAGGCTAAATGGCTTGTTCAGTTGATGACACTTGGCAGTCCTGGTCACTAATCTCTTGCCTTCTCACTCTGACTTACTGTGGTATCTGATCTGTTGCAGGTAGAATGGGAGTGTGTGTTAAGCCAAAACATTTTTCACCTTTAGAAAGAAGATCTTTCCCCTGTAAAGTACCCAAGCCAGAGCTATTTAAAAGACTAAATTTGGGTTCAAGTTCTGAGTGACCTTCAGATTTCTATTACTCCTCCTATTTCCCAACCCATGATAATTTTTCATCATGTCATTGAAAAAGATGGGAGCAAAACAGGAAAGAAAATAATGGCAAAAATGATAGAATTGCCATATTTTGGGTTTGCCTCTTTCTTTAAACATTTGAAAAGTTTGAAGTGCTTTTCAAAAGAGAAAACAAAGTAGGCTATATACCTTGCATTTTTCTCTGTGGTATTTCATACTGCTCACTAATCAGATAAAGGTTAGTGTTTGGATAAATTGGGAATAAAAGATGTGTTCTTTACAGAATTAACATAAGAGCTGCATTGTCAGCCTTATATTGGAGAAAGCTAGAGGGTGATCATTTTGTGTTTTGCACAGAAGATAAAGGGTTTCTGCCTGCATGCCACTAGAAGTAATGGATTGTTCTGCAAGTGACAGTGGAGGAAAGGGAGTTTTGTGCTTGTGTCAAAGAAGGAAGAGGATTACTGTGCAAATGATGCTCAGGGAAAAGGATTAGACCATGTACAACACAGAGAAGAGAGGTCATTGTACATTCATCATGGAAGGAGCAGGGTGGTGTGACACAGGCTGGGAAGGATTCTTTGAAAGTCAGAATGAAAATTAAAAAGAGAGGAGGACTATAACTGTGTGAGTGTGGCTGGAAGACAAGGTTTCTGAGGGGCAAAAGTAAGTAAAGGAAGAAATGTCTGTGTTCCCTCATCAAGAAGTAGTTGCTTATTCTACAACCAAGCACCTCCATTTTTCAGACAAAACAGAGGACTGTGCCACTCATTAGTTTAAAGGAATACACATACTTTGAGCAATAAGTCATTGATGATATTTCAGAAAGATGCTTTGTGATCTTGACCTCAACTGCCCTTCAGACAAGGAGTTGGCTCACTTAGATTTTTTTATTCCTTATCCCTTTAATGAAAAGTGCCTCAGAAATTGCCATATTCTTCTCAAGAAGTAAGAATATTGTTCCAGGAGTAAACCACAGATGAGACTGAGTGCCACAGGCAAGCACTGCTGGTCTGCTGGGCATCCAGCACTTTCCTTAGTTAGGAATCCCAGCCTCCTAGCTCTAAGATAGATGGTTCTTATCTACATATGAATTGAGAAGCAGTGCAAGCCTAGCAGAAGATTTTTGTTGTTGTTTCCTTGGGGGAAAAAAAAATCCTGCTTCATAAGAAAAATATGTATGAAACAAAAGGTTTTCACTTTCCTCATGAAACCCAGGAGAAGTATTTCAGACATTCTGTCTGTGAGTAAAGATTTACATTTCCACATTGCAGCAGCCACCAAACCCTGACTTTGCCTATGCTTTTTGTAAGACATTATAGATAATGGAACATATTCGGGGTGAGGGCTGTGGTGCACTGCACAGTTTTTGTATCATGAGAAAGAAGACATAAAATGTAAAGATAGGAATTATTTCTACCTTTATTATACCAATTTCTGGTTCAAGACTTTCCAGTTTTTTGGGAATTTGTTTGTTTTCACACAGTGATCCTGACATCCAGTTACTCATAACATGTCACTCTCATCACTCTCAAGAGTACTGCAACACTTTGTACCAGGAACTGCATTTCAGAGAAGGTGAAACTGGGGTCAAATGCATTCCTGCTAATTGTAATGATTACAGGAAAGTTATTATATGATTGAATTTGCTCTCTGAAGTTAAAGGGGGAAGCTACTAATTGCTTTTAAGGAGGATCCAGAAAAATGACTGGGGGCTGGACAGTAACTCCCTGCCCGAGCGTGCCAGGCGCATGCTCGCCGAGCACACAGGAGATAAGAGTCGCTAATCTTTTGGGCAAGTGTGGTATGTGAGCTGCTAATCTTTTATGGGAGTGTGGTATGTGAGGAGGATGTGCAGTTCAAACTATGCAAGGGCTTGGAGGGGGATATACATACAACTAGTGATGGAAAATGGGTTTCTGTATGTTCACACATACTGTACTGTTGGTACTCACTGTGCAGAAGAAATCTACTAGACTGTGCAGAAGAAATCTGATTTCTTCAAAGCTGCTACCAGTGCAGCAGCACAGCCACTGGCTCTTTTCTGCAGTGTTTCTATAATGCTCTGAACATCCTCAGACTCCACAAAGCCTGCATCTACTATTACCACAATCCTGCAAGGCAGCATATACATTTCCTTCATAGTTGGGGTAAGGAGAGACAGAAAGGTCTAGCTTATGCAGAATATCACAAAGCAGTCCCTAGCTCATTGATGGCCAATGTCACAAGGAGAACCAAACTCTACTTCTCCACTATAGTTTATGATTTGGTATATCAAGGTAAGCCTCTACTCATCATCCTGTTTTAAGGATTTCCTTTTTTCCACTTTTTGTAGAAATCCTAGCTCCCCAAACCTTTCCTACTCAGAAGTCCAAGTTCTGAAAACTGCCTGGAATGGTATCTCATTTTGGCTGAGTCATCTTGCCCCTTGTTGCTAAGAGTGCAGGTCTGCAGGGCAAGGGTAACTGCCTGGGATCTGGCAAGATTTGCCAGCTTCCTACATGAGGAAGTGTATGCGGAAAATCTAAGAGGATGTATTTGCTGAACTTCCTGGAGCTTGGGCTGAAATTCTTGACAGATGAAACCAGATAGAAATTTGCAACAACCTGAGATTCCTTAGTTTGCAGAGCTCTTACTAGTGGCTACTTTAGGCAATAGAGAAAGCTGCAGTCTATCTTGTATTAGGAATTACTCTATCCTTGCAGAAAAACACCAGAGGTTGTAAATAAGATTTCAGCTGACAAAAGTTGTGTTCTGAGTTCTTTGGCAGGGTGTAGCAAAGCTGTCAGACCAGCACTGGGTGTAGGCTCCCATTTGAAGCTCTTTGCTTTTGAGAGAGAGCACCTCCCAATGCTCAGGTAGACTGTTGCAAGTAGACACCTTTCAATATCCCTTTGTTGAATAAGCCCAGGAAGGAGGGAAGGAAATTGCCCTGAAAACTGAAATTTAGCAGCTCTGGTTCACTGCTCAGTGAAGTCAATGGGAGACTTTCCATTGGCCTCAAAAGGAAAGAAACACAGCATAAGTACCAACAAGAGCAGACTAATTCTGTTTTATGCAAAGGAAAAGGTAGAGTAACACCAGCTGTGAATCAAAAGCTGAATGATACATGTCCAATTTGAAATGTACATGTAACAGGTCAAGGTCAGGCTTCAGCACACATCTCCCAGGAGGCAGGCAGTGACTGTGGAGAAAGTTTTACACTGGAATCAGGAGAAACTTCACCTCAAGTTTCTCTGGTTTGGAATGAGTCAATGTTTACTTGAACCTGACATCTCTAAGGAAGCTGAATGTAAACCTCTCAAATGAAAAATGTGATCACCAACCACATGCAAACAGCATCAATACTGCAATATAAGCAAAGTATCTGAGACAATCCTTCTGATGCTACTGGGCATCCATGACTGTGGATGAGTGTCTGGCACTAGCCCCAAGGGAGCTGTGGTTTGAGGATGGGAATCATTTAGCTTATCATTAGGCCCACCCTTTAACAACACTCCTTCCCTACGTAGAAACAGCAGTCAAGCAGCCATATGGCTGCTTTTCTGTTAGGTAACTGCCTAATGTGTTTCCTTGCAAAGAAATGGACCATGGCCCAATTAAAGGTGATCTGGTGGCACAGAGATCTTCGACGATTCTGCTCTTCCCATAGGCTGGTATTTTGCAACCTAAGGTTTCAGTTCAGACCCACTGCTCAATAGGATATTTGAAAATAAGGCAGAGGGAAATCCTTTTCTTGTTAACTCACCTGTGTTGTGAGGGTTTCTGGTTTCTCTGTTGAAGGCGATGAAATTGCTAACCCAAACAGCTCCCTGCTCTTCATTTACAGACTAGTGACTTCTTCAGCACAAGAAGAACAAACGTAGGGTGCTGAACTTGACCTTGGCAAGTTCAAAGCCTCCCCATCTGAGATGAGAAAGCAAGGGAACACTCACAGCAATGACAGTATTTGAGTCTTTGAAAAAATGAAGAGACCTACAAGCTAGTGATAAAGGCTTGGGAACCAATCAGCCAACCCCTCACCAGTATAAACCTGGTATTCTTCCAATTTAAACAATGGAAAGGGGACAAACAAGAAAAATCCTTGGCAGCAAATGTGATTAGATGAAGCAAACAGTAAAGACTCTTCTGTAACTGCAGTTCATCTTGCAATTAGTTTCTTAACAGTCTCACCATTCAGATGGCCTCTTCCCTGGCACAGGGCCATGCCAGCCAAATAAATCAGCTTTACATACATGACTGTCAGACAGAACTGCAGCTCCAGCACTCCTAAGCTAAGCTAGAGGGCTCAGTTGTAAAGGAGAAGGAAAAGAGGCATGAATAGGTTGGGGAAAACAGGCCAATGAGGAAAAGAGGATGTGACTAAGTAACACTGGACTAATACTTGGAGGTATCCAAGAGCCCCTACAGAATAGCAGGGCTTGCAAAAGCAGTTTGTAAGCAAGGGCCCTCATATCTCTGGCTCTGTTGTTGAGATTAAATGCTATCATTGGGAATAATGGTGAAGTGGAATGCATATTTAATTAGAGAAATCAATGAACCCAAATGATTGGGAGGGGGCAAATAATTAAGATTCAGCTCCTGCTGCCCCTACTCAGCAATATTTCAGACTGGCAGCATTGCAAGTGGGTTTGATGCCTGGTACATCACCAGCAAAGCAGAGTGGACTTCCGTGGTTGGTGTTTTGTATGTGGAAGTGCTGTGAAGGGAATGGGGAGCAGGTTGCTCTGCTTATGTGAAAGCTGCCATTTTCAGAAATGAAAGCAATCATGAGGAAAGAGAGTGATCAATCCACACTGGGACAAAACCAAAACTATTGGATTCTAGGGTTAATCACACCACACAGAGCTTTGGGCAGGATAATTTTTTTTTTCATAGCAATGTTGATTTTGGAAGCTGGCTGAAAATTATTTGACAGAATCCTCTTTACCTGTAAACATTACCTTGCAAAAAAATTTACCAGTGCATATGTCAACTACTGGGAAAAAAATCACAGCATTTCTGAAATGTTATGGAGTATACTTCAGTATTGTCATCTCAGTGTTTATTTTCTCTCCTAGTACTTTAGAAAGTGTAGAGCAGAAAACTGAAGTAAAACTCAGCACCTGACTTCTGTCTGAGTGCTAACATATCATTACACTGGGCATTTTTACTTCATTTTCATTTGGTTTTATTATATGCTGAAATTAAAAAAAAAAAAAAGAAAAAAGAAAATATTTCTGAGCAACTGTGTTACCTAGTGCTCAGGTAACTAAAGGAAAATGTCCCCCTGACTTCGTACAAGCAGATTTAAAATGGAGCCCAGATTATTTTGGGGGCTTAGAGACAAGGAAGCAAAATTGGCATTTTCTGTAACACATACAAGAGCTGACTGAAAAAGCATAAAGTTTTACAGTAAGTAACTCTGTAAATCTACGCAATTTTGTGTTGGGAGCTGGGAAGAGATGAAAATTAGCCAATAAAATGCTTCACAAAAATAGTGTGCTGATCTGAATCAAGGAAAGACATTATTTAAATTCCTTGGAAAAGCTTGGCTGTGTAAAATGCCTTATAGCTCCCCTAGAACAGTGTGGAAAGGAATTTTCTTGCAACAACATTTCGGGATTAACTGAGCTATTTTGCCCAAGGCATGATTTAAGGTACTTTCTTATTTAACACAATTCTTGTCAGTTTTTGCATTAGAAACTGTCTGCAAGTATTTCTAGTGTAATACCACTGAAGTCAGTGAGCTTACACCAAGGATTAATTTTCTCTCTTCCTGTTTTCTTCACAGTGTTTATTTCACTTGGAAAACAGAATTATCCCAAGTTAGTTATTTATCAGATCTAAAAAATTGGCACCCCTCTGGAAAAGCATTAAAAACCAATTACAAGAGTTCTTGCTCAAGTTGATACCTGTCACTCCAAAATAGTGCAACCCTTGTATTTGTACCCAGCCTTTGGTTTCTGTGGGAATGGTTTGTAGCTTTCTGAAGGCACGACACTCACTCTATCTTATGGTAATTTTTGTTTCTTTATCAAAAGCAAAGGATTTTTTTTTTAATCAAGTGAAAGAGAAAATTTATTGGTCTACAAATAAATCAACTTATGTTTCGGTATTGCTAAGATGCTCTAAAACTCCTCTGTCATCAGATCTGTAGATGTTTTAGGATATGTTTCATTTACTGGAAGATGTACCTACCCTTTAAAATTGAGCCACTGTTCTGTGTAACACTGATCGTTTTCAAATTATAGCTGATAAAAATATAGCTGTAAATTATTTTAAATACTTGGATATATGCTCTTTTAATTATAAATTCACACATTTTGAATGTTCCAACCAGCAGTACTGAAACCAAATCCACAGCATGTTGGAACTCTTCACAACAGTCCTGACCCAGAATCCATTAAGCCTCTTGGTTTGAGTTGTTTTGGGGTTTTTGATGAGGTTTTTTTTCTGTATGTACATACCTAGAAGGCAAAGATATTCATCACAACATCCAACCACATAGACTGAGATTTCAATCTTATTTCCAACAGGAAAAATCAAAGTAACTTCACTGAGGACAAGGGAGTTACTCTGTATTTACACTCATCAGTGTAAGAAATATAAAATGTGAATTAGTGCCTGTTAGGACAATGTTTGTTTATTTTTTCACTAACAACAGGATGGAAGTTTTTCATTTGCAATAAAAAATTTCAACTCTTTCATGTGCATCTTGAGTGAAGTGAACATTAAATTTTGAGCAAAACATTTCTATGGAAAAATGGAATTTTATACTGTTACAAAGCATTTCATCCACCTGAAAGCTATTTTCTTTAGGAAAATGGTTCTGGTAGAAATTTTCTGACCTGCTTTATGCAAAACTCATAGTTCACACAAATAAAACAGTGCTCAGGAGATGTTTGTAAAAGAGCAAACCAGTGAGCACACACATACTCATCCCCACGTGGTTACACTTGAGGTTCTTGGTGTTCATCTGAGCTGGTGTGAGAGCTGCGAGAGTAACTGAGGTTTAATTCAGTAGAGCAAGTAGATGTTGTAAATAAATAAAAAAAAAAAGCAAAAACCCAAAAAAACCAACCAACGAACCACAAACCCCAAATTTCATTTCAGATTACAGTACTATTTTTACTCATACGGAAACCTCCCCTTCCCCTTGCTTTTTCAGAGTCTGGTTTCCTTTTAAATGAAAATTGAAAATTTTGATCTGCACGCTGTAACTATGCATAAACTTTGAACTGAATTTTGTAGGTCTGAAACCACACTTCACAGTGAATAAGGTGATTGAATGAGAAAAATCTGAATCTGGGGAAAGACTTGGACTCCTTGGCTAAGGATCAGGTTCACTCCAGGACTAAGAATAAGTCACCCAGTGCGGACCTTCACAGGTAGCTGGCTCCCCAAAAAGCAGTGTTTTGAAGATCTCAGCCACAGTGTCTCTGTATTAATTCTATAATTACATCATTGGATAATCAGATGAAGGACCAGATAAATTAAGGTAACTGCACAAAGCTAAAGAGCAAAGACCCAGACTGCTGCAGTGCTTACTTTACTGGGAAAAGTGCAGGCAACACTTGACAGTATTTCCATGTAGAAACCCCCACCCTTTTTTTCCCTGAAACACAGAATTTCCTAGAGAATATTAAACCCTCTTATTTTCCCATGTCATGTGCAATTTACCTCTGTTTCCTAGATGCAAGGACCAACACCACAGAGCACTGGATCCTTCTCTCCTCCATAGCCTTGCTTTGTGTGCTGCCGAGGACGGGGGCCAGGCACTGTTCCCAAGGAAAGGCTGTTGTCTGTCTATCACGGCGATGGATGGGCTCTAAACCAGCACTGCCTCCAAATGCTCCTGGCTCACTGGAAATGGCCAGAGCTGCTGTATTTCAGTCACTGATACCCTGCCTTTCCTCTGTCCCTCTCTCTCCCTCTTCTATTATGGCATTACCTGAGGGCTCGTGGGCTGGCTGAAAGGGCTGCCTGGCTGGGGCAGGCTTTGATGGCAGCTCCAGTTGCTGGGGAAAGAGGTGATGCAGTGAGGGGTGCATGCTGGCTTGGATTTTCAGTGCCAGCTTTCTGTGAATTAAACTCATCAAAAATCAAGCAGCTTTAGCTGCTGTCAGAGCTATTCCATAGTAGCCAAGTGTATCTGCTTTTTCTCACCTCCAAAGTGAATCAGTATGGCTTTAAATTATTTCCCTGATGCCTGGATTTCTTGCCTTGTGCTGCTATAAGCCCAGACACACAATTGGCTGGTCATTCCTGCCTTGTCTTTTCAGTCTCTCTCCCTTGGCTTTTTCTTTTTGCCTTCTCTTAAAAATAGATGTAAAATACTCAGTGGAGCAGCTTGGTTTTGCTCATGTGTCATTTTCTCTCACAGACATTTGCGATCTCTTGCAGCCACACAGACACCACCATAGTGCCTTAATACCTGCCTGCCTGGCTCCATCTTCATCCCTCTCCCCCTACACTTATACACTGCCTGGCTGATCGCTGCCTAAGCAGCATCTGCTTATCAGGAGTTTTTGTTCTGATGCGGTGGTTACTGAGGGAGAGCTCATGTTTTCTTGCAACTCTGTCTGTCAAAGATATTAATGTTTAAAAAAAAATTAATTACATAATCTCTTGAGTTATGGCAGTTTTTTCTCTCCCAGCAGCTTCATGCACACAGAGACACAAATATACACACTCGTTTGGGGCAGGCAAATTTGAGTGTAAACCTATCATTAGTGCTAAAAATAAAAGACCTCCATATGGATTAAACCCATGCTTTGGAGTTGCCCCATTTTTCTAGATCCTGCCTAATCTTGGATTTGAGTTGTTCAGAACATGATGTATCACTGACGATATAACAAGCCCTCAGAAATGCTTCTGCATCATCTGGGTATATTGACATACAAGTGATCTGCTCGGAGAAACCTGCAGTCCATCAGTGCAGGCAGCTGATGCAGGAGTTCCCCAAACCTCCTTATCACTTCAGTGGTGCACATAAACATTTTAAGTGCTTATTTCAGACAGAACCCTCAGCTTACAAATCCACACTGCTTTGGCCAGCATTGTCCCTTTTTTTATATTTATGTATCTTTATTGTGTATTGCTCCCTCACAAATTTTGCATTTTGAGGTGCTTTTATATGCCCAGTCACCCACTTGAAGTACGTAGGAGATCATTAGCACAGCATATTTGAGTGACACGCTGGAGGCAAAAATTTAAAGTGTATCAAAATGGAAATATGTCCCCACTGACCTCTGGAAAAATGTGTTACATTACAAAGTGCTTTTAAAGAAAGTCAGAAAGGAAGACAAGAGAGTGTGAGTTTGCAGAGGTTTGTGATACTGAAAGAAATAATCAGGAATTGTTACTTAAAAGCTTGAATTCTGGGTAGCACAAACAGCTTTTTTTCTTTAAAGAGCCAGTGGAGGGACCGGATAATGATACTTCTGCCCACTTTGTGTCTCACTCCATTTCCTTTGCTAGAAGAACCACCAAAGTGAATGGGATTGGTTGTGTGCACATTTTTTCAATCTGCCAAGACTCAAATATGTAATCTAATATATGGCAATGGCCCAGTATGAGAGACACAGAAATTATGACCCTTCTTTCAGCGTGAAAGACTCCTTCTACAACCTCAGATTAATGACTCTGCATTTAAGAAGTAAATGATTTTCACCAAGAAAAGTGAGATGCAGCCAAATTTGCCTGGAGAAAGTAAGGGTGGTGGTATTAAGGCAAGTGACATCCCTGCAGTGAGGTATTCCAGAGAGCTGCACTGGGGAGAAAGATGCAACATTACCCAAGTTATTTGAGCTGGTTGCTCTTTTACCCTCACTAGTAATAGTGAATATACTCTTTCAGAGCTGCTTCTGACTACACTCAGTAACACATATTTTTATTCTTTAGGCCTTATGAGTATGTAATGTGATAAATACAACAGACCAGGAAGAGCAAAGGAAACAACCATGACTGTGATGACTACTTACACATAAAGAGCCCATGGAAGAAGCAGTGTCATATGACCACTCCCCATCTCCCAATGGTTGTTTGCCATTGCTTAGCTAGTTTCTGCATCTGGCTGTTGCTTCATTGCACTTGGTCATAAATGAAAGCTTTCTAATGCTAATGACCATGGTGCCCACCCTAATCATGCATTTGAAATATTAATAAAAATCATTTATGTCATGTGACTGCCTTTTAACTAGCTGCTTTCAGGACTTTAGATCAGTATTATAAAAGACACACATTTATAAATTATTAGTCTTGAGCACATAAGCACTGCATACTATGGGGAGCACTTTTGTAGCACTTTAAATTAATTTATTGTTATTCATTCCAGCTGTCTGTGATGTAAACCTTTGCTATAAATTTGGACCATCATCCAACATACCATTAAACTAAAGTGGTGCCCGTGCTGGAGCATATAATAAAACATATGAATAAGATTTCTGTGGGGACACTTTTTTTAAACTCTCTTCTTGGTTAATGACACAAGAAAAGTGAGATAACATAGTTACCTTGTATCTATGCATTCATTAAAATATGTCTGGTGGAGGGGAGACTTTTAAATTTGCACTTCTATTGAATACAGACTCAATGTTTTTCTTTACCAGATTGTTTCAATTCATATCCTATCTCGGGCAAAAGGCTTTGTCTGAAACCATCATGAAGTCACTAGCTGAGACTGCCAAAGGATTTTTCTTGGACCTGAACTTTTCAGTAGTGGAAACAGCTCCTGACCGCTGAATCACAGCAGTACAAGAGCAGAGCAGTTTTACTGTCTTATCTCCTCTGCAGGCAAACATTCTTTCTCCCACAGATCACCATAAGGGTAACAAAACCTTATCAGCATGACTAGCATCACAATGTCTTGATCTACTTAATGGTACAGATATGTTTTGTACCAGTCCATTGGGATACAATTTCCTAAAATTTAAAGCAAGCTCTGATCATGCAGTGCTCTTCCAAGCAGCAGAGGAAACACCCATCACTGTGCTCTTACCTTAAAAGTCTCATCTTGCTCATGTGCTTGTGACTACTTTTTGCCACTTTTGTGACAGATGACTTCTATCGAGCCTGTTTGAAGGCAGTCCTGCCCATCTCAGGCTTCCACTGATACCAGTAAGAGTTTTGCTGCTAATTTCTCAGATTTAGGCTCCTGAAATCAAATATAGCTGTATGAAAACAGAGACAAAAATGTGAACATCAGATTCTTGGCTGATGTAATATAGCACAACCTCCTTAATTTGTACCAGCTGCTCATATATACCATGTTTGTCAGGTCTGAAGCTTTCTGAGTTATTCATCCAGTATCAGGGCTTCTGGAAAATTGACTGAGAGCAGAAAAGGGGACTACTGAAAAATAGATTTTATATTATACATAATCTCATAAATAAAAAGGCTACCATGATGGAATAAAGTTTTCTTTTCTTTTACTTCTAAATCTATCTGAAATATCAAGGTTTGGAATCTCAAGCTTTGATTTGGGACCATCTGTAAACAATCAAGAATCAAGAAGTCTGAACTACTCAGGAATATGTATATATCAGTAACTGCCTTTTATATGAAAAAATCAACATTTAACAGCAGGAAGAGTATATATCAAGATACTGCCTTGCCAGAGAATTTTATTTTGCCTATTTTATTTATTTATCTATTTCAGTTGTCAAAAATTATTAAAACATTTCATCAAAGAAGGCTCAGCACACCCAGAACTAAACTTTGCTCCAGATAGTTGGACTACACTGGTGCTCTTAAAAAAGATTGATATTTCTTGAATGAAATATATCAATGTCTAAATAACAAAATGTGTTAGGTGGAGTTGGCAAAATGTCAATTGCCCAACACAGAGAGAAAGTGTTTTCCCCCCTCAGAACCAAGGGCAAAGGAGGGAGAGGAAAAAAAGAAACCAAAATCTGAAGTAGCAAGCTTCTTATATTATACAAATACAATTAAGAACAGAATATAATACATATATATACAAATGTGAGAAAAGGAAACCAGACTAACAACAATAACTACTGAGTCACTCAACCAAATAATACAGATTCCAATCACCCAAACCCCACAAAACCTCCCAACAACTCTTCCAAAGAAAACTCCCAGCAAGAGAGGAGAGAAATTAACAAGAAAATGTTCACCTCCTTAGATAACACAGCAGGGATGGTGGCAAGGCCTAATCTCGGCAGAGCCAGGCAGTGCGTCTTCACAAGTCGGAGGCAAAGACCAAAAAGAGACAGAAGCTCCTCTTTTCTCTCTTTTTATACCTCTTGATGCTTCTTGATGATGTCAGATGATATTAAATACCTCTTTGGTTGCTTAAGTCAGATGATGCTTGTCCCTTCTGATCTATGTCACATCTCTTTGGCCTGCTAAATTTAGGCCTAGCTGAGGCCTAAAGCCAAAACTACCACATATATGGACAATCCTTTTGAGTTTGATTTTCATGCCACAGCAAGACCACAATGTGAAGACCTGCAGTAGGATGGAGTATACAGAAATAACCTGAGCTTTAGTTACACTTTGGGGAAAGTAGATGAGAGATTAGATTTACCTGTTCATGTTACCCTCGTTTCTCAAACAAAACATACAATACTACCAATTTGCACTTTTATATCACTTCCACTAAAAAGAAGACACAGGTCAATCTTCTGCCTGGTTACACAATGTCTTTCAGCTTTTGACTAGATACAGGGTCTACACATGACAACTAGCTTAGAAGGAGTTAATAATAAGCTTCCCTGGCACAGGAGAGTAGGATAAAAGACATAAACCAGGTGCCTGAGAGGCCAAGGGATGTTCATTCCTGAGCTGGAGGATGAGCTTTAGCTCTCCTCTCAGCTGTGAGTCTGAACACCTCAGTGCTTACAGCAGTCAGGGTGGTTCTGGGCTCTCCCTTCCTGCAAAGGTTCTCTATTCACATTGAATTTCCTTTAAATAAAATGTGCCCTGATATTTCCAGCTTTAGGGTTAATCTTCACTAGCAGTTTTTACATTCTGTCTCAGGGTACATGCAGACCAGCTCCTGGTTTTTGCTGATGTATTGATTTGGAGCCATTTGTTGAGATAAAACTATATTTACATGATCAAAATTTTCTTTTAACATAGTAAAAAAGAAAGAAAACTTGGTTGTGTGAATAAAGGTATATAGAGCTTCCCTTTTTATTAATTGATTTATCACTGTCATTTGATGTGCTTTAACTTACTTAAGAAGAGCTTCGTGTCTTGCAGCACACAGCTTATAATTACTCTGTAACATAGATGGTCTCAAAAGAAGGGATTGAGTTGGTTTAAGTTACAGTAGCTAACACAATAGTATTCATCTCCCAGCTGATAATTAATCTGTTCAGCTATCTGTACCTTTCTTTCCTGACTGATTACATAGAAAAAAACATGTGGGGTTTTTTTCCTTCTTAGTTAAACCGTAATCTTTTAGGAATTGGGTGTATTGACTTCATTCTACTGAAGTTTGTTCAAGTCTTCTAAAGGTTCCTCATGGAGGAGAAGAAACATCTTCAATTTCCATGTTTCTGCTGACGCTGAAGATATCCACCGTATGCAGTTTTTCATCTCCCCTTCTTTGGCCAGACCAAGTTACTTAGTCCATTACAGTTCCTGACAGGTCCTGCCAGGCCTCAGGGCCTCTCTGTTTGCCAAACAGCCTGGCAGCCCCCTGTACCTAAAGAAGGCGTCATGGATAAAACAAAACATAATGGGTGGATGCCAAAAACTGAAGGTATCAGAAAGGTGCCATGTCTGTATCTCTAAAGTTTGATGAGTAGTCTCCAAAAGAGCTGGTACATGAGTGGTACACTCTATTTTTCATCCCCACAGCTACACTCAGACTGTTGTGTGAAGAACATCAGAGGAGGGCTGTTCATTGCCCAGCTGAGCTCAGGGACACAGGATCTTGTGTAGCTGTGAGGGCACCTGCTCCCATTTGAGACACTGAAGTGATTGCCATGCCTGCCACATCACCACCTCCCAGGCATATGCTAGCATTTGAGGTACTGTCAAAATATGCTTTAAAGCCCACTTCACCAACAAGCTTGCTTAGGTTTCTTGCCAGGAAATGTTAATTACTGCGGTGCAGTCTTCTGTTTTGTGTGGCACAATAACAATTAATTTAGACTATTTGAAGAAACACGCTCTTTTATTAAAAATCAATAAAACCAAATCAATACAGCATAAAATATACAAAACAAAAATGAAAAGCTCTTGTTTTTATACTTGAGAATCCCTAATAAAATTTCACTGTTGATTCAAGCATCTTGTCTATTCTAATCTAATGAGAAGCTGTCAGGTTTCTTTTTAGCATTTGGAAATTACTAAAAATGGCTGCCCCGGTACACGGCAATAGAATGCAATAATTAACCCCCAAGTTGTAAGTCAATATGATGATGCAAATGCTGCTGCATTCATCTCTCTGCATCTCCACCTATGCACCTGGCAGTCCATGGAATCTATTTTGAGTCTGGATGGAGGTTAGCTTTTATTTATAGCTGTAATTAGAAAAACACTAGCACTAATGGAGACTGCTCTGTTGCTAGAACATGTCACCACAGAGTAAATTCCATAGCAATTTTTGCATTTTAGCAGGTCAAAGAGTAAAACAAATTAATTGCCTCTTCCTGGGACAACCTGTTTATTCTTCAGAATCTGATGATTTACAGGAATATTGATTTCACAGCTTCTCAGGAAAAAAACCCTTGGTTGTTTTTTCTGCCACTGCTCCAATCCTTCTAGGTGCTGCAGACCCTGTGAAGGCAGCTCATGCTGCTCACCTCATGGTTCCTGCAGCAAGGACCAGGCAAACCCAACATTTTCAAGTGGCTTAAATCCTTGCTGTTCCCCCCATCCAAGCTCTTGGATTTGCTCAGTGGTGCCCCAGCCCAGCAGCTGCACCAGGTAAGAGCTCCCTCAGCCCCCGGTGGGACATGCCCAGGTGTAGCAGTGGGGAACACTTCACAGCACAAGCTCCTGCTGCGGTTTGCACATTTCGGAGTGAATCCACGGTGATCACAGCTTATTTGTAGAACTTAACCAGAAAAGAAAGAAACAAAGTAACTTTAATCCTGTGGATGGGCAGATCACCATTTCCTTTCCACAGACAGAACCACCATGGGTTTGAGTTTGATGTGGGTTTTTTTTAACAGTGAATTGATATATGGTCCTTTTAAAAGTGTGAAATCAAAGCCATTAGACAACTCTGGTAGCTCATAACAGTGGGCTGGGAGGACAAGTGCCACTGAGATAAAAATGCCTTAACTAGACTAATTTAAAAGAGATGGAGAACTCACACAAAACCACCAGAAACTCCTGCTTTGCTACAGTGTTACTGGGAATCTAGATGTGATAACTAACACAAAAACCCCCCAAAACTAAACAAAAAACCAAACCAAACCAAACCAAACCAAAAACCCACACCCAAAAATAACCACAGTAAAAAATATTTTAAATTGAAGCTTTGCAAATTGGGATATTTGGCTTGAATTGCCTTTAGAAATTCCAACGTATGGCAATATAGTACTGAGATAATGAAAAATATTGTAATCTGTTGTCAGTACATGGCATCTGTGTGTGCACCAGTGTTCTCCTTTGCAACAGGAGCCATGATGTAACCACCATTTTGTTACTGCAATGAATGAGTTAAGGTTTCTCACTACTACAAAAATTTATATGTCCACCTGGTTGTTTGTTTTTTTGTCTGCAGTGTTACATGTTTTTTTAAGTTCTGTTTTCTGTGTGGTAAAACATAACTACTCCTGAACAACTTTCTGACACCTGTTCCAACTAAGCTAAGACAAGCCCTGCAAAGGTAAGATGATTATTTACATTATATAAGTCTTTCAGACTCTTGAAATATGGGTCTTAAGCATATCATTAACTTCAGACACATTAGTGAGTCCCACTGGAGTAAAAAGGATGTGCTTTAGGGCATAGATTACTATCAGCTAAGAAAAGAGCTGAGAGAACTTGTTTCCTTCACAAGGGTAATTGATTACTTGTGGAATAACTTCTCTGAGAAACTATCACTTGATCTCTATTTGAAGTGTATAGGAGTGTGCTCTATGTTTCTAATCTCCTCCTACTGCAGAATTGATGAGTTTCAATAACACTGTAGTATTGTCAAATAGAAACAGATGTTCTGTTGGCCATCCCACAACACAAAATCAATAGTAGGTGAGCCATAAGTGGACCTTCACTCTAAGAGGGCTCCACTGTGATAGCTGCACAGGAATGAAGTCACCATTGGGCTGGACTAGCACAGTGACATTAAAACAAGAAAGTTTTCTTGGCAGGTTTAACACATTCCCACCATTTGGAAATCAGGCAAATTAGGTGCTTTGTATGATGCTCTTTAATTACGCTGCAAAGGAGCAATGTACTGTTTTCCACCTGGCGCTGAAGTAGGCAGCCTTTCAGCTGTTAGCCTGTACATGTACTGCATTTCTGCATGGATAAGTCAGATAGAAATGTAGTAGGAGAGGCTCTGAAAATGCACATCATAAGATTGTACCTACCCCAAAGAGCTAACCACTTATCTCTAACTGACAAAGGATGGTTAGGGTAAGAGGCAGGGGTAAAGCAGTGATTTTGCTTTTATTCAGAAGTTTATGTAGAATGAGAAGTAGAAATTGGGTTTTTCAAATGTTATAAACACATAAGCAGATTCAAATGTTTCCTATTTTTCTGAGGCTTTAAATATTCACTGGTTCTCTCATTCATGTAACACAGCATGGCACCATATGAATGAATAAAAGGGATTTTTCAATAATACTCCTTACTTTTCTTTAATGGATGTCATAACACAGAGAGAAATATTAGATGCAAGCAAGCCCTATGGTTTTGATTGTGGTTAGTCTGACTGTTCTGGTTTGCCTTAAGTGGAAGCTGATGAACAATGGTTTAAAAGGAGAAAGGAAAACGGCCCCAGCACTGAGGTCAGCCAGCCACTTCCTACACCCAGCTGTTTCAGTTTATTTTTTTAATTAAGTTTGGCTTAAATTAATGATGACAGTTTAAAGAGAACTCTTTCACCTATTTAGCTTACTTTACATCTGAAACCAAGTCCCTTCTGTCCAATTGCATTTTGTTACAAGATTTGCAGTTAGGTTCCTAAGAGTTCCTGGTTTCTCCCCACTTTATTTTGCCATCTTTCGTCTCTGCTATTGCCCTCTGCCCTTTCGTGCCCTTTCAAGGGAGGGCTAAATCTATTGCTGCTGCGTATGGAAACAAAGTGCCTCCTAATTGATCGTTAATACTGCTGGAGTGTGAGGATGTTGGGAATTGCTAGATCAAGCCCATTTACTCCAGCTTCTGGGTCAGCTCTTCAGGTGGTATAAATCAGCCTTCCTTCCTGCCTTCTTTACAGCTCACTGTGGGTTTGCAGCATAGAGGAGCTGGATCAGGGGCTCTGGTCTGCAGCTCTGCACAAGCACCAGATCTCTGCTTCAGAATAGTGGTAGTTTATTTCCAGAAGCCTGAGAATTAGCAACTCCAGTACTGCTATAATTATCTACAATTTTGGTGATGAGGGAGAGAAACAGAAAGCCTAATTTTTCAGGAAAATTACAGCTTGAAACTAGAAGGTTTCTGATCCTGTGAGATGCCACACAGTCACAGGTCTGGGTGTGGTCCCAATGGCTTTTATAACCCAGTAGAATCTCTGCTTTTTTAACAAAATATCATCTGCTATGGCGATTTTGGCTTCATTAACCTGGGGATTACTTAAACCCCTTACTACTATCACTTTAATCCTTCTCTCCATGCTTGGCTACTTTTCTTTCAAGATCAGAGCAAATTTTTCTTCAATGGGGAAGCCTCACCTTAGTATTTAAGATGAGAGCTGATGACTCATAACCAGAATAAGAAATGAAGTGCCACTCCTTATAGCTCTCCCCGTCTGCTAGGAAAGCAGTAAGAATTGCATCATTGCCCATTGCAGATATAAGCATCATTGCTATGGGTGGTAGTCCTCTGTAAACAGTAAAATCTTAAGGATTTCTTAAATTAAAATTAATCCCATGGTCTGAGTGGTACCAAGTTTGGTGTTTCATACAAGACTACCCAGGGAATGGTCCTTAACTGCAGTCTTGAGAAGGCTGGCAAAACCAGACAGACTTGTGGTGGTTTGGTCACTCATTGGTTAGAATGAGATTGTGTCTCATTCACCTCACCCTTCCCAGTGAAAGTGAACAGAGGGAGGGCTGCAGGTAGTGGTAAGATAATGACAAACCAGTCCCACACCTGACCCAAATCCCTGAGAGAAATTGGCCTGAGCTAAGAAGAACAGAGGATGCTCTTCTTGGTGAGTCTTTCATATCTTTACAGTACAGTTCCTAAGTTACAACTCAGTAATAGTTACAAATGTTTTGTGATGCCTAATTATAAGAATGTCGTACATTTTTGCCATCACACATATTCTTACTGAAATGACAATATGGCAGGTATGAGATCAAATGCGGTCTGCAGGTATCAGGTGAAATCTATAGAAGTTTCTGGACCAAATTCAGTTAAGATAAATAGCCATGTATTAACATATAAAAGTGTTTATAATAATAAATTTAGGTGAATGGCAAAGGGGCACAGCTTGCAGAAATCTGGCACTTTATATGCATATAAATCATGGGTCCAAAAACAAATGTAGTTAGTCTGTTCTCCAAAAGTACCTAAACCATCTAGTTTACTTGGGATGTCTTTTTCCTTCTTCATTATTAAGATATTTAATTCAAGTTTTAGACAAAAATAGAAGCATCTGAAGAAAGTAATCACATGTTGTTTTCTTCCAAGAAAATCTGCAGAACCTACTTCACTGAACTTTGCACAAATTCACAATTAATTTTGACTGACATTGAACTGCACTTTTTTAATGTTCTTCTGTGATGAAAGAGTCTTCTCCACTTGAAAAAATCTGTATTTCTGGTTTTTGTCTAAGGTGTTAACAACCAGACACTAGCACCTTGTTTTCAATTTTTCTTCACTTGGAGGTACTACTTACATTTAGGCTTTTGTTTTACTGGCAGTAGCTACAATGGTCTATGCTTTAATCACCAGCAGCTGTAGAAATGAGAATAGGATTGCAAAAGTAAATGTTATCCTCTTGAAGATCAGTTCAATTCACATCTGCATGTGCACTTTTTTCATAGTATTATACTTCAATTTAGTAAGGTTTTGTATACCTTGGGAACTCATTCTTGGCTCTCTTCCACCTTTGAGTTAAAATCATGTGTAAAATACTTATTTTGCAGGGAATGGTGATGTGTACTGGGAAGAATATCTTTTGTCTGGCTTACTTCAAAGTAAAATTATACAGAATCTAGCTTATTGTTTTGCAGACCATAAACCTTCACAAAACTCCTTCTGAAATCAACCAGACTGATTGTGCAAGCCAAGCCAGGTGGATGCAGGAGTTTAAAAAAAATCCAGCTCAGTCTCATATTTAATATTCAGCTTTTCATGCTGTACCTAGATAGTAAGATACAGAAAGGGATTTGGAGGCTCTGGGAAAATCTATCACTTCCTGATGGCCATTCCACCCTTCTGGCAGAAATTACTGGAGCAGGGGTGGCAGAAGGGATAGTTTCCCTGCTCTTGGGCCATCCCAATTCACATTGTATTAATCCCAGTGTATTAACTCCAACAGCCATTGATTTCAATTTATGTTAACATGCTGGGCTCTGAGCTGCAGCAGGAGGGAGCTCTGGTTCATGACTCCTGTCAGGTTCAGAAGAGCTGAGGTTGTCACCTCAGCAGTAACCTCTTTAGCCACCAAAGTTGAATCCAATTCAATCATGAATCAGAGCCCTTAATTAATTCTCCTTCATAAAAGCCCAAAGCAATCATGCTGATGTCAATGAAAAAAGTCCCAGATGAGAGTTTGATTTTTTTCCTCAATATAAATAATAATAATAATAAAAAGTAGTTAAAAAGCTAAAAAACCAAATGGCTTCTTGGGGGAACAGATTGGGTCATTCATATACCACACACATATGTCAAAAATACTGTGTTAACAATTTGTCCTCACAGCTTCTCAGGACAAAAATAATTACTACTCTGAAAGACTGACTTATCTTCTCAGTGTTCCTTTAAGCCAAATTGCATTAGTTGAAATATAAGGAGTGGAAAAATTATGCCCCCAACAAGTTCAACTACACTCCCATATTTTTATATATTGAAGTTTCTCTTCTTTAAAATAAAACAACAAACAACAACAATTCACTTCACAAGTTGGCCATATAAACTTGTAAACATCACTGCTACCTACCAACTCACTCCAGTTTCCATTTAAATAAAGAAATCACTATTTTCTCTAGGTCTATGTATAGAATAATCCTTCTTAGTATCTGGGAAGATCTCTCCACTTTACATAGTCTTATTTATTCTCAATCCTGCATATTTGAGAGCTGTGAAGAGATACACAAGCTATCAAGGACTGTATGAATTTTGGCAGAGACTAAATTCTAAAGACTACTGTAGTTAGGGCAATACTGGTTTACTGTTCAATGCAGACATTAAAAGAGGTTGGAAAGGAAAAGTGCTGCCCCAGAAAAAATCTTACTTTGGCCTTGCATGTCCTTACATCCTCCTGACCTCATTAGAATATGCCTGGATTTTTTATTCTATTTTTTTTATTTCACTGTGCAAGGTCTGAGTGCAGGAAGGGGCTTATGGAGATATAAGTTTGAAGAATTGATCACAATGAACAGAAAAATGCACTTACCCTGCCTCAACCCCAAGGGACCACACCAGAGGGGGAAGCCAGGACCGTAGGTTGACTGGATTGTGCTGAATCATATCCACAGTGCTCTGGACTTCAGTCCTTTGGGGTGGATTCCCATGTCAAAATACATAGTTGTGGCCTCACAGGTCTGTCCAGTGGCAACACCAGTGCCTTCACCACACACATAAAAGAGATGTTTGGGTTCAAAGTGCCCACAATGATGAGAAGGTGAACTGACAGTCTCCAGCATGGCACAAATGCAGCCTGCTCCCATAGGGAGTGTTGTGCAGTATGAGGAGCTGTGGAGGCACTTCAGGGCACAAACCCCGCTGTTTGCCCTGCCTTAGGTTAAAGAACAAATTTTGGTAAAATCTGAGTTCTTTTGTCTCTGGTGTGGTGCCAGAAGTGAAGCTGTCAACTCAGTATAGGCTTCATCTCCAGGAAGAAGTAGTGTGTCTTGATGGGGGTGACTGAAGAAACCAGGTCTGGCAAAAAAATAGAGTCAAGCAAGTGCATGGCCCGGAATCACACTCAGTCAGAGGGAGCAGCTTCACTGTGGTGGGCTGTCTCCCATAAATATCTACAGGATTCCTGGCACTTAGCAAGCAAGTAAAGGTAAAGCAAGTTAACTGCTGTTTGAAATCTGATTTGTGCCTTTTTTCTTTCTTTTTTTTCCCTTTTTTTAATAACTGAGCTTCACTGTAGCACCTGGGAATATTTGTCTTGGTAATGATTAGAGAATAAAACCTCTGGCAGCAGGAGGGAGGTGGGGGTAACCCAGTTCTTATGCAGCAGCCTCACAAGCCTGGGTTTCATATAGCATAGCTGGATGTTTGAGTGAAAGCAAAATAATTCTTCAAGTTCAAACTAGGGCATATTTAATCTTCTTTGGAAGTAACAACAAAAAATAAGCCAGTGTGCTTTTAAAGAGAAATCTAATAGAAGTAGATGAGCACACACCAGCCAGCCTTGCTGACCCTGGCCACTGCTGTGCTCCACAAATGTATTTTGTCCTGGGAGAGTGGCTGGGAGCACAATTTTGCCTGTTAGTTATGAGCAGAGCCCCTGCCGAGCCACAGCCAACAGGTTGTAGCAAACAGGGCTAACATGGAAAAGGCTTAACAGTACTCAGACTGGGAAGGGGGAAATCTCCTGTAAAACAGCTTCAGTAATAAAATTGTGGGTTCATCATGAGGCCTGTCCCACAGAATCAGAGCACTGGCCACCATCTGCGCCATCCTACTTCCACACTGGATTTTCACCATTTATAGAACTCAAGAAAACTGAAACATTTTTGGCTGTCAGTTTGGCACAAGCCTGGGACCAGCCAGGGCCAGGGTAACCCTGAGCCTGGAGCAGACCTGTCCAGTGCACAGTAGTGGGGCAGTGATGGTCTGGGGCACCTGTGTTGCAAGGTGCAGCACTGCCACGCTGGAGCACCCAGGGAGAACTGGAAGGGATGGCAGTTAGCAAAGGAAAAAGCAGTGTTTGGAAGTTTTCCCCTATTTAAACACAAGCAGTTAGAATCTGGCAGATTTTTACAGAACGTAATTACTTGCGCTTAAGAGACAACTGCATTTTAAGCCTCCACTTTCGTTGCAGTAAGCCACCACCAAAAGCTTGAGCTCAGTGCCAGTACAGAGGGGAAGACACAGCTTTACCCACCAGTGGGAATGAGCTGCTCCTTGAGGAGAGGAGGTGGAACTGCCACAGAGCAGCTGTGAAAATCCCTCTTCAGGACTGCTCCAGTGTTGCCATCAGAGCCTGTGTGAGGTTGGGGAGCAGCCACAGCTTTGACACAACTCAGCTGAGGTGCTGAGGTTAGAGTCACCAGTGTCAGGGTCTAGGGACCTGGATACAAGTGAGAAGCTTGAGGGCAGGACTGTGACCCAGTCATCCAAGAACTAGGAGCATCCATGGGTTGCACAAGGGTCCCACCACTTTGGAGATGTGGAGCCCAGGCTGCGTGCTGTTTGCCAAGAAATAACAGCCCCTGGCAACAGCTGCTCCTCAGGAATGTGTGTGGACGTCCTGGTGGGTGGGTTTGGGCACCTTGGCCAGCAAGTGCTGCTAGTCACATAAGCACAGTCAACAACAGACTGTGTTTATAAACTATTTACAAAATGGGTAGGCACAGGCTGCATAAGGCCTGGGTAAAATGCTTCCCCAAATAAACCTCTTTCTCAAGAGAGGAGTAGAGAAAGCCATTTGAAAAGTGAGGTCTGCTAAGCTCCATCTAAGAGAAAAATTATAACGCAAGCTGGGCGATAAGACCCAGACAGGATGTCAATTTTCTGTGTTTTAATGGGTTAAAATGGAGGCAGTTGCAGCAAACAACACTGTAGATTTATTCAGCTGCAGAAGAACTGGCACACAGCAGGTGCCTTGGAGGGACAGAGGGAAGGAGCAGAGGAAAAATGAAAAAGGCTGATGAGAGTGAGCAGCAAGGGAGAAACCTCTGGAAGGTTTGGGCATGCAGGCGGCTGCACTCATGCTTTATGTCACTGCAGAACATTAAATGAGCACTTAAAAAGATAATTAGCACCTTTTCATTGGACTAGAAATCAAAGGTGCAATTTACCAGAAGTCAGTGAACAATGTAAGAAATCTAATTTAATCACATTGCATAGTGTAGCCAAGGTGAGAAATCAGAAGCCCATCCTGGCAGAACAGCTGCATGTACAGCAAATGTACCCCTAACAGGACAGTGCCACCACCATCAGAGCCACGGCTGGTGCAGGCATGAAGCAATAGAGAGTATTTGTGCTATTTGAATTCTACTGCATCATTTTAATTATTTCACAGTAAAAGCAGAGGGTATGCAATATATAGAAGAAAAGGCTCTTGCCTAGAGAGGTGGCAATTTTTAGCCAAGGTTGGCATTGCAGTTCAGGTGTCCTTTTCTACAGCCTCTATACAGGCTGACAGGATCTAACCACTCCAAAGTTCAGGAAGATGAGGAGGAAATAGAGGTTCTGTTTTAGAACATCAAAAATGAAAGGTGATCTTTGAATATTCAGATTTCAGTTTAGACTTTGGACTGCCCAGTCCTGCCTTAAGGCTTTGAAATGGGTGATTCAGCATGTTTCTACTTTTTGTATCAAATGAAGTGTTCAAAAAATCAATAACATTTTAAAAAAACCCACTCTTTAAGTGCCATATAAAGAAACTCAGTTTTAACTCAGTTATTTTTCAATCCATAGCTACAGCATAAGGCATATTACCTTTATTGGGATTTCTTAAATAAAAATGTTAACTGTATGTGAGCATAGTTATAAAATCAAGCTGTTAGCTGACTAACAAAGCTACAGTATAGCAAATCATGTTCAACATTACACCACTTAATGAGGATTAAACTTTGTCCCCTGAACACTACTGCCTTTCCAAGACTACTGTCCTTTTTTTTTTTCCTTGCTAAATATTCATATGTGTTTCCATGGCAGCTTGGAAAATCTGGAAGGCCTAAGCATGGTGGCCAGAACTCCAGTTTAAAATGGCTAATCGTACCGGCCATCTTTTGATAAACACAGGCAGATCCCTGCCATCAGCCCTCCCAAGGACTCCACAGATGATCTGAAAAGGAGCCAAAAAGGCTGCACGGGGCTGTTCATGTCCATGTGCATTTCCTCTATTCATAATCATGGTGAGGCAGCAGAAGGTGACAAATCTGGAGGTGAAGTGGCCATTACTAAACCTGTCAAGAGAACAGTTTCTGGTGGCTTATATGATAGCTCTGACAGGAAGATTTAACCTCACTTTCTTAGAGCTGTAACCTCAAAACCACCCCACATATGTAATAACCATAATATAATGGAACTACCCAAACCAAAATTTCAAACTCTCAACTTCTATTTTATCTATGGTTTAGTTCCTGCAAAAGTGTAGGTGACTGAGAATAGTCCAGACTAACAGCAACCATTGCAATTCAAGAAAACTGAAAAAGTAGTTGAGCTGATAATCTCTAAGAAATACAGTGTTTCCTTAAGGAAAATTCAACAAGCAAGAAAAATGTGTGTCCTTCCTACAAGACACACAACTCAAATAATATATTACCTGGCTCCTAATTATTATATCTAATTATAGATTGGCCTAAGCACATTGGCAAAGGATATATGTTGTAAAATGTATGTTGAAATATTACTGTGCTATTGTTGAGTCAGCTCCTGGGATATGAGATGTTAAATATCAGAATCTCTGGCTGATTTCAGTGTTTTCATGTTGCTTAATCACACTTAAGCTGTTTTGTAGCAAACTTCTCTTTGCTGGTTACATTTAGCTTCTCTGTTTTCCAGGTACAATGTGATATGTCCTAGGGAACAGTCTTTCCCATTCTTGTACTTTTCTTCTACCAGACATTCAGTTCCCCAACTGGCCTTTTTTTTATTATTCTATATTATCACTGAACAATATACTACAAACCACTTTGCTTCATAAAGCAAATTTACAAACCACAAGGTCCAGGATTTGGACCTTGAGGATGAGTATACATTAAGTGAATTAGGATATTAAGCCACAGTAAAGAGATATTTGGGCACAAAATATGGAAGAGAGAGCCCTAGAATGAAAGAATTATTTTTTACTATATCTGTCCATGTGCAGGTAACAAGAGAACATCTGACATAGGCATTGTATTTCAGCACCTATGTAAAACATATGATGGTCTTTCTTTAAAAAAGAAAAAAAAAAGCAGTGATTAAATGTTAAAATTAATTGCTCTAGGTTTTTGTTCATAAAATGGGGGAAAGGTCTCTAAATCATTGCATTTATTAATTTCTAAACACTGACTTGTAAAAGCAAATCCCTTAAAACACCTCTGAAATGCTTTAATAATCTCCAAGAGAGTTTCAAATAATTACACAACAAATGACTTAAAATAACCACTGTACAGTCATATGGTGACTTGCAAGGCAACTCCTTTTTCTTTTTCTCTTAATTATGATCATAAACTGTATTTGATGACTGTACTAGAATGTACAACGGGTTATACTGCCAGAACGGCCTTATACTGTGAAGGGTGGGATAAGGATGAGCCAGGAGGCCATAACTGTGATTGACATGACTAGCTCTTTAATATAAACCTTTTTGAGTAATTAACAGACTAAATTTTTGATCAAAAACCAAATGCACAATTGCATGTGGAAAGTTAACATGGATGGATCAAGCAGGTTACAGTACTATTGATGTGCCCAGGCTCGGAACATACACAGAATAGAGACTAAAACTATTATTAGAAATGTAAGAAAACACCTTGATTTTGCTGTTTGCAGCAAAAGATCTTCACAGCATGACTGCCGGTTTTAGTAAAAACAGAAAGAAAAGTCTCGATTAAATTCAGGTTGTTTAGTCTAAATCCTATGCAAAAGTCTGAGGGAGTGCATTCCATCCTTGGAAAGTCTGCTTTTATCTGTTTATAAAAACACTGGATCTTCCTGCTATAAATGACCCTGATGGTGTTTTCTCTTGCCTCAGCTTCATTCTAAAATGTCTTGAAGTTCAAACACTCCATGATGGACTTTTAATTGATTTCCAGTCAAAATGTATCATGTTTCTGAAAGATCTACTTATTATTGGCAGGTTATTTCCCCCATTTTGACTAGTCTGTGGTTCTTCAGCTCTACAGAACAGGCAGTAAACTGTATTTACATGCAGATGTTACATGAAGTAAAAGAAACCAGGGGACAAAACCAGTTGCAGCAGAGCCAGCACACTACAGCTGTGATCTCTGAAGTGCTGCAGCCAGAGACCGGCAGGTGCCTCTAAATATAGACACGGATATTAAAATGTTAAAAGTACAATACACAGAAAACAAAGTGAGGAAAATTATAAGTTTCAAAGAGCCCCTTTCCCTTTTTCCCTTGTACATGCTGCAGCCACAGCAGTCTGACCACAGGGCCTATTTGATATTTATAAAGTTCAATTCGGTCACACACCACAGAAACACCGAAGACAAAAACCTCATGCACAAAACCTGTTCAAATGATCTGCTGTGTGGTACTTAAGGCTGATGAGCATTGCATGTAATGATGGCTCTGGGTCTTCTCCCGGGGGCCTGGGTCAGACCTGTCCTTATATTAAACAAGAACATTGTCACCAAGTCCATGGTGTGTGAATTGGACCCTTAGATGTCAGTGCAGGTAAAATTTTCAAAGGAAAAGGACTCTGGGGAGAAGAGCATTTATTAAACCTCTTCAGTTCTTCATTCTGATAAAGAACAAATCTTCAATATAATAAAAAATAGTTCAATCTTTTGAAAAGATATACTGACACAATCTCGCTTACTTAGAAGTTCAGCATACTAGCTGTTAAAATGGATTCCAGCAGCCCTCCATACTTTTGTCCAAAATTTCCAAAACTTGCCTGCCCAAGAGCCAAGGCAGGATCCATACTGAGGAAATGTAAATATGCTGTTATATTTTTCTAAGCTGCCAGCAAAAGTTTATAAACCTACTTTCCAAAGTACACCACTGGACAGAGAATGCTGTGTCCTGTTCAGAAAAAAACACACATTACCTTCTCTTGAAAAGAGAAAATTTGGAAAGGGATATGACTTATAGAAAATGTCTTAATCTTTTTAACTGTAATTTTCAGGAGGATTTCAAGGTTAAGGCACATCCCTGCCTGACAGACAGGGCTCCAGGAGTAAGGAAAGTCCTATCGCAGCTCTCACATGCAGTGTGGTCCAAGCAGGACAGCTGCCTCAGAGCCAGCATTAGCACCGGGTGGTCCTCTCTGTGTCCCGCGGGATAATGCTGAAATGCAAGCCTTTTAACATGTCTGTTTGCACAGTTTCTGGAACAGAGGAAAGCTAGCAGGGACGTGGGGAAAAATTCTATGCTTCAGTTGTACAGGCAGTAGCAGGAAAAGAACTGCTACGAGCCATAATAAAGCAGGATAAGAATCTGACTGTGACAGTGGATGCTGTTGTCAGCATATAGATCTCAGCAACAGGTTTGTGTGGGGCAATTAATTTCTGTGGGATTCTCCCTTGAAACCAGGTAAAGCTTTTATTTTTTGAGTTTTTCAGAAGTGCTCTAGATTATCTTAAACCTAGCTCCAACACAAGGAGTAAAACTGACACTGATTTCTAATTGATGTCATTAATATTTTATCAGAACATGGCCAAGCATCTCCTCCCAGCCCTACTTGCTCATCGTACTCCTACTTTTAGAGAGACGTATTTTTCAAAAGCAGAATCCTGGAGAGCAGAGACCACCACTGCTGTCTGAACAGAGAGGGCAGCACACATATGGTGAGTGCTTCAGGCCACGTTTAGTAAAGCTCAGGGAGGCTCCACTTTATGACATAGACACCCAGGAGACCTTATGCATGACTGAATGGTGAAGAACACATCAAAAAATGCAAACTACCACAGTATGAACTTAGATTTCTTCTGCGATAGTGTCTTACAGGGAATTACCAGGTGATATTGTACTCACCTTGCTTAGAGGAAAACTTTCGATCCCAGAATAGATACCAACAAAACCGAGGGGCGTTGCCTGCAGCAGGTAATGCATGTACTACAGTCTCATGTTTGTAACACACTATGGGAGTTTGGGATATGCTAGTCCAAAATAAACAGAAAATAAAGAAAATGAGAACAGAACCATCTCTGTTAATGAGAATGTAGAGCCTTTTCCCAAGCAAAAAATTATGTCCTTATATGAGGCCCAGAGAGAATGAAAATGCAGAATGGAAGTCTTATTTTGGGGATTTTACTTTTTTCTGCACCATCCCAAATAGATCAGATCTTCAAGAAGGCAACTTAAAATTTTAAAAATATTCTTCCTCACTCCCATTTCTCAACATTTCAACTAACTAAAAAAATCAGTTCTGTGAAAGCTGTATCATGGTATTTTTTTTCTTCTCTGATGAAATATTTTTCAATGAAATAGAGTGAAACCTGATGAAATGCAATAGTGAAATGCAAATATGAAAATATTAAGTATATTTTATTTGGGAATCCTAATTTCATTTAAAAGCAGTATTGTTAGTTTTATTATATTAAAAAACAGGTAAACTGTTTCCTAAACTATATACGTTTCCTGCAAATGCAGACAAATGCTGTGCAAGAATTCCTTAACACTGACATGAAAGCTGCCAGAGGAGACAAACTATCTTGAAATCACAGAATAACTTATCTTATCACACACCACCACACAGCCTGTTTGAGTTTTATGCCACTGTACTGCTGACAGTTTCCACAACTGTAGATCTTCTGAGTGACAAGTGCAGAGTTAGGCCAAAATACAAAGGTAGCTGGAGACAGACCTGGATGCCTTGTAGTATTTTAAAAAATTAATGGTTTTGGTGTCTAACTACCAGTGAGTTGATTAGTCATTTGAAGCAGTCTGCCCCTCCAGAGGAAGGAACATGTTAGAAGGTAGCAATCCTCTAATCCTTCTGCAATTACAGAACAGAGCTGAGTAAACTATCTTTAAAACGTTACAGGTGAAATACAGGATCTTCCTTGGCAGAACATGCTGAGCAACAGGGATGGGGATGACCAGATTTCTTTGTAGTACTGGGAGAATACCAGGTTACAATGAACATGAAGGTTTTGCTCGTTTTCCTGCTTTATTCTAGATGCTTTTCTTATGCAGCCTCCATTTCATGTAGGTACTAACCTTGGCGTGAAGAGAATCTGAAGGTGCACTTTAAAAGAATTTAAGAAGTTCATCCCAGCACCAACATCTCTTTCAGATATGATCAACTTCTGCATGCACAAATGGTCATGTATAGTGGCATGCTAAAGGAAGGTGAGCCTACCTAAAGTCATTTAATATAAATCATGGCTATAGTGGACTTACAGAGCACAGTAGATTAATTCTCTAGTTTTACAGTTCATATATATGCAGCTTATTCAGGTATTATATAACGTTAAATTATAGTCATTAAGTCAGATCCATATCTATTTGTTTCCTTTCTGAATTTGGCCCAAATATGTTTAAATATTAAAAATGAGGGATTCTGATACTAATTTTTTTCAGAAAACTTAACAGTGTAACTGAAGGAAGAAAACTGAGAGAGGAAGAAACCATTCTGAACAGTGCCAGCAATTTATTCACTCAGCAGCTGAAAGGCAAAGTGATGGCAATGAAAATATTGGGGACACAACTAGAGAGGAAAAAGATATGCATTTGGTCAAGATTGGAGTAAAGTTGGAAAACTAACATGGTGTAGTGCCTGGAGACAGTATACATCAAGATGGCTTTGCATACAGCATAGTATGCAGAGGACTCACCAGAAAGACTATTTATTTATTTATAAAAAAGAGGCTCCACTACCAGCTGGATAGCTGAAAATGTTTAAACTTCCAGACATTCAAAAGAGCCCTACAGCCCCAAAGCTTTAAAATGAAATTTAGAAAATGAACCTACCCATTAATCATTGCAGGCACCATGACTGTACAGGTAAAATAGCATGCTAAATGACTATTTGCCTGCCTACAAGTGCAATCACCATAATTTTAATCCTAGCATTTAAGATGCTAGAAGAGTGCATACCTCTTTCTTTCTTTCTTTATAGAAAAGAGCTCATACAGTCTGCATTGGTTGTACTTTCCCACTTCGTAAATAACAGCAGCTCCAAAGGCTTTACCAGCAGATATACTTGAAAGGCATTGAGAGAAAACCAGATATTGCAGTCAGCTTTGAAACAGAAAAAATTGCGCTCTTTTGTGCCCATAAGAGAGCAGGAGTTTTTTTCTGCATTTCTACTCCTCTGTCCCCAAAGATGGGAGACTGACCCTTGTCCTCCTTTACAGACCACACTCAGTCACTGACAAGGGGAGCTGGTGACTGCTGTTTCCCTCAGGCTCTGGATCATGACAGTGGAAGGAAAAAAATGGCTGAGCTGTTGATATTATGTTCTGTTTATGTGTCCTTCTATTGGCTTAGAAAGCAGAACTAGAAGAACACGTTGATTTTAATCTATTGTCTGTCTCAAAAGGCAGAAACAGAACTGATAGGAGCGGTGATACTATAGATGAAGGAGTGCATCAGAAATGGAGACTCTCTGACTTCTTTTTTTTTAATAAGTGAGCTATATAATGCTCCAAGACATTGTCTGGGATGTGGGAGGATTGGAAAACAAAGACTGAGAACTGATACCTATACTCTCCAAAACTCACTCTGTCTCCAGCTTCATAAAGAAAGAGAGAACTAGAGCGGATTAGAAAAGAATAATCTTGGGGCGGGGGGGGGGGGGGGGGCGTAAAGGGTG
>JAWWLZ010000174.1:11732501-11772345 GCA_035041345.1 Poliocrania exsul | reverse complement strand
CGAGTGGGTGGAACACACACAACTTCTTAGATTCATTTTCTATAGTAATTTTATCCTTCTACCCTAAAATCACTAAGAGTTTCACAAGGCATTAAAATCCCTCTGTATTTTTAATACCCACATTAATGAAATATTTTAAATTAATATTTTATGATAAAAAGCAGATAGCCAAGGTCAGCTAAAAATTACCTGCAAGGCATTATCTGCCTCCATGCCTCCCTTCAGCTCTTCAGATCCGCTCTGCATCTTCCTTGGCAAAAGGCTTATTCTGTTTTCCTCACAGTCTGCCCATGACACAGCAAATGTTCCACCAAGAACAAATAACTGTGTGCAGTGGTGGCTGTTCAGAGGTACAGGGCAAGCATGATACAAAAACATTTCTCTTACAGCGTCAGATTTGTCATGCTAGCGTAAACCTTTGTGTGGAGAACTTTATCTGTGCTTAGTGCAAGCATGTAAAGCAGACATAAGTAAATTAACCAGCACAAGACAAATGTCAGTGAAGTTAGTTTAAGAAATTTAAGCTGATCCAAAATGAAACATGCTCCCTTTGGACTTGCCTGCTGTAGGATATTTGTGTAGCAGATTTGCATCTTAATTTTAAAATAGAACTTAAATGTTACTTCCTATTTGATTTTCTCTTTGTTTTGCCGTGGACTTTGGCAGGCGGCAGAGAAACCCCAAGTGGCTGTGACTGTGCCTGGCCAGGCAGCTGAAGAGTTTGCCTGTGCCAGAATGGCTCTGGCCAGTGCACTGCCACGGCCACTGCCACTGAACTGCCTCTTACTCTCTCTCTTGTACATTGGTTGTTTTATCTACCAGGAAACAGGGGAACCTGGTCACTCTCAGTATGGTCCATAATGATACTAATAAATCAGATGACCTTCACTTGACTTGCAAGGAAAGGGCTACAGTTGTGCTACAAAAGTTTATTCATGCTAAGGTATTTGACGATTACTCTGCCATAAGGAGGTTTACTTTGTCTATGGATCTATAGTATGAGGGTAGAAATAAAGCCTGAACTGTGGCTTTGCACCAACACCTCAGTATGGGTACTCAGCTGCAATGCCTCCCTCTCTCTGCTTAATCATCTCAGCTGCTCTGACCAAGAAATTTGGGAACTACAATGATATTTCAAATTCTCCCCTCTAGCCAACCCACCCACCCAAGTCTTACTTCATCATCTGCTTATCATAAGCTCAATATTCTGACAAATACTAGGGCACACACTGGCACATCAGCTGCCCATGCACAGCAACCACAAAACATCAGAGATGGTAAATGGAGCAAGTACCTTAATGCAGTGGATACATGGGAGGGGATTTTGCTGCACAAGGCAGCATGTTCCAGCATGTTTGCTCACTATATCCTGTATATTTCTGCTAGAATAAAGTTCCTCTTCATTCCAGGCAGTGGTATGAAATGCCTAGTGGTCAATAAAATCCCTAACAACCTGTCGGAGGGCCACCACCATTACAAGGTGCCAGAGGGACTGATCTGTCATAGTTTCAGTTAAAAAGGAAAAAAAATACCCTTCATGTAATGGCGTTATAAAGGATCCTCCTTTGATGTACATATTTTGATGAATCAAGAGCTTTCTTCTCAGAGTTATGCAGTTTAATGAATGTTTTCCTGTTTATCAATAGCAGCAGTGTTAGGTTAAGTGCTGTGAGCTGCCTTTACAGGCTCAGAAGTAAGAGAATGACATAAAACTTGACGCACTATGCTACAGACTTTCTCCTCTCCTAGCATGTAAACTAGTGAATTATTGAAGACATGATGGGATTTATTTTTCATGTTCCATTATAAAATGTGATGTGCTGAAATGGGGCTGACATTGAGGTCTCTGCCAGTTCCAGATCCAGTTTCTTGCCAGATAAATGATGAAAGTTGTCAGTGGTGCCTCAGAAGGCAGGTCTGGCCCGTCCTTTAAGAAAGGACCTGTGTTTATGACATCTGCCTTCTGACTCTGTAGTAAAACAGTAAGTGAGGCGGTCTTGAAGCCTCCAGAAGCCTTGGCCAAGTGCAGGCAACTCTGGGCAATGGGAACAGGAGCACTCTCTGTGCTGGCTGGAATTTCCTTCTTCAGGAGTCGCAGCTGGCACTCTGGGCCTCCCAAAGATGACTGCAATGAAGTGCTTTTTCCAGACTAAATAATCATGTTAATATAAGCAGCTCTCTCAGAAGCTTGAATATTTTTAACAAGATTCTTTTGATTTAAATAAAACAGGTCTCTTAACTCGCTCTTCTCTTAACTCTGGCTTTTCCAGAAGCACAAAAAGGCTTGTGGGACTTTCAGGAAAGCATTAAGAGGAGAGGCTGCTATCTCTCTCTCTCCCTTGATCTCATCATTCACAAATGTCTTTACCATTTTCTGTGGGTTTGGATGAACCTTCCTGCAAGCTCATTAGTTTCAATAAAAGCTTCACCTGTTATGTGAAAGAGGCTACCTCATGGAATTGAGCAAGTTTTGGATCAAGTCTCATGCATTTTTTAATTGGCTAGTTCTTTATCAACGAACTTCACAAGCTGTATTTAAAGTTTTTCAAAGTCTATAAAGACTTCCTTGCAAAACACTGGCAAGTACAGGAGCCTCTTGAGGAACTTCAGTTCTGCTAAAGGAAACAAACTTGTGATAAACTACATTAGTGGATGTTAGGTTTTAGTTTTGACCTGAGTTACTTAATTTTAGGATCTTCCTCAATAGTTATTTCATTGAAAAGGGCTTCTCTATCTAGTAAAGACTCAGAGATGCCCCTTCTAAGCTATTTATTGTATGAGCACCTGTGGATGCAGTTCCTATATTTCAGCAGAGGGACCTTTTTGACTGATCCTGTGCATTATGTGAAGTAGAGACACAGAGCAGCTAGATATGCCCTTCTTCAGGTGAGCTTTGAAGCAGAGCCACTGGCCACTGTGGGCAATAATTGAGCAAATTCTCTCTTACTAGTAAAGTATTTTAAAAGTCCTCAAAGTCTAGCAACTGCCAGAGTGCTCAGCATCCAAACTGGAATTGAGTATTAACTGCTAGGTTGGATATAAAGGATGTGTATAACCATCTTGGCAGCTGATGAGAGAATTGCACAGAAATAGTCATAGGACTAAAGCTTTTATTCTCGAATGTTAAAGTGTAAACTGGGTTCTTACCTTCCCAAATTCCTGAAGCATTGCCAAGCACTGATTTTTTTCAAACCTCTATTGATAATATGGTTATATATCTGCTGCACTGCAGTAAAAGGTAAAGCAATTATCATATAGTGTTTATCAGTCTGTTTTGAAGTACTATGAAGCTCAGTTGAAGGGTAATCTAAATGCATGAAAGACTACTGATGTACAAAATCTTGCTATTACTTTCAGGACAGAAGAAGGACAAAAGGCGCAGTCGTACATCATTTGTTAAACACTGCCTTCCATGAAACCTCAAAATCTTACTTTTGTATCTAGAATTTCTGATAAGCCATTCCTTAAATCCATTCTGTTTAGCACTTTTGCTTGCAACCCTATATGTTTACTTCTGTAGTATCCTAAAGAGGCCAGTCTGTGCTAACTATGGAAATTTCATCTTATCCCTTATCACCAGTACAAAAACAACAACAAAAAAAGATAGAGAGCCCTTTTGATTCTCCATCCCCAACAGATGTTAAACAGCATTTGTATGTATTTTCAGTGGTTAGTGCTGATACTTGGTTTCAGAAGACGGATGCTCACCCATACACAGGATTCAATTAACATTCTTTTATGACTGCATCCATATTATTCTTAACAAGCAGACTCCTTGGTGAGAGTGAATATTTACCTCATGGCATTAAATCCACAGTTTTCTACCACAGTCATTAATGATCATATAGCAAATGATCACCCCAACACCCTGGCTACATTCCAGTTCAAGTAATTATATTCTGCCTCTCTTAATTTCCTTTTGAGAGTAATTGGACCTGATAACAGTCTTCACTTGTTATCCTAAACTGCTCTACAGCCTGACCACATCTCAAAGCTTCAAGGACTTAATCACAGCTCCCAATAGCTGAAATATTGATAGATGATCTCTCTGCTCACCCCATCTTTCTATCATATAAAAATCCATTAATTATTGTAACACCGCCTAACAAATTCAGCTCCACAGGTACTGTAGACTATAGTATCTGTATAATGCTAGCTGCCTAAAGACATAAGTCAGGAGCTTAAATGATCTCAGAAACTTATGAACTCATTGATTTTAGGAAGCTTATGATATAAAACTGCTGCACCTTTTATGCGCCTCTGACTTTGTCTACATTAGTGAGCCATTAGGCACAGTAAGAGCAGATCAGCGGGACAGTGCAGCTTCCTGTGAGGGCTCTGCATTTAGACTGCCTGGGAATCAGCATTTTACTTCAGATTATATTTAGTTTGATGTACTGGACTGGACATGCCAAATCCATGTGGTTTAAAATGCTATAGATCTCTTTTGTCCTTGGAAGGATTAAAGAACCACTGGTGTACACCTGAAGTAGAATTTCTGGTTTACTTTCCTTCACAAGGAATACAATTCAGGTGCACAAAACCAGCAAATCAAACCAGCACAGGATATATAAGAATGATAGAGAGACTTGCTACAAAACTGCTCTGCTCTAATGCATGTTAACATGGCTGGGGATCCACTGAACACTGAAATGGATTGTCATCTATTCAAGGGCTGCTACAGGGCAACAGACTTTAACCTGGGACTATTTTCTGACCAACAATGAGACCAGACAATAATAAGGAAATATGTAACTGACTCATAATGTTCAAAAGGAAGTTTTTGTGGAGGAGAGAGGAAGAGACAAACATGCTTTAGTAGCATGGTGAGGGTCGGTCTTCAGGAAAACACTCTTGAGCCCTAAGGAAACTGTTCCAGATGGAAGAATCTGAGAGACATAACATGCAGGGTTTATCTGATACCTCTTGGTTTATTTTTAGTTATTCCAGAGAGACCAAGCAAAGAAGCGCCACTACCCATTTATACCTCAAAGCAGTTAGAACATGGAAGTATTCTCAGTATGGTAGGAACTGCCACAGCCGGGATAATGGATGGAGGTCCCAGAGTCACCCTATAGGGTGAATCAACTACCCCAAAAAAAATCTGTAGTATCATGAGGAAGTAATGAGAAAAGATTTCTTTCCTTTTTTGGTTTAGTTAAATTCCAGATCTGCTTTAAAACTATTTAAGCATAAAATAATTCTGAAAAGGTTTCTCTTAGGCAAACATCTACCAGAAAGGAAATGAAAAGCAAAGAGAGGGTGTTACCACTTTGTTTTATCGTCTGTGGGAAAAAAAAAGCCAAACAAACAAGGAAATCATCCATAGCTTTTTTCCTTCTTTTTTTTTTATTTTTCCCCAGAAAAATAAATATATCTACGCAGAGAGATTGATTGATCCAGTCTGACTTTTTAGTTGAAATGTGCCCAGCAGTTCTCCACATGACCATATATTCCAGCAATTTATTACATGATGAGAAAGTCTCTCAGAAAATAAATAGCTTAGAGCCAGCAGTAGCCAAAAGCTGAGGTGTTCTAAAACGAGCATTAATCTGAAAGGAAAAGGGTGACTAGCTGGAAACTTAAAAGCTGTGTTTCAGAGATGTGTGTGATTCTTAGGGAAGCATACGCACAAATTCTTGTGAAATACACCATTTAGCACTCACTGCTATCCATCACATTCTTTCACTTCACTGTTTATATTTACTCACCTTTTTCTGCCTTTTGATCTTTGCCATAGCTTTATAATTTTCAGTTTGCTTCACTGACATTAAGTGAAAACATTGTGCGATCAAGCAAGATGTGATCAGGAAAATGAACATGGTGTCCTAGGCCAGGAGTTATCCTGAGGAGCCAGGGAATATCTGAATTATTTCAATCAATTTCTCTATACCCCTGTGGTGCCCCACACTGAAGATCATGAGAGTGAGGTGAAGCCTTTCTCTGTTAATGAATTACCAGGTGGAAAACATCTTCTTTACCCTGGGATGTGGGGCTGGAAGGGGACAGACAAGTCATCCAAACTGACCCCTGTAATGATGTCAGAGATATCCAGTGACAGAAGGTTCCTCAGAACAATGACTCCACATCCTCAGTCAAGGAAATGCTTCCTCATCTTCCCCAGGATAAGTAAGAGCTATAGGTAAAAAGAAAAAAAAGTATCTCAGACAGACAAGAAGGGAATCCAGAGGTACCATGAATACCATGTGTGACCACAGTAACAGACTTACTGAATTAAACTTCCCAACCACTACAGAGAGCAACTGTGTTCCATGCTACAGAAAAAGTTAAGGAAGAGCCAGATTTAAATGGAAGAAAAATTTCTTATTGCCCAGAAAACCAGTGAGTAGTTTAATTCTGAGGATGTCAGTAGGACATGTTGATCAGACAACTTAAGGAATGTAATGTTAGCCACACCTTGGACCAAGCGACTTCTCTGATCCAAACAAATCTGGTACAAGAGAAGAACAAAGGCAAGCTATCCCACGTGGTATGAAATAACCTGTCCCTTGCCTCAAGAAAGGGAAGGTGAAATAGGGTAACTATATAATGAAATGGTGCTCCATCTGCCTGTCTTTTGTCCTGCAGTGTAGTCTATTGTCATTACTCCATCAAAATTAGAAACAAAGGTCTAGGTGCCAGTAGCATTAAAAATATGTTTCTCTCAAAAATTATAGGTTGCAGATAACCATGGGAAGTGGCTGCAGTGCTTAGTAAGGGTCTTTAGCTCTGACAAAGACACCTATGCTCAACCAACTGTAGCTGCCTATTATTGCCTAAGAGCTGTTGAAGTCCTGTCTGTATTTACAGGCTTTCAGTAACAAAACTGTGCCCAGTGGATGGGATCAGCTGTTCATTCAAGGCACATAACCCTCTGCAGGGTGGTGGGGTTTGTGACTGGTCCTCTCTGTCACCCTTCTGAGCAGGGGTCAAGCTGTTGCCAAATTGCCACATTTCTTCCAAAAGATATGGATGAACAGACAAGGGTGATCATGCTGTTTGGTAAATCCCACACTGATTATTTTAATGACCATGGGCCCTTCTGGAAACCTTGTGGGGGGTACAGAACAACACAGATGCGAAAGGAGCCCAGCAGCTGACTAAAAGCAGCCCTGGGGGACCCACTTATTCGTGGACAGATGCATATGCTAACAACAGACAACCCATCATACTTACTGCCATCACAAGTTGTAACTATGAGGACTTAAGCCCCAGCAGCATTCAGCCGTAATTCCCAGTCAATGGCAGTTGTCCTGATTAAACTGAGAGTGCAGCTGATCGAGTATTTGAAACTCCCCTTAAAAGTAAATATTGACATGATTTAAAGAGATTAACTAAGATGACTGGATTCTTGTTAAAACTTTGAGATTAAAAAGATGCTTTTACAAAGTCTTTGTAGTGTTTTGAGATATTATTTCCTGTGATAAAATGGAAAAAGGGGAAAATTTGCTCTAAAAGTATATGAAAATCTGATGTTCCTAAATACTTACTTTTAAATGACCAACTCTTAAAATAATAGCTCGCATAAAAGCACAAATCAAGGAGCTCTGTGTGTGATTTATTAATGGATGGTAGATGATGTCACACTGGCAGCAAATAGGTCAATAGATTAAATTCCCCAACCCTATATTCTTTAGGGTTTGTTAGCAACACGAAGTTGTTGGTCCTGAATTTTGTCTACTTTTATTTCTCCTAAGTGCAGAACATTTTGCTTTTCCACATCAGTCATGCCATGTGTACAATGGGAATAATACCTGCGAAATCAGCTACAGAAGAGATTTATAGGGAGGGATGGATGGATGGATGGATGGATGGATGGATGGATGGATGGATGGATGGATGGATGGATGGATGGATAAAGGCCTTGCCACACATTCCTAATCTCCAGCAGAAAGACCAAGTGGCCATCCCACAGCCCACGACTCAGCCAAAACCAGAAGTGGAGGCTTTCCCCCTGCTTCACAGTGGGATAACCTCCACGGCAGCACTGTACTCCCGATGGAGCTGGAGCCTGCTGTTTCCCTGCAGCTGGTATCAGCTCTGCCCAGCCAATGTGGTAGCCACAGCAGGGGAGAAGGAGCATCCCTTGCTCTTCCTCCCCTCAGTGGCAGCCCAGCACAGCCAGGGCGATGCCAGCCCTGCCAGCTCCACATGCATATGCAATAAACCACAGCATGGGCGAATTGCTGTGGCTGGGGAAGGAGCCTGGGCTATTAAAGAGAGCAAGTACAGATAATAGTAGATAGATATCAATATTATGAAAGTCTTTGAATTCAAAACAAATTCAAAAAGCACTCCCAGTTTTCTCTTAGCAAAAATCCTAGAATTAATCTTTGACTTAGTAAACTCTTCTTTTAGCAAAGCAAATTTAAAAATGCCACAGTGATGAACAATGTAATAAAAAAAAAAGCCATCATATTATTCTTGAATGAGGTTTAATAAAAATCAAATAAAAGCAATTATCTGAATTTTCAAGAGGATGACTTCTTCCTTCCCTGAGGTACAAAAGAGAATGAATTCAGGAAATCATTAGAATCAGAAACTGGCACTGCACAACAGAGCCAGTGTTTGCTGTACAAAGACAAACAGAAATCTCCTCCCAGGCTGACAGGCTCCTTACTAAAGCTGTTGGAGTGGAAATTCCACCTATAGGTGAAGAAGGGTAATTAAGGAGGCACAGGAATTTCTTAGTAGTAGAGTTGGCTTTTCTACTCCAGAGCAGGCTTCATCTTTTTGAGTATTCATATTCTTCTTTACTCATACAGAAAGAAATCAGACACATCACAATGTCTGGAGCTGCCCACGGATCTCTCTGAGCAGGTGCATGTGAATCAGCAACTATTAGCACACACCATGTAGCACTTGCTGCTCTCTTTTACTCCTGTGAAAATCCAGAGGGCCCAATTTATCCTTTCCTTCCCCCTCTTTCAGTCGTCTCACGTGATGGAGAGCATTCACCACACCCCTCTCAGCTGGAAAGGGAAATACAAATCTTTTGTGAGAATGTGTCAATTTCAATGACATTTTCAAGGGCAAAGAGCAGAAATGCATTATTTCAATACTTTAATTTATTTTGATAAGAGGAAACATTTCATGCTGACTCCTTTCAATTTCTTTTGATTCCAATGTTATGATATACTAAGTATTGCAATATTGATATTACTGTTGAATATTTTGCCAACAAGCATGGTTTTTCAAATATTCATGAGAAATTTTCCATGTGCCAACTGTTTTTCCTTTCCACTCTGATTCTGAATCAGAAATCGTACCATCAGACCAAAATGTATAGCTAGATTAGATATATACCACTTGGCAGCTGGACTCATAACAGCTCCACTGACTTCAGAGGAGCAGCTTTAACTTGCGGCATTGTTCCAGGAGACAAGTATGTCCTCTGTTTTATCAAGCATCACTTATGGATGGTAAAAGACCATTTAAAAGGGGCAGATCTTACTCTGCTTGACTGATATTCATAAAAGTTCTGACTTGTGCGAAAAGAGGACAGCTGAAGTTGGATGCCACATTTTCACTGTATCTCATGGCTTTGCTGTACTCTTAGCCAGCTCATTTAGGGCTTGATTCAGTCTTGCAGAAATGGGTCCTTACATGTCTCATAAAATATTGTCACTTCTTCTGAAAGCCTAAATCTTGCTCTGAAGTAAAATTCTGCATGGCTGATCTTTGGCAGTCCAACAATTAACAGAGTAGACACTGCTTTAAAATGTACCAAAAAAACATAAAACCAGAAAAATAAGACAGAAGGAGAGAGACAGATGGGGAAAAAAGACCCTCTGTTCCTAATCTTGCAACACATTGTATGTAAATGGTGCCTCAGAGAAGGCATTAGGCTGCATGGTTTTCCCTGTTGAGTGTTTTGTATATCTTGGGCCTTAACTTCATGTCCCAAAAGCAGAATGAAAACACTAAAATGGAGGGAAGTTTGAATCTACTCCCATTGATGCCTTGTGGAATTCATTGTTCAGCTTCCCTGAAAAGAAAGCAACAGCCTTCTCGTTACATATGTTTTATAGTACTTGGAATTTAAGTACTGTTGGGCCAGACTTGCCAGGTTTTTTGGTATACATTTTCCCCGGAGAAATAGCTACACTATTCAGTAGACTCAACCACAAAAAAAAAAAAAAAGAAAAAAGAAAAAAAAAAAAAGGATTGAGAAGTGTAGGCTCTTCAAATTAAAACAGGAAAAAAATCTCACTACAGGTGTCTAAACATTACATGAATTACATGAATTGAGCTCGGGCAAGGTGTGTCTTCCACATACCTATAAAATAGCAAAAAGATTGTTTATATATTTGAAAAGTTCAGTCACATCTGTCTACCCTTTCCTCCAGGTCAATGAAAACCAGAGAGGATGGATGTTTAATATCAGACTAAGGGATTGTTTTATCACTTTTTTACTTTTTTCTGTATCCATCATTTTTGACAGAGATGGATTGTTGTTCTGCTTGTCTCTTCCCTTCTCTGTAAGGACAAAGTCTCCCTTCAGTCCCCAAGGACTGATTCTAAAATATCATACAAGGAGGCAACACTGAGGAGAGGATGGACTGCATTAGCAAGGACTTCCCACAACTGGGATTTCTCTCACCTCTGGAAATGGTGGAGCAGTATAAGCAGCATAAGAATTCATATTTTCTTCTCACTAAGATTTCTTTTAGCAAAGGTGCCTTGTGATTTCAGGACTTTGATAAGGCTATCTTTTACTCCACTGATCTGCTCTTCAGGTCCTACTAAGCCATTGTGGAACATAACAATGATGTCACTGGTGACCTCGGCACATGAGACTATGGAGTCTGAATTGAAGTAACTTTGGTTCCTAGCTTCCATCCTCAAGGTTTATTCAGTATTTAAACAAAACCCAACAGTAGCAGCCACTCAATGTGTACTTTATGTGCTTCCAGGTGGGTTTGGGAACTTTCAAGTTTTTAAAGGTGAGGTCTACATAGTAAGAAGGAATCTTGAAGTCACTTTACGTCTTGAGATTATTTTGGCCCTTACCCAGCAGATAGGATCTAACTGCTGCATGCCAGTTCCCAAAAGAAAAGAAAAAAGAATCCAGAAAAGAAATATAGAAAAGTAGTATTTGCAAAAAGAATGTCATCAAAAGTCAGAAAGTATTAATTCAAGTCAAACTTGCTGCACAAGCTATTGTTTAAAACAAAACACTCACAAAAAAGTAGAATCATTAGCAGTAATAGGAAATCAAACAGCCGTTGTTTCAGCATGTATACTGGAAAAATGTACATGCATAGAGATTAAATAAAATAAAACTCCACAGCTAAAGAAATGGCTTAAATGATTATTTTTCTGCTTTCAAATTTTCAAGGGCAAGAGAAAGTGGAACACGTGTAATTTCGCTTGAAACAATAGCATTATTATTCTTCTTTAAAAGAACAAGCACAGCAAACAAACTACCACTAGTACACTTCCCTGTGTAGCCACATATATTGTGGTACAGCAACTAAAATAACTGCCCAGCTTTGGCTCACACCAGGGATGAATTTTTAGGACTGTGCCTGCCCTGCAAAGGGAAAATGCCACAGAGAGTTCGTAGGAGGTTAGTAAAGGATGACATGCTCAGGTGGTTTAAGTTCCATTTAAATGATGATGACTCAACACATGGATTTAAAATATGCAGACACTGTTGCTGACTTGTTGGTACAAGGTACTTGACAATGCAGTTTCCCTGTCAGAAACAGGCTCAGGTACAGGTTCTGCTCAAGTATCTGCCCCTGATTTTTGAGTAAATCATGATGCCCAGATTTGCAAGAATATCTTCCGTTGCTGGATGTTTGGGTTGTACATATCCAGTAAAGGACACCTTCACTGTGGACAGGTTTGAAATTGCCATGGTTTGTATATTCCAACAGTCCCTGCTAAATAACCTGCTGTGTCAGCTTTTCTTGTGTGAGGATTTCAGATCAACCAGTCCATTTCACAAACATCACCTGTGAGGTACATTGATATGCAAGTGTTTGTATTTACTAGATCTGCTTGTATTTAACAACGTTTATTCATATCTTTCATGCAGGCCAAAAGAATCACACAGATGTACAGTTTCTAAATAAACTATTTTTTAACCACAGATATTTTTGTGTCCAGCTATCAAATTTTCTTCATAAGGAATATGAATGTTAGCTGTACCATCAAACTGCTTTTGCTAATTTGATTAAACAAAACTGTTTTCATAAATTTGGCACTGACCAGAGAGATGCATCACAGAAGAACATGCTTCCATTGGAGGAGTAAAGAGTGATAAGGACATTTACATTGCCTTCTTCTATTAGTCTTCTAAGTGACTATGGTTATTTTAATTTTTGATTATATGGTTTCCCCACCGTGAAATGGGGATGCCGGTACTGACCTCACTGGCAAAAAGATCTTTGAAACATACTGGGAAAGCAACAGCAACATTTAGGCAATAAAGCGCTCCGTGGTTGCACCAAGCTTGGAATCACTAGTGTTGCAGCTCACAGCTGGGGTATGAGATATATAAAAGGATATATATGGATAATATTAGCAGATACCATAAATGCCTTCAATTCACTAGGTCTTTAAAAAATCCCTAGGGCCCAGGCAAATTAATTTTTTTCCAGACACATAAATCTTCCTCAAACAGAGGTATTAGGTTTTTCCTGTCTATGCAAATGTATTTGGGCAGCATCAGGTCCAGGGGACCTTACTGGATTGCAGGCTCACTCAGCTTGGGTAGTCCTTTAGCTGGAAGCAAGTGTTTATCATACAAGTTGCCACTAGACATAAACATCCAAAAGACCTTTGGTCCTGCATTAGCACAAGTTAAAGCTCTAACTTAGCCTCGGATGGCTGCTGTACAACAAAGACAAGCTGAAATAAACTCCCTACAGACACACAGAAAATGTGCTCCAGCTGTAACCCACCTCGTCTGCTTTCCATTCATGCCCTCAAACCCCATATTCCATGGTTTTAGACATCCACCATCCATTATCTGAAGAACAGACTAATTTACTGAAAAAATTAAAGGAAATTAATACAACAGATCACTGTTTTAGCAATGCTTCTCTTTTCTCAGAAAGACTGAATTTGTGTTCAGTCCTCTGTAGTCCTAAAAGATTCTCAATTAATAAAAAATTTACTGCAAATTAAATATTTTTAAATTACACATTACCCTCTTTAATCCATAACAAGCATAAATACAGGAATTTTTATTAACATAGAAAATAAAAACCTTGAAAATATGTCTATTGTTAGAAACAAAGTTGAAAATACTTTATCCTGAACAGCTTCTCTTGGGGGATTAAATCTCACCAATTAAAAGCTGTGTTTAAAACAATTTTTACTAGACTTGATCAAATTTTATCACATAGCTATTTTTTTTCTTTAATTTTAGCTTTAAAATGGAAAGAGTATCTTCAAAACCACATTTAAAACAAAACAAAACAAAGCAAAACAAAAACACCTGAATCATATGAAACTTGTTTAGAGTATCAGGGAAAATAGGGTGTTTTGTTCAACTGTAGTTCTAGTAATTTCTTTATTTTATGTTTTAAGTAAGTGCTGAAACATGTATTAGTCCTATTCTCAGAAGAAAGAATTTGGACACTTTCAGGGAGAAGGGGTTGCTTGGCTTAGGTTGCCCTTTGTTTTGTTTTTAAGACAGAGAACAATTGGCAGATTGCACATTCAAAAACAAAATTTAAAAAACAAAACAAACAAATAAACAAACAAAAACTAAGTTCCTGACAACTACTCCAGCCCAGGAAGTATTAAGGAGAGAACTCATTATTGCCCCAGCTGTGGCTGATGAGCCAATTTGAAACAGCTGTGCAAAAAATCTAGCTTAAATTATTAGCTGGGAAGGTTTGTAGTGCAGTTCTGTAGGAGCCTCAAGGTTTGAATCTTCTACTCCAGGGGCCTGTTCTTAGCCTTACAGGTAAGGAGTTTATCTTGTTTTGTGGTGGGGTACAGTAGAGGTAGGAGCTATAAACTTAGAGGTTTTTGACCCATGTATATGGGGTTAGATCCAAATAAGTAGCAGTGTGTGGTTATGAGTCCTAATAAATCTCAAAGTTTTGCTGCAAATCCTCAGGAAGCTCTCTTTTGTGTCTTGCTTTAAGCTATTAAGGCTTGGTGGTTTAAAACTCTTGTGTTGATTCTTTGCTTAGGTGTTTACAAGTAAGGAGGGGCAGTGTGTATGACCCAGTGAGACTTCTGCTGTGCTGTGGGGACCAAAATCAAAGTGGGGGTGATACAGAATATTTCTGCATTAAGTGCAGTCAGGCTGATGGTCTAAGGCTTATGAATGCAGACACCTTTCAATGGCTAAAAAAACTCAGGCACTTGACTTTTAAGTGACTAAGATCTCAAATATTGTGATTTGAAAGGGAAGGCTTTTTTGTGTGAAATGCTTAGTAATGCTCTGAATTCATAGCACCTTATGTTACCTTGCTGTGCTTCTTGAACAGCCTCTTGTGGTCCTGGCATAAGGATAATGGGATTATTCCAGAGTGCTGCTCACGCTTGCTGTCAGAGGTGATTAAAAACAGCTAAACAGCTGGACAATGCATGTCCCTGCTTGCTGGTTTGGTAGATGTACACTGTGTGTTTCCGAAGCTGCATTTCTTTCATATTCCCTAAGTTGTTAATGGTGCAGTTAGTTCTCCCAGAGTGTGGAGGTCCACAGAGTATGGCAGCTAAACTCTGGTGAGCAGCTGCACTGTGGCAGGCTCAGCCAGGGGCTGCAGCACAGGGTGGTGGGGAAGGATGGGCAGCTCCTTCCCTATTGCACCAGGGAAGGTTTGCAGGAGGGTCTGAGTGATCCCCAGAGCAAACTTGCAAGTTTGCATCTGAAGACCTCAGAGTGAGGGGAATGGTTGGAATCTTAGGGGAGGGTAGAAAAGTGGGGGAAACCCCAAAACAAAAGCAACTTGAATGTCTAGCGTATGACTCCTGTATTAAGGCTGCTCACCGTGCTGGGAGATCGATCCAAATCCAAGCAGTGTTGGGATATTTTCACTGACATGTTCAGTGGAGTGTGATAAGGCCTCTGGGAGATGAAGCAAACTGGTAATACTAGCAAGTGATTACAATAGTAAAAAGAGAGCACAAATTCACTTCTGCCTTTCACTGGCTAAATGGAAAAAGCTGGAACATTAGGTGTATAAAGTGGGGGAGTACTTGATCTTTAGTTTTAACCTACAACGAAAAACAGTTTGTGTTTTGTTTTTTTTCTAAGTCTGATAAAAGACACTGAAGTAAAGTGTACCTAGGCATGACAGCTGTATTTGAGGATGAAGTAGTGTCCTCAATCCACTTATTTATATATAAATATCTGCATTTTACTTAAGAAGCATATCCTCCTGGGCCTCCTCTGCCTCCTGTTTCCCACTAGGTTACATGACTGGCACTTTTGCCATGACAAATCCATGAGTGTCTTAAAAATTTACCATGAAAACCCTGGAGCTTTAATTATTGTGCATTTACATAATTAGTGCAAATACATGCAATTACCATGTGTACCTACACAATTACCAGCTACAATGATGTACTAACAATCCTTATTAAACTTTAGTAGGGGAGGGATGCATTGATTGTATGCACAAACAACATCTGCACTATCCTCTTTTTCTTGCACTTATTTGAAATAGCCGTGAATGTTTCAGAAAGGGGAAGGTTAACATGCTGAAAGCAGTGACATACAGAAAGTAGGTCAATAAGCTGTCCAAATTAGAGTTCTACTGAAATGAAAACACAAGACATACTTCCAGCTATGTTTCCAGGATGCCATAGCTTCTGCTGTTAGCACAAGGCTGACAATTCTTGATTACCTATGGGTTAATTATCCAAATTGTGAGGTAGCTGTGTTGCATTGGTATCTACATTCTCTATCACATATATCCTCTATCACATCTGTAGTTTACCTGAATAGAATTTCCAAATTTCTATCACATCTGCACTCCCTCCAGTTACAAGTGTCAGCCTAACTGGAGTCCTCATGACATGCCCCTTGGCTGCCATGTCAAGTTGAATGTCTACTACAGGGGTGGGGAATTTTATTATTTATCTTAATTAATCTTTGAGTGAAAGTGTGAGGGGTTTCAGCTTATCTTTAAATTGAGGGGAGTTTAATTTTTTCTTCTAAAACACATCCTTCCTTTATTTTAGAAAGTATTTAACACAAATATCCTAAGCATTAGGAAGCCTGTTAATTCCATAGTTTGCTGGGATCTTTTGTTCTCTAGGAATTTTGGTGGCCTTTACTTCCCTTGGCTCACATGAAATAAAATACAGCAAGTGATACATTAGGGACCACACCTCTTTCTGTTGCCCTCAGTTTTGCACTTATTCTTCTATTCAGATGTAAGGAATTTGTTGCCTGTGGTACTTTTGCAAGAGAGCCTTATTATGAAATTCTTCACTCCTCCTCCTGCCCTATGTAGTCCCCTGGAATAGGAAGGAAAATAATCTGCTGCTTTTTGTTTTGTTTCCTGCACTTCACGGCTCACAGATCAAGCCTTTTGTGCCACTTGCACATATGTCTCTGGAGAGTACAGCCACACAGAAGAAACTAGGTTTTGGGTTGGGTTTGCCTTTTTTTTTTAACCTCTTCTTAGAAAGTAGAAAACTATGCTGTTAGAGTAGTGAAAAATGGAGAGGCTAATTGTTGCTGCTAAATGCAATAAAGTAATACTTTGGGCTCTCAGGCATGTTTTATGACCAGTATGGCAATTACTGAATAAAATCCCATGCTCCAGAATGTTTATTTCTGTAAACAACTTATGGTTATTTACTCATATTTTATGAGTTTATTTTTCCTTTTTCCAAAATTGTATTAACTATCCCTTGTGGTACTAAATATAGTTGGTTTTGAAAAAAAACCAAACCAAAACCAACAGATTATGCTGCATGATAAATGGGAGGATCCATTGATCTAGTCCTAAGTCTGTTTAAGGCTACATTTTATTTAGCATGATTAGCTGTGTTAGAAGGCATTATAGTATCCTGGCAAACTCTGTCTGATATGAGGCAGTTCTCACTGTCCTGAGTCTTATTTTATTGTTGTTTGCTCTCACATTATCAGGCTGACTAGTTTAGACCAAAATCTCTCACAGAAACTTAGACCACAGTTCAGCCCGAGTTCTCCGCTTGGTTTTGGTGTCATTTGTCATCTCTGTCTCCTGACTTATTCAGATAAAATAGTAAAAGACAAGGGGAGAAATAGAAGTAGGACTTGGACTGCAAAACTGATCTTCTGCACATGTTTACATTTGTTGTTCTTTAAATCTCACTACCTTTCTACCTTTAAAATTTAGTGAGGTTAAAATTAGACCTGCTTATTGACAAAATCTCGCAGTAGGTATTCCAGTGCTAGGAAGAAAGAGTAGTATTTGCTCTGCCCACTATGAAGTGGGAATCCACACCATGGACATCTGTTAACATTCCAAGTGAAGTGCTCTCAAGGTAGATACGTGCCTGTCTAGGCAGAAGGTCTTACTTTACTTAAGGTTATCTGATTGCATTACTTGGACTACATTAAAAATAAGGTCCTGATGTTTGTGGTCATCCTTGGGTATTTTTTCATAAGAGAATAGTGTTGCACATCTCACTCTGGCCACCTTCCACCTTTGCTAATTATATTCTGCCTGAATACACTCCCCTGAGTTTAAACTTTGATGAAGTTTTGTTTTCTTTTTCATGTTTCCTCCTGAAACTGTAATAGTGTAGCTTGAAAAGCATTTGAGAACAACAGAAGTGACTACAGTCCCTATTTACCAAACTCAGTTGCAACATCTAGAAATTATTGGCTTTATGGGCAAGATTTGCATGAGTCAAGTGACTTCACACCAGACTAAATTTTGATTTGAAAGTTCTCAAAGCTGAGATGTGCCTAGTACTTGGATTTGGTTCTAGTAAGGCAGTGTCTTTATATTCTCAGGAAGGCAACACTGCATGCTATGGGGTACGTAATGTTTATGTCCTCAGCTCTCATAGGTTAAGTTCCTTTACAGTATCGTACACATGGCATGCCTTCTTTTCCTATCCTTTCAGCTAATTGTTGGGTTTAAACTGTATCCTTGGCTCTTGAAGGCATACATCCTAGATTTCAGTGCTATCTTCATACATAATTTTTAAAGGCTTTATTCTCTTCATCAAACTAATCAAATTAAACCTTGTTTAATCCAGCATAGTGTACATGTGAAGGCTGAGGACAATGCTGTAAACGATATCTCAGATACTTCTCAGAGTATACCCAAGCATAACTGAGGCATGGGTACAAAGTTACTTAACAGGCAGAGTTACCTGGGTCTTGTGTTTTCAAGACCAGAGATTTGTTAAAGGTCTATGTTGGCTTACTTTGGCATCCTAAAGAGACCATGGACTTGTGAGTACACAGAACATCTTGCAGAAGACTAGTGTAAGCGGTGGCTTGTTTCAGAAAGAATGACTGTAAAAAGGATGTGCCACTGTAAATTCCCATAAAAGACAAGATGTGTATCCTTAGTGACTAAAAAATGTCCTGATGATGCTCCTTGTCTTGCCTGTCATGCAGAAGCTCCTTTGGAGGAATCCAGTACCTCATTTTAGTCACAAATGACTATGTGACTTAGGCAGTATAGGCTGAGGAGGACTAAAGAGGCATGAAATTTTTAAACAATTTAAAGCAATATGCAAATGTTTTCAGGCCTCAAAAGGAAAAGGGAAGACGAAAAAGTCCAAACCTCGAGCTACTTCCCTCATGTCTTGTAATTGTTTTCAATTTGTTTTTCTCAGTAAAATTGTTTACTTTTTCCTCTAGGACTCCAGTTGCATAACTGCAAATTTCCTTAATGTCTTTACATAGCAATTTCATCTCTAATTTAACAATCCAAATAAACTCTGTTTTCTTTCCAATACTATTAAGGAAAAGACAAAAATGGATGTAGTTCTCAATAAACTGTATCAGTTTCTCACTATGTGCAATGTAATCTATACAGCCTGACTGCAGCCTTGCTGCAACTTAATCTGGCTTTCACACAGGTGTGATTTACCTGCATCCAGTAATATTATTCCTGGCATCCTTTGCTGTTGCTACATAAGAAAAAAGACCTGTTCTCCCTCATTTTGAGGCACTATTAGCTAAACTTTAGCACAACTATTGATCTGACTAAGCATTTGCTTGAGCTAAGCCCATGGGTTATGACAGAGGAGCAGATCAGAGATTTGTGTTGATAGATGAATAGTACCATGAGGGCTCAGAAGACTTTTAAATGTGTATACTCAGGGAGCATCAGGTGGTGTGGTGCCTTGTGTGTGACTGTAGCAAACAGCTACCAGAAAGCAATGCTGGTGTCAGACCCTGTTACGAAGTCAGTAGTGGTCACAGGCAGCCTTTCGTGCACACTGCACACCTGCAGTCCGAGTGGGGCTTACTTCAGTTAGTTCTTAACCTAGGCAGCTTTGTTACTAATGGCTGTAGAACCAAATAGCTCAGTGCAGACTTGTGATCTAAGCACTTGCTTCCTCTCTTTGGCCTCTGTGGTCTGAAAAAAGTGCAGGGATAGAAATTTACGTGATAAAACCAGTATACAAGTAACCTGGGTATATCTAGACACAATGCCTACATGCCATCTCAATCAATTCCATTTTCATTATGTTACAACACAAATAATGATAGCAGCAAAACCTAATTTGAACTACAGCTGAAGAGGGTTAGGGGGAGGTGATATTCTGGTTTAGCATACAATCCTCTGGAGAAAAGAGTTCAGATCTGTCTTAGGTTATATAACAGAAATGAGGTTAGCAGATTTGGTCTAATCCCTCGTGGACAGGCCCACCACAGAGCATGGAATAATGTGGATAACTGTCTGTCTGCCTGCTTGCTGACAGCTTTGCTACTGCAGCAGCAGAACGCTGTTAAGCCAGGATCTGAGATCAGGCTCTGAAGCTTGTGCAGCCTCTGTTTTAAAGCTGTTCCAAGAACTCTTGGTCTCGGAATTGTCAAGAGTACAAAAAGCACTCTGGTCTCTTAGAACAAAGAAAAAAAAGGGCCCAATCCTTGGTCATTTTGTGAATACTGTTTTTTGCTTTGCTCTGACATTGCAAAGGAGTTGGAAAATTAGGCTGATTGGTCTAATTGAGGGCTTTGTTTGAAGGGTTGTTCTTGGGACAACACTGAATACCCTAAGCCAGCCCTGCCATACATGTAAACTCCTCTTTTTCTCAGCCCAAGTGGCCAGTCCACCCTTTATGCCACAGCAGGCAACTGGCAGTGAATTAGAGCAGCTATAAAAGTTCTTTGTAGTAGATTAACCCTATCCCTGGCTGCAAAAAAAAGCACAACAACATGCTTTAGTGGCACCTTTCTAAATTCATGAATCATATCAGCCTGGCCCTCTTAGTCTTCAGGGAATTTCATTTACAAACAAACAAGTAAATACACTAGATAAACTGACTGCTGCAACCACTTTTGGGATAAATGCTTGTGGGTGACTAATGCAGGAAATGGGGAATGTCTCCTGTGACTAAGAAGGTGAAGTGCTCTGTGTGGGCAGGTGTAGCAGTTGTGCTGTCACCGCAATCCTGTCTGGCTGCAAGTGTCAAAGGCAGCGGTTGCACATCCCCTGTGGACTGGGATTACCTCCAACGCCTTGGGTGCCTCTCAACACTGTGTAGCAGACTCTGATTTAGCAGAGGCAGATTCAGAGGGCACAACAGCATCTGCTAAATCACTATGCTTATTTCCTATAAGATCTTTATTTTTCTAGCCATGTACTGCACTGATCAGGGGACTTGGATTCTTAAAAAAAGCAAGGTGATGCAGCTGGTAAATCCTGCATGATCTGCTGATGTAGAACATAAGTCTGGTAAAAACACAATTACTTTTTCAAGATTTTTCTGTGGGGTTTCTTTCCAATTTCTTTTCTGCCTGGATGGCATCACTGGAAGTTATGCTTAAATACAGCAGACAGGCTACATCCTTGTAACTGCTGTTCTGCAAAGACAGGTTTAATTTTTTTTCTTCTCTTTCTGTGAGATGGTTTCAAGCAATGAAGCATCAAACTTAGTTTGACTTTGCCCACACTCAAGACAAAAGTTTTGACACCGTACCAAGCTGATTCCCTAAAAATATATTAATTGCAAGTTAATTTACTATTAAGGCATGATGCCCTGACACCTGTGGGATTATCAGGAGATGACCATATTGCTACAGTGCCATTGTTGGGTTACCTAAGAGGCTGGGTTTATTCTGTGCCTGTTTTAATAATGGATATCAAACGCTATGCAGGAGTGAAATGGCCTTCAGTGGAATGGACGGTAGTCGCTGTTTAAGTCTGTGGACTGCAGGTTGCAATCACGGGGGTTGGTTCGGCTGTGGGAGGAGGGCAAGAGACAGGCGAAGGGTCACTGCTGAAACAGCGGCCGAACCCGCTGGAAGCGCCCTCAGGGGCCTGGCCCTTTGGTGACAACACTCCCTTAACGGATAACAGGGCTCGTCGTGCGGACGGGGGAGCGGGACCTCAGGCCGCGCCGCCCCGGCTGCCGCCCGCCCTGCCCCGCAGCGCCGCGGGGTCGGCGGGCCCGGCCTGAGCGCTCCCGCCCGGGCGGCCGCCGCGTCTTCCGGGCAGTGCTCGGAGCGGCGGGGGACGACGCGGCAGAGAGCGAGCCGTGACACAGAGCGGCGGCTCCGCTCCCCGTGCGGGCGGGCAGTGCCGGAGGGAGCCGCGGCGGGGTGCAAGGCTGGGGGGCAGGACAGGCGGCCCCTGCACTGTCCCCTTGGCCGGCGGCGGGGACCCCTGGCAGCGCCCCGTGCGCCTTTAAGGGGCGGCGGGCGGGCGGGCTGGCAGCGGCATTGTTCCCTGACGTCACCGCAGCCTGTGCGGCGGCGGCTGCTCTCAAACTTGCCTTTGTTATTCGGCGCTCCCCGGCTGACACCGCGGCCGCTCGCAAAACGCGGAGCCGGAGCCGCGCCGGAGCGGCGGGACGTGCCGCGCCGCCGGCTGGCCAGGGCCGGTAGGGGGGCGCGCCGCCCGCCCGGGACTCCCCGCGCGGCCGTGTCGGGCGGGCCCCGCTTTGCCCCCGCGCTGGGAGCGGTGGTGGGCGCAGCGTCCGCACGGCCCCTCCGCGCCCCGAGGCGAGCGGGGGGCGGCTGGAGGAGGCACAGGGAGAGCGGCAGGAACAGGGTGTTTGTTCGGTTTTTTTCCTGGGGAAGCCACGGAGGCGTAAATGAGCGGGGCAGGGGCCACCCCAGGGGCACTGCCCTCGGGAGGCGGGCGGGGGGTGCAGCCCCCGCTGCCGCTGGCCTTGCGCAGCCAGCGCGTCCAGCGGCGGGGAAGCCTCGCGGGGCTATCGGCGTGCAGAACCCCGGGAGCGCTCGGTTCCGCCTGCACGCCGCCAAAAAAAAAGAAAAAAAAAATCCTCCCTCCTCTCCGGGCGATCCAACATACCTTTACAGTCCCAATCGTTCTCCTCCTCTAACAACAAGACGAATGTGACCAGCGCGGAGCTACACAGTGCTGTTTAAATTGCTTATCTTAATTGCATAATCTAACAAGCCCCGTTGGAGCAGGGATGAATATATTAGGCTTATTAACAACTCATCATAAAATATTGATTGTCCTGGAAGTGTTTTATCAAGGGGAAGAGAAGTCAAGGGAGATGTTTTTTAGCAGATTGATGCTCGTCAGACAAGGACGGTTCCTTCTTATTTTCTCCCTGGAAATCGCGCTGGATTTCCTGAGAAGCATAGGGGAAAGAAAAAAACCAGCAAAAAAACACACCCTATTGTTAGCGCCGGGGGCCGCGCTCCGGGCGGCGGGGGGGCCGCAGCCTCTGACCGCCCCCCCTCCGTCGGGGCCGCCTCCCCGGCCCGCCCCGCCGCCCACCCGGCTTCCCCGGCTGAGCGGGGACGCCCGGGAGAGCCCCGCTCCTACCTGGGTGGCGGGAGCTCCGGGCTCTGAAAATAACAGCGGCCCCGAGGGTGGCGGTGGTGGCAATAAATGGAGGGGGTGGGAGGATGTCTACAGCGCAGTAGACGGAGCAGCGGGATCTTTCGGCGTCCCCGTGCAATCCCCCTGCCCTCCCGGTAGTTCCTTCCATGCCCGTGAAAATTCTCCCGTGAAGACGACAGAGACAGAGCCACCTCATAGTGGAAAGTGTGTTGGGTCCAGGGTGGGTTTCCCCTGTTTAATAATACAAAAACACTGAAGGGAGTATAGATATTCTCCAGCTTTCAGTTTCCAGAGTGGAAGGGTTTCCAAGTGCCTGGTATTCAGGAAGACTAAAACGAGAATCCCCGCCTTAAAATACACTGTAAGACAATATTTGTATTTTAACTCGTATCTAAGATTTTTAACTTTGTGTGATTTGGGGAGTGTGTGTGTGTGTGTGTGAGGGAGAGAGAGACGGGGGGAGAGGGAGAGGGCGAAGGGAAGAACATCCCTGTAGGAGGCAGCTCCCTTTCAGATAGGAATCTGGGACAGATTTTGCCAGCAGCCACAAAGCATGGCCCTTTGGTAATAGAATAGCCAATGTAATTTGACACTTCAACTTGCTGTGCTCTCTGCTAGTTGATTCACTTACTCACCCACTAACATTGAGCTCCTTTTCACTGTCTGTGGGCAAGGGGGAAAAAGGGGGGGGGGAAGGAAGAAAAAGCGGGGGAGAAGGAAGAAAGGAATAAACAAAATTATATATTTAAAAATACCTAAGTAGAGCTGCAAATCAGTTGGCGAGAGAGGATTTTGCCTGCCTTCTTCCTTATTATTTTGCTGCTGCAAGGCTGCTTTGCAATCCATAGGTAAGTTTCGCGTCTATTTGCGCTCCCTGCTCGCACCTCCCCGTTCGCGGCCGGGCAGGGGTTGCGTCTCGGCGGAGCAGAAACAATGGAGCGGCCACGCTGGGGAAATAGGTGTACAGGGAGAAAAAAGAAATAATACATATTTATTCTGCAAGGGGAGAAAATGTGCGGAGACTTCTTAAAGGGGCAGGCTGTCCCCGCCGAGGGCGCGGGGAGAGGGCGGGCGGGGAGCCGTGGAGCCGGGCCCGGCGGCGGGGAAGCGGCTCTAACCCGGCAATGCCCTTTCCGGGCCGGCCGCGGGGTCGCGGAGGGACCCGGCCCGGGGCGAACTTGGAGCAGCCGCGGCGTGAGGCGAGCGGGCGTCGGAGCCGCCACAAGCACAAAGGGGGCTGCGGGGGCCGGGGCGGTGGCTGCCCTCGGCCGGGGCGAGCGCCGTCGGGGCAGGCTGGAGCCCCGCCGTGGGGCCGGGGTTGCGGCTCGGGGCGTGCGTGCCCGACCGCCCGTGTAGGGCTTGGGAGACGCGTCGGGAAGCTTGCGCCTGTTCTCTGGGGTCCGGGAAGCTTGCCTGGGTGTAAATTCCTTGTGTCTGGGTTTTGAGAGCCAGTTGGGACTGGGGCCTCTCTCGCCAGGCAGGAGGAAGGAGCAGCCCCCCTCCCTCTCTCTCTTTCCCCCTCCCTTCCCCCGGTGCATCTGTCCAGGAAGCCGCCGGGAGGAGGGGAGGGGGCGCGGTGACAGAGGGCCGGGGGTGCCCGGCCCGACCCGACCCAAGCCCGGTCGCCGCTCGCTCGCCTTTGTGCGACGGGGGCGAGTAAACCGCTTCTAGGGGTGGCCGGCGGAGCTGCTCGCGGGGAGAAGGAGAATGGCAGCCAGTTAAAAGACACTTCAGGAATGTAAACATAAAAATAGGAGCCATCCAGCCACGCTCTTGTCGTCCTGTTCCCCCCCACCCCCACCCCGCGCTCGGGATAGCACTCTGCGCTGGCGCGGTAGCGGGGAAGGAGTACGGCAGCCTGAGACAGGGAGAGGAAGTTGTTACTATAATCGGGGTTTTAGACTGTAAACTTTGTTTCGCACGTGTAAAGTTAATTTCGGTGCCGCCTCGGAAGCTGCGATGAGGGACACGGGGCGGCGCCTCGGGGGGGCCCTCCGAGTGCAGCCCCCGTCACCATCTGTACTAAAGGTGGAACCTGCCCGGCGGTGGCAGCGTGACCCCGCACCGCGGCCCAGCCGCTTTTGTCTGGCGTTGCTGAGGTCCCGCTCACCAGCCCCGGCAGCTGCATGCACTGGTGCAAATTGCGACCGCACCGTCAGTTTGTCGAGACCGAAGCGAACTTAGGGCATAGCTCTGCGCTGTCGTCCGATTGTGCGCGGTGTGTATTTTTGTGCTTCAGTTAATAATCTGCAAACGGCTTAATGGCTCTATAGTGTCAGAGGAATTGGTTTTTTTCATTTACTTCAGCAGGCCTGAGTGAAGCTGGTGTTCTGGCTGCTTTTTTCAATGCGTTGACATGAGAGAAGAGGATTTAACTTGGCAGCCTGAACAAATGCTCTATCAAAGGTTTCCTAAGAGACAGTAGGAGTGCTGGAGAGATGAATGACCTGGGGTAGTTTTAGGGTGCTACCTAGGCAAGCTTTCTTTTAAATATGGAATGGCTGTTTAGAGCTCTGAATAAAACTGTGCATCAGAAACACGACAGGCTTATAGAATTTAAAAAGCCAAAAGCGCATTAATGCTGTGGCAAAGCTTTGGCTCCCAGGTCTGGTTGAGTACTTCCAACGCCTTGAAATGCCAAAGCTTTTAAGGAATCTTTAGCAACAGCTTCTCTCTAGCTGTGGAGCGGACCTTGGCCTTGCACACTGGAAGGTTAATGATGCAGCCTCTCCTTCCCAGGCAGGGGAGCATGGACAGCAGGCAGGCGTGAGGGCACTGGGAGGTAACCAAGAGGTGAAGTAAAACCAAGAGGGTAAGAAAAAAAACAAAAGCTCTATGCTGGAATATATAGGTAAAATGTCATGCTGTTGGGAACCTGTTCAAGTTGTGGAACTGAAGCAGTGACATGGAACAGGGGTAACTCAAAGGTATTATCAGCACCAACAGAAAAGTTTCACAGCCAAACACCTTTGGGAGAAGGATCCCTCTGACAAACAGAGCTGGTCTCTGATTTGGAGCTCCATTTCCTTCTCTTGACTGGGGGAAATGTACTATGGCATCAATCTTCTCCTGGCGGGGCCTGGTGCAGGTCTGTGAATGCCAGAAGACTTGCTCTGACCTTTCTCTCTGTTCCAAGTTGAGGATGTTGAAACACCAGCTACCAAACAAAAGAGACATTGAAAGCAAGATCTGCAATGGAGCACGTGTGACTTTGAGGCTAGCTGAGTGCATTTGGTGACTGTTTTCCTCATAGTTTGGGGTGGGGAGGAGAAGAAAGAAAAGGCTGCTTATTTTTACAAAGAGGCTATGGAAAACATGACTTGAAATCCCCTAAGTATCCCATAGTCAAGGACCTTTTTTCTTTTCATCTTTCTAAATGTCTTAAAATGTCTTCATTTCTGCTCTTTTTACAAGTGTGTCTAAAACTGCCACATTAGAAGAGGAGAATTATTTTTCCCCATGGGTGCAAGCAGGACCAGGAATGCTACAGAATCCACTGCATTAAAAAAAGAAAGAAGCTTTAAAAAAAAAGTCTTTAGGATTATGTTTTAAAACAATGAAGAATTTCCTGGGATTGAATTGACAGATTGCGATTTTTATCTTCTCAAGATAACAGTACCTCAGAAGGTGGCCGATTTAAAGATAATTCTGTAAATTGTAATTTAAATTTACTTTCAGCTTTCCAAATTTAAAAAGAATCCCTTGGGACCAGTTGATGTAGGTATCTAACCTACCAATGACATTCATGTCAACATGGACAGATGCTTTTATTGTTTACATTGTTTACAGTCCACAATACCTTAAATAAACGTTGATCATGCTTAGAAACAATAATTGAGTCTGTGGCAAAGGATCAATGAAAACTTTGTTTCAGGCAAGAAGTGAGTTGCTGTGTATATGTACAGAGAGTGTTTTGTGCTCTCTAAGATGAAATAAAACTGTAATCTTAGTATGGCATTCAATTTTGTTTTTAGAATATTTTAAGAAACCCACAAAAGATAATGGATCAGTTTCTGCAACATCTGAAAGATCTTTCCTGATTGCCAGCAGGTACAAAGAGTGGAAAGGAGGCTTTGTAGTACGGTTCCATTGATAACTTTTCTTGGGAGTTGCTTGGCCTTTGCCCCAAATCTCTTCCACTTTTATGGGCTCCAAAGGTTTTCTGTTTGAAAAAAACAACCAACAAACCCCAAACAAAACAAACAAACAAAAACCAAAACCAAACAAAAAGCCCCAAACAAACAAAAACCAAGACCCAAACCCTCATGGATGGCAGTTACATCACTGATACTATAGTTGGAGACAGTGTTGGCTGGTTTTTAGCAACTTGATGTTTGTACTAGCAGCCTCGAAAGCTTGGTTTCTCTCCTGAAAAGGAAGAAAAATAGATCTGAGAAAGTGAAAGGAGGTGAAATTCATTTTGCCTTCCACAACATTGTTGATAGGTTTTTGAATAACAGGGATCCAGCTTTTCTCCAGTCACACAGAAGATAATGGGACTATGAGAAATATAGGTAGTGGCTGTCCAGGAACTCGTGGTGCCTGCCTTGCTGCTTTAACAACGTGGCTGATTGAATGCTGCAGGAGGAGTGAGCTTGGATTGTTATGGCTTTACCTGGGAAGCCAGTTTCTCATAAATAAGTGGAATTGCAGTTAATGCTTGTGGTAACAAATTTGACCACTATGCAATTGGCTGATTTGTTCTCTCCTAGTTAGACCAATTTTTGTGAAATCCTATCCTGCATTACAGCAAAGTGGCGAGAATATTGCTGAAGAGTTTGGAGTTGGGTTATGCTTGTTCTTATCAACTGCTTGTTGTGGGACAAGAAACACAAGCCCTCTTTATCCATTTAGATCTGTTTTATGGGAAAGCACAGTAAACAACACATCAATCCAGACCACCACAGATACACCTCCTGCTCAGATATTGTACTGTTTCTTTCACTCAAGTCATGTCTTCACTCAAAGTGTGTGTAAACTTTCCTGCTGATGACAAGTTGAGGCTGTCAATGGTATTAGAAGTCATTTCAGCTTTAAAATGGTGTCTTTGGCTTAAAAACAAAAGGTTTTGTGATACTGATTTTCCCCCTTCTTATTGAAAAAGCAGAAAATTTTTATGTAGCAATTTTCAATTTCTTTATTTCCATTGGGTTTCGCATGATCATTAGCATTCAGCTTGGCTAATATGAGAATATTTTAAAGGGACTATAGGTTGCAAGTGAAATATCCAGGCAATGAGTTGTAATGGATCTCCACAGATAGACTGTTGGAGGCAGTAGTGTATTATAAGAGTAGGAGATGGTCTTACACTTGTTCCATGTTATTTTTGGTTCTAATAGTTCAACATAGCTTGAAGTCTACATTGCCTGAAAAGATGAGGTTTTTCTGGCTTAAGTGCAGTGCCTCTGTCCTTCCCTTTCTGGAGCAGGGCAGATTTTGTACTATGTATGTAGTAGTAAAACAACATTGTTTTTAGACAGACCAAATCACTAATTTCTTCTCTAAGTGTCAATAGAAATTAAATTACTCCACAAGGGATGACTCATTTTTAAAAGAACTTGACTTTCTGAAAGCTCACATAGGTGATTGCTTGTTCTGGACTATCTGTAGTTTCCTTCAGTTGCTTATACTTTTTAAACCTGTAGCAGAGGACAGAGAAAGTAATTTGTACTCCTGTATTGAATCCTGGAACTGCCAAACAATCTTTTCCTGTGGATGATGGTTGATGCTTTTTAAAATAATGTTTAGGATCTAATGAAATATCTAAGTGCGAAAAGAATCTATCCTCCTTTCCACAAATACTTCAACAGATCCAGCTGGTTGGGATTTTGTCTAGTGCATTAATATTGAGGTTAGTCACATACAAGCTATCACATTAACGTTCTGTTAAGATAAATGTGTGAATTTGTAGCCCTTGGTTGGTAATCCATTTTTTGGCTCTACAGACCAGCTTGGACTTGATTCCCAAAGTGAAGTAGGAAGGTTCCTGGCTCAACACCGGGTAGGGAGGAAGGAGGAAATGAAATTGCACAACATCTGTTAATATGCACAGTGTTACAAACCTGTGGAAATTTCCTACAAATGTGGCTTGGTATTACCTCTACTGCTCATTGGATGGTGGAAACCTGATTTGTAAAACCTTACCATGAGAACATGAGTATCTTTTTCAGTCCTGTGAAACTTAACAGGAGATCCTCTGGCTGCCTGATCCACAGCCAGTTGTGTTATCCTCTCCCTGTAGAGCCATATTCCGGTTTCTTGGTAGTCAGTATTGGCTGCAAGCACAGAGGGACTGTGGTTGGTGTAAGGCGCCTTTTTTTTTTTTTTTTTTTACTCGGGAAGTGCAGCACCACCGTGGGTCTGACTTCAGAAAGAGGAACAGCTCTAACATATAGATAATACATACGTGTTGTCAAAGATAGCATGAGAATGAAAGCCACAGAATTGGTGCGTCTGATAACATCATGCAAAACCTGGATGGAAATTGTTTGCTCTCTTTATTTGGTTTTCTTCAAATCTTGCTTGTTCTTGTGTTCTCAACTCTTTGCCTGGTAACTGGTACATTCTTCTGGTGAGTTAGTTTAGTAGTCAGCTTCGTCTGGATGGCATTAACTAGAGAATACTGACTGGGTGATCTAATGCACAAATATAGTGAAACTGTCTAGTTCATATTGCAGCACTTTGCACTGTGAAATGCTGGTTGCTATCTTTGCTGATTAGGAAAAAACATATGTTTGAGGAGTAGGAGAAATAGCAATACCTTGACAACAAGTCTGTGTTGTCTTTTGGATTTATTTAGGTTTTTATTCCTTTGAGATTTCAGGGCTCTGCTGACTGGCTGGCAAATTGAATGGTATCTGTCTCTCGGAGATTTCTAGATAGTTTCATAACTAATCAGAAAGTCTTATTTATTGGGACTGCTGTGACATAGATGTATGACAGAATAATTGGGGCTTCAATTGGCCATTTAGTTGCAAAAACAGTTCCCTTGATGAGTATCTACTTGTTTCTTTGCTACATTACTGATTCCGTCTGAGAGCAGTGAAGTCTTTTAGACTGCTCTGAAATACAGAGGTATGCATCTCCATCAGTAAATTCTGCAGTGTAGTTTTCTCTTCCCCTCTTGTTTTTGAACACCCATTTCAAAAACAGATGAACTGATCGCATACAGGCTTATTGTGTAAATAATACACAATAATACCACCGTGGGGTGGGGGAGAAATGCAGGGCAATGCCTAGGCTGACACTGCTGGGTAGTAGCTGATACTTGAAAAGGTTTGAAATTGGACTTCTCTGAAAATTGGTCTCACACTGATAAAGGGGGTTTTCCTGCTCACCAAAAGCAAAAATCATTGAGCTTGTAAGATGTTTATATAACTTTGCTTTTGTATGTCAGTCAAACTCAGACCCTTCCCCTGTGCTATTCTCTTGGGCATGGTTGTTCAACTGCCACTTGGTAGATGGGCATCCTCCAGCTCAAAGGTTAGCACCTGCTTATGGTTGTTTTAGAGGTGTGAGGGTGACACATGGGAGGGAGAAATCTCATCATGAGAGAGTTGAGTGATAGGGAGGAGAGAGATTCAAGCTTTTAGTTGCAGGACCTCCCCACCCCTCCAGCTACAGACTCTTTCTTGAGGAAATGAGAGAAAGTTTCCAGCCTGCAGTCCTGCTGCCCTTGTTCCCACTTTGAACAACACTTCTGGTCATGCAGCCAGCAGATGAGGTGCCCCCATAGATGGTTTGAAAATAAGAAATACCTTACATACCTTTACTTTCACATAAAACCTTAGTTTTCCTTAGTGTTGCAAATCTCTCTAAGATTTTGGCTGTTGTAAATGGCAAAAAACCTTACAAACATGAAAAATTTTTTGTAGAATGATTTTGCCTAAAATACATTGCAAAATACAAATTCCTGCTGCTAGAGTATTTTTACTACACGCACTGTCAATTTGTAATTTTAAAGCTATAGAATATTCATAGGTGAATAGAAAATCCATTTGATTATTTCCCTCTGTCCTGTCACTGTATGCCACCCCACCTACAACCCCCTTCCTCAAAAAAAAAAAAAAAAAAGCTTTAAAAAGCAGTTTTAGACACTTTGTTGACACTGTATTCTCGGAAGAGCAGTTTGTTTATGTATCCAAACAGGAAAGAGAGTGAGGTTTATTATGCTGCAGGTTTGCAGGGAGGGAGAAGAATGTTATGGTTGTCAGGCAGTCTACCCAGTCTCTTAGTGTCTTTCTTGTAAATTCTCTGTTTGTTTAACGCTTATAACCCTTTTCCCAGCAGTAGGATCACAGAAGTTAACTTCTTTACGGCTGGTATACAGCTTATGTTGCTCTCTGTTACACCAACTCAAAGTTTTCAAAACTAAGCCTTTTCAAATAAAGCTTTTCTTCCTTTCTCCATTTAGCACAGGTTGATGCACTTTACATTTGATTAATTTTTTTTTTAACTGGAATGCTTGTCTGAAAGGACTACAGGCCAGTAAGCAGTCATCCTGTATATGCTTTTGGGATCCGACTGTCTGTATGCTCAGTTTGCTGTCCTTTAGGTGTTTCACAAAACCTCACTTTTCTGTTTCACAGAAAATCAAGATGCTAAATTGCAGTGGGCACATATGTACGAATGTGGGTAGCAGTTCTGTGACTGAAAAGGTGAACTCAATATGTGTTGCATTATTAAGGCTGTGTTTCTACAAACTAGTGTTCAACTTCATCAGGTTCACAAGTCCCTTCTTTCTTGCTTCTGAGATATCTCACCAGGTGAGACATATCAGAGTGGATTTCAAGCAACTGTCAGTCCTTCTTTTAGAGGTTTGTTTCAGATACTGTATTTGAGTCTTTCCTTGTCTTCTCAAGCGTGAGATCTCTCCAGAAAGTTACACCACTGTTTTAAAAAGTATTCAGTTGCAGTCCACCTGGAGTTTGATACCATTAAAGATGGGAGCTACTAGCTTTCCAAATGGATGCATAGCTTTGGCTCTTGGCACTGTAAAACTCTGCCATCTCGCACATTAAAATCATAACAGTATTATGTAAGGAGAAGTTATTTTGGGTCACTAGCAGAGCCCTCTCAGACTTGGTTAAACCAGCCTTGCAAGCTAAAAACTTGGGCGCACATCCTCTTCTTGCAGCTTTCTGGCCATATAAGCATGTGGGTGGCGAGTCCTTTCCTAGTCATCTGCCCTTGACTTTGCTCAGGCTGTGATGCTGGCTCTGAATCTACTTCTGCCACAGCAATTCATGTGGCCATGGGGAGCCCTCAGAAAGGAAGGGCTTGCGCAGCACTGGCTTTCACTCCCCAGCCCCAGCTGCTTTGAGGCAGGACTGGAAGGAAGGAGAAACTGGACGAGTTCTGTGATCTTGCTGCTCTGGGCTCTGCAGTAGCAAGGGGACAGGAGTTACACGGGAAGGTGGACACCCAGAAGGGCTTCAAACTCCACTAAACCAAGTCCCACCTCTACAGCAGTCTCCTGCTTGTTTATGTGTAACTTGCGAGTCACTGTTTCAGTTGGCCTTGTTATTCTTTACCAAAGGACAAGTGAAACAGCAGCTGTTGGTGTCCAGCAAGAGACAGAGTGCAGAATGAATTGAGGTGAACCTTTGAAATGTTTGTTAATAGCAAATACCTAATCCTGATTTTTAGCAGAGGTACAGCTTGGACATGAAAGATGCAGTACTTGGACTTGTTTGAGTGTTCTAAACTTCCTTTGGAGACCAGTCCTTGCATTCCTAGTCATCCTTGGGTACAAATTGCACATAAAGGGATGGTCATTCAGAGTTTATTTATACTTCAGAAGGAATCAGCATCAGGACAGAAAATAAACATTTTAAAACATTGATGTAGAAATTGCCCTGTCCTCAAGGTCTGTGCAGCAGGGAGTGTGGAGCTTGCTGGACTACATTGCTGGTGGCATTGACTGGAGCTGTGCAGGTTGGGAGAATGGAAAGGCCCCCTGAGGCACAGACCAGATGGTGCTCGGTGCTGCACAGGCTTGGGTGAAGCAGTGGTTCTTTCTGCTAAGTCTTTGCAAAGAGCAGTGCTGTGGACTGTTCCAAGCCTTTTTGATTAGGATGGGTTGTGAAAATATTTGCAGTCATTTTTATTCTATCTGTGTTCATGGCAGATTTTTCTTTATAAAGTAATCAGTTGAGAAGCACATGAGAGGTGCAGAGTCTATAGGGAAGAGGAGGAGGTGGTGGTGACTGCTGCTGAAGAGTTCAGAGCCTGTCTTTGAAGAACTGATTGGGATGGAAACAGATGGGCACCTTAAATTCAGGACTGTGCTACTTGTCTTATCCTTACACAAGGTTGTTTTATGACCAAATGAATACAAAAACATAAACTACATTTAGGATTTATCTGTTGAAGTATCTTTTGTTAACTAACTGGTACTTTGAACATCTATTTTTGAGTTTGGCATGTTTCCTCTTAGCTAACCTAGAGCATAGCTGCTCCCACAGAGCAGTGGTTGGTATGCTGTATTTAGCAACCTTTGGATATCTGCCTTCGGCTCTGCTCTTGACTGTGATGGCTCCTTGCAAGCCTCATGGGACACTGGACGGGTACAGCAAATACAGCTCTTGTCTATTTACCCTGAGTTGGGAGCACTAGGCATATGCAGGTGAACAATGATCTGAAATGAGGAGTAAAGTAGATGATAGTCGGGTTGCTATTGTGTGGCACCCGGGCTCTGCCATGGTGACTAAGACAGCATGATAGTTTCCTTATTGGTCACCATCTGTCTGCTCCTGGCTGGAGCTTCGTGGCTGGCACTCTGCCTTTGGAGCAGGGACCAGCGCCGCCTCCGCACAGCACCCAGTGCTGCGAGTCTTGGGTAAGAAAGGAGCAAAGGTTTGATGCCTAGTAGGTTTCTGGTCACAGATGCATGATAGATTTATTTAATCACTTAAAAAAAACCCAACAAAACAAACAATATTTCTGAGACAGCACTTTCACTGTATTCTAAAAGATTTTGCATCCTAAATGCATGTATAAATTATTTATTCAGTGCATAAACTTTTTGTAAAAACTTTTGTGAAAGTCTTGTACCTAATTTTAGAATAGTGTTTTGAAAATTTCAACAATACTTCAAATGTTTCTAGCAGTTTTATGGTGTCATATGATTTGAAATTTAGATTTAAAACTGTGAATTTGGTCACCCAAAAAGAAACAGCATATCAGCATGGGGTCTTAGTCCTTTTTCTGAAATTGCAGCTATGGCCCTCATTCCTCTTTCTCAGTAAAGAGAAATGTAAATCAAAGTACTTGTAATGTTGCTGGTATCTTGTCCTAGTAATATCTCAGCGTATTAAATCGTAAAATGGAGAAAAAGTACCTATCTCCTATCATATGAAAAATAAAAATATTTTTACAAATATGTATTTGCTCTAGTCATGCCTCTCAGTGTTCATGAATTTATACTTTATTTTGCTGTAGAAATTGGCAGCCAACTTTACCTGAAAGTTTACTGTTTATAGAAGAAACAAAAGACTGGGAAGTCCAGCTCCCATTTTTACTGTTCCACCCAACTTGAAAGTAGTTTGTAGGAAATGAGTGGCAAATGCACATACACCAACCTCTCCTTCCCTATCTTCATTGTTTAATAAGACTAAAACCCCCAAAAGGAACACTGGAGGGGCAGGAATTTTCTGGCAGTTGATCTGTTTGTGTTTTTAACATGGGATATTTTTAGCCTGACATGCAAAAATACGTGCTTTTGTATCCAAAGAGACTGTTGTTTCCATTTATTTTAAAACCCTGGATGAGAAACAAGATGTCAGACTTATTATAATGCAACCCAGTAATTAACATATGTTGGTCTGCTTCTGCCAAGGATTTCTTGTGAGTAATGCAAGTTGCACAAGTAGAGGAGTCAGGTGGTTTGTTGGTAAAGAACCATAGATATATGCTTAAGTGATCAGATCCTAAAGACATCATCTGAGGATAGGATGTGTATCTGTGTTTGAATCTAAGAACAGTTATAGCTTAAATGACTTGTCAGATGTGTTAAGTTTGGATGTGGCGGTGGGGGAAGAAAACAACTTCCCCTCTCTTCCCTTTTGCCAGTAAAACATTTTCTTGTCCAGTATTAAGAAAATGGGGATAATGATTTATGGAAGAAATTTAGTTTTTGGTTGTATGGGGGTTTTGTGTGTGGTGATTGTGCGGGGTGATTTATTTGTCTTTGCTTGGGTTTTTTTGTTGTTAGTTTTCATTTTCCCACTTTCTGAGTGACTGGAATGAGGAATCTCAGGGATGCTTTTACAATAAGGATACTCTGCATATGACTTTGAGACAGTTGTGTGTTGCATTTGCATCAGGTGAGCAGCAGGTAGTTGGATGCAACTTTTCCATTTAGGTGGGCCTTTCACAGCAGAGGAGTGGAGAGACTTAGCTAAACTGAGAATGTTTTCCCAGTGATCAACGTTAACCTATGTAATGCATATATACTGTGTGTACTCTCTATACATCTGTTACGTCCACCCAAGTATGCACATTCTGCAGTCTAATACAGGAAGGGGATCAGGGAGTACAGTAAAAGCTGAAATAAAAAAAAAAAATTAAAAGTTTTAAAATAGAAGTAAGGTCAGCTTTTGCATTGTGGATGACCAATTCAGGCCCATTTTCCAAATATGTGTAATGAGAGGACAAATGGTATATTGTGGATTTAAATAATTAAAATGAATCTTCAGAATAGCTGCAAGGTCATATATTCCTTAACTCTGAAATGTGCTCCAATTACTGTTCTATTTAAAAGGAGATTTTGTTTCTTAGCCTGAAAGCAGGCTGCACACCAACTAATGGTTTGATGTGCACTCAGTGAGCGACTGCACACTTCTGCATGCTTCTCTCAGTGTGACCCCCTCACCTCTGCTGAAGGAACTGGACATGGAGAGCTAATAGGATCAATCAATATCTGTATATATTACAAGTATTAACAACTTACAAATGCCAGAGGTTCTTTGGTACTTTATCACAACAGAGTAAAACCATCATTTTTTTTCCATTTAGAGAGTTTTGTGTTTAATGCGTAGTTTATATTTTGGCACTATCTATTCAGCTATAAATCAAACTTGACTGTGACAGTGATGGCCTTCAGGCTACCTTGTAGTTGTAAATTCACAATTGTTGTTTTTGCCTTGAGTGCTGTTTTCAAGCTGTGCAGTGTTGGATAGTCTTGAATAAAAGAGCTTCCAATATAGAAAGTGGATTTCGGTGCTTATAGTACTGATTAAACTAATTTGATTGCCATCCTTAAAATATTCAGCCACCAGAATCCAGACCTATAGAAAAATTATAAATAATAATGAACTTGTACTCCTTTGCAAAATCTGCCTTTTGGACCCAGTTTAGGGTTCATCCTGGAATCTCAAGCACTGGAAATGCCCTAAATGAACAGAGATGCTGTTATAATCGGTTCGCTTACAGAGCTATAGCTTTAGGTACACATGAAAGTACTATTAGGCTAAGCTCCAGGACTCATTTTTTACTTTCTGTTGCCCTTTCATGCCATGTTAGTTGATGGTAGGTCTAATTCACCCACAGAGTCTGTTTGCCACCCTTTCTCAAAGCAGGGTGGTGCAACCATTAGTCACTAACACTTCTTGTCTGTTTTTCAAATTATTGAGCAACATGTGGCTCCCCAAAAAAGTTAAGTAAGGGCTGCGTTGGGTCAGAACTTCTGTTGTGCAAAATTTTAATGTCTATAAAACACACTGAGATCTTTAAAAGTGAAATTTTTGGATGTGAAATCTGCTTTCCCATCCACTTCTGTTACTCTAAACTGGGCTGATTGAGCAGCTTTTGAGGAGATGCTGGAAGACCTGACTAGTTTAAGGGGAAAATAGCTGGCTGTGAAAAATATGTGGTGAGAAAGATATAGCTGCATTTACAGAAAGTGAAATTGCTGAATTTTTGTTAATATTTATTTTTCATTCAAATGCTTGTTGGATCTATGGGTACTATTTTTATCTTCATTTACTAATCAGCAGGTGTTCATGGGCCTGTTGGACATTCATCCTTTTGAGGCATTTATGATTAAATGTTTCTGGCTGTCATAATTTTGGTTGGTCAAGTTCACATTAATTACTGCTGCACTTTATGCAGTTGTTCTAACATTTAAATACTGCCTGTGAGTAGGTTTGATTAAAATCACGTCTCTAGATGCACACTAAATACCTTTGATACCTCACCTACAAACAACTGTAGAATTGTTGGTGAGAATGACAGCTGCAGGCAATAAATGAGGACAGTAACAGAAGTCTCAGTGCTGGGGAGAGCATCATAAATCATGAGGGGAGAGCAGCGTGTGCACTGACAAATCACTGAGCAGCTGCAAACAGCATTTTCCAGGTAAGAATTATTGCGCTCACTCCTGATAACTGCTCAGAAACCACCTCTTCCGTGTATGTGGGCGACTTCACCCCTGCACGGGTACTCACAGCAGTGTAAGCTGTTGAGCCCTGGTATTTTGCCTGGAAATGGTGTTTTGTGTGGTGTAAGCTACATATTGTACAGCGGACCTTGGTTTTCATCCAAGGTGTTTCAGGTGTGGGTTTTCTCTGTCAGGGAGAATTTCCCATGCTTTTGCTGCTTATGAGTTACTTGATTTAGTTTCTTCAGAGAATTTGGAAAAGTGTTTTTGACAGGTGGAGAGAAGAGGATATATTTGGCTGGTTTTAACTAACTAGCTTTGTTAGCCCTTGCTATGTGGAGTTGAGGGGAGGTGTATGTGCCTTTTTAAAAGCTAAATGGGGAGGAAAAAAAAGGCTGGAATGATGCTGTTTAAGTAAGGGAGATGATAAACTAGTCACCCAGAAAGCATTTTTGCTCTTCTACTGTAAGAGAGATGAACACTGTTTTAATGAAATAATGATGGGAAACAGATTGCAAAAAGTTAGCAACTGAAATGTTTTTTTGAACACTAAAAAATAAGTGTCAAACACATGTCCTATAATGTAATTCTTGCTAAAAGTGTAACATATCAGAGTATGTTTTAAAATGTTGAAGTCTCTTTTTATATATAATTCAACCTTAATCTCTTAGGTTTTGGTTAATAGACTTTAATCTTGATAAATTAAAGGCTTAGAAGCTTTGACGACCAGAAGTAGCTACTTTCTTTAGCCTAGTGAATGTGACACCAATGTCCCGCTCCAGAAAGACACTGCAATTGGCAAACATTTGTAGCTTTCATGTGCCATCTTGGAACGCTGTTTGAATTCAAATACTCTGTTTGTTGTCTGTGATGGAAGAAAAGTTGCCAGCGCAGGTGAGGTGGTTGGGGCTGCAGCATGGGCAGGGCAGCTCCGGCCGAGGTGCAAGGGTACACCCAGCTCTCTGCCTGAGGGAGCACCCAGTGTCAGAACGCAGCAGACTTGTATCTACCAGGAGCCGCGACAAGCATTGCCACGTGTACTGCTGTAGGTGTCATTGCAGTCAAGTGTGTGCCTGGCAATGGTGTCCTTTCCTCCCTGTGAAAGCTATACTTGAGTATCTGCAAGGAGTTGAGATGAGGCTTACAGTTTTGCTGTGCTTATGGTTAGAATGCAGTTGTCTTCTGGTACTTTAAACTCTTTACATAAATCATACAAATAAAACTTTCATTAGAAATGGTCCTTTAAATAGAATCATTGAAATATGAAGTAATGTGTCCCAATTTACATTCTGTTCCCTCCCTGTCACAGCAGGATTTGATCAGTGCATTGAGAAAAGGCTTTTTTGGGATGTTTGTAGTTTTCTTTTGCATGGCTAGTTTTGTTATTGGTTTGTTTTCTTGTTAAGGTTCATTTTTAGCTGATTTAGCTATGATTAATACTACTGTCCATGACAGCCTGGTCTCCACATCAATGAAAGGAACATTAACAGCCCAGCTAGGCTGGTGAGAGGGCCAGGACCTTCCTTTGGGCTCAGCTCAACAGCTTCAGGCTGTGACACTTTTCTCAGGGTCTCCAGGCACCTTCCAGTTTCCCCAGAGAACAAGAAGCTTATTCATGAACTTCATGAGCTTCAGAACACTGCATCAAAACTGGTTTTCCAGGAACACTTTTTTCTTCTCTAGAATGTTCTTCTAATGTTTACAAGTGTATAAGAGAACTTATTTTTCAGAGTTTTTATATTTATGTAACATAGATCATGTGTTCAGATGCAGTCCTGGGAATTTTTTTGTCTGTCTTGTTGAACTGGATACCTCTTACCAGCCTCACTTGATTTAATACTGACCTTGCTGATGCATGGTGCTGACCATTGTGCCATTGGCTGGTAGCATGATTTTTAGAAAATAAGCAGATGTGCAAGCTTTGGTGCTAGCAGTACAACGTGCTGACTCTGGTGTCCCTGGCATGGCTGCAGTCTTGCCCTTTTTCTCTCATCCCCTCTTCCAACAGGAATGACAGAGGGAAAGTTGTGTAGGTACACTGGATCTCATCCTTGCCTCTTCTCAGTGTCTTTCAAAAGAAGAGATAACTTATATGTCCTGGAGGTGGTGCTGACCATGCCGCTAACACTGGGTTGATGGGCATCAGGAAAGATGGAGTGGCATGGAAGCAAGGGGCCATCATTGCACCATGTAGGTGGCTTTAGTATGGGGCAGCATCTTTTATGGTTTCTCTTGTTCACTTCTACAGGCTAGGAATACAGGATCTGTACTGAGCGAGCTGTACCATGATGCCCAGTATGAATATTCTGATCTGTGAGAAAGTTGGGCAGTCCCTGTTTCCATCCTGTGGTTTTGTGCTGTCAGGACTATTTAAGCCTCTCTGTTCCTGCTGCATGTTATTCCCACCCTTATGCTGTGTTAGCATAAATATTTGTGCAGGTGCACAATGAATCAGGCTAGTGAACTGATGAAGATGAAAACAAAAAAAACTCCCACCCTTTTCTGTACAGATTCTTCCTTCTCTCCCTGCTGCCCCCCCCCC
>JAWWLZ010000174.1:11659535-11732401 GCA_035041345.1 Poliocrania exsul | reverse complement strand
CCCTGTGTGGCTGCATCAGTCTCCATGTGAGCACCACATGGGAAGCAGCAGAGGACTCAGAGCTGCATGGCAGGCAGGTTAGAGGTAGAAAAGAGTGCTTTAACTGGCACTTCTGTTTAGGAAAGTCAGATGGATCCACAGCCTCACAATTAGCAGAAACTAATAAGCCCAGCTCATAAATGGATTTGATCAAGTGATTAAAACCACAATATTTTTATTTGCATAAACTTCTGTTCCTATTAGTACCAGAGCATCTGTTGCTGGGGGCAGGTAGATGCTCTCTAAATTAAAAGCTAAATTGTATGTGACCTTCCCAACATGGGGCACCAGTTCTCTGTTTGTACACCCCCTGTAACTGTTCATGAGTCCTGAAAACAAGAACTAAATAAAGGGAGCTTACCTTTGCAGGGCTGTGCCTGTGCACTGCTTCAGCTGATTCCTGCCTAAAGCCCTTTGTCAGTTGTGTTGTCTTGGGAGGCTGGAAGCCTCTCCAGTGATGTGACCTGGAGAAGTAAAGTAATGCTGAAGGGCTCAGTCTCCAGCTATATCTCTAGTCTATGGTTGAGGGCACTGGGGAAGCATGGGAAAGCCAGGGCTACCCACCATATAAAGTAGCCCTTCAGCAGCCTTGTTCCCTCCTCGTGCTGCCTGGTGGTGTCCCAAGGTTGGGATGGGTAGTTTGGGATTGCTGGAGAACCTGAGGCTTTTAAAGCTCCCTGGTACATCCTGCTAAGTGGAAGGTGGTGTGTGGAGTGGCACTGAAACTAGCTGTTCTGAATCGTGCTGGTTAGTTCCCCCATTTTGGACAAAATTCCCCTGATTTGAGGCTCTTAGAAGTGTTTGTAGAAGGTGACTCTGGTTTTCACAGACTAGAAGCCCTAATCTTAGACACCTTTTTGTTTGTTTTTGTTTCCTTTTGGACAAACCATATTTCAACTGAAGGAGATTTCCTTTTCTGTCAAACCAGGTCATGGGAACTTTATGCTGGACAGTCAAGCAGGAGGTAGCACTGAGCTTGATGCCCATGCTACCCTGTGGTTGATGTGGCTAGAGGATTCCTCTGGCACACCTATCTCTGGAGGAAAAAGCTGCGGTGTACTGTCACTAAGTGTGCAGTTAGATCGAAAGCTACAACCTGGAAGGGGGAGCCAGGCTCCGGTTTGGTTTGCAGCGCTAAAGTATTCCTGCTGGCATCTGCTCCTCCCACCCTCCCTGCAGGGAGCCAGCGGCTGGTGGGCGACCTCCTGTTGGTGCCCGCGCAGGGCAGTGCAGGCGGATTCTTTCTGGGAGCTGTGGCCTCCACCTTGGCCAGCTGGCAGCAGCCCCTGGCTCTGTGCCTCTCCTGCTCCCTGCTCAATTTTTGCAGCTTTAGAGACTCGCTTGGGGGCTGAAGCACCGCAGAAGAAGCCGTGCCAAAAGGCTGCCTTTTGTATGTTTTGCTGTCCTGGTGCAATCGGAGCCCTGGTTGGTGACTGGAGCTTCTGGGCACCATGATAATAAACATAACCTTTTTATTAAACTAAGCATGTTGTCTAAACACTAGTTGTGATTTCAAAGTATTTTTCTTTATGTTTAAGGGCGATGGCATGCTGTGTTTCTTAGATCTGTATTTTTAGTGGTGTTCTGTTACTCTGAGTGCGGGGGCTGGAACGAACAGATCAGCCTGCAAGTGGCTGTATCCCCTTGGGAGGGTAGAATAAGTTGCTCTAGCAGGCTTGTGGGTGTGGATGAGTTACAGCTGTGGAGTGCCTCTATAGAATTACATGTTCTGTGTTTATTTTGCACATATTAAAAGATGTTACCTCTCTTCATGCCTGACATGAACGAGGTACTTACAGCCCTGTTGTACACAAATGCATAAACCAGTCATCTTCAGGTTTTGGAGAAAATTTCCTCAAATAAATCAAGTGAGAACCTTAAACAGGACAGTATTTGTGTGGACACTCTTAAGCCATCTCAGTGAAAAACATTCTAATGAAACACTTGCAATATGTGAAGATAACACGTTACATTGTGACCTGGGTCTAGACTTTACAGTGATGTGAACAGATTTTGTGTGGATTGCTGTTTGGGGTGCCACACAGCATAAAGATTTTCATGAAGAAAATTATGCTTAAGTTGGAATACAGCTGGTGTTCTGTACTGCCAACCTTTATTGTAAAATAGCTTTTAATTGCTCCAAATATTTTTTTAATCAAAATTATTTTTAGACCTCAGCAAAAACAGTTACTTTTGCTTGAAAACAGAAGCTGTCAAAACCCTAGTATCTTAATTTTTTCTCCATATTTTGTTTGTATTAAAAACTGAGTTCTTGAAAAATGCTGTTTTTTCATAAAGTCACTGATTTCTTGAAAATGCCTGAAACAAGCCCCTATGCCAGTGCATGCAATTTCTGAGAATTTGATATTTTCAAATAATATGAAGTGAGACATCCAAACATCTCCAAATTCTTTCAAGTTTTTCAAGTTTATAGACTGATTCTAAAAATCAAGGGCATAGATTAATTTTTGCAGGGGTTTTGCTTTTTCATTTTGTGATAGGTTCTTTTAATTATATTCCAAACAAATTACCATACTGAAATCTTTGTGTGTCAAGATATTAAGAGTAACACAGCATAAGCCTCTTCTATTAATATTCATTGTGGTATTTCATAATGGTATCTGTTGAGCAGCACTGATTGAATTTAGAGAAATTGTATTGTTTAAAATCGCTTTCATTCATATATTAAACTCTCATCGCATAGTATTGAAATCAGTTTGTATACAGACGTTTGGTTTTGCTTCTCTAGCCTTATCCTAGTCAAGAGGCTGTTTGCATCCATTAATGCCATGTTGGGGAAATTTGCACTCAAATTTGATGGGATGCGGTATTCTGCTAGCTGCAAGAACTGTACAGATTTCAGAAATTATTGGTGAGACTTCAGTGTATTACAAATTAAAAAAAGTTATAGAAGATGTTACTTATGTTGAAGTACAAAATAAATACTGAATTTTCTTTTAAAGAGAAAATTGTTTAGGGGATTTTGACTGTTAGTGAATCATTCTGCCAGGCTTTGTGGCTTTAAAGTGAGAATACACATACTTTAAAACATTTAATTTTTTTTCTGTCCTATTTCACTATCTAAGGCTCTACACAGAGGAAACAGGCAGATGAGGTGATCTATAGAAGGAAATACTTAAAAGTAGTGAGGCACAAGTGCTATCAAACACATAAACTTCTAAAAGTAACGATCATTTTAACATCATCAACTTACTGGTTTTAAGTGTTTCTTGTAACTGATGCCAGACAAGAAAGAGGCAAATATACTGTTTAAACTGGTTGAGCATTGTTGCAATACTGGAAGTTGACCTGCATGCAGCAATTTATTTTTTCCCCCCTCTCTTGCCCTGTATTGGTGGGGAAGCTCTAGGGCAGGATGAGCCTTGCTTTCTGGGAGCCAAGTGCTGTGCCCTACTTCGGGGATCCAAGAAGGGAATACTGCTAGTCACATTCATAAAACATTTTGTATCTTTCCAAATTTTAGTCATAGTTAATCAAACATGGGTTAGACTAGTAAAAAGTTTCAGGGGTTTGGGTTTTTGTTTTTAATCCTGAAACTTGTAAACGTCCCTGCCTGCACAGGTCAAGGGTTTATCTGTAGGTACACCACTGAGGTGTGGGAGCTGCCTCATTACTAACTCTTATATGAGTAACTCCTATGTAAGTTTTTGTAGTAAGAGAACAAAATGGATTTACAGCATCCATTTAGTACCTGCTCAAATTAATCTGCATGAGATTTCAAAACATGTATAGTTGAATATTCAAGTTTCAGTCTAGTTCTTCAACAGTGTGTTTGCAGAACACTAACCACTTAAAAGCAGCTTTGGGGTTTAGGTTTTGGATTTCTGTTGTTGGTCTTGCTCTGTTAGCAAGCCAGGCAATGCAGGACAGGGATAATGCATGAAACTGAGAAAGCAGCTCATTTCACTGGCCCCAGCCGCTCAAGAACTAGGTGATGTACTGAGCACAAGGGAGGAAAATCAAAGTTTAGATCCTGTGAATATTGATATATGTAGTTAAGGTTAGACATAAAAGTGTTTTTTTTAAACTTATACTAACTTCTTGGACATAAAATTAATCATGTGTGTAAATATTTGCAATCTGGATCCTATTTCAGATTTTTAAAGTATTTAAAGTCCTTTCCAAAATAATTTTTTAATACTTCAAGGCCTCATGCCACAACAAGATGTGTTCAGAGAATGCAAACCCAGCTACACAGTAACTCCTTCCTTCAGCAGCAGGCAAGGTAACAGCTGGCTTATTGACCTGCAGGATAACTGTCTACATGTTTGGGCGCTCTCTGGCAAGAGTTAAGTGTTCAGATAGAGGGCAGGAGGCTTGGCTTTGGGTCACTGAACTCCATGCTGCGGTTGTCTGATTCAGCTAATTCTTCCCTTCCAGACTTCTCAAGTAACTTAGAACAGAGTGCTTAGACTCCAAGTGCCTGCATGTCCCAATAATAAAACAGGGTTAATTATGCAATCTTCCATCTCTTGCCTGGATGTCTCTAGCTGGTATGCAGAAGCTAGTTTTACAGTGAGATCTCTGGTAGTACAGATGTTCAGCTACCTGGAATTGGGAAGGATTTCATTTTTGTAGGCTCTCAAAAGCTCAGCATGTATCAGTCTTTGTCTTGAGAGCTGTGGTTTTTACTTATTTTATTAGCTCCTGGTGTGAACGAAGTGATGTTATCCTAGCAACCTGCTGTCTTCATTTGGGCTTTAGGCGTATTTTCTGTGTGTGTATACGTATATATTTTCTTAGTAGTGAGTGACTGAAAACATGTGCAAGCCAGCCATGTGCTGATGTTGCACTGACTCCAGCTCTCATCCACCCGCCCACTTTCCTTCCTTCCTTCCTTGGAGAGCTGGCAAACAAATTACAACCTCAACGTGTATGCTGCTTAGGCAACGGCCCGCTGGGGAAATGGATGGGGGAGAACATTTGGATGCCAGATCGGTGTCTCATTAGGCGTTTCTTAGTGTATTTTACAAGTCTGCAGACAAACAGTAGTTAAGACTCAGATGGAAAAAAATTTATATGCTCCCTGCAGGAAAGCAGGGGGCTGGGGAGTCTGCTGGGGATTGCAGGGGTGTTGCTGCTGCACCCAGGCAAGTCCCACATGGCCATTCAAAGATTCAGTAATGTGTCCTGAAAGCTGATGGATGGGAGAGGGTCGGTGGGCTTCCTAATGACAGATTGCAAAATGCCAGAGTAATTCACTGCTTTCTGTTTAGACAAGGTCCTGCACAAAATGTTGGGATGTGTGTGTGGTACCAGAATTTTCATTCTGGGCTGAACCTGCCCCAGACTTGCTCAATGAATGATAATTTGCAAAGTCATGTGGCTGAATCAGATGACTTCAAATGTGTTTTTAAGTGAGGGTTAAAGGAAACATTAAGCTTATGTTTCCTTGTTGCTGTCATTGCTGTTTAACCGTATTAGAGTCTTAATGGTAATGTTTTCCTTTCTTTTTCACAAACAAGATGACCTTGGCAGTTAATGACCTGCTTACAGTCTTCGGCATGGCTCTGCTTGGGAGGGGGCATTCATCATATTTATTCAGTAATTTCACATTACAGAAGGAGGTGTGCTCAGCACTGGCTGTGAGGAGGCAGCGAGTGAAGCAGCCTAAAGAGATCTGGCATCTAGGAGAAGGAAGAATATAACCCCATTTCTGAGGGAGTTTCCCCCTCAGTATGTATGCAGAAGGATCCAGAATGTAGAAAACAGGATGCAGAAGCTGGGGGCGGGGGGGGAAGAAGGCCATGGTGAAGGCTGGTTTTGTGTTGGTCTGTGTTGCAGTGGTGGTGACAGCAACAACCCAGCTGCCTGTTGCTGTGGAGGTAGGGAAAAGCAGCTGGTCCCTCACCAGAGCACTTGGGTACTTTTTTGCCAGGCAGCTGGAAGCTGAATGGCTTCACTTCAGCAGAGGAGAACTTACCCTTCAGCACCTGTATAACTGCACTGTGCAGACCACCCTGCAGCAGCAGGGGACTGATGGGGTGGGGAGGGCACATGGGCCAGCAACCCTGCCTCATCTGCCCTTCAGCAGAGAAATGGTTAAGCATGGCTGTACGACTTCTGTATATCAAAAAAGCCTTAAATAAATGGTACCAGGCCTTCCTGACCCACAGTGCACTTGCTGGCCAGAGAAATGTTGAGCGTGCTTGGTCTCTGCATACTTGGCACCATGCTCTGCCCCTGTGTATTGCAGCTGTGGTGCTGCAGTCAGAAACTTAATGAATAAAACCAAAGCTCAAAACTCTTAGAGCTAAGTTTTGTGGTGGTGTTTTTTGAGGGGAGATTGGGATAATGAGTTGTCTTTTTTTAATCTGGAGTAACCATTGAAAGGTGTGTTACATGTGAATTGCTGCTTTGGTAATCTTAAAATGGTGCTTTGGAAAGAATTTCTGACTTTAGAGCGATGAATCTGTTTTTTAAATTGCTCTGTTGTTTTTCCTTGGTGTTGACTGTTAGGGAGGCCCAGGCAGTGGAGGGCTTCTGTTATGGGTGCTGTGGCCACTGAGAGGACAGCAGGGAGGCAGCCACCATGTGAGCAGTAATTTTATTTATGTTGGTCTCCTTTCAAACTGTCACAATAAATCTATTTTCCTTGGCACTTTGTAAATCATTATATAGGATTAGGCTTTTTACCAGCTTTTAAGAATTCTGCAGTCATTTTAAGGAGTTTCTCCTTCCCTGGCTTAGCCATGCGATTCCTATTCTTGATGGTATTCCTCGCTACTTAAATAATGCCGAGCCTGATTAGGAGGAAATGGTCTTTGGAAGGCAACCGACATTTTCTAAAGCACTGTTCCACAAAGGAGACTTTGAACTGTGCTAAGGCTTTAAAAGTTAAATAATATTTTGAATGTGAGTTCTAATGTTTTCCTATTGTCATGGGAGACTTGGATCGAGTCCCAGGATTGTGGTTAACTTTGCCTCCACGCTTAGGCCTTATTTATTACCACTGAGGAGATGAACTTTAGCTACTTCACCTCTCTTTTTTTTTCTTTCTATTTTTCTTTTTTTTTTTTTAACTCTTAAAATGAGACTTTTTTTTTAATAGCTTAAAGTTTCCTTATTTTTCTTTAATGGAGGATTGAGGAGGATGAGCCATGTCTTGGAAGTGCCAGGGGCTGTGGCAAGGCTGCTGTGCCCCAGGGCACCTCATGTCCCTCTGAGCCTTGTGGTGAGGGTGTGAGGCTCCGTGCAGCACCTCTGGAATGAAAGCAGTGGAAGTAATTAAAAAAGCCATGTGGAAGGATCAGGAGGAGAGCTGTGCACTCCCGAGGCACGGACAGCTGAGCCGCCTCCCCATGTACTGGTGCCGGTGTCTTGGCGCTGTCCTGGCCAGGGCTGAGCACAGTGACTGTGGGGAGGTGCGGGGGGGTGTGAGCAGCCCTGCGTTTCCCCTGTGAAGTGGAACAGCAGAAAGGTCCCTTCTGACCCAAACCCTTCCATTACTCCATGAGCTTCGGCCGAGGGGGGCCTCTGTCAGGGGATGCAGCTCAGGCTTGTGGCTCTCACAAACGAGTCCATTTTCATACAAGGGCCTCCTGCAGCCACAGCAAAGGAATGGTTTTCATAGAACAAGATTGTTTTAGGAAATAAAGTTAATACTTCAAGGGCATTTATGCACTTACTAAGCTCTCAGAAAGCTGCATGAGCTATGATAATAAAATTTGCCATGCTGTTACATGCTGGTCAAATCATGGACTTCATTGTTAGGCATGGGTTTTTCCTGGTGTCATTCTCCCCTGGGGATTTATTTGGCGTGAGGTATGATTTATTTAGCATCACGTAAACTGTGTGCAGTAGTCATGAACCCTTGCTTTGAGGACGTGGGGTCTAGGGCTGCTGTTGGTCAGTGCAGTCTCCCAGGGCCCATCTTCCGTTACTGTGTACTTCCCACCCATTCCCAGGAGCCTAATTATTAATATAATAATATGTAATAATGGCTTATCAGAACAGATTATATTAGTGTAACTTGTTTTTACCGTAAGGCAGTGTACATTAAAAGCATTTGTTGGTTTAAGTTGAAAGCTAGTTATGTTTCTCTGCTGAGTAAATACTGCTTTCCAGCTTCCAAAAGGACAGAAACACCTTTATATTTAACAATATTCAGCATCTGCTAAAAGCAAAAGAAAGGTGGTTTTGTAAGTTGCATATTTTGGCCCTGGTAAAAAATGTAATAAATGAAGCACAAGGAGAGGAAAGGGAAGAACCTAATCAGATGCTAAAGAGACTTCATGAATATTAAGTACTTTCCAGTTAAGCAGTCTTTTTAATAATCTGCAACATTAATAGCAGTATGACTACCTGCATCTACACCAGCTGTATGAGAGAGATAAAAGTCCCAGTTCAACATGATTTTTATCAGCTTGCTCATGCTAGTGTTCAGCCTACAGAAGTAGTCAATTTGCTTCATGAAAAAGCTTCCTAACAAACAGGACTAGCTGTATGCACAAATAAACAGTGTAAGTGTTGCTTGGTTCTTGATCTAGAAAATAATGGAGTAACTGATGGTAGTTTAAATACTTCAGGGTGTTTGTTCCCTTCCCTCTGAAGGTGTTCAACCTTAGTGCTGAGAGTTCTACTTAGTGATTAAAGAATAAACCTGTAAATGCATGTAGAGTATTTTCTGGTAACTAATTATAGAAACTGTTTGTTCCCAAGTTAATGAATTCTCAATTAGTTTCTTACATTCAGTTTGTTACATATATTGCAAAAAGATGATTGTGTTTTATTTTGGTTTTTCTAATGTGTGTTTATAAATGTAAACTGTACCAGTAATTAAAAAGATTTGGTTGTGACTGTCCTCTAAACTGTTTGTGGATATTTAAATTTATGCTCGTTGCCATCAGGAAGATATTTGGAAAGTTCTGCTTCCTCAAATGAGTTGTATTTTTCTGAGTGGTTTTCTCATTCTTTTGGATATCTCAAAAGGTAATTCTAATGGAGTATCTGCTATATTTTATGCCAGATGCAAGTATGGGTTGAAATTATTAGACATAATTAAGTAGATTATTAGATAGCCCTTGAAAAACACCACCAAAACACAACAACAAAAAACCCAACAGACACTAAATCTCCTGCTTTCGGCTTGTCTGTTCAATTTCCTGCTCAGAAGGGCCGGTCTGCTCTGTCCCTTCCTCCGACATTTCTGCTCCTGTTTGGGAGCTGCTGAACTGTTTGCTGTACTGAAGAGAACCAGGACCCATTTCATTTGCCCTTCACATTTGTAAGGTGTTAATTGTAGCAGAACTGTCCCACTGACATGTGTGAGGTGGGACGTGTGGAGCATGGCTCTACCTCTAAACTTCTGAAACAGCACAGTTAAGACTGGGATCCATTTTAGGTGATACCATAATTAATACAGGTAATGCTTCTGTCCAGATGTGTTCACTGTTTGCTTAGGTAACAGAGCCTGACTTTGTGCATGTTCTTCAACAGTGAATAACGTTCTATGCCTCTGAAAGAGTGGACTGCAAGAAAACAGGAAAGAAAAATGGACCAGCATTTTCTACCTCTTATTTGTGTAAGCGGTGGGCTGTGTTACACATCTGGAAGCAGCTTGCTGCTCTCTATGCATTTGCTAGTGATTAGCCTTTTTTCTGTAGTGCTTGTAATTTGAGATCTTGCTTTGGAGTTAGACAAGAGTTTCTATAGAAGCAGATACAGTACTTTTTTCTGTAGCAGGTTTTTTAAAGCACTCATAGATTGGTTTGAAAATCTACCACCTCTAATAACTCAAATTCATTTCTTATAAAATTCACAATCACTAAATTGCTGTTGTCAAGTTAAAAAGGTAAATGGGAAAGGATTTCCTTCTGCAGTAGCTCTTGTTTGTTCCATCTGATATATTTCTCTTCTCACTATGCTGCAGACCTTGTCTATCCAAGAAGTAAACCACTGTTAGTACAAGTGCTTAAAAATATTTTTTTCATGACCTTTGGAAAAGTTGAAGTTGAGAGATTAAAAATAGAGAAGGAAAACTCTTATTGTTGGTTGAGGGTTTTGTTGTTGTTGGGGTTTTTTTTCTTTCTATCTTTTTGGTTTGGTTTGTTGGGGTTTTTTTTGGTTGGTTTTTTGTTTTGTTTTTTAAGTGAGAGATGTAGAACCCTGAAACCATGACAGCATTTGTGTTCTTGTTCAAACCTAAGAAGTGACTACAAGAGTTCTCTGCTAGGTGTCATAGCCAGGTTTTCTAAAAGAAAAAAAAAAAGTTATAGTAACTTGGGGAACTTCTGGGAATAGATGCTGGATATTTCATGGAGATCCTTTCCCAACTAATACTGGAAATTTCAAATTATGTATCTATTTAAAATATTTAGTTATTATTCAAAGAAGTCCCTACAAGCTTGATTTGTTGTATTACATCTTTTTAGTATCTGTGATAGTGATTTGTTTAAGTGAAGAAAGCTTTCTAGGATGAAAAGGGCAGACCTAAAGTGGGGTATTTGCTGCAAAGAAAATATGTCCTCTTCCTCTTACCTGTGGAAACTATTTCGGTCTATATGGAAATATATTGTATACTGTCTCTGCTTCTCACCATCTGCCACTGCCCTGGGGTGATTTTTATCTAGTGTCAATGATAAGGATTTAGAAGGCTTCAGAAATTGCCCTTTTTTTCTCTTTTTTTATTTTTGTTGGTTGGTTGGATTGGCTTTTTGTTGTGTTTTGTGTTGTGTTTTTGGTTTTTTGGTTTTTTGTTGTTTGTTTTTTTTTCTTTGGCAGGGAGAGCTGATGATATTGTGTGTCTGTCTGTAGCTTTCCTGGCCAAAACAGTGAATATTAGTGCTGCACTGTTTATTGCTCTGTGTGTAAGCCCTTTTAGTTATGGACCAATAACTCATGGGATACACACTGGTGTCTGAGTGATTTGGAGCTCTCCTGGAGGGAGGATGGAGTGGCATGAAGCTGTGGTAACCATCTTTTGCCCTAGCATTTTGTGCATCAGCTGTGTAGCATTTTTAGTTATTGCTAAAATTTGTGGTAGGAAGCTGCCTGAAATGAAATGTGAGGAACTCTGTTTAATAATAAAATCAATTGGACTGTTTCCCCAGTAATTCTGGAGACTGATGCATCATTAATGTTGGTAATACAGTGGCTGTCAGATCACAAACTTCTCAATAAATGTGCAGCTGGCAGGCTTTGATGGAAATCGGAGGCAAGCAGAGAATGAGATTTAGGGCTTTGATATATGGGGTGTCAGCCATGTGATGAAGTTTTTATCAATTTCTGTCACTTCTGTCTCTTATGTTCACTACATATGTGGTCTTCCTTGCAGTTTCTGGTGGTGACTGAAATGATAGCTGTGCCTTTTTAATGTTCAGTAATAGAGATAGAGGTTAAAAGAAGAGCCAAGTTCACTGTAAAATACGTTGTTCTGAATATGGTGGCATCACATCAGAAGTGTAACACAGTGATCAGTTGTTATACAGTTAGTGATGCATTAGTCAAGATAATACTTCAGATGGAAACTGGAAGCAGAACTAGTCATCAAGGAACTTGCCCAAATACAACAGCAATTCACTTGTTTATTGTCCTGATTAACTACCTGTACTGGGGAGGTATCAGAAGAACCAGTTGAGTGGCTTTTCCAGGCCTTCTGTCTCTGGGGTTTTTTCATGTTTTTGTTTTAAACTGCTTAGTAAATGAGGATTTCTCCATATCTTTAGATTAACCCAGTTGAAAGACTTCCTAGTGCAGTTACTTAAATCAAATGGGGATATTGCAAAACCCCATCAATACTGATTTAGATCAGAATTATATAAACAGCTGGAAAGTGACACAAATATCTGCAACATAAAGGAAAAATAAACCAACTAGTTTGCTAAGAGTAAATACTGATAAGGACGTTTGAATTTGAACACTGTACACTTTTGTGTTGTGTGGAACACAAGTTTTCACCATGGGCTACACTGATTTACATGTTCACAAAGCTGGGATGTGATTTTTTTTCTCTCTGCACTCTTAACACAAAATGAGGTTTCTCAAAACACAAAACAAGCCCTTGCCCATTATAAGGATAAGTTTATGACTTTGTATCACATTAGCAGTAGCTTTGGATGGCTCTTGGCCAGAGTTGGTGGAGATAGTTTCCCAGTTGTAGCTCCTTGCAAGCCATGTAGGACCAGGTTGTGCACTTTGAGCTGTGCTGTTGCAGGGGAGGTCGTGCCCCCTTGTACAGAGGTGTTAGTTTCTCATCTTAGCAGATTTTTGGGGAAAATGGTTTTCTTGTTTGGATTTTTGATATGAAAAAAGTGACTGTGCAGATGCTTTACACATAAACCTCAAAAGCGTAATGATTTGTCACTTGTCCTAACTTCACAGATTATTCCAGTGAGGATGAAACTGGTACTTCTCCTGTGTGAAATCCCATGGAAATTTTTAGTAATGTAATCCTGCATAAAATATATTACAGGAGTTTAGTTAAAAGAAACACCCTTTAAAAAATTGATAGGCTAATTCTCTGTGGGCAGATATCAGAATTAGAGGAATTTTTTTCAGCATAACCCAGCACTTTTTCAATAGTCTGGATTTGGCTAATGCATTACCTGTACTCCTGTAGTTGCTGCAGTTTCAGCTACAATGATTCTTTGAGTTATGATCAACAAACAAAAGTTCAAACAAAAGGGTTTGGCCCATTTTGCCCCCTTGGGATTTCTTGCATCTGTACAGAAGCAGTTCCTTTTTTTACTTGAACATCTGCAGAGAAGTGCCATGCACACAAAACCAGGAGCAAAATATTTTTTTATCCCTTCTTCAATTATATGAATAAAGTGAGTAATATGCAGAGTGTTTCCAGGGAAGATTTTAAGTCCCGTTCTAAGTACTTCACTCAATGTATCTTTAAATCCTCCTGTGGTCCTAAATCTGTCCCTGCTTTCCTTGGAGCCTTAGAACTGGTGGCTGTGTTTACAAAGAAAGGTACAATGCAAGCCCAAGCTTTTCTTGCAGATACATGCATGTGGCTGATTTGCTGCTATGTTTTTTAAACATCATTGCTGTTTACATGTTGGTGCCTCCCCTTGTCCTACTCATTGACACCTGTCTCCTTCCTTAGTTCATGTTAACTGTATCCATCTATAGAGGAGTGTGTGTGTATAGTAATTCTATGTATTTGTATTCTATATACTATGTAATAGTCTACTTGTTACATATTTGAATTTCATAAAAGTATACTGTCAGAGGCTCTTTGGCATAATATGATTTTAAATACTTTTTCTCTCTTTTTCTCTAACTTTTCAGTTTTTCTCTACACTTTTATCTTCTGCAGAGGGCCAGCATTTCAGGCTTTGCTTCTGTGCTTTTGATTAGAGAACTGTAAGTACATGTTATATGTTTTAACATGTGTAAAATTGCCTGAATAGATCTCATTCTACATTGACTATATAGAGGAGCTGTTCTGAACTTGCACATAAGTTTCTAGGACTCAGAGTTGAAGAAGGTTTTTTTTGTGAGGTTTTTTTTTGTGCTGAAAGCCAAGCTAGCCTTTTATGGGTTAAACAGGGTTGTTTGTGTATGGATAGACAATACTCATTTTAGCAAAAAGACTCTGCATCTGGCACATGCTCTCATAGGCAGTTGAAATCATGAGAAATAGCTGGTAATGTCAAGTAGAATAGTTGATAAAGTTATTAAATTATGTAGCATTGTCTAATCTGCTCACACAGCTTTTCCTTTTACAGGTGACAAACTAATATGCCATCAGACTTGACAACCCTCTTAGTTTATTGTAGAAACTTGACACAAACTGTCGTTCATGTGCTCTAGAAGTGATGTGTTTCAGATAACAGGAAATACGTTTCTCTGGCACCTTGTAAACCCTGCAGTTGGCTGAGTGTTATATGAAAGAAAGCAGGGATTCCTCTTTATAATAGCAAATTCAGCTTAGACTGAATGTATGTGCTTGTCCTCTTGCTTTGCTTTTGTGGGAGCTTGTAGAACTGTTCTTTTAAAATTAGTGATTTGATTAGAAGATAGCTGGAAAGTCATTGTATGCAGTCTGTTGCAGAGGTGTACACCCAGAGCATGTGAAATTACGCCTCAGCATGGCATGATAATTTCAGTGTCTCGGCTAAATCTCTGGCCTGTACAATACCTGAAGTGGATGTTTAAGGCATGCCAGAGCAATAAACAGGAGCTCAGTTTGTAATGGTTATAGGTTTCAGTTTCTCAGTGTGTGATATGAAGGGTGGGTTGAGTATCATCCCTCTTTGGTAGGTCTAATGAGGGGTGATGCAGAGAATGCATCTCTGTGCTTCGGCCTGTGTTTGTTTGGTTACTTCTATCAATATCAATGTGCATGTGGTTTCCTTTCTGGAAACACTGCATGTGGTGCCAAGCGCTGTGATGGTTTTAGACTGAAGAACATGTGTCTGTTCAGGTAGCTTCCACCAGTCACACCTTGGAAAGAAACCTCTCTTCAAAAGCAAAGTGCTTTGCCCCTTCACTGACCTACTGCTACACTGAGATAGTACCAATCAGTAGAGAACATCCTTGCGTCTTAAAATGTACCCGAGTCTAATTGCTCAGACTAGTGTAATTTTGAAGCTGCTTTCCATATAGTTACTGTTGACAGAAGATGAGAGTATATAATGTGAATACCAAGTTTTCTATTCCATTGGGTTGAGTGCATTTTCTTCCAGTGAGACAGCCCCAGCAATAGACCTATCATGTAAAGAAAACAAAACTTGCTCCAACAGAACATTTGTTTCACCCTCTTTTTAATTTGGCTGCACTATTCTGTAAACTGCAATTAATTAGAAACCAGGTATAAAAATAAAGAGCAACTCTGTTCTATTTTACTTTGTGTAGTTGTCAAGTGCAGCATCTAAGAAAAGCAGTTAGAATGAACAATTTAGAATTTAAATGTTTTTTTCTCCTTTTCTAAGCCCAAAGGCCAACCTGTACATAGAATTCTGAAAGGACTGGGTATTGTTTTCCCAAATTCTCTTTGGGAAAGATGACTTTCATCACTTGAATAAGCTGAGCTGCTTTATTTTCATCTGTTTGCTGTCTGGTGCATTGTCATAAGATGATCTGATGTTTGAAATTTCTCCATACTTCTCTACTTGTAATAAAATTTTGCCAAAAGTACTGATCCAGATCAGCAAGAACATGCCACATCTGTGAAGTATCAGACATGATAAAAATTAGTTTTAACACATAGGATCAGGGCCATTAAGATTCCAAACTAATTAGAGACTGAATTAGCCTTGAATTACAACGAATTTTCATATCTTTTTTTTTGAGATGGAAAGACAAAATGGTAACAAGCAAAGAGATGGCACTTTGAAAAGTTCAGATTTCCCCAAAAAGGAGACTGGCTGGAATGAGATGAAATTGCTTTTGTCTTGTTTCTCTTTTCAAAGTGTATCATGTATGATTGTTCTTGGAACTTAGCTTTAGTGGGAGTTTTTTTAAGTGTTTCAGGAATGAGCAACACTGTTACGTTATCATTGTTGATGAGCAGAAGATAACACTTAGTTTTATAAATTGTTTCACTGAACATACTGGCACTGCACAATGATACTGTTGCCCTCTAGCCACTGTGTGCTCCCATACCGTATATTTAAAAAAAAAAGAAAAAAAAAAGAAAAAAAAAAAGAAAAACACAACACCAAAGTGTACAAACTGTATTTTGAGAAGTCTTTGAGGAGTGCATTCAGGGTGTTTCAGTTACAGGCTTCAGAAGATATATTGGGCAAAAGTTTGATTTGCGTCTTTAATAAGGCTTATTGTGGTACTAAACCAGTAAAGCTTATGTAACTTATCCCAAACCTGCTTAGAATAATTTAGTTGGTTGATTGGACTTATTTCTTCTCCTCACAGATTGCAGTTTTTTGTTGAGTGGGAAGAGCAAAGTATGTATTGTTGCCTTAGAGCATTTGTTTTGAGATAAAGCCTCAATATCAAATCCTTGTGGATGTCTGTTCTTTTCAAAAACATTTTCCCATTAACTCAGTTGGATCAATTCTTGAATGGTGTCCTCTAAAAAGAGAGAACAGAGCATTTTGCTTACTCTAAAAACTAAGTATGTAGAAAAAAACTCAGTGTATATTCAGGTTTGGTTTTTGTGACTATTAATTCAGCCAGTTTTGACTCAAATTTTAACTCTGCTTGTGCTCAAGTTGAGTCAAGCACATGTTAATTTTGCCATTATTTAGAAAAAGTGCTTACATTGACCATATGCTTAAATATCATCAGCTGCTGAGTTAAACTCTGCCATCAGGTGTTCTGCTGGCTTGCTTTATTGCAGCCTCTGTACCTCCTAACAGGAGGTGGGTATAGGAATATCTTTGGTGGTATAAGAATTTTAGAAGTAGAGCAGAAGTTTGCAAGTGTATCATGCTGTCTCATTTTGGCCTTGATGGAAGCCAGTGAACTTGGTCTGCAGTTCTACATTCTTCATGAAGTAAGTTAATTGCTGGTGGAAGTATCAGAGCACTATAGAACTCAATATTGAAGTTTTAAAGAGCCCTATAAAAATCTTGCTAAATGTACCACTTGCTGTAGTTTTCCTCAAATATTTGCCCAGATGTTTTTTTAGAAGAGCTAAAGGTTTAAATTGTAATTTCAAGTGTTTTCCTCTGACCTATGCAAGTTCTGCATGTTAGTAAGAAATTATTATTTAGTTTTTTAACTTGGCACAGTTTTACCTTGGAGCTCAAGTGTGAGAAGAGAAAGGAAGCTAGAATATTTTGCTAGTTTAGCCCAATATAAAATTAAGGTGCAGAGAGCTAAGTACAAACAGCTGCTGACTATGATAAGGGGTACTTAGTGTATGTTGCTTTAATAATTTTAAAGTTAGAAAATATGTTGATGAGTATCTTGAGCAAGATTAATTTATGTAACCTGTTGTAACTTGTAAGAGGCCTTGAGATATATACCTAGTAAGTATTGGTGGTTTGTAGCCGAGTTGGTTGTGCAGACAAATGCTATCTGACTGTTACTGTTAAGCTTGTTTTAACCTTCAGAGAACTTTTTAGGAAAGAAAGATAATGCAAAAGCTGTCTGGCAGAAACTCAAGAGCTGAAGTCTGGTGGTCTGCTTACAGGTGCTGTTTACGGTGAAAAGATGGGGTGGGGTTGTTTGGGTTTTTTTTGTTTGTTTCATTGTTGATTTGTGGGAGCTTTTTGTTTGGTTTTATTTACTATATATATTCTTCAGCTATTGTTCCACCCAGCAAAGCATTTCAGTGAATGCTTAGTTGTGTGGCTGTCCCTTCATTTCAGGGTGTACCATTGGAGCAAAATATTTTTCCGGATTCTTCATCCGGAGTCATCTGAAATCATATACAGCCATTCTATTTAAATAAGCTAACTTTGTTTTAGAACCCACTGCCTGCTTACTGGTGCTTAAGTGCAGTACTATGACATTCATAGAAGTTTTTGTGAGGGCTTAAAATGTGTTTTGAAAAGCATATTCTTTAACATATTGCAGTGCTGTTTAACGTAGACTAGGGACATATTCCCATATCAAAGAGAGTGCAGCAAACAGACAGATGATGGAAAAGGAAATTTATCTTGGAACATCCTTCTTTGTTCTGCAAGATGTGCTGCTATGTTTTTCTGCCCTTCTCCTTAGCCCTCACTTACGGTTTTTTGAGGATCTGGTTTCAGGGAAAGTCTAAAAAGTAGTAGAGGTTACCTGAGTCCTTGGGTTATGTACATCAAAATGCAGTATTTACATTCTAGAGATTTTTGCATTCTGCCTGGGAGAGTGTAAAGTGTAGCATTGGATTCTAACAGAGCCATTAATATGTATTATGCCATTAACATTGCACAGATAAGTGCAATGTGAAGGGAAGCAATGTAAGCAGGACAATAAGGTATGTACCTTGGTTCTATCACTGACTTCTGAGGTGGCTTGCAAGTTGTCATAATTAGCTCTCTGCTTCTCTCCTGTGCCTATCTTTCAAAAGGCTGAAATTTCTTAATGAAAGATGCGGTTGCTTGATAGGTTATGGAATACTGTGAATCAAGGTTTCTTTAAAATTATGATGTAACCTGCTTTTGTCAATGGTAAGTCACCTGTAACCATGATGAGACTTTTCAGCAAGTGTTTTCTGATTTGACCATGTGTTGGTTTAAAGGTAAACCAGCAGGAGAAATGAACCCAACACAAAAGAGATTAAAAGTCAGAGTTACAATTTAACAAAAATATTACAATAAATGCAATGATATAAAGAGAAATTGGTTTTAACCCACAAAACTCAGAAGTATAATCCAGCCCCCGGGGCACAAACAGAATGGTGTTCATTAGCCCCTTTGCTGAGCCCCACGTGGTTACCTTGAGTCCCAAGTAAAAAGAAGGGAAAGAAAAACCTGTTGGTGCAGATGAAGTCACAGGCTGGTCAAGAGTAGTGGTCACAGTCCTGTCGAGGTTCTGGTCCCCCTCTGGATCCAGTGAGTGGTCCCAGAAGACCCCAAACCCCCAGGATTATATACCCTCAGGTTCAGGTGGGAACGCCCAGTACCTCCTCCCCAGGCAGGGAGTTCCACAATGACTGGTCTAACTCTGTGAGTCCTGGGATATTTTTAGAACCATTGATGGCCCGTTAGCAGACATACCCCCTCAGGCTGCATGTGAAGGTACTAATGAGTCCCCAGAGGGGAGTTATCACAGCTCTTATCTCACAGGCTTCTTTAACACTCAGCTTACATTCTGAGGGGTCAGGTGTGTCCTGGGCAGCTGCTGCCAATGGTTTATTGTTAACAGTTCATGAGAAATGACATAGAGGGTTTAGAATACACAGCTTGGGTCACACACACACAGTGATAAACTGGTCCCAGGTTGCTGAACTGGGACTTGATCCACCTCATATTCTACATACCATCTATGTTATGCCCAAATTAATACCCTTTTTAACTATACACATATGTCTATATATACACATATGTACAATGAAACATTACAGACTGTTTTCACTCAAAATTAGGTGCCCTTGTGGTATGTAACATTTCCCTGTTTTTTTGTATTACCCACCAAGTGCAACGAGTATTCAGGAGTTCTGACTGGGCAGGGCCAGCTCGATTGATGGAGCCTCAGGTGTTGACAGCCAGGTGGCCTTTGCTAAATGCAGCTCCCAGTGTTTGAAGCAGTCCATCACACCACTCAACTTTCCCGGCAGCTGTGCATGGTAGGGGATATGATACACCCACTCAGTGCCATGCTCTCTGGCCCAGGTGTCAGGCCATTCTTGAAGTGGGTGCCATTGTCAGACTCAGTTCTCTCTGGAGTGCCGTGTCGCCGCGGGACTTGCTTTTCAAGGGCCAGGATGGTATTCCAGGCAGTGGTGTGAGGCATGGGTTATGTCTCCAGCTATCCAGTGATCGCTTCTCCCATGGTCAGCATGTAATGCTTGCTTTGGCATGTTTGGGGAAGTGTGATGTAGTCAACTTGCCAGGCTTCCCCATACCTGTATTTCAACCACTGTCCACCATACCATAGAGGCATCATCCACTTGGCCTGCTTGATGGCAGCACATGTGTCACAGTCATGGATAACCTGTGAGACACTGTCTATGGTTAGATCCACCCCTCGGTCCTGAGCCTGTCATCTCTTCCCTGATGACCTGAGGCATCGTGGGCCCATTGAGCTAGAAAGAATTCTCCCTTTTGCTGCCAATCCAGATCTACCTGAGACACTTTAATCCTGGCAGCTGGGTCCACCTGCTTGTTGTTACGATGTTCTTCATTAGCCCAACTCTTGGGTACATGAGCATCTACGTGACAGACCTTCACGCTCAGCTTCTCTGCCTGGGCAGCAATGTCCTGACACATCTCAGCCACCCAGATGGGTTCCCTTTCCACTGCTAGCTGGCTTTTCTCCATAGCTCCAGCCATCCCCACAGAGCGTGGGCCACCATCTATCCATCTATGAGTCAGTGTAGAGGTAGAGTCTTGTCCACTTCTCTTATTCAGCAATATTCAAAGCTTTATTATAAATTCAGAAAGCAGTGTCTTAGGGTTGGTAGTCCTTCTGACTTATTTTGCTCACCATTTTGGATGCATAGCAATGGAGAGGCTGAGCTTTGTTTTTAGCATTCTTGCAGTAAGATGCTGACAAGAGTTGTGAGTTTGGCTTTTTTTAGTCACATGTGAAGCTTTCAGATTGGAGACAGAGTAAACAACTGATCTACCTGTCAACATTTTTTTTTCTTTTAATAGAAAGGAGGACCTAGGACTTGTAAGAAAGAATCTAGTTCCGTAAGTCTTCTCTATTCTAACTGTGACCTAATGTTTGCAAAACCAGGTTAGGAACTCTTCATTACTATAATTACATACAATAACAAAACTGGAGTCCTTTGGAGAAACCAAAGGCAATTTCCAGTGGTGTTTGTGGATGAATTAATTATTTTAATACATTTGGAGTAATGCCTCAGCTCTTCCCCACCACTTCAGTGTTACTGTAAACAAAAACTTTCCTTGCAAAAGACTTAATTGGTTGTAATTTGCTGGATAGATAGAAGCTGTCAGGAAATGGAAAACAGAGCTCTGTTGGATACAAGTTCTGTGTGGTTTTGATTTATTTAGGCATTTTGGGCTTTCTCCCATGGTGTTGCTGTGTAGTTTCAGCTTCTGAAAATTTGATCAAGGAAATAGTCCAGCTTGTGTCTGACTTGAAAATAATATTAGTAATAAAAAGGGTGGAGCAAGACCACTGCTCCTAGGGGATTGAAAACAGTTTTAACAGTGTGATCCTTCAGAGAGATGCTGTGCTTCCTCTCTGCACAGCTGGAGTCCCAGGGAGTAGAGGTAGCTTATGAGGCCTTAAGATTGATGGATTAATGAACAGCTGTTAGCATTTGGGGTGCTGGGAGCTGGCATAAATTAAAAATGCTGTTGACTTTTTATTACTAGGTTATTACCTCTAGTAATTTCCATTTTTAAGCTCCCCTTTCTCTTATTTTTCTGTTCTAGAACAAAAACTTCAATTGCCGATAACTCTTTTACTCCATGCAGGGATTTCACAGGCTGACATTGGAGTGATGTTAGAATGAGTGAAAAGACCTTTCCTTCCCAGCCATTGCAACCATTGGAGGCAACATACTTGAATGTGCATGCACTCAGGATCTCTATTTTATAATGTGATTACATCTTATTAAATTAGTACATTTCTTTGCTTTTCATAACTGTTTGGGTTCTTTGGCTTATGGTCTTTGAACCTTGGATTTTGTGCTCAAAGTCCTTAAAAAAATGACCAAATATAAAGTCAAAACATGAAAAAATAACAGCACTCTGATAATAAAAATTCAGTTATGGCCATAGGAGGGAGGATGCCATCTTGACATAGTGTGTGTCTTGTCAGCAATTTGAATACTTTTCTAAATAAGGTCACATCAGGTAAAAGTAAAATGTTCTGCTAGAACTGGAGGCTGAGGACCTGTTGGAGACTTAAAAAAAAAAAAGGCAACAACCAAAAAAACCACAACAAACCAAAACTAAAAGGAATCAGCAAAATTTGTCTTGGCTGTGTTTATGTAGAAACAAAACTTTTCATTAACTGTAGATTAGTGTATCACCATAGAGCAGACTGGCAATGTCATGTCAATTTTTGAAAAAATTTGTCTTAGTTTGGTAGTCTCCAGTTTAAATTCCTACTCATTTTAGGTATCTGCAGATGTACTTGTTTGAACCTCCCAAGCAAAACTATGCTTGTATTTGCCAGAAGGTTCTTGTGCCATTCAGGCAAGTTCCTACAAGTGTTTTTTTTGGCAGAGTTTTGGTTGAAGTTCAGGTATTTGCACAGTAAGCTCAAAAGGGAAGTTGAATGTGTGAACCTTTACATACTTACAAAAAAAGAAATTGTTGTAACCCCAGTTTGACACAGATCCAGTCATTACCTCCTGCTCATCAGCTCTAATCTATGTATAGGAGCTTGTTTCCTCTCTTCTCTTGAGGTTATACTTGTATCAGCAGGGGAATGTGTTAACATTTGAGATCAGAAAGCTTTCAGAGACTTGGTTGGCAAAGCTGCTGGCGTGAGAAGGTCTGCAGTCTGGGCCTAGAGGGCAGCCAGTTTGAATGTGGGTACAGGGATTGAAACTGCTTTGTTTGCATTTTTCTTCCCATCTTTGCTGATCTAGAAGTTATTTTATTTGGTCATTTGGAAAGATAAAAGCTGATGGGAGAAGGGACTCCGTGCAGACATGGGTCAGGAAAGTGCCAAGGAAGTGCATGGATGGCTTTGATGAAAGGTCCAAAGTGATGTTGTGAGACAGCAGCAGTTGCACATGTGGAAGCAAGCAGCCTTCCCAGCACTTGTAAGCAGTGAATATAGCTAAAGAGCTGGAAAGTGGCTCTGCCTTCTGAGAAATGATTGGCAGGGATGGAAGATAACTCATTACAGAATCAGCAGAAGACTGGGAAATGTTCGTTTATGACAATTCAAATTGCTCTGGTCTCTAGAGACTTGGCAGTGTGATTCACCACTATGAAATATTCAGGTTTTAATCATCATTGCCTTGTGTAAAAACTGTAACTTGGTCATTTCTAAAATGTTGAGCTTTTATTTTGCATAAACAGGTGTGACTGTATATGGAAAGTGCATGTAAATAGGTACAAAATATACCTATATATTAAACTTTAAAAAAGTTATATCTATATTTATATTTATATATATATATCTCTATATTTATATTTACTTGTCTGAAGTCTTCAAAGGGCTGTGGAAGAAATATGTCTGCTGGGAATGGTTTCTTTGTTTTGGTGGATGAAGCACAGGCCACAGAACTGAGCATCGGGTGTGCCAGCAGATTAGCAGTGGCTCAACACAGTGTTTAACATCTGGTCATATGTTTTTCACAGTAACTTAAATATACTTCTGAATTTTTCTTAAATCTTTACTTAAAATACAAAAATCCTGATTTTTGTCAGTGTGTCAAACTTTGCTGGTTCTGAAGGTGAATTTCTGTGAAAGCTGGTATTTTTGTTTCAGATTTGCCCAACTCATCTTCATTGCCAGATTTAGTGCTGCAGAACAGTCCAAAGCTACAGATCACTCTTTTTCTTCAGCTGTTTTCTAGGAATCCCAAACCCTTGTACTTTTCCTTCTGAATCTGGCTATTCATACAGCCTGAAGTCATTATGCTTCCTGTTATCCAAGCAAGCTGTCCCCTGATAAACACAGACAATCCATTCTGTTCCCTTGGATCATTGCATCGTCCCATTTCTGCCCTATCGTCCAAGTGTGTGGCACTCCTGGAAACACTGTGTTCCCAGCTCTCCCCCTCCACCTCGTCAACATGGCTTGCCTGCCAATTTATTCCCTTTGAATGCGCGTTTGGTCATTCTTGTACGGCTATGCCAAGAATTACTTAGTAATTGCAACGGGATTTGGAGTGACCGTATAATGGAGGGGGAACCAGATTTGTGTACTTTTGCTTCTTAAAGACAGATGAGCAAGGGCTCACAGGTTTGTTAAAATACAACTCGAATGCTGGGCCTTAAAAGATACTTGATAATCCAAAGGTTTCTATTCTAATACGATATCAAAGGAAATAAACTGCATGAAACATGGGCTTTAACTGAACAGAAGGGGCATTTGAAAGCCTAACATAAATCCCTCTTATGTGGGTTTTTTGTTTGGATGGGGCTTTTTTGTTTGTTTTTGTTTAATTTGTTTTGATTTCCTAAAGACCCCAAAGGTACTGGCTTTCCCCCTATAAGTTCTTAATAAAGTTTTGACACTCCACTTTCCCCATGTATACTGTTGTAGCTATGTAATTCATATCTCTTAAAAATTCCTCCTGAAAGATAAGAATAATAGGAAAAGGTAAAATTCCTGATGTTATTGGTGCAGACATTGTTATAGGTGCTAATGTGTGTGTGAGGATGTTTTTCTCTATAATGGATTTCTCTTATTCTTTGTCCCCTGTGTTCATTTTAAGATCTTTTCTGCACAGCCGAAGTGCAAAGTAATAAACAGATATTAGACTCAAGTTGTATGTGTGTATTTTTCTTATCAGAATTGCATTGGAAGGGTGAGCTTTGTGTTTTGGTATTTAGAAAGAAGCATGGGGTGTATTTTAAATCCCAGATAAAATTAATGTTCTAGAATTGCAGCATCTGAGGTGTCTGTGTTGGACCATAAGGCCTCAGAGCCCAACTTGCTGCAGCAGGAAGGATTCAAATTCTATCTGATTTTTCTTACAAGGCTTTAGCTTGTTGATTAGTATTGATTGCTGAAGGAATTGGCCACTTGACTAGATGCTGAATCAAATAATCCCCTCAGTTCTTGCTTTGCAAATCCGTTGTCACGGAACAAACTGCTGAGAAGCTTTGCATACATGCCACAGCGTGATGGGAATTCTCTCACAGTCAGACTGGTAAAAATTGCACCTTTTTGCTTCTTCTTAACATACTATTGACAAATGATGTTTGTGCATAACTTTTAGGGTAATAGTTTGTAGTTATAACTAATAGAATAATAATAAAGGCCAGAAGTGTTGAAAAATTTCCCCACATCTTTCAATCTAAAAGCTCTGCCACTGACTCCGCTCCTGACACACAGCATAAATAGAGCACCTGTAGCTAATGCAGCTTTTAAATTTTTTGTTGTGTGGGGATGCTGGCAGGTTGCAGTTGATACCATAGAAAATAGCCAGGGATTTTGTGTGCAAGTTTCAGGGAAATGCAATGGTTCTGGTCTGTGTTAATTGGAATTCTTAGAATATAAACTACAGCTGATATTTGTAAGACACTCCTGCCAACATGTGAAAGTAAGAATGGACCAAATGGGACATGCAGGATCAGCCATGTAAGCCTTGCTTTTGCTAACTGCCTAATACAAAGCCCAGGGAAGTCATGTCATTCCTGCCATGGTGCAATTTGCAAATTTGGAGCCTCTGGCTGAATGACAGTTGGTTAGTCTTGCGCGTTTTGGGATCCGATTGTTAGTTACCTATTTCTTTTCTTGATCCTGAATTTCCTCTCTTGACTACTACATTTTTGTTTGTTCACAGAAGCAGCTCAGCTGAAGCCATCTCACTGGATTTCTAGTTCTGCATTTCGCATTAACTATAGCTGCAGTTGTTATGAAACTTCTGATGACTTCAGATAACCAGTTACCAAATACTTTTCGCTCAACTTATTCCTGCTCTATTTGAAAGTATTTCAAATTACTTGATTAGAGGTAGAAGTAATTTACATGGGAGATAGGAGCTGTGGAAAAGCCTCTGATCTTGGAGCACAAAGAGTGTGTGTATATATATTTTTTTTTCCAAGGTATGAATTTTATCATATTCTATCAGCCTATACTGCAGCTATACTTTTGTTTTAGGAATATCAGAATTGTCAGTAATAAGAGTTTCATTCAGGAGATGAGTCTTGTAAAGCGTTCTTTGGAGACAGTTGGTTTGCCCTCTGCTTTTGTTACTGATTAAATTCCTGAGAATAAATTTCTTGTAATGAGAAATTAGCTCTTGGATGAATTTCCAGAGGAAAAGTGTTGATTAAGAGCTGTTTGGGACCATCTGAGCTTCAGGGCAAGGAAATGTGCTCGAGGTGGAAAATATAACCAACTATATATGCACACCTGGATTATGGTTCACTGATACTTTTTTGGGTTGTTTGTTTTTTTTTCCTCCTCTGGGAGACTAACATTCAGTCTCAATCACTGGCCACTGATAGCAGAAGCTATTGCAAAGGAAAGAAACATTGGAGCTGGTGAACAGAACAAGGAAATTGATTTTTATTAAGATGCAAAGAAAATATCAGAACTAGTTAAAGTGTAGGTTATTATTACAAAATAACAAGGAGCATTTATATAATAAATACCTGAAAGCATGTGTGTATAGTGTACAAAACAATAATGATGCTCCTAACACTGTCTCAGAACAAGAGACATGAACGAGTTTTGACTGATAGAGGAATGTCTTCTGTTTTTGAGGTCTCTGAACTTTCTGAACCCTTGGGATCAATAACAAATCTTCTGAAAATGATTGAAATTGCTTTCCTAGCCAAGGCAGCAAGTTGATACCCACTGCTAATGCTCTGTTGTCTTCCTTATGCCTGATATGTGTTGGTTCAGGGAGGAGTAGATGACCAAACACCTGAAGCAGAACGGGTTGTGTTCCGATGATTTTGCAAACCTAGAGCTAATCCATTGGGTTTAAACAGCTCTTCTGCCCTGTGTATGCAATGCACTGAAATCATGGTTGCCACTGTACGGGTCTTTACTAGTAGTGATGTTGTTGCCAAATGATCTCTGCGTATTGATAGTGAATTTGCTCTGTTGTGCATGTAACTTTCCCTGGGGTGGTGTGAAACTAGATCACCAAAGTGATTTATGAAATGGAAACCTGTTTGAAGGCTCGTATTAGTGGTAGTTTGACAGTTATTTGGCTTTGTTATTTTAAATTACTTTTATAATGGAATCAGTTTATAAAAATAGAGATGTGTATGCATATTTACTGCTGTATAAGACCCAAGTATCTAATGCAGGAAGGTCCTGTCTCTGAAACGAATGGAAGTCAAATAGTTAAGCCTTAAGTGTGGATCTAATGGTTCAGTTAAACTTGCCATTCTGTACTAGAAGATACAGGTCTCTTCTCTGATAACATGTGCCTTACAAACACTATGGAGAATTTGGCAGGCTTTAACTATTAGTTCAGAGTTGCTTTTCATTAGACTTAGCTGCATGAGACTTGTATTTGGGGATCTGAGTTGATTTTGTAGCCTTTGCTTATGTTGTTGTATACAAGCCTTGCATTGGTTAGGAAGGGGAAATGCTAGGGATTTGTATACTTCCACTGCATGTCTTAGCTAGACACTCTGATTGTGCTGTCAAAATAATAATTCCAGATGCTTTATTGGAAGGCTAATGTGCTTTCCAGGCCAGGCAAAATTTAAGAGCAATTGTAGCTGCTTGAAATGAACATTCTTGGTTGGGAGTGGGGAAAAGATGGGAACTTGAGTGGTCTAAAAACAAACAAACAAAAGGTTAAGTACTTTGGGGGAAAAAAAAAAAGGTTTGTCAAGAAGGACGTGTTACAAGTAATGAATACTTTTATGCATACTCCCACCTAAAGCAGACCCTTGACCGAAGGGGAAGGGGATGCCAGCTCTGGCAAAGCTGGCTACTCAGACTGTGGTTCATTTAGCTGCAGCAGTGGCTTTGTGCAGGCAGCTGTGGAGCTGGCCCAAGCACCTCATGTTGATGCCCTGATTTTCCTCCTCCTCATCTTGGCAGGCAGCATGGTGGTGCACTGCTTACAGTCTGAATGACAGGCAAGCTGCTTCTTTCTGAGCTTGCTGCTAGTTCCTGGACTAGTGTGAAAGCCAGTGCAGTTGTGTGTTACATTAGTAATATGGGTCATTACTTAGAGTTCTTTATATAGGTAAGAATTAATACTACAAAAATTGATTGTGAATTACTTAGTTTGTTGACATATCATGAAATCAATTCAGTGCTGTAATAATGTTTGTATTATTACTTTAAATCCTTTGATACCTTCTTTGGGAGTAAGTGTGTCTGAAATTATTGTCTTTTTTTTTTTTTTAAATATGATGTAGATTTGCACTAATGGTTGTTGGAAATAAATATTTTTGTATGTTATAACATAGTTGCCTGTAAACAATCAGGCTAGAAAATGCTTTCCAGTGACAGCAGCTTTTCCTGGCTACTTTTATATCAACATTTGGCATTATCTAGTTGCTCAACTCAGTGCATTCTTGAATCATTTTCAGGAAAAAATACTAACCTCCATAGGACTGAAGTTTTGGGAGCAGACAATGGTTCTTTCTGTAATTTTTTTCCTAATCTTCAACATCCTTTTTTTCCTGAGTGAACAGAAATGTTTTTTTGAAGTAATTGAAGTGATTTTTGGGAGTGAAACGCTTTGGTTTTGACAAGTTTTTCCTGTTAATATTTTTTAAGTGGGCTCTGGTTGTGGTCATGTGTCTCTTGAGCAGTCCTTGGCATCATGTTTAGGTTTTGGATGTGACTGCACTGTGCTCCAGAGCTATTATTACAGCTTATTTAAACAGACACAAGGTAGTTTAAAACAAATTAATTTGGGTTCTAGTAGCAGGGCTGCTGAGGGGCTAAAGTTTCATTGTCTGAATACCTAGCCAGAGTTGGTGTTTCTGTTTTGGTGTTTTGCATTGATGTTTTTATGGCTATGGCTTGCATACAGTTGCTGCTGTTGTAGAGGTAGGTCAGGTAGGTCCTTGCATACTGTAGTCGTACCTGGCTTGTCACTGTGGATTGTGTTCTCTCTTGGTTGCCTTTTAAACTCATGAGTTTCAATAAAATTGCTGGGGTTGAAAGTTGGGAGAGCAGCTTTCTAAGACACAGGCCTTCAGTCTGTGCATAAAATGGACAAAAAATGGGATGTTACTTCCCTTCCCTGTTAGCTGCTATAGTGCAGCCAGGCAAGGTGCCACCAATGGGCATCTATCTCCAGATTCCTCAGGTCGACATAAGTCATTCAGACCTCATAAAAACATTAGGTCTAGTCATAACTTGCCCTAATAAAGGTTCGTAATAGCTTCAAGAGACGATCCCAGTCTCTCTCATTTTTCTGAGCTGAGGGTATCAGTTTGACAATTGGAGATTTTGGCACATTATTGGTTTCAGGGCCTCGCTGGCTGGTGAGGATCTTGGGGTGAAATCTTCATCTCGCTCAAGCTGCTGGATGCTTTACTATTCACCTCAACGTTTCTTGTTTTCCCCATATGCCATTGAATTAACAAATATTTCAAATAGGGATCAAATTTGTAAACAATGTTGGGCTGGCTGTAACTGCTGCTGGGTGTTGGAGGTGATGGATGATGTTGTTACTGTCCCTTACAGGAGATGAGAAGTGGATGGGCTTTGGTGCCTAAAATTGCAGCTCCTTCAAATTGCTACCTGTTTACTGCAAAAGACAGAAGCCTCCTTTCAACCATTCTGCTTCATGTTTTAGCCTCTCTCCTGCTGCCAAGAATATTTTTATTCTGCGTCAAGAGAAAATGAATTCATGCCTTCAGGATTTGTACTCTTTGCTCTGTGCTATATGATAGCAACCTAGTGAGATGTGCAAGTGGAAACTGCATTAATGATTGATAAAAGCTGAGAGCTGTTTAAATTTTTTTCCTGTTTAATGACTATCAATAATTTAATGCCTTTACTGTATGTTTTTAAGAAATAACATCCATATTATAGCTTGGGTTTAATAGGCTAAATGATTCAAGCTTCAAAAAATACAAATTTCTGACATAGTGTATCCTCTTTTTAATTAAGAGTAAGATAGAAAAATACGAAATCAGGCTTGTGAGATAGAGGTAGTTGTTGAGTTACAAATGTTTCCTCTTGCATGCTTTGGGCTGTTGGCAAGTCAGCACGTAGCCCACTGACAGTGGCACCAAGGAGCCCACACTGCCATTCCAGCAGGGAGTCCCAGAAGGTGCTGCTTCCCAGACATGGCCATGCACCTGACTTTCCTGTCCTTTAATGTCCTAAGTCTCATGTCCCACTCCTCCTCTGTTTTTTCAGCTAAGTTATCAGCATCCTGTACCCTGAGTCATTTGGGAGAGGTTGAGGAGCAAGGCTTTCTTTTAGAGAAAGAATTGCTTCATTTTAGATGTAAATGAAAAGGAACAAGTAAATATTTGGAAAAATTATTCCCCCTGTTTCTTTGGAAGGGACCAAATTTTTCAAGTAATGAGTAGGGTTTGGTCCTCAAGGCTTTCCATATCCAATATGGGGGATATATAGGTATGTACCTTTTTAGGTGGTTAAGAGAATGAAATCATCTTTTTGTTGGTGGTGGGGGTCATTGCAGTTAGACTAGTAGGTAAATGTCATTCAGAGGGTGGTATGCTTTAATAAGCATGGTAACTAAATGTATCCATGTGAATGGTGTTTCTGTCAACTTAGTTTTTTCACAGACAAATAACGTTTTAGGAAGAGTTTTCTTTAGGATCCAAGGAAAGTAGGTGAGGAAGTACCGATATGAATAATATTAAAACAGTAGAAAATAGTGTAAACACCTCAGCATAGGGATATAGAGATACAATACATTTGGCATTTGAATTAAAGGTGGTTCAAATTGATAAATATTATGCTGCTTGTTTAGGAAATAAATGTCATGTAAGTAAAGCTTGGTCTCTTATTTAGACATCTGCTGGTAGTGGATCCCATGAGTTCCCTAAGACCTGGGCAAATCAGAGTAGAATTTAGGAGATCTGTGTTTTCATTGACTCTTACCACATTTTTATGCTTTGTATGTGCTTCTGCAGCAATATTTTGGTTATTTTTTCTTGTTTCTTCACAAATATCTCCAGTACAGGTGCTTATAGTGGAAGGGTTACCTTGTTCTGTGTATAAGACAGATAGGTGCACATGTGCACACACATATACATGGATAATATGAATGTGGTTTTATTTCATACTGCATTAAATGAGAATTCGCTAATTTCTGGCTTATTCTCTTTATGTTGCTATAGGTAAACACCATATTGTGTTTATGCGGAATGTTACATGAAATAAAACATGCAAGTTCTATTTCATACTGCTTCTGTAGATACTGGAAAAGAAATTGGAATAAGAACCTGATGCAGGGGCAGATGAGGTTCTCCGCTTCAAAAGCCAAGCTTAAGAGTCCTGCCTTGAGAGTTAAGGAAGAGTGCTCAGAGTAGCTTCAGAGGTACCATTGCCATTAGTGGCAGAGACTAAAGACTAATATATCTAAGTGAGAGAGATACTTCTGGTACTGTTCTGAGAAACATTTTAACTACGGGTTGTATAAGAATGTATATGAAGAAAGGTATTCTTCGTATTTTTTTGCTTTTTTTTCCCAGGGTCATCATGATTTTAAAGTATTTCAGTACTCTCTTTTTTTTCCTTAGTTTGCTTGTTTGTTTTTTTACAATGAGAAATGGAGATTGCTACTTCCCTCTATAGATATTAATGAAATAGTTGTTTTATTGCTTCTCCTAGATCAAAGTTGAAAAATAAACAGGGGGAAAAAAGGAAAATAATTTTTTACTATTATGTAAACTTGACCTATTTTTATTAGTGTACACTGAGTGTACATATAATTTCCCTGAAGAAAAGCAGCTATATGTATATGTGTATAGCTATTGTTGTATGTAGATTGAAGAACCTTGCAAACTCTTTTTGGTTTTCTCTGTAAATTTTGTGAGGTGGTGATGATGATCCCCACCTTCTCTTAAACCCTGTGTTGCCTTATGTTGTGGAGACAGTTTGGAGAGTGTTCTGTTACACAGAGCAGTGCTCTGATCTAATTCCTTCATGTAATGGAATTAATAGACATCATGGAGATAGAAAATCTTCCAGGTTGGTTGTGTGTAACGGTGGCTCCCATTGACACAGTTGTTCCCCAGAGAGCTGATGGGGGACACCTTGTAGGCGTCAGAAGAGAAAGGGGAGGGAGCTCTTTGCCAGTTGTGCTGTGCAGGCTGGTAGTGAGGGGCATTACTTTCCAAAAAAATTACTTTCTCAATGTAAAAAGCCTCTGGATCAGTTAAGACCTAGATCCTGGCAAATGTCATGCAGGATCTTTACGTTTAGCTGTAGGAAGTGCACTAGATTTGGGTAATGTATAGAAAGAACACTGTATTTTCACTTTGTAGCAGGAGGAACAAATGTGGCATCATCGTTCAGAAAGAAAGGTTAGCTCTTAGTCAAGATCACATTCCGGAATCCCAGGTACAGGATTCAATCTGCAGTTTAGCTGCTATTCAGAATTGCACTCATCATGTGAGATTTAATGAAAGCCCAGACGTAGCTGGTAGAATCGAGGATTATTTTTATTAAGCTTGATATAGGAAACTAGCTCTGCTAAATTCATTGCAGAAGTTGACTCACACACCATCTGAGAGTGCTTGTCTCAACATATGCCTTTTCATTTATCTAATGTTAATGACAGCAATTTGTTGGGGTTTGATACAGTGTTTCCCAGTTTTCTGTTTCTTTCCTTACTGTAGTGGCTGTATACCCAAAACATTTTGACATTTTTTTCATATGAATTATCTCTGGCCCTACCAGAAATTTAGTCAAGTCTTTTGGTATTGTAAGTAATTTCACTGGGTTTCTCTGCTTAGAATTTGACTTTTGGGTAATGCGTCATTTCACTTCATTTTCTTTTTTTTCCTCCCTGAGGATTTGAGAACAGAACAATCTCACCTCCTTTGGGGCAAGTGATGTTGAGTCAAACCTATGTCCCTAAGTAGTACTTAAGGCAGATTTCTGTCTCCCTGAGACTGTTGTTAAAAGTCTTGGGTTTTGCACTCAGTCTTCTTTTTTACCATCTCTTGTTTTTATGTCTGATTTAAAAATATGCTTCCTTCAAATCTTGTATGTCTACTTAAAATTATTTCTCCTATTAGTAAGAGGATGGAAGTATAAAATTTTTAAGCACATGAAATGTAACCAGTATTTCAATTTTTAACAGACTTCACCTGACATCTCTGAGGAGTTTCTTTTAGCACATAGAAAAAATGCTGTCAACATCACCCTCTTGATTAGATAATGAAAAAGTAAAACAAATGATGCATTTTATTTAGGGATACAACACTAGTGTATGGTTGAGGGGGCAATACCATTTTATTTTGCTTTGCATTTTGAGACCTGATCTGTGCTGAGCTGCTCAGTAAGTATTGATTTGCACATAGCCTCGGGATGTACACATGTCAGGACCAATTCACTAAGGGTCATTTCTTCTCCTTCCCCACAATGAGGACTATAGCATTATTTCCCTTTTTTTTAAAAAAAGTATAGTGATTTGAGTTCTCCAGGTTTTGACTTAGGTTGCTTTGGATCAGTTAGTACAAAAGGGCTGAAAGCCAACAGAAAGCAGAAATGCAACTGAGGGGTGTAAGACACTGAGAAAGTGGAATTAAACACTGTGGGAAGGTTTGCCTATCAGGAGGAGATTGAGGAGGCAGGTTTTTGAGTGCTTACATTTTTGTGTCAAGATCCATTCCTTTGCATTGTCAGACTATTGCTTGGCCTATTTAGGGGTGCACGTAACAAGGATGAAGAGGTTTTGAATCACTGATCTTGTTCTTTCTCTCCTTAGTGCCCATTTTCTGTGTGTTGTCTTCTCTGATCTTTATTTAGTTTTTCATTGTTTATTTACACTGCCACTGTTACTTCATGAATTCTTTAAATCATTGCCTATCTAGAGGGGAATCTGGACAGAATTACTCTTGCAGCTTTAAGTCTTGCTGACAGGAGGAGAGGAAAAGAGAGCTTTTGTCCCCTAGAGAAATGCAGGAACTGTGGCCATTTAAAATTGGACAGACGTAGTGGGTTTGAGGGAGATGCTATGATGGGAGTGCTGCTTTTTATGTTGTTTCCTCTCTGTTGGGGCCCCTTATTTAAAATCTCTTCTTGGAGGCTAGAATCCATATGCTGCTCACAGATGGGTTAATTATGTTTCTGAGGAATGTAGAAGTGTGTGAGGAAACGTAAGGAAGCATAGACCTTTTCCTTATTTTGAGAACTTGAGTTCAGATTTTCCACAGGACAGAAAAGGGTAGCGTTTTCTGTATGAGTATAAGCCAACAAAATGTGATGGAGAACAGACTGGACATGTTTTCCTTTGCTCATTCCCCACGGAAAACCTTGATTGCAGTTTCCTCAAATGTGTTGATGTCTTGCATGCACCCTTTAAAATAATTTTCCACTTGATTTTCCTGCCTTTCATCAGGCGCAGGTACAGGAGGCAGGGAGGGGCCCATTAAATCTGGGTGTCTGTAAGTCTCTTTAAAGTCATGTTAGGAGCAGGGCAGAGAGTGAGGAATTATGGTTTTATGGGAGAGAAGCTGGATTTCTAAACGGTATCTTCAGTCACAGGAAGTTTTTTTGCTTCCCTTTTGCTTCATTCTGATAGAAAATATTACTGATAGAAAATGTTACTGAAAGCTTCAATATAGCTGGATAGCTTAAGAAAATAGATTGTCTTAAGAAGAAGAATGGTTATCATATAAAGAAATAGAACTTTTGATTGCAAATACTTCATAATTGTGGGTGTGATCCTTGCAGGGAAGAGTACATAAGCACTTGAATGTCAGTATATACCTGTATGTTCAGTATGCCTGCTGGAATTTGCCTTTTGCCAACTATTTTCATAGTAAATGTGGCTCATTTGAATTTTTGCAGAAGTGGGTTTGAGCTCAACTGAAGCATATTTACTTAATAGAATAAATGCTCAAGAATATTTTTGAATGGGACTTTAACCCATTCTAGTATAAGACTTTATCCCATTCTGACAGGAATCTAACTTTGTTTTTCTTAGTGGTAGATGACTTGACCTTCATATTCCATATTTCAATAAGATGATGATGGGGAAAATACAGGACACCCTAAGCTGGGATTTTGGAACTGCAGAAGGAGAGGCATAGTAACTCTGCCAAACAAGAGTTGTAATCTGTAGTCTCTTTGAAAAGCATAAAAGCTAATACTTATTTCTGTTTTCTTTCTTTTTTTCTCCCCACCCCTTAGGAAATAGTGTTGTGCTGAGGAAGAAAACAGCTCCCTTTTTTTTTTTTTTGTTTTTTTTGTTCTCTCACCCTTCCCTCCTTTCTTCTCGCCTGAATTAGAAGTTCCAGGAATGTGCTAATTGGCAGCGGCCTCTTCTGAAAGGTAAGAGGTAATTCTTATCTGCTTTTCGAGGTGTCTTGCCTGCTCTACTTCTTCTGGAAGGGAAGATGATGGTAGAAGAAGCTTGTCTATGTGGAATTTACTCAAGCTTCTGATTCATGTGGATTCCCCTTTTAACACTGCAATACAAACAGAAGCCTTGTGGACTTTCCAGTATGCTTTTAAGTGTAGGATACAGGCCCTTGAGAAAAACTAGAGGATGAGATACATTTTTAAATGCTTGCAGAGGAAAAGAAAGTGTAACTGTGGTATTGCAGACTGGTTAACTAAATCTTTGCCTCAATATCTTTGCTTCAATATCAACTTAGATAGAAAGACAATGAGTTAGATCTGGAGAAGACAAGTTGAAGAATCATGTCTCAAAGTGCTTCTTTTATTATTATCATACATGTACATCTAGTCAGATAAATACATATTGTTTTGGTTGTTAGGTTGTTTTGGTTAGTTTTTTAAACCTGAGGTTTTTTCTGGGCTCTGTCATGGTTTCATGGCTGACTATACTACTGACAGACAAGATAGGAACTATATATGCCCCCAAATCTAGCTCTGAATGGTGTGCTTTTGTGAAGAGTTGGAAACACAGGGCAATTCTTCACCTCTCCAGACTTTTTTAGTTTTGGGCAAAAGTGTAAAATGTGGTGGGTAAGAGGAATTTAGTTTTATAGTTATCTGGTGATGTCAACCACTTGTAATCCATGTGCATCCTTCCACTTCAAGCCATTCATTGTATGTGTCAGGGATATGTGAAGTACAAAAAATGAGTGCCGATTCATAGGGCATCCTGGGCCGCATGAGTAGACTCAAGTCTGTTGCTAGACAAATTGCGTATGTATTTTAGTATCAAAACCTCAGTGTTTAGATTTGTATTTGCTTAGGATCTGCGGTGCTTTAAGATACCATTTCCTATTCCATCTTTGTGATAGATGTTAATGTTCCTTGTGTTGGAAGCAATATCTTCTCTCTAGACATCAGCCATTCTGGCTCACAGTTGATGTCTTAACTTGAACCAGTGCTGAGAAGGGTTTTATGCTAACTTGCTAGGTTCTGAATTAGAGAGGCCAGTGCATGATAAAAAATTTTTTGTCAGATTGCTCAGTGGTGCTAACATTTGTGAAGGGTTTGGAAAGACAGTGCGATGCAATAATGTCTTACACTGCCCCAGCGAGATTTGTCAGTCTTCATTTGTCAGACCCCTCAGACAGACTAAGTACACTAACTTATCAAGGATAAGTTCCAGACAGGTAATGTGCCTTAGGATGTTCCCTTTCTCATTCTCCACCTCATTCTTGATGGTGCAGAGGCAAGCTAAATTTTTATTGAACAGCCACTACCAGCTGTCTGACTACCTTCTGCAATAAAGCTAATGATCTAATGGGCAAATGTTTCTTGGAGACCTTCAGCCAAAGCAGAGGCAACGTACAGACCAGCTAAAGGGTTCTCAAGGAGTTTGCAATTTCCCCAGGGCTCCTTCTATGTAATTACCTGTCTCTCTCTTTGTCTCCTATCTTTTAATGCAGGAGGAGTGTCAGACTCAAGGCTGCTAATCTTTGTTACTATGGAAAGGCTGGTTACACTCCTCATGCTGCACTTCAAAAATGGCAATCGCAGGTCCCCAGCTGGTTCTCTGAATCTAATGTAAAAATGGATGATAGCTTTTCTCATTGGTGCCAGACTAAAGAATGCAGCTGCCTCTGCTGCCGCAGGCAGGCATTGGCTCTGCCACTGATGCTGTGGCATGCTGAGAGGAGCCCACAGAAGCTGCCTTGTAGCCTCTGAACCTGTTTTCTCCCAAACAAGAGAAGGCTGTGTAAAATTCCTTTGAAACATGAAATTTTGGGGCGCACTGAGATGTGGGAGGCTTGCCTGAACCCCAGGTGTGGAGGAAAGCTGCTATTAAGATTTGTGGCTCCAGCTGAGTTTTTGTACTGTTTCTGAATGCTTTCAAACTCCCTGGGTTGGGGGCTGAGGGAAGCACAGGCTTTGAAAGCTGTTCTGCAGGATTGTGGGCATCACTTCTTGTTATTGTCTCCCTACCAGCATATGTCTTAGGTGGTGGTGTGCAGTGGAGACAAGGACCATTGCTCACTTCATAGGGTCAGCTGAGAGACTATGCACAGCCGACTGCTATTTCTCTCTGGCTTGATACATCTGTCCCTCTTGCATGGCACTGGAAATTTAGAGGGAAATCCCTGCCTGCTGCTCCCCTCCTCCTTTTCCTGCATATGCTTCCTGAGTTACAACATGCGAAATAAATTGTCCCTCTGAAGCCATGGCTTGGGAATGGCTCCAGTACAAATGCCTTGTCTCTGTGTGCTCCTTTTTGTCCTTTAGTGAGGAGAGGGAAACTGTCTCGTGTTGGACAGGGTGCCTTTCCAGCTGCTGCACGGACTTGTATGCTCAGGAAGTGTATGGTACTAAACCCCTTTGTGGTACCTTTGTAAAACAGGCTTTAACTGTCTGCAAATGTATGGTATTTAACCAGCAGAGTCTGTATTATCAAATACAATCATTCAGACTGTAGTCCTCGGGGTGAAAAGCTTTGGGAGGAGAGACTGGATTTGACAGTGAAATTTGAGTACCAAAGCAAGAGGAAATTCTTGGCCATGTGTTGGACTAGAGCAGGTTCAGGAGAGGTGGAGGGAGGGGAAGCGTAGACCCTTTCCCAGTTTGGAAGTGTTGAAGAGGGGTCAGAAGGAAGAGGGAGAGGCAGGGTAGGGACAAGGCAACAGAAGATCAAGGCTGGCCAGTGGACCACATTTGGCTGTGTTTTGGTTTTTGCCTTTAATGCTGTGCTTTTCTCCCCCAGTTCCTCTAGCTAAATTTGGGCAAAGATAATTTTCAATTTTTTTGTTTCTTTAAAAAGAAACCGTACCTCTGAAATTTTTTCAGATATTTTGTATTGGTGGATCTAGAATGACTCCTTTGCACTGATTTTTGAAAGAACTTTTACTTTCCACATTATTTCCCCATTTTCCTCTTATTTGTGTTGACCTGAACCATCTCCAAAGGAAAGGTGGCACTGCTGCTAGCTAACATTTCAGGTGGGTGACGCTGTGTATGTTAAACAGCATCCCTGTAGTAACTTACCTGTCAGTGGGAAGCCTACCCTAATTGTTTGTGTTTCTCGTTTCATATAAAAATCAAGTTCATAGCTCTTGAACATTTGTAGAGCATTCAACAAGGTGTTTGTTTCAAGTCTTGAATTTTTTTTTTCTCCCTGAAATCCTCTGACATGTTTGGGCTTAGGATTTCTCATTCAGTAACTGTATTCTGTAAAATGAAGTGTCTGTCAAAGCCATATTGCACCTTATGAGAAGATGACAGGTTCTTCCAGAGTTCTCAGTTTGCAAAGCCTTAACAGTCTGCAGCTTTAAATCAGGACATAGTAACTGCTTAAGGTCTTTAAGTACTTAATTAACTTCATGTTAACAATGAGCCTAGCCCTCTTTTTTTTTTTTTTTTAGTAAAACCCTTGATTTTTTTCAGATTTTCATTTCATGAACATTACTGGTATTAATTTTTTTCTGATGGGGAACAGACTTAAATCTCATAAACTTTATTGGAGAAGGAAAAATAATTTTCATTTTTATTATTTTCAGGTAATTTTTATGTTTACAATCTGTTTACTATGTAGATTTCAGAAAGCTAAATATTTATTTTCTACCTCCAAAAAGATGGTTTTAAACATATTTCATGGCTTTAAGTGTACAGGAAGCAAAGATTTCAGAGCTGAAATTAACTTGCTTGTGAAGCCCTTCTTTCATATGCAAGATATAAGTATTAAGAGGCAGAGTGAAAATTTAGCATATCCAGGCACAGGAAGATAGGCTAAAGTGCTAGTAAAAACCATGATTTTCAATTTTCTACCCTTTCAGTTGTCTGAGTTAGGCTGTTTCTGAGGGCAGACTGTACAGGTCCGTGGATATAAGTGAACAGGGTTTTGGGGAGATACAGTGAGAACACTCCAAGGGCTTGTCTTGAGGCATCTGAATCTGTATGGAGAGCTAGAAGGTACTGTCACATGGTCTGTGCCCCGTAGTATAGCTATGGCAATGACCATTTGTTGTCCCTAGTTAAAACCCTTCTGTATTAGCGTTAGCAGAGCTAACTCTTGCTTGTGCTGCTTTCCTCTAGTTTCAGAAGTTATGGTCTGCTTGCCTCAGTTGTTGATAAGGCAGTAGAATTCTCACTACTCCTCACAGTCACTGTGTTTGACATGTATAGACCTACTTCCAAATGCAGAACTGGATTTACTTATTTTGGAGTAAGTTCTGCATGGAGTAGTGTGTTTCCTTGTGCTGAGGCCTCTCCTTCCCTGTTCCACCACCCTGATGAACTGCAGTTGGGTCATTAGTTGACTCCTCTTTTCCTGCACTGTTAGGGTAGAAGGGGATGCTTCGAGAGGCCAGATACCTGCTCACCATCACCCCTGATGTCTAAGTAATTACCCTGAGCACTGAGGTGGCTTCGTGGCTTTCTGGAGCTTTGCAGGGCTTTTAGGAGGAGCTCTCTGCCTTGAGTGGCTTGCAGTGACTGCTAAAGAGGTCTGGGAGTACAAACTGCCAGTCTGCAGGAAGGGGTTTTTCAAAGAGCCTGTGGTGCTAATTCATAACAGGAGGAACAAAGTGTAATGCATAGGTATTAGCCTAGTTGGAGGATTTTGGTATTTTGCTTTTGTTTGTATTACCTCTTAGTCCCTCAGAAAGAAAACTGGAAGGCTTAATTCAGCTGTAACATCCTTGTTGAAGTTAGTAATGAAAAAAAGACCTGGTTTGCTGCTTTATTTCCTTACAAGTTATGACCGTCCTCTTCTGCTAGGGAGTGACCCATCTGGGTGCACACTGCCCCATCCTTCAGCTACACAGAGATGCCTGTCAATTCCTTATATATTTCAACAACTTACCCATTCATAAAAAATGAACAAACACAAACCAGCAGAATTTTTCATCCATAAACCAAGTATTTTAAAGTATGTGCCTAAAATCATGAGTTGATACTTCAAAATAATGTTTTTCAGTTTTGCTTGTCTCTTCTACTGTGTTAGGCATACACAGGGTTTGTTGTGGAGCTGTCTGGGGCTTTGTGAGGACTGGGTGCTGCTTACAGCCCAGGTGGTGGTGGCGGGGATCATTCATCCTGTCTCATCCCTTCTGGGCTTAGTCCATGGGAAGACTCCTATTCAGTTAGCCCAGGAATTAGAGTTGAGAGCTGCACTAATATCTTGCCAGTTGAAGGACAGAAGATAGTTGATCCTGGAAGCCTTGTAATGAAAACACTTTGTCTAGAAAATTCTGTGCTAATTTGAACGGGCCAGGCAAATTTATACTGGGAAATACTTTGTAAAATGTGTCCTGAAACATTTTTTATCTGGTGCTGATGGCCTTAAAAGCGAGATGAAGTGCATCAGTGACTCATGGTCACTTACTGCCCTGCAGTGTGATGCAAACCAGATCTTCCTTTGGTGCCTTCCCACACACAGCCTTGTCTGACTGGACTGTGGATTTCAGGCTTGTGCCCATAGTCTGTGGTTCACAACCTAAACAAGGTATTCTCTTGAAAGAGATCTTCTTGAATTGCTTGCAGCATAAATGTGAAATTTCCAGTCACTTCCTTAATATTCTACCTGTAATTAAAAGGAAATTAGACCTAAATGTTAGAATGACCCAGGAACTTTATTTCCCTTCCCCTCACCTTCTCTTTCACTCCTCCCTCAAAATGTGTATTTGTTGCAGTTTTAGGCCTAATGATTGCTCTGTTTTCTGTGGGCATTTTGCAAATGAGTGGATCCTTAATATTACAAGGAAGGTAAAGGAAGAAACAAAGCAGGAATTTTGGTTTGGTTTTGCTTCTTTTAAGGTTCCCTTTGGGTATTTGTGGCATTCATAAAATCAATTGACATGAAAAGAAAATTAGATATATGGAGGAAAGCACTGTTTGCCAGCAAAATGAGCAGCTATGGTATATTTCAGTCTTCAGATGCTTGGCGAAATAATGGTAACATACGTTTTTTGCTGCTAGAAATTGAGATTTTGGCGGTCATATGCAACTGTGAAATCTGTAGGCATATACTGTAGCAGAAGCTGTCTTTATGCATATACAGCACATGGTATTTGGCTTGAGAGAAAGTTCTTTGCTCTCTAAGAAAGTCAGGTTTCTGATGGCACTGACTGCTGTTTGTGCTTCATACTTAAAATTACTTTATTCTGGAAAGACTAATGAGCTGTATGTTTCAATGGTACTGTTGTTTTTTTCCCCTGTTCCAAGCAACACAATGTGTTTCCCTGGCTCTTTTTTCTTTCCAAGATTGTGATCATAATTACAGTGAGAAGTAGATTATATCCATCTGTATATTCCAGCAGGGAAACAGAGCCTTGGATGAGTTTTGGACTGTGGGACATTTCCTTACTACCTCTGTATAAAAGTGTTTGTGGTATCCTCGAAGGTGACAACTGGGGGTGTCAGTCCAAACAGCCTAATAAGACACTTGGTATAGGGACAATGGGGAGTAAAAGGAAAAGAATGGAAGAAGTATGCAAGTGTGGTTCACCAGTGTCACATTAATAGAATCCTCGAATCAAGTGCTTATTCATTTTAACTAGGGGCTAATTAATCAGAGTGAGTAGATAAAACGATAAGCTGCATTTAATGAAGTGAAGCAGCTTTATTAGCAGTAAGCAAAATGCAAAATATTTGGTCTCTGGCACATGTGGTTTTCATGGGGACTGTGCTTTGCTACCAGCTCTGGCGTGTCCTGGCCTTTTCCTTGCTTCACACTGCAGGAAGTGCTCTCTGTGTGTTTTGGAGTGAGACTAATTTAGAATTAGGGAGATAGAATCCAATTGGAAGCAGGTATAACATTTTAAAAACAGAAGAAATGTTCCTTACAGATTTTTCTCTGACAGATTAGCATTTCCCAACTCTCATACTTTGGATGCTGTTATTTTCCTTTGGAGATAGCAAGCTTTATGCTTCCAAGCAAGCAAACAAACAAAAACTGTGAGAGCGCCTCTGTTTGAAAAGACAGCAATAGGATACTGCCTGGTAACGGCTAACATAGCCTGAAAGCAATCAGTAGTTATCTATCCACTTGCAGCTTAGGAACAGAAATGCACCAGGGTGGTGTTACTTGAGTGTATGATTAGGTGGGGGCCAAAGCCAGCATGTCACTGTGTTAAATTGGAGCAGGCTTGCTTACTCTTGTTCAGAATAATCCTCTGCAATGCATCTGTGCTGTTGTGGTGTTCCAAATGTGTCTCTGGAAAAACTGTAGAAGCCATCAGATGGGGTACGAGGTGCATGGCAAGGCAGGGTTATTAATAGGAAATACATAAATGAGTCATAGATTAGAAAATGACGTCTTTTACATTGGGCTAAATTAAATTAATGTGAATGCCCACATTTGGGCTTGAAATGAACTTCCCTTATGACTATACATACCCTTGTTGAAATAAACTGAAATCAGTAATTTTTTTCATGAAAGTCACCTCACAGCAAACTCCTTACAAACTAGCGATTTGATAAGGTTCATATAGTTACATTAACTGGGGAAGTTGAGCTGGTAGATGAACGTGATTAGAGAACAGGGTGCTGGCAAGTAAATTGTCTTCCCCCCACCAGCCTTTCCTTAAAAGACTCTGCTTCCAGCGCCATTCAAGTGTAAATCCCTGTGCAACAAAGGGGAGGCTGGCAGCTCCACTGGTTCAAGAGTATAAGTGATCTCGCATGCTTCAGTTGAAAGGTTGAATCCCTGAAACGCAGAATGCTGCTATAGAGGGAAACTCTCAAAAGGCTGGTGAGAATGGGGGGGAGGTGCGGGGGTTGGAAAGCTGTTGAGATCCTTGAAAGTGCAATGGCAATTTTTACCTTTACCATAAAATGACCTAGAGACGAACTCGACAAAGAGAAAGCTGCTGTTCAGATGAGGTTGCCATCACCAGCTCTAGAAGCTGGATTTTATTTGCTCTCCCCCTTAAGAACACAGCATGCTGCTCTACTTGCCAGCACCGTGTGAGGTGCCAATATTTTGTCTACAGTATGCATTGAGTCCCTCTTAGTTTTCCTGTTTGGATTATTCTTTCTAATGACTTAGTGTTGCAGGTTTCAAAGCTTCAGAATTGTAACTTCTGGATATGCAAAACGGAGTATGAAATCTTGGACATTGGGTTTTACACTGAAAGGATGAGGTTAATCTCGCACCTTCTAAAAACCTTGTAAATATTTGACTGGCTACTCGGCAACACAGCTGAACTGGCTGAGTTAATGCTTAATGTGAGAGTGGTCCTGAAGTGCTTGGCTTTGGTGACGGGCCAAGGGTCACAGGGTGAGCAGTAGTTCCCCACAAAGACATCTGTACTCCCTGTTCCCTGTCCACTGAGATGGCCACAACCACCCTAACACCCCCCTGCCTCAGATCTATAGGCAACAGAGGGTGAGGTACCTGTATCCACTCCCGACAGAGTCAGGTGGCAGTGAAATTGGTTTGGGCTGTCCTGCCTGCCTGACTTTTCTGCACTGATTCTTTTGCTGGTCCAGCAGCAGTGTGGTGATCTCTTGACGTTCAGGTGAGGATGAGCTTCTCAGGCTCTCCACAACTACATCTGGATTTGGAAGAAGGTTTTTATGCACATGCAAAAATGGCATCAGTAGGCAGTTGTAACTGGTCACTGAGGAGGAGCAGCCTAGAGACCAGTGGCAACCTGAGCATGTCATAATAGTAAATTGTAGGTTCTAATACCTGTCATGCCTTGGTAATTTAAATGCCCCTGTCTTGTGTTCTGAATGAAATGCTTTTTAGTGTTGGAAAGTTAGCACGAAGATTGCATGGGAAAATGTTTGCAGCTCTATGAATCAGATGAATGAAAATCTCCTTCTTTGTTTTATGGGAACTATTCAGTGCAAGACAGCTTTTGGTTTTCTGCTGTAAGGATTGTTCATTCATAAGGTACTGCATCAGTCCCTCCAAGTGGCAGAACCTTTAAATGTCAGTGCAAATGGGAGAAGATTCTTTCAGAGAACCTTAATATCATAACAGAGATGCAGAATTGTTATTTACAAATAAACACATTTTTAAAACAGCTACTGATTTGTTTAGGTGTAATGAATGTTGCTGGAGGATACCAGCAATCTGAGACAATCCCAGAGACAAAAATGTCATATTCCAGTGACTGCACAAAGAAGTAGCACTGCCCCAGCTGCTGCTCCATGGGATGGAAATAAGTGAATCTTTGATTATTGAAAAATTAACTTGTTACATGGTGTGAAAAAAATGCAATACTTCCTATAGCTCTGTTTTTTTCACTGTTGTTACTGTAAAAAAAAAAAAATTAATTTCTGGCCATAGTTTAGTGCAGACTATATTTACAACATTTACCCCATCTGGACAACTATGGAAGCTTTAAAAATACCCACATCTGATTTTAAAAGGAACTGCTTGCCAGTGTTGGCAGTGGTAGATTCAGAAAAGGGGAAAAAATCCTCATAAAAGAAAGAACAAAACATATAACTGTCTCCAGAGCAAATATAGTGAATGATTAATGTCTCTGAATGGTGTAATTTAGCGTGATGATATTTAGTCATGTGACACTGCTATTTTTTGGTGACTGCTCCAATTTTTTTGGCTCTTGGGGTTCCCTCAGTATCCTGCTTTTAAGCCTGGTGTAGAGGACTGTGCATCTGTCATTACAACTCAATGACAGTTGTTTGTTAGTCTTAAACAAGTCCCCAAATTCTTGGTTGAAAATAAATTAAAAGAGTTGTACATGGTGCTTGTAAAATCCAGTTATAATTATTATTCTCCCCTCCACCCCCTTGTATAAGGAATCTGGACATTGTATTATTTTTCAGATGTCATTGGTACCCATCTACTTAGTGCATCTTAATTAAGTGTAGCTACTTTATATCAATAATTTGGTAGCAAGTATCTTTTAATTATTTGTGAAATTATTTTAACCTGAGTTAGTGTGACATCTCCCTAACAACAGATTCCCAAGAAGTAAGTCTTTGCATATGGCGTTTCAGATAAAAAACTTAACAAGTGCTAGTGGAATAGCAGTGATGGTGTGCAGATAAATTTGGTGATTCATCTTGATTTTTGAAACCATTCCTCACAAAATATGTGGGGTTTGTTTATTTTTTTCATGTGTTAGTTTATATGCCCATTTATAGTTTGGTAGTCTTCGTTTTCTAGTCTGCATTTTTATGGCGGATACTTTGATTCCCAAACATCAATTCTCTAAAAATAAATTATTACTGTATTTTATCTTATTTGACAAAAAATGTTTTGGGAGAAAATGAGTGTGCAAGAAAGAAGGCACAAGTGTTGGAAAAAGTCTGCACCACATTGCATCCTGGGAAGGAGGTTTGACCTCAGAATAGGGACTCCTGCGGGAAGGGCTCAGTATGTTTGACTCCCATGCTCCTAATCCAAACAAGCCACAAGGAAGAATCTAGAGAAGATAAGCTTTAGGAAAGTGGCATCTTGTCCTGATGCTTTGTGACTTGTGATGAGAGCACCTCAAACATAGTTCTTGCACCTTCTTCTGTTACGATCTGCTGGTGTGCAGACACCCTTTTGAGCACTGACCATAGCCCCAGCTGGCAGGTGTTACTTTAGGTGTTTTTATAGTAGGACATAGTGTTGGAAAAGAATATCATTCTTTACAACCTGTTACCGGAAGGGGAATTGAGATCCAGGCATTGGTTCTTCTGAAGGACTGCAGCTTATCATGAGCTCAGCCTAGATTCAAGTGAAGTCTAGCGTATGCTTCCTGAAAGTGTTCAGCAGGTGCCACTGTAAAATGAGAGTCTTTTGGGCCATGACAAATGCCAACCCTGTATTTCTCACTGAACACGTGGACGCACAGAAAAGCAAAGTTATTTTCCTGCAGTTCCCTGGCAAGTGAATGACATAGCTGGGAATAGAACGGAGATTTCCTGATGTCCATTTCCCTCTTATAATTACCAAACAGCGCTGCTTTCTTCCTCTTTGTAAACATGAATCAAGCCAAACGGCATGCACAATTAGCTTTTTTTACCAGCAAAGCTGGGGGGAAGGAGGGAAGGAGGAGGGGACCGGAGATAAAAAGGGGGAGAGGAGAGTCATTCAGGGACACTGTACCTGCTGGGGGCACAATGTAATAACCGCCCGAGCAGCCTGGGCTGCGGGTGCATTGTTATCTGTAGAGTCTCCAATCTGGGAGAGCTGCAAAAGGTTTAATGCAAATCCGAGACCTCTGCCATTGTGTGAGACAGATTAGGGCTCATTTGCATTCCTTCTCCTATAATAATTACCTAGTGAGGAGTGCCTGTTACCATTAGCTTCATTCTGTTTGCCTGTGATAACGCCATCAGCAATCTCTTCTCCACGGATTGTGGACACTGTGAGGAAGGGCAGTGGGCCAAAAAAAAGAATAAAAAAGTAGGAATCTGTTGGGAGAGTAGTAGAAAAAGGTGAATGCTGAAAAATTAAAATGCAGATAATTGTAGTAATAGCCATTAAATACAGCTGGAAAAGTACTGCTAGCTGAAGAGCAAAAGTCAATATTAATCCATAATATCGATGAGTTGTATGGTTTCAAATATCAGTTAAGAAAAGGCAGCATAGGATTTTAACTGAGCTTTATCTGTAGTCCTTCAATAGTTTTGTTCTGTTTTCAGAATTCACTCAGATTTTTCTAAAATTAGCACAACTAGAGATCAGTGTTATCGAGAGATGTTAGCCCTCTAAAACTGATGTAATGCATCAGAAATTAAGGTAAAAATCAGAAAACTTAGTGCAGCTTTGGGTATCAGATTTGGCAAAGCAGTATTCCTTATGTAGAAATCAAGGCAGATATTTGGGGTTTTTTCTTTCCTTTGTTTCTTTTTAAGATGAGAGGAGTTAAACAGGAGAAAAGGAATGCAACTAGACAAAGACTGAGGGTGCTAAAATCAGCTTACTCCCTCTACACGCTAATTGCGTACAGAAAGAACATTAAATCCTTTTGACCAATATTTGCCATTCTTGCCATTTGCTCTATTTTCCTTGATTTTTGCCCTCTGCATCCTGATAAGCCACTGGGGTCACCCTACCAGAGGCAGAGAACCCTCTGAGGTCCCCTGTTCAGCTCTGGCTCCTGTCTTGAATCCCCATCCTTGAGCATAGAGTGAGCTGCTGGCAGTGGAGCTGAGGACCCACCCGTGTCAGGGCCTGGTTGTGTCACCACAGAAGGTCGTTTTTGGATCTTTCTAGGTCAGGATCAAGGGGAAACAGTACGGAAGAACACACGGCACATATTCTGCATGCACATTGATGTCAGGGAGGGAGCAGAATGTGCCTGGGTACCCTCTGTTTTGGTACAAATTTCCCTTTTTTGGTGCAATCTTTTTTCTGCCAGAATTTTTACAGTAAAGTAATTCCATCTTTCACAAGGGAGAGGTGGTAAAGCAGGAAGACAGATGAAAGCAACCCCATCTTTTATCTGCAAGCAGCCACCTTACATGTATTTAAATAGAAGTATGCTGATTTCTGATCTGCAGCAGGCTGGCAAAATGACTAGTCTTACAGCTGAGTTGTTTTGGCTGCTTTTGTTTTTTCAGTATTTTGAGGTCATGCTACCATGTTCACCTTGTCATCAGTGTGGAAGCAGCAGAATGCCCAGGATGCTGCCTGAAGAGTTGGTAATGGCTCTGTGGGGAGGGAGTGGTGTGGGATTGCAAGGGGCTCTTCCTCTGGCGAGCTGTTGGGCAGCTAATGAAATGAGAAGAAAAAACCTTGGTTACTGTAACTGGCACCATTTCTGGCTCTTAGGGATTTAGGTGGTTACTGTGTTGCCTTGTAAAATATGTGATAACTCTGAAGAGATTAGAGATCCTCATGTGTGAACAACCTTACTACACAACCAAGTTTTCTGTTTTCCTCTTGCTGCTGAATTCATTGTCTTATGCTGTGATAGCAAGCAGAGAGCAACACTTAATGTCAAGGTACATGGCTAGAGCTATGAGGTTCCTTGAAGGATATCACTAGATATTTGATGTTAACCAGAAGTTGTATTGCTCTAACAGATTAGAGGTAATGACAGACAACTGTTCGAATTTTAAAGTTGGTTCTTGTTTTGCCTGCTATAATAATGCTAAAGATCACAAACATGACAGGTACACAAACATAAAGGGAGATGAAGTTTAAAAAAAAATAGTTTGAAAACATGTTTGTTAAAACAAGTACTTGAAATTCTAAATACAAACTGAAGGATACAACAATGTTTTATTTAAAAGCAGCAGCATAAATCTTTTGTTCATCTTCAGACCTCTTTCTAGGAGGAGGAAATACAATTTGGTGCATAGCTAGTTCTATATAAATCATTTACAAGCTGTGCCATCGTTACATAGGAATAAAATTGCAGTTGATATAATTGGAAAGGTCTAATGTATGTAGTGTGTGGGGAAGGACAAGGAAGTTTTGAAGTGCTATCATGGAGAATAATGATTATGTACTGTGTGAGTAATTAGAGATAATAAAAAAATCTCACTACTGAAGAGATAGTGCAGTATGCTATGTAAAGCTATATGTTTATATGTATCTATACACCCAATTTGAAACTTAAAAAATTACGTAAAGACAACATAGCTTCTTACAAGGCTTGTATAACTCCTGCAAATTTTTCTCCTATGGCCCTTCTTTAATAGTTTAATTTAGTCGAGTCACCATATGTATTTTCAGTCTTTTATTCAGATTTTTTATGAACCACTCCAATTAATTGGTATCCTTATCATTATTTATCTTTTCTTCTTTAACCACTGTGTTTGTGGGTGTATTACTGATACTAAGGCCTCTGTAATCTCAAAAAGGTGCATCAGAAATGAGTTCAAGTCCCCTTCCTTATTTACAGTTGAACTTGGGCTTTATAGCCTTTTGTTAAAGACCCATAAAGGTACTTGAACAGATGTAGTTTTGTTGCAGGAAAGTCACCATATTCGGGTTGCTCTCCTCTCAAGTGAAGAGGTGCTGAAAACTCTTGCAATGTGCCAGCTCAGTGGCACCAGGACTGCTGTTGCTTATCCTCCCTAATGGGAGACAGTGGCCTGTCACACCCAGAAGCAAGGAGGTGTTTCCTTGCTCAGACTAAGCTCTACAAGCTGGTCTGAGTAGTTTTTCAGTATTGCTGTGCTTGAAGGTAAATTGAAACTTACCTTACTGTTTTGTTGAAATGCATATCATGTCTTCTAGCCCTCATAGAAGTTCAAATACCCCTTTGGAGCAAGGCAAATGTTGTGTGCAGATAAGCCACTCTAGGAAACAGAAATCCCAGCTTGGTAACATAACGTGTTTGAGACCAGTGCATTTCTAAAAGAGGAATTAAAAGGGGGGGGAAGTATGAGGGTGTATTTGTGCCATTCACTGCATTAGCAAACAAAGGACCCACAGATTGTCTCTGTTAGGCTGTCTATCACACATCAATTAATCAAAGGAACAATTGTTTGTTCTTTGGTATCTTTAGGCTTTCCAAGACTGATCATCAGGCAATCCTTCTTGTTGTAACAGAGTCTAGATATGAACAACTTCATAGAAAATGCAGCCGAAGTTATTTTTTCTAACTCATCAGTAGCAAGGCCGCACAGATCTTTGCTGTATGTCCATGTCTCACAATGTCTTCATCTCTCTTCAGCCAGTTTAATAGCATGAGGGCACTAGCAGAACTGGCTTTGTTCACTTCTACCTAATAAAACAATTTCACAAGCTTTACACTATGTGGCATGGTGATATTTTCCCTAAATATTGAAACAAAATATGCCCACAAAAAGCATAGATACCTATGAAAGCATACTTAAACACATTTATGAAGTAATGTGGATAACTAAACTTTTACATAAGCATAACCATACACCCACACAACTTACAAGACTAGACTTATTTTCAGCTGCCTTATTATCAAAATTACAATTTATGTAACATAAATTATGTGAGCCAAAGGAATTTATGAAGCAGAATTCCAGAACTGGTTTAACTCTCCTGTTTCTGCAGAATGTTTCCATCTTAGTAACTGCAGTGGTAAGGGTTTTTTGGAGGCAAGGAGAGCAGTAGTGGGATGTTTAAAAATATTTTAATAAAAGGGCTGAAACCTAGAAGCACTGCAGAAAGCTATATTTTGATATTTATTGGAAAGGTAATTGTGAAATATTTCTTTTAGACCTAGTCTTTTATAGTGCTGGTAGCAAATTATGAACACAAAGTATTTGCACATTGTTGTCCAGTGACACCCAAACTACCGTCCAGTGACAGATTCTGGGTACCCAAGGCAAAGCAGCACAGTGTCCTAAGCCCAGGGCTCAGCCCAAGTTAATCAGCTCTTCTGGGTTAGAAGTCTTTTCTGGGTGGAGCACCGTGCAGATGTACCCAAAGACTGCAAACATTGATCTCTTCATGTGGTTTTGTGAACTTGGGTTTATTTCTTAATTTGTGTACAACTCTCTTAGGCAAAACCATGGTGTTGCTGCAGAGCATGCATGTGGGTGTACATGGTCCTGGCTCAGCCTCCTTGAGGAGGATTGACACACAGGAGCTGGGACTTAGGGGATGTTTGTATGTGGTTAGGTGATACAGACAAAGCCTCATCCTCTTGGACTAACTACAGTAGAAGATTTTTCAGTTTCCTTTTGTTTCCCCCTCTTCTCAGACCTAACTAAGGAATTTGTGTTCAATCCTTGTAACTGAAGTGTGGCTTTGGTCAGAAATCATAGTCTTAAGTTTGGATGGGTTACAACTTCAGATGAATAAGGTCTGCCATATTCCTGTGTTCCAGCAGTGTGAAGTTAGCTGGGTATTTGAGTAGAAAGGAGTTCACCATTATAAGGGCAGGCAGTCTGGGGAGAATGAGGAAGCTGAGCACAAGCCTGCAAGCACAGCTTGTGTACATATTTGTTGAAAGCTAATTGGCAACACAGTTGCCTTTCAAAGTTGTTCTTTCACCTATCAGTAGAGCACAACTCTGGTACTTAATGTACTGTAGATTACGTAAACGCTACCCTGAAATATTTGTACAGGCAATTAACTCTTGTTTTTACACTACTCTGAGTTACAAATGGAATCCTGCTGTAGAGCTTGGAATATTTATGCTGTGAGAGATATTCCATAATTAGATTAAATAATGCTTTCAACAAACTGGCTAGCATTAAGATCTGAAAAACAGGATATTGTGAGGAGCTGACAGTCTTTTAAAATTCAGTATCCAAGAAATACAGATGCTGTGTTTGTACCACATTGTTGACAAAAAACAGTCTTTACAAGACTTTTATCTGAAGCAAATGTGTCTGCTTTTGGTTATTATATTTGAAGACTGTAAATGCTTATATCAGTATTACTGGTCTGCATTTTGTGTGGCAAAATGTGGTTACTAATGGAGAAAATAGGGCATGTGTGCTGTGTGGCATTGCAGTTACCAGAACAACATCCTCATCTAATGTGTGTGGGTGACTCTAAGAATACTTACATAGATACATATTTATTTTTCGTCCTCTTGCTCTTTTCAAACTTAGCTTACAAACATTTTGTTCTCATGAAATTGTCACAGCTCTACAATTTGAGCTGGATAATAAATCTATTAAAATGTAATCTATTGGTAACAACGGTGTTAAAACCAAACCTCCATCCTCTAGAGTTTATTCACAAGCACTTGACCTAATATGACCATGAATATTAATAAAATGTTAAGGGATTTTATTGGAATTCATAGTGTGACTTGCTGCCACGATAATAAAACAACATTTACAACCTCCAATGGCTGTAGCATTCTGGTGCTCATCAACTGCTTTGTGCCTGCACTAATAGAAGTGTAGATAATATGTTCCTCAATGAAGTGACGAGGGACTGGTTAAAGGAGTTTGTTAGTATTTTACATAGAATGAAACAGGCTAGAAGAGGTAGAAAATAAAACTGATGGAATCAAAATCCTTCTTGCCTTTCGTACCAAAACATCACAACTAGATTAGATTGTGGTCGACTAAAAAAATAGCTTCTTCAGACGGAGGACAGTCTGATATATTGGTAGAGTAGTGCAAAAGTGAGATTATTTACACTGACACATACACTGAGTGTGTGTCAATGCTGAGGTTTTTTTGTGGATGAGAGCAGCTGAACTTGACTGGCACTTCTATTATGAAAGCAAAAGCCCATTTGCAGGTTTTGGATTTGTTCTCTAGCTGGTCCTTCTGAATTGCTTCTGTAATCAGATATTCATCTGTTTTCACTTGCATTTATTTTTCCTTCTCCTAATAACCTCTCTCAGATAGAGAATTCTTGAATTTTAAATGCAGCAAATTTCAAACAATTTACTTGAGACTGCAGTTTACCATTTTTTATCATTTGTAAATTGTTTTACTGGCCCAGTTTCCTGGGGAAATGCTCTTGCTTAAGAGTTCCACCAGCTTTATTCAACTTTCACATGCATGCAGACAAGCTGTTTGGAGGGAAGAGGTAGTTATGTGAAAGGGTTGTTGAAATGTCCCTCTTCCTTACGTGACAGAAGATGTGGGTGGTAAATATGAATGAAACCAGAAGACTGCTGCAATTATTGTTGATTTTCAGTAGTGTCTACAAGCTTCTCTTGGATTCCTTTAAAGTCCCCTGTGGATGCAGGAAATTAAAGATGTTTGAGGCATTACATTCTTGCCAAATGAAAAGAGACAGGAGCTGTTGTAATGCCTCCATCCAGTCACTATCTTCTTTAGGGGACTGTATTTGTTCATTAAAGTAATGTTAGCAAAAATGAGAAACAAATCACCTTAAGAAAGAATTTTGGTTTTGTATTTCTCTGATTTAGAAATTAAAATCTAGTCATTAGTATAAAAATGAATAGGCCGAGGAATTTCTGTTTAATCATCAGGACTAGATTTTTAGGTAGAGGCTTTTTAACTGGGTCAATCAGTGTAGTTGGAAAAATAAACTTTTGTTTGAACATTTCTTCACATACATTTAATGTTGTGATGGAGCAATTAAGTGTCATTCATTTCAGGTTGACAGTTTAACCTGCCCCAGTTAGATTTCTTAATCCAAGGTCAGGAGTCATTCTTCTTAATGAGTGTTGCAATATGTAAAAAGACCAGAGAGTTTGTAATCTGATCTTTGTGACTAGGAAGGAGGTGTAACTGTGAAAGAATTTGAAGCCTATTGTAAAAGTCTATTTTTTATTACAGGGGTAGTTTAATAGTCCCTGTTGTAGTGAGAAATATGACATGTTTTTACATGTGCTTTAGTTTGATATATTATTTAATCATGGCTGCTTCTGAAACTGATGGCTGTTGGTGTAGCTCTGTTTCTTCCTTTCTATATTATGCCTATCTTTTCCTGGAGAGTTGGCACTGCCTACTTGAGCTTCAGAGTTTTCTCCTAGTCTCTTTACTAGTCTGCATTAGGGCTTGGTAAACTACTATTATTTGGATTCATAAGACAAATTACATAAATTGATATGAATCAGCTGGAACTTTGCTTATAGTGGCTCTGAATCTGATCCATTTGATTTTTCCTTCAGTAGATTATACTATCAGGTTAGAGCACCTTTTTTGTCATGACTGTAGGTAGGACCTAGTATAATTTAGTGCAGTATTAGTTCATGCACCAAGGTTAAATAACAGTAGCAAACAATTTGCAAACTTCTCAGTGCCTGGCTTCCTCAGTCACTGGTGTCAGTAATTCTCATTTCCTGTGCTTGTCACAAACCATTTGAGCAAGCAGTGAAGCCTATATGGAGTACTGGCTGAAAAAAAAAAAGAAAAGGCAAGTAATTCTAAGAGGTGATGTTTGACCCACACTTCTAACAAAGCAGTTGCAATAGTCCCAAACAGTATTTGTGGCAAGACCTGCATGTTTTATGCCCATTTATTGTGCTATCATTGTGCTAAGGGACTTAGTTGTAATAATTAGCAGGCTTTAGGTCAGAAGAGATCTGTTAATTATTCTTCTAGCTTTTCACAGAGTATAACTTCCATTAAGTCATAGGAGTGGCTGAATTAATGTTTTTTTTTGAGCTGAGAATGCATCATTGGTTTTCTTACTAATAATTTTGTCATATATATCTGCAAGTGAATAGTTAAAAGTTTTACTTTTTTTTTTTGCTTCAGTTTTCCTGTGAATACAAAATATCTAAAACATGTAAATCTGTGTGTCTAACTCCAGGTATGGTGGATTTCAAAACCAGGTAAACTGTAGGGCTTTGTCACCCTTCCCTTTTCTCCACTCCCACATCCAGAGAAAGAAGTAACCTAGTATCTGAAGAATGCAAGTTATGCAGATGTTCAAAAGGCCAAATAAAACAAATAGATGGGCTGCAGCTGCTGGAGCAGCATATAGCAAAGAACACTTGCTGCTGTGATGAGAATCTTGTATTTCAACATACCCCTCTAGTTTTTGCCTGTTTGAGGAAAATAACACGGTAAAAGTTTAACCAGTTTTTGTCTTACTTTGATTGCAAATTGTGATTACTTTTCATACATGTTGAGATTTCAAAAAACCCCCAGATTTCTTGTTAATGAGGAACAGGAGAATAAGAAGTAGTGGTGTCCTTTCATAGGAAGGGAAAGGGGAGTTCCATGGTAGTACAAACGATTTGTTCCTAATCTTTTAGTGAGAGATGATAGACTTTCAAGGTTGTATGGGGGGACAAATGGAGGAAGTTACCATGTTGAAATATACTTTCTAATATCCTGAGATTACTGCGGAAGATCAGACACTCTGTTGTACATTAAGAATCAACTTTCCATCAAAAGTTTTGGGATTGAGGGAACTGAAGAAGGTTCACTGCCCATTATACTCTTCCAATGTCATCTGGAGATAAAAAAGATACCAGACTTGCAAGAGACCAAGATGCTTCTCAGACTGAGTAAATCTTTGACATGCAGATTAACGAAATTGTTCAGCAACCAATCTGCTATTTTAGGGCATTCCTAAGTAACACAATGAAGTGCCATAGAGAGATGCCCAAGCAAATACTACCCTCCTCTGGTACATTCACATAGCACAACTTTTGCAAAAATATTGGTATTGTCCTGGGAATAACATGGGCATGTCAGAGCAGTGTAGCCACTGTTTTAGACCACTTGAGGTCTACAGGAGGAGAACTTGGCTTCTGCCCACCTTTGGTATTACTACTTCAGCTCTCATAGCGTGGGTAAACACACTGCCCTAATGGAATACTATGTAGATCTCGTGAGTCTGGGCAGCTTAGTCTTTGTTCATATGTTTTAAGAATGGTGTATTGAACAAAAAGCAAGATGTGGTGCCTTTTTCCTGGGCCTTTGGAATCTGGTCATAGTGAACCATTGCTTTCAACTGTGAAATCGCATAGAGTTTGCCATATACTTCTCTCCTGGTCAGAGATCTTGCCCAGGGTTTTCCATTTCCTTTATGCTGCAAAATCTAGTCTGATAATAGTTTGACTTGTGAAATAAAGGCAAGATCATGATTTCAAGCATTTGAGTTAATATTTTGGCCTTCTTACATCCAAAATAATTTTCAGCCACTCTGCATTTGGGAATTTGGTTCTAGGACCAAGCCAGATTGCTATATATTATCTTTTTGATAAGGAACCAAGAGACCCCTGTGTTACCCAGAGCTTTGAGTTCAGTGTGCCTAGTCATTTCCTATAGTGGGCTCCTCAAAAAACCCCAAACAAACAACAAAAAAAACACACACCAAAAAAATCAGAACAAAAAAACCACCACCACCATAAAAGCTTTGAATTTCTGAAAGGAAGATTTTATTTTAATACACAAAAGAATAATTGACTTTTTAAATAGAAAAAATGTCAAGCAGTCTGGGTAAGAAAAGTGGAAATAAAAGTTTATGAGCAACTTGCTGGTTTTTGCTGTTTCTAAAGGTGGGTCTTAACTTGAGAGCAGCCTAAAACACTGTGCAGACCTGTCTGTCCCTGAGAAACTGCTTCTGTTTCCTGTGAGGCTCAGTTGTGTTTGCACTCTGTTCCTCTTTATGGAGTGTTCTTGAGCTGAAGCACTAAGCTTCTTGCTTAACTTAACAGGTAGCTTTTACCTGCTGCAAATACAATATTTAAACCTTCACTTTCATAAGGATGCTTAAAAGCTCTCTATAGAAATAGTCCTCTTTCATAGGGGTCCACTAATCCAGTCAATTCTGAAAGACACATAATGTGTAACATAGAAATTAAATACTATCTTGCATGTCTATAACCTGTTTTATTTCTGAATTTTGTGGCCAAAAAGTTTATATGATAAATTTTGTGTATTCATGAATACATATATATTATGTGCTTATACTAGTGAATATGGTCTTCAGGAAGCAGGAACTCCTCTGATTTTATGAAATGTACCACGGCTTGAGTATTTCAAGACCAGTGGTACCTGCTTGCAAATACAGAAATCCTCTCACTAGAGTATAATTAATGTTTAAAAAGAAATTAGCGATGGGATGTAACAGAACACTTTTGCCCACTTAAAATGGTGTTGAGTCATACCATTAAGGCTTTTAACTTGCTTATTTGCATTGCAAACTTGTTATGAAGTCTATCATTTTCTCTTGTAGAAATATCTCTTGGGGAAATTGAACTCTCATCTTCACTTGATGACATTTGCACAATACATTCCTGATGTTTGAGGAGTGGAGGGTGCAATCTTTGAGCTCTACTAGTATCATAATAGGAGGAAGAAAAATTATAGTAAAGATATTCGTGCCATGTCATAGTATCTACTCTTGTGGTTCCATTTTGTGCTTTTCTCTAGAAATGACTGCAAATTTATCCAGAATGGAAGGCAGCTAAACAGACTGGGAGCAAAGCAAACCATTGTGGTGGGCTTGGTCACTTTGTTGCTGAAATGTGCTCTGAATCTCTGTAATTAATGGTAGTGGAGGAAAAGCTTGTCTGATAAGGTCCTTTAACCTAATTAAACTGGATAAGTTTTGTTTGTTTTCATCTTTTAAAAAACCTTTTATTGTTTAACTGATGACTGTTGTTATTTAACTCTTATACAGTACCTTATACAGTAAAGATTCTTTTGCTTCAGGTTAGGATTTGCAGAGATTTAGTAATATTGTTAGTGGACAAGAGTAAAATGGATGTGCTATTCTTGTGTGATGTTTTGAGGATTTTTGTACCTATAATCACACGTGTGTCTGGACTCGTTTGTTCTTGTGAGTCAGATAGATGGATGCCATTCAGATGCACACTGTACTTGTTAATCAGGTGCAACACTTTGATGTGTGTGTACTGTCCTGCTTCTAAATGCTGCAATGTATATATTGTCTTTCTTGGTGTCTGCTGTTTGATGTCCCTACAAATACTTACACTAAAAGCCGTAGAATTCTGGTATCTATGTATTGTTTCCCTCAAAGAGTATTTTCTTGTATGAAGGATAGGTCACAGCTCCAAGTGCTTTAGATGACAAGCCCCTCATTATGAGTGGTATTACAACAGTGATTAATCTTCACCTGTGGGTGGACCCCCACTCTGCTCATAGAAAGCAACAGGCAATCTGTGCCCCAAACCTTCATCATTTGAGACACCAGCTGTGAAAGGAGAACCAGGCACTCACAGGAGATGTGATTTGTCACAAGTCATGCTGAAAAGTGCAGTGGCAAGGACAGAAAACAGCTCTCAATTCCTGCGTCAGTGCTCTGTCTATTGTCTGGTGCAAATGCTGAACCCACCAAGGCTCTTACTCCAGGGTGGATTTCTTTTGGGATGAGTTACTTAACTATTAGTTGTGTGTTAAAATGACAGACAGCTCTTTTGTTTCTCATTATGGTTTTCTCTTTTCCATATTCATGTTAAGTTCTTTCCATATTTAGTATTTAAGATTTTATGGAAATATTGCTAGTCAAGTGCTACACTTGTGAGGAGGTGAAATGAGGACAAAACACAGGGGACAGATCAGAATCTTTAATCTTTGCTGCTGTCTGTAATTTATAAAATGTATTAATCTAGTTTCATTCATTGACTGAACTGTTTTTCACTCTACATGTCTGCTGTTTTGCCTTCATTTAAACTGGTTTGAAGCCAGTTTTGTTTAATGAAGAAGACTCACCAGAGCAAGGACGTTTAGCCCTCATACCTTTTTGTCTTGAGTATCTGCCCCCTGAAGTTGTGGGGGAGTGTAAGTAGTGGTGTTATGAGTTACACAAATCAATTTCATTGCAGAGCTTTCCCTCATAATAATGATCAGCTTGCAGTACGAATCTCATTGATTTTTCACAGCCCTGTGGAAAAAACCCCAAACCACCAGAGCTGATGAATAGTGCCAGGACAGACTCAGGAGAGACTAATTTTGTGGCTGGTGAGAGTAGCTGTGGCTGTTTCCCCACCTTCCTTTCTGGATTCTCTAAACCTTTTCTACTAATTCTGGCCTTTAGTTAGGAGAAACCTGGAAATTTGGTGGTAATACATGAGACACTGAGAGCTCTTGAGAAGACGGAGAAAGTGCAGCATTCATAGTGATGGAGAAAATGGTCTTGCTGGGGTCAATGGTGCCCCGTCAGTGATCATTGCTAGAGCTGCCAAAGAACCCTGCTCTGCATGGCAGGGCTGGTGAGAAAGCAGGGCTGTCAGATGCCCTGCTCACAGCCGGATCCCTCCGCTTAGCTTCTCTAAATGCAGTCAGATTAATTGGTGCATCAGACTGCCTTATCTTTTTTAATTTTTCCTTTTTTTTTTAATTTTTTTTTCTCCTTCCTCCCCTGCTACAGATTTTTGTAAATTTTTCCAGGGGTGGAAGGGTGGAAACAAACTAAAGATCCGTAGAAAAAACAAAAAACCCCGCGGTTCTGGAAAAGTAAGAATTCTCTGCATAATAGTTTGTAAATTGTACTTCATGTTCAAGCTGTCTGCTTTATTTTTGCATTCTGATTCTGGCAGAGTATTGTCCCTGCACTGACCCCTTTTCATCTACTCTTATGCAAGGTGTGTTTAAATAGCTGGATTGTAAATCTCATTCTGGAAAACTTCCCACCTCGCCTGCCATTCCCCTTGATAGTACTATTCTTGTTTAGCCAACGTGGAGAGTTGCTGCAGCAGCAGTGGGGTAGCTGTGTGCCTTCTGCCAGCAGCCTAGGCTGCTTTTGGCCACTGCTTTCTGTCTACTATCGATTAGCCACATACGTCAAACTTTTATATGCTCTGAGTTTCTTTATCCACTAGATTTTCTGAGCGTGACTATATTTTTGAAGCCTGGTCCACCCTTACTGGAAAGGTACAGACAATCTGTCACTGGCAATAATACATGAAGTACTGTATGTTGTGCAAGGAGAAGCTGTAATCATGGTAGCATAGGAAGATTAACAGTGGACTGCTGAAATTGGTAGCTGTTCTCAATTAAATATTTTTTTCAAATACCATAGAATTTTAATAATCATAGGACTGCCTATTAGAATGCCACCGGTTATTTCAAGTATTGGTTTTTGAAATAATTCTTTTTCTACTGAGATTAAATGTGAAGAATTAGACAAGAAGGAAAATATTTTTCTGATTTTGTTCATCATACAGTTCAAATAAAAGAACTTAAAAGCATAGGGAAGTTTTCAGAAAATGTGCATTTTTGTCTGATTTTTCTTAATTTTTTGTGTCCTACCCTCGCTGTCTACACAGTGTTCCTGCTGAAGACTCACAGAATCTTTTAAGAATTAACATGAGGATCTGGCAGGAGACTTTTGTTCAGTCTCTCTTTTCAGTCTGAATAGTCAGAAGACTGCTTGATGATCTATAAGACATGGAAAAAGCCAGTTTCTAACCAGTTTGGTTAGTCTGTTTGGGAACAAAAGAAGGGTTGAAGAGAAAAGCTGAGATGTCAACCACTTCAGCAGAGGAAATGGGCAGAAGTTGATAGTTTTAAGAGCTTCAAGTTAGGAAATATCAGGTACAAAAAGGCTTTGGTTATTCTAAGTGTTTTGGTCTACAGGATAAGAGTTTAGAGGTTAAAATAACTGCAAAATAACGTATTAATGGTGGGGAAAACATCTGCTTTATTGTCAGTCATTTTATGACTAACAGTAGGGTACTATTGTGCAAGGAGATAGATAAACACCTTAGCTGATGTTCTAATACAGGTTTGTGCTCTGAGGAGAGGTGTGGGATGAAGTAGGTAAGGGCAGAAAACCTATGTGACTTCAATTCTTATTTATATTTTTGGTAGTAGAAGTACTTCAGCTTAGGGCAAAGGAAAGAATTGTGGCATAGCGGTGATCCAGTACAAAGGAATGAAGCTTTGTAAGATAACGGAAGCCACCAGCTAAGGGAAAGATTGAACTTCTGCCCCTGTGTTTCTACTGTGTCCCTTGGATAGGTTCAGCTCTTTTAGTTGGGAAAGTATTTAGCTGCCCACCCTTAAGACTTTCTGAGTAGGTATTTAGCTGAATCAGCTCACTAAACTGTCCAAAACCAGCCATTCTTCTGAGTCTTTGCTGAGTTAAAATGAGTAGGTTTCTGTAGTCTGTCGAGTGCCAGAGCCAATATAAGGCTGTCAGAAGAAGAGCATGGCCAGGAGTGGAACCAGCTTTTAGGACAGCAGTGAGCTATTCGATTGTCTCATTTGCAAAAACCTCACTCTTTCAGCTTCATTTTGCATGCAGTGTTAAGAACAGGAGCGTCACAGTAAGCATTCTCCATATTTCTCCATATGTGCGTTATGGTCCTCAAGAGGCACAGTTGGCCATAGCACCAGGTGAAGACTGCAGAAGAGCAAAACACAGATGAGGAAATGGAGGAACTTTGCACAGCACTATTATTCCTGCGTATCAGCTTCCCCACAGCCTGCATGTGGCAAGAGTCCTCTGAATGCTCCCAAATCTCTTACAGAGGCAGTCAAGTTACTTTAAGCTGCTGGTGGAGTTCAGCTAATTTGTCTGATTTTGTATGTATAGCTCGTACTTGCGTTTTCTCTTTCCTCAGAAGAGTGGGGGGGAGTTTTTGCTGATCTCCAGTTGATGACTTGTATGAACTGGGGGCAGCAGCATCTCCAACCAGATGAGCTGAACACCACTGAGGGTGGCAGTGTGAGCCCTGGGGGAGGCACATGCAGGGTTATTGGCACCCACAGTCAGTCAGAGCACAAAGTCCACTCAGGGACTTTAGATGTCTGCTGAGTGTCTAGAGAGTTCCAGATTGCTGCTCCTGCACCTGCAGACTGGAAACTGGTTTTGCCATCTGCCTGAGGCATGGAGAGGCCTCCAGGAGCAGGATTACCCAGTCCAAATGTGTCTGAGGGCTCTTTCAGTTTCCCCCTCGAGCAGTTCAAGGGGGAAGCCAAGTTGCATGCAGTCCAATGTAACGCCTTCTCACAGTGTGAAGGAAACCTCCCTGCACGTTCGCAGCTGCTGCAGGGCTCTCCTGCAATGTGGTGGTGGTGTCTGTAAGAAAAGATGGAGGCAGGAATCTGTGGGAGTGGGTTATTCCGGCCTTGCACGGCTTTGTGTTGTCAGCTTGGAAGGAGCACTGAGCAGCTTCTTGCTGAGGCCAGTGGGCAGAATGAAAAGCCACCCCATGCAGGGCTCTTTTTTGTCCATCTGTTACAAGTCTGTGCTCATCACAGGCTACATTTGGGAATGATCCCCCGTCACTGGAAGTGTTCATGTGCAGCCAAGTCCCAGACCAGCAGCTACCCCTCCTTTTCTCTGGCACAGGAATGAAGCTAGACAGTGGTAAAGGACTACATGGTAAAGGACTATGTGTGTGTCCTCTGTATGCACACATGACAGGATATATTTGGATGTGAACTTGATTTAGAAATGAAGAACTTGGAATATAGTGTCTAGTTTGTCAATGAGAATGTGAAAATGCAGTATGGTGTCTTAGCCTTTCGTAGGCTGGAACTAATTGCTGCAAAAAGCCCTCGCAGGGACTCAGTCTGTTTAAATAAAGAGTGTACATGTTAATCCTTGTTATTCCCCACATCTCTTTAATTGCTTTCTCCTGCTAAATGTAAAGGATTTGAAATATACCATGAGGTACAGCTTTGGGGGACCTGAAAAATGTACGCATTTGTGATGGCTTTTTTCGCAATTCAAACATGCATTTCAAGGGATTATAAAAATCTGAGTCGATAATGCATTTCAGCAATGTTGCCTTGTGAAAAACCCTTCTAGTTCCTTTGAAACTATTAATTGTTGGATTTCAGATGGCAGGGAGGTTTGAGCACCATATGTGATTGCACGTGGTAAGCTCTATTGCTGCTGGGGTGGGAGGATGTCAACCGCTTTTGAAAAGAAGTTTATACTTTGGAATGCCTTTGCCACTCAGAAAGTTAAGAAAGGAAATTATGAATGTTAGGAATCAAATTTCTGACCCCATTAAATTGCTGTAGGAATTTTGTCACTGGCTTCAGTTCCTCAGTGATTTCACTAACAAATGTAACATCCAAAAGAAGATGCAGTCAGTGCCTCTGAGGAGTTGACAGGAGAGGTGTACAAGATTGTTGAGTAAATGAGAAAAAGTAGATATTCCAGTTGTGTACATGTTTCACTATTCTATAAGAAAGAGAATAAAACTTTATTTAAATTCAATGTGTGTTTTATTTCTGGCAGAGTTCTAAGATTTATTTCTTTTTTTTTCTGCATGACTTGGGGAACCCTATAGTTTCAACATTGTAATAAAGTGAGGATATTAAGAAATATGCTATGACGTGAGATGTTACTGCAAAAATTATTGAAGTTTAAATTGTTCTTTTCAGTCTATTATAATATCTAACAACACTATTATACAATTTGTAATTGTACCATGGTATTAAATAGAAATTATTTCCACTAAGGAATACCTTAATAAAATGCTCATGAATATTATTATTTCTGATCAACTATGTATATATTCAGATATCTCACATAATTCTAAAATATAATTTTAGCACCATCAATCAGCATGTATCTTTTTACTAACAGATTTTTTTTTTAAGTAGCCATTATTACAACATTTGTGATAAAGAGGAACAGCAAAAGTTTAAGAATTTGTTTTGTTCTGGTTCAGGTCATTAACACAGTGTTTAATACTGTCATTTGAAATTCAGGATTGAATTTATGTTTAATTTATATATTAATGATATTAGATTAAGTAAAATATATTTACTTCATACTTTTCCAAATTGATCCAGTTAGACATATGCATTTTAGCTAATCCAGAGGCAATAAAGCCAGTCTCTCAGGCATTTGTGAAGTAAACAATCCAAGGTTTACCGCTGTGGTTTGTATTCTGGCAGCCTCAAGATTTCTTTGTCATTCTAGGAGCCATATAAATACCCAGGGAAAGGCTCCCTTTGCCTGAGTGTTAACTATCAAAATAAGTTGAGAAGAATATCCAATTACTTCATTGCGCTTTTTTGTGGGTAAATGCTGCAGATGCAGAAGTGAACTGTAATTTATGTAGTAATGTATAGTAGAGCTAGAGTCTGACATCCCCATTTCCTGCATCCAGGCTCTTCACTGACTTAGCTTTAAAATTTATAAACGTCGTCACTGAACCTTGAACATTCAGTTCCGTTGATCCATGTACCAAAACTATTCTGCCTCTGCTTCAGTCCAGCACTTCTACATGGCTCTGCAACCCACAAATCAGCACGAATCACTTGAGCAAAAATGTATATATCCCAGTCATTAGATAAATCAGTATCTTTAAAATGCAGCTCATTGCTGTAGTGTATGAAGTTATGTATCAGTTGTTGTTTTATGTCTCTAGATTAAAGTTTCAAAAGTGCACTGGATTTTCATAGAATAAATTGTGTGGAGAAAATCTAATTTGAAATCTATAAGCAATCTGCTCTCACTTGATGAGAATTTAGTCATTATTCCTTCAGCCATAAACTTATCAAGACTGTTTCTATATTCTCTAGTTGATATCCAAGTTATTATCTATTTTTAAAGTTTTAAAGTAAGACTGTAATCTATCCTTAGTTGGGCTAGACTGTCAGCTCAATGTACTATGTTTTGTAAATACGTATTATCTGAAGTGTTTGTGGAATATCTTTTCTGTAAATATTGATCAAAACCTGTACTTACTTTTTTTTGCATTTTGTCTTTTTCACCATATTTCAGTGGGGTATTAAATAAATGGTAGCTGCCAAAATCTTTTATTTTCAGTGAATATTGCATACTTAAATTTGCATTGAAGTGCTTTCTGTGTCAAGTGGAGGCAGAGGAGTTGGCTTTTATGAATAGCATACTGCTTTATTCCACATTTTAAGGACATTCAGAATTAGTGCTGTGCTTTTCTCAGTATTCATGTATAGAAGGGGTGTCAGTTGATTTTATTCCTTACTAGGGTGAAACTATTTTCAGCAAGTGTATTAACTATGGAACAATGAATTGCTGTTGTAAATAGTGTTTCCTCTCTAGTCCACTAAGGATGCATTTATGCTTATGCTTAGCTTTATGCAGTGTTTGGCAGATCCTCCTCAGAGAGTTATGCCGAGTTGCACCTTTTCTGGTGCATTCAGTTAAGAGTTGTGTATACATGCAGTTCTTCATAGGATTCTCTTTTTTTATGATAAATGATTTTCCCACTCCTCAAATAACATCATTGCCTCAGCTTGGTTATCCCCTTCCAAAGAAGTCTGCCAAGGTAAGTGATTTGTTTTGTCTCTGTTACATGTCTGAGTGGGTAATTCAGTGTATCATAATGAAAATTTCAATTGGGACAGATACTATAATGCTTTCAAAAGTAGTACAGGGTTACGTGTTGTGAGTCAGTACTGGTCAGGGAACACAGTAGGGTTATTGTTTGACCACAGTGTGTTTTGGTCCACTATCACACAATAAATATATCTGGTGATAGCCATGTAAGCGTTCTTCAGGCATGGTGCTTATGTGCTGCATTCCCAGGACATGCTCTCCTGGTTGATTGCTGGGAAGAGGCTACACATGCTGTTCCTGGGATGGGAATTGCTTTCAGTCATAGCAAGAGATGTTTTGAAGCTTTGGGAGAGAAAAGCAGAGATCCAAAATAATTTGCACATGGGGCGGCACAGTATCTGTTGCACAAAAGATGACAAGAAGTAATCATCAAAGCCAAATCAATTCTTCAGCTAGGTCAAGTCTAGATTCTCACCCTAGAGATTCTCAAAAGAAAGAGAATAGAATTGAGGAAATAAGAAGGTTTTGAAAATAGTTAAAGCTTTGGCATACAAGTTACAAAATATTTTTCTGTGTACATACAGAGTGTAGTTTTCACTCCAGGAATCAGGCTGATAGTGAAACAAGTGTCTCTTTCACCTCATGAAATATCCACTTGTCTGTTTTGGTCCAGTTTATTAAAAACAGATAACTTCACATCTCTCCATAGCTGAAACACATTTTCCTTCCTACCTCCTCTCCTACTTGAAGGTGTTACTAAGTTTGGTTGAAAAAGGAATATTTAAAAGTGAGTCCTCATCTGTTAGCAAAAGTGAATATGACTATGTGCTGGTTTTTCCTCTTTTCCTTTTGAAATACATAGTGACAAAAAATCTAAGGTGCCAGAATGATCTTAAATGCCTGTCCCTGCCTGTGGAAATAATTTGCCTATCCTGCTGTCACCTGCAAGGAGTGAAGGGTTTGGGAGTGGTAATGTCTTTAATTCATACTCTAACAGAAAATTTATAGAGGGCTAAACAGCACTTGCCTACAAAATTCATGTTGGTGGTGTTACCCTTGTTCATTCTTGCTCTAACAGCTGCTTGTACTGTATGTGCTTTTGGAACCAGGACAAGGTTGGCAATCGCTATGTATAGAAATCGGTAAAAATTCATGAAAATTGCCTAGGTTAAAGTTACATAATTGGGTTAGGAGGGAAAAAAAAAAGGCTGCTCTTTGTAGGGCTATTCCGCATCACCTCCTGAGCACTGCAGTTCACCCTGGAGGTCTGGGTAGCCAGGGGGGATGTGGTTTCAGTTGGGTTCTGCTCTCAGCATGGCACATGTGTCTACAGGGATTAGGTGGTACCAGAGGCAGTTCTTCCTTTGCTTCTGAAAGCTAGTGGGGTTTCTCTCAGAAAATCACAGATCTTTAAATGCTAGCAGCTGTTCTTTGAAAGCAAAAGAATTTGGTGTAAGCAGGGGTCTAAGCAGAGGGGATGCTGCTGCAATCTGTGTTATACTGGACTTCAGACAAAAGGATGAGGGCAGAGGGAAAACACTGAAGTTAATTTCCTACTTGTGGCAGAGTGTCATGTAAGGCTGCATAACCCCCTGAGCTCTTGCTCTGTGCAGTCCCCCCGACATACTTTTGTGGTCAGTAGGTTTCTGCTCTCCCACTAGGTCATTTAGTACCTGCCTGAGCACTCACAGAAGCTGAGAGGTTCTCAACAGAGGACCTGTCCTTTACCCTCAACAGCTGTGGGCCCTGCAGAGCCCACGTGCACAGCCCATGGCCAAGGCTATCACCCTTGCTGCCCATCTCAAAACAAGTGTGAGTTACAGCAGGTATGGGGCAAGGGACTCTGCTGGCCTTTCCTGGTGGCTCTGGGTGCTGGTCTTTGCAGAGTGACAGCTATAAAATTAGATAATCAGTTAATCACTGATAAATCAGCCTTGTGTCTTTGTGGAGAACAAATACAGTAGTCGTGTAAAGTTGTTAGGAGTTGTTTTCTTTTTAATTAGCAGAAGTAGATGCAAAATGAGTGATGATTAGGCAGCTGATGAATTCAGTAGTACAATTATGCCTAAAGCTATGCCCCAGTACTTAATGATGGATGCTCTGAGCAATTAAAGAACCCTATTTATATAATTTATTTATTAAAAAAATTAAACATTAAGTAAGACTGTATATTACAAGTAAATCAACTTCAGTGTCTGAGAAAACATTTCTAAAATTTGGTAATTAACTGTTACTGTAGGAGCTGTTAACTTTCAGTTTTATATGAAAAGCTCTTCTTTAAAAAATAGTTAATCAAATTCTGAGCGTTCCCTAGAAATGAGAATGACATAAGAATTGTACAAATTAGTGTATCTTTTTTCTTTCCCCTTTGGGACTGTCTGAGATGGAGGAGTGGAGGAAATGACAGCACTGGGTGTCTGTTCTGGGAGGCTTTAAGAAAATGCAAGTCATGATGAGCAGCTGCCTTGTATGCAGCCAGTTGGGAAGGCTAAACTGATTAGTCTGTAAACACTAGGAGATGGTAAGTGTTGGTGTCAAAGGGACTGTGACAGTCATCAGATTGTGGTTTATCTCAGGCTGTCGTTTGAATGATGGCTCTCCTCCACAGAAGCTGTTTTATGGCTTTGCAGAGGTATAATCTGAGCCCAGCCTGATGGATCCAGCACTGCTCTAAGCAGCTTCCTGGTTTGCTGTTTTGCACTGCCAACCCTGGGCTTTTCACAAACAAGCCTGTTATTTTCTTTTCACCAACCAGGAATTACAAACATAAAATTTACTCGTCCTGATAGAGTGGAAATTGGCACTTGCCCATTTGCAGAAGAGTATTAGACAGCAACAGATTCTCTTCAGAAGAAAGTGTGGGAGCTGCTCACAAGAGCAGCAGTTTGGGCACTTCCTCTCCCATGTTTGCCTGGTGCAGTAGCAGAGTTGCATTTTGCACTTTGTGCTCAGAGATGGGTCACAGAAAAAGGCATTTCTGTCAACAGAAGGACTTCTAACCTGCTGCCGGGCTGGGCAAGAGCATGAGGTGATCCTTTCTGCTCTAGCTGAGTGATGCTCTGAGGAGGGGATGCAAGGCGGGCAGTGAGCGTGGCAGTGCTTGGTGGGTACAGTCACCTCCATATTGGATTTGTGGCAGATATTCTTGAGCAGGGCAGCTGAGGGCACACACAGCTGTGCATGTGGGAACTGTTGCTCAACTCCAATAAAATTTCAGTAGCTGCACTACCTTGCTGAAGCTGTGTATAAAATCTGCACTCAGTTTCTTCAGTGCTGCAGAGAGGAAAGGAGATTCTACTGCACTACGTGTGGACTTCTTGGCTATTTTAAGTTTTAGGGCTTTTTTAGTGCCTGTTGATATAATCATGGGAACTTACGCTAAAGTGTAGTCCACGTCAATGGGAAGAAAAAGGGATTTACCTGCATGCATAGAGTAAGGGACCTCCTGCAGTCTCCTATGTTCCCAGTAAAGGCTGCCATTTTCCACAGCAGATAGCCTCTATTCTGGATGATGCGTGAGCCCTTGGTAAAGCTCTTCTGGCAGACCCTGAGGCACTATCACCTGGGCAATAAGTTTTTATTTCAGTAAGAGTCAGAGAGAGCAGTCTGAAGCTCTGAAAGCCAGGCGCAGTGGAGCTCCTGCATGCAACCCCCACAGTTGCAGATGAGTCAGGAGGGGGTCAGCTGCCTGCTGGGAGATACAGAATAGGAGGATAAACAGTAAATGGAGTTAAGTTAGAGAAGGTGAAAAGACAGCTGTTAACCCCTTTACTGCAGAGAAAATTTTTAAACCAAGCAAAAGCAAGTTGAGAAGGATACGAAGGCTAAGTGGATATGCAGATGTTGTCTAAAAGTATTACTCTTGCTTTTGGAGGTTCTGTAGCAAAGAAGAGAATTACAAGCTTAAAAAAAAATTTAGAAAAAAGAATTCCAGGAAACTTGCCCTGAACTTTGGAGCAAAGGCTGGAGACTGGAATTTGGATACGTCAGCAGAGGACTGATAGAAGAAGAAAGAGAGTTTGTGGAGATAGCTATGAGATATGTAGAGTATAATGTCTCTTCTTTTTAACTTCTTAATTACAGATATGGAGTCTGATGCTTTTTTCCCCCTCATGTGAGTTAAAAAATTGTTCTATTTAAAATGCTTACGTAAGAGTGCAACAGTTTTCAGAACTGGTCCCGTATATATTATTTTTATATACAATAGTAACTTTTGCTGCTGTCCTTTGTAAGAGCATCTTTCCCTTCTTTCCAATTCTCTTGAGAGTAAACCATCCCTAGCACATCTTGATAAGGCAATTCAAAATACTTCTATTCCAGGTATGAGCTGTTTCCTTAATGAGGATCTGTAATGGTACCTCCATACCTGCTCAACAGAAAAGCATATTTTAAGACACAGGCTTTGGTTTAAAAGCTGTTGGCAGTTGCCTTGCAATAGGTGTATTTTTTCTGCTTTCCTAGATGAAGATTTGTATGAAATGTGACAATTAAGAAACCAGTTTTCCTGTTCTGGATGTGGTGGGCAGCACTAGTTGATCTACAAGCTGGAAAGATGGTGACATTGGCTACTAGTTTGCAAGGATAAGAGACTATTGATTTCTGGCAAATAGATTATGGTATAAGGCAAACATTCATAAAAGCCATGCAGAGAGCATAATAATATTCAGCTGTGGAAATAAAAAATGCAATTGATTTACCATGCTGCCATAAAGCAGCACTCCTTCTCTTTCTGCTCCAGTGACAGGCTCTTCCCTGCTGCTGTGCCTCTCTCCGGGCACCCACCAGGGAGCCAAGGGCACCAATGGCTCTAATTGCCTGGAATTTGGCAGCCTGGAGGGGATGCTACTCACCTTGGCCTGCCTCAACATTTACAAATCACAGCTGCCTGATCTCAGTGTGGTAAACCCATCTGACTGGGGAAAGCCAAGTTCTTCTCTCCATTCCTGCATGACCCTTGTCATCCCATCCTGCCCTGTCAGCTCGCCCCCAGCCCACGTGCATCATCTGCACTCTCCATTGCACAAATGCATTTTTGCTAGGGCTCAGAATTCCGTCAACCTGTTGTGCAACTGGGAAAATTGAAATCAGGATTTTTTTTTTTTTAGTTGTTGCTGTCCTGCATGGAAATTAAACCAGGGCTAGAAGTTGCTTGGTGTATCAGTGGGTTTTTAAAATTGAACGCCATGACGGCTTCATAAGGAACAACAGAGATATGGCATCATTGTGCCAGTGGGATGCTTTCTCAGGTTGCTGTTTGTGTATCAGCTAGGGGACTTTATCCTTCAGAAGGTTAGGATCAAAGCTGAGTGATTTTTTTTGTGGATGTTGGATGCACTTTTCAGATCTTTTAAGTAATTAAGTGCTGTACCTGATGGGAGGGAAGGGATGTAATTTTTATCAACCTATCAATGAAAACACAAAAAAACTAATGGAACTGGCTATGACTTGGAGCTTAGAGAGTCAAAGTTGGAAATGCTTCGACTTAAGACTGGGAGGCAACAGGGTTTTTTTGGTTTGCTTTAAATTAATCTTGCATCTTTGGGTTTCCAGGTATTCCCTTATACGCTACATTTAATGGGACAACCTTTTTTTTCTCGTTTTTTTTTTGCTTTTTTAGTTTTTGAGTCTGAGCAATGATGCCAACATACTGAGTTGTGATTTGTTCCCCCGCCCTCTTTTTCATAAGGAAGCCAGCCTTTTGTGCTCTATTCCATCATAGTTGCCCAATCTGCTTCATCTCAAATGGCATTTCTGTCCCTTCTGGTTTGTCAGCCTGGCCTGTGGATAAGAGGGAGTAACCAGGATCATTATGGGATAAACAGCCCCTTCTGTCACACCTATATTAAAACTTGAGGACCTCTTACTGATCATGGCAGTGCACTGTTGAGATACGATTGTGTAGCAAGGTCTCTTAAGAGTTCTTTGTTTTAGCCATAGATTTTATGCAAACTGCTTGTCGTGTTGTTGCTCTAAGCTGGCTGAGTCACTGTTTGCAACCTCAGTTACAATTCTCACTTCCTCTTTTCACAACTGGAAATTATTCATCTTTTCAACTAGATTGTATTTATTTTGACTTAGAGTGTTAAAAGAAATGTTTAGGTTTAGAATTTGGGTGTTGGGTTTTTTTCTCTTTTTAATGACATGGTCTGCAAATGGTTGAAGTGTATGTGCATTTGCTAAAATACTGAGTAGCTTCCAATGCATCCTGTTAAAATCTGTGCAGTGTTGGTGTTTCCAGGTAATTAATGTTGTGATATTATTCCTTATAGTAAGTAAACTATTGCTGAAATTTTAATCTGTTGAAATAGAAAACAGTATAGAATTTAATGCTGACCCTTGTATATGAAATAAAGTGTAATAGATTTGTAGAAGACCTCTTGAATTAGTTAACATATACTAACTCATACTTTCACTTACCAGGGACTGCTGAGTTGATTTTATTTCCAGTAAGCTTGCTGCAAGTGGGAAGAGAGATTTAGAAGAGGTTTCTGCCTCATCATTAACACATAATTTTTTTTGAAAGTGTTGTGTAAAATAAATCCACACAATGTGCATGCACCTTGCATAGATGCACAACGAGTATGAGTAAAAAAAAGTTTCAGGGCTAACTCATAACAAGTAAAGAACTTCATGGCCGGTCCGGGTACAGTTTTGGAGGTGGCTGTAGGCATGAGGCGATTCCAAGGCTGGGGTGGGGAGAGAGACAGCAAAACTATTGTGTATGCTCAGCTAAAAATACTAGTCCCTCTCTGTCTTGAAATGACTGGTAGCTTTAAAGATGACAGATTTTTTGGAAGCTCATGCCTTCTCTATGTCCTCTGTGGCAAAAGTTCACTCTCTCCATCCTGGGTCGATACTGCACGTGAGCTGCATTCTCTTGAGCTCACATCGTGTTAAAGAAGAAAAAGCACTGAGTACAGCTTACTTCTGGTGTGTTGATGCTCTTCTCAGAACTGATAGAGCATTTCTTTTCTCCTGAGCTCATTGCTCTTGGGTGAGCCCTAGGACAATGTGCCTCCTCCTGCCCTTCTCTACTAGCTGGAGAAATCCATCCTTGGCATAGCAAGGTGGGGAGAATCTGTTCCACCAAGGGAGAGATTCTGATGATGTTCGTCACGTTACTTGCTGTACATCTTTCCTGGCTTACCATCTACTTTGAGAGATTTGTGTATCACTCCCTCTCACCTCTAAAGGAATTTCATTTGTGACAATTTTGGCAATTTGACGTAACACAGAATGGTGTAGGTCTCAGGAGGTGAGAAGGAGGAAGACCTTAATTTATTCAATGCCATGGAAAACCTATTTGATATGTACATCTCATACGCATAATGTCAGATATTTTTTGGATGCAACAATATGCATGAAATATTTTAAATTTGGAAGTTGTGTGTGACCTTTAGCAGTGAACCAACACATAACTTGACAATCTAAGTCACTTGTGCAGTTGCTGAGCTAATGTTGTGCATACTTTTTCCACGGTGGCTGCTGGACTAAATGTGATGTTCTTTTCAGACTTATTCTCTTATCTTTATGGTGTTTTATTTGAGGTTGCCTTTCATCATAGTTAACATGGGCTAGCAAGTGTCATCAAGTTTGTAAGCTGGTTGCCTCCTTTCTACTCCAAAAAAACCTCTTTGTGGAGCTGACATTGGTATTCATGTCCTTAGGCAAGATGGAGTGGTCTGGTTTATTTTGCTTTTTGTTCTTTTTCTCCAAAACATGCACTTTTTTAAGAAAAGAAATAGGTCTAAAATTTGGGCGGGTTAGAGAGGAAAAGTAAAACTGGCATGATGTTCAAGTGTTCAGCAAATGTTATGTACGAAACTTTCAATAAATATGAGGAAATTAATCTCTGTATATCTTTTTTAATGCCGTTCAGGAGCCAAGACGGGATGAAACGCCATTTGCTTATTTTTTACTGACATAAAAACCATAACCAACTCAATATGATAAGAAAACATGTCTCAGGCACTTAGATTGTTTAATGATTTTTTTTCTTTTTAATGGCATAGAAAAATAAAAATATTGATTCCTAAAACACAGATCCACAGACCTGGGGGGGAGTGTGTGTAGACACTCTCTGTCAACAGTAGTTCTGCAGTAATCAGAAAACCTGCAATCCAATTGCCATGTCTCAGAAGAGCTCCATATTCTACAGGCTCCAGGTCTGTCTGCAGAGCACCTCCCTGGATTCCTGCTCTTGGAACTTGTGTTTGGGATACTTTGGGAAATAAATAATTTGCCCTACAGCCATTTCCCTTAAATTCCATATAAGGCGGAAACATGTCAAACAAAGGAGTCAAGTCTTTTACTCTGAATATTCTGGAGTGCATTCAAAGGTAGCATTGATTTCAACATCATAACTTCATGGTATCCAGTCCCCCTTTTCATGTGCAGCTCTCTGATGTTTATCATGTCAAGACACTGAACAAATCTTGCTTTTGTAGGTTTTACTTTGTTTTACTAGATACTACTTTATAGTATCAGAACAAATATCAGGTATTTATGGGAAAGGTATAAAAATAGTTGTGTGAGGTCAAAAAATCCACCAGAAGAAGCTTCTGTGTTTCCTTCTTATTAACAAAGGGTTTGGTTAATTTTCTTCTCTTGGGTGATTATTTTTTTTCAGAGTCTCTGTTCCTTGGGCTGGACT
>JAWWLZ010000174.1:11612675-11659435 GCA_035041345.1 Poliocrania exsul | reverse complement strand
ATTCAACAGAATTTGTGAAGAATCTGTGGCTTGAAAAGGACCAAAATGTCTTTCACTGATATGAAGAGGAAGTGAGAAATGCTTAAGGAAATGGAATCTTCCTGGATTCCTTCTGAAATCTGGGATAAACTGTATTTATGCTCTCCATCATGTGTTGTAGGAATTTCCCATCTTGGGATTTTAGTAGTTAATTTCTTGTGTACGAGTTGTGTAATTAGCATTTGGAGCTGTGTGTTACACCTTTGAGTAGTTTGTGTTTAATGTGCTTTTATGACTATTTTCATTATTATTATTTTACCAGCAATTCAGTGTTATGTGACTTAGTTAACGATTGCAATGTGATTCTTCATGGCTATCACAAATAGTTTGGGTCCCTAAAGAAATGAGAATGAAATCTCATGGCACCAGATGTGTATTTCTGAAAACTTAATACATTTTTAAGAAGGAAAACTTAAAGAGAAGTCCTGGTTCTGCTGAAATCAGGCTGTGCCTTCACACAAAGTGCGGAGGCCCAATAAAAAATGGGTAGCCCAGGGCTCTGTACCAGTGTTTTTAAGGCAGTTGATTTATAACAAGAAGCTGTAGGGCACCAACTTGTGCTACGTCTCAGGGCTACAATCCACACATGGTGTTGCCAAAGATTGTTTGTTTATGTGCAGAAATCTCCATGATAGCAGTGTCTCTTGGCAGCCATTGGAAACTGCTGTTATTAAACCCCCTACATTTCTCATTAGAACAACTCTATTGTACATATTGTTTAAATATAGATTACTAATGAAATGCCTTTTTATTGCTTTCCCAGTGAATACTTTCAGCGTAAAGTTAATTTGCAGTGTTATGTAAATTCTGTTTAACTTCAATCAAGTTTTTAATTATGTTTTTCCCACAGTAATTCCCATTTGATTTGTCATCTCCTGTTAGGTATTTAACATTGCGCAAGGTGGTTTTTTCCTTCTTTATTTTTTCCCCCTTCTGTTTTTGTCTTTGATGTTACCTGGAATAGAGCCTCATTCTAAAGCTGGGCAAGTTTGATTTCCTCTCATGCAAGTATGATTTAATGAAGAATTACTACAGAAAACCAATATTGGAAATGCTTTATTGTTATGGTATCGATTAGAAAAATAAAATTAAACAGACACAACTGCCACTGCAAAGACATCCAGCTATTTCATTTGCTCCCTTCCCTTTGCTTTTCTTTCAGTTGCTCCAGTCCAGTGAACCTTTGATGCTGACAGCCCTTGGATTTCATTTGCAGTGTCAGTTGCTACTTAACACCTGATGACCACTCAGTCTGTGGCTGCCTTGCATAGATACCAATTGTTCTCACAAATGTTTGCTTGCCCACTGAGCGGATAAATGGGACCCTTTTTTGGCAAATTGTCAGCACATTAATCACTTCTGAGACAGGACTTGTCAGGCAGCATCTTAGGTCTAGATGAGTTATTTTCAGCTCTCTCTATATGCATGTTTTTATATCTTTTTCTGATTAAGTGGAAATAGTTGAAGTTGAGTCTGGCTTCAGAGGTCATGGCAAAAAAGCTTCTTCAAAAAGTTGTATGATATTTTGTGTATTTATGTAGAAGTCTTCTGATATGCATGTGAAAAGATGGGCGACTAGTTTTGCACAACAGTGGGTGTCTTTTAAATAGAATACAGCCTTTTTTTTCTGAAATCAGGACTTCCTTGAACTCAGTAGTGATTTTTGCTCAAAAATTGTTCATGTCCAAATAAAAATTTCGTAAAGGATTTGTGACACATTCTGAATTCAGGTACACTTGAAGTTGCTCAGTTGCATGCTCAAAATAACCAGTGAAATTTGGAATATTTGTTTTGGGAACAAACTATTAAATATAAATTAATTGGTATCTTAAATTACTTTAAGGGCATTTGCATACTTGCAAATTTATTCTGGAAGAGTGGGATTATGAAGATCGTAACAATATGCTACCTGTCCTGCTTGAAATACAAGTACTCATGATACCCAGCTATAGCTTTTATAAAAAAAGTGCCCTTTTGAGTTATTTGTAAAATTCTATTCAAGGTGTGCTTGTTGTGCTTGTACACTTTCAGTCCACAGTTCATCCTGGTATTCCAGCATTGTCTATAATGCCATCAAGTCACAGGTCTCCCATAGAAATGAAAGGCAAAGAAATAATTGACACTCTCTTGAAAAATCACATTTTATATGTAACTATTACAATGTATTTGATTGTGATGGGAATTGTGTTACCTTCTCATGGGAGTTGTTTGAATTTCTACTGTTTAAAAATCAATTCAACTTGATGAGTGGTGGATTCAAGCAGTGGAACCCATTACGATGATTTCATATCACTAGTTGCACCCTATTTAGTCTTTCTGTTGGGAGATAATTAAGTTGAACTCATTAATTTGCACAGATGTTGAATGTTTCCATCAAACTTGCCTTTCTCCACCCTCACCTGGCCTTCCTGCCCAGGTGCATGGCACTGCCAGTGGCCTCAGTGGGGCAATGTTCAGGTGAGTGTCTTCTCCTTGCATGGGATACAAACTCTTCCTGCAGCTGAGGCCAAGCAGGGATCTGGGGCTCTGAGCTTTGTATAGATTTGGCAGGCATAAAGATCCCCTTTTTTTTCCTAATTGCCTGAAATAGAATGACTCAGTCTTTAATGGTATATCTGTGTATGTGGTCCCCTTTTAAGCCATGTTAAGGTAGTTTGTTTGGTAGTTTGGTTTGGTTTTCTTGGGTTTTGTTTGTTAGGGGTTTTTTGGTTGGGTTTTTTGTTTTGTTTTGGTTTTTTAAGTTTTTAAACCCTCAATCTTCTAGATTTTTATGGGCTCTGAATACATATAGGTGTTTTTTCAAAACATTGGCAAAGAGATGATTGCTTTTGGTAAGTGATTTTCTGCATTGCTTTTGATGTCTAGATTTTATTTCCTTTGATGCAATGATATTTAATGAAGAGAATTTAAAGCTGGTCAAAAGCTCTAGTGTACAGGGCTGACCATCTGTGTGTGCTGTCACATCTACAGAAGCTCACTGGAGAAGCAGTCAATCCTCCCTACAGCCTAAATGATTCTGGTTGTGAGAAGATGCTTTCTGTTGGCTGTGTAGACATTTTAGGAGAAGGTGCAGCAGTGCCCGTTGTGCTCTTTGACTGACTGCCTTCAATGTCTGATCTTTGATGCCTGTGGTATGAGCTCTTCTGCTTGTTGTGCACAGCAGAGACCATCTGGCAGGTAACAGACCCAGAAAAGACTTGTATTTCAATGAAAGTGTCTTGTGCTAGCAAGGTAGATTAACACTTCTCTGTTTTAGCTCCCTTCTTGTTGGTTAGTAAAGAAGTGGTTTGTCTTTCCCTGTATTTAGTTAGTTTCTAAGTACTCTGGTACCACAATCCAATACCAAAGAAGGTTCTCTGTTTTTGTTGTCTTGGTATATCTAAGATTTTGTTCTGGTGTAGAATCTGAAACTGAACTCTAGGTCCAAGTTTATGTGATGGCGTCCAGAATGTACAAAGTACATATGCTCCCAAAATCTCCTAAAATTATTTGATCTGGATTTTGCTGGCATTGAATAGCGTCTGTTGTAGGGACACGTAATCACTTAAAGAAAGCTCTTCTGCCTGGTATTTTTAGCTCTTGATATCTTATTGGTTGCATGGGCTCTATGAAGAGGAAACTGAAGGGGACAGGGGTACTGGATCAACACGTTATGCTGGGATTACAATGTTATTAGATTAGATTATAAATATCAAAGCAAAGTGTGTTTTTCTTCCCTTGAAATTAAGGCAAGGTTTTGAAATTGAGACAATACAGCACCATGGCATACCTCTGCTGGACTGGTAAATCGTTGTTATTTCTAACTTGTGTTCATGTGCTTGAAATTTTTCTAAGCCTTTTCAGACATGGAAAAAGTGCACAAAAAGCATGCAGTACTTCACTGGAAAGTTGTTTCTTCTGTAAAATATCTTAGAGATGACAGGTAAACAGATTCCTCGTTTGATATTTTCACAATATTGCATTTATTAATGATTCACAGGAGATATAAATACTTTTTTATTTCCTACTACTTTTCTTTTGAAAAAGACCTTCAAAAGGATGGAAAGAAAACAAAAACTTTTTTTGTTCTCCAGAAATAAGAGATACTTACCTGATTCTTGCCACATGATCCAGGCTTTATTAAATCCTTTCCAAAGTGAGTGAAATCTTAACTAGTTGTGTGGCTTGTTCCTATTTGTTTAAATGAGTAAGTAGATCAGTCTAGGAGGAGCTGGAAGTGCCTGAATTTTTAGGCTCTTGTGTAAAGTGGAGAGACGAGGCCAAGCAGAAGGGAATGCCATTTGCACGCAGTGACACTGGCAGCAGAGCTATTTAGACAGCTGCACGTGTCATATTGTGTACTTGGGTCTCGGTCATGCTGCTATTTTTGTCTTGTTAGCACAGATCACAACATCTACTTTTTGCAAGCCTGTGTGTGCTCCTTAGCTTTTCTAAGGGCACTTCCTTATTTGAGTGAGTTTAAAAGGGATGCTGAAAATTTGAAGTCCAGTAATGAGCTGTTCATTTTACTGCAGAGGTCAAAGCAGTGTCACCAAGCCCATGTCTGGCCAGCAATCAGATACCTGGCCCTTTCATGGGCATTTTGAAATGGTACTGTAGTGCTTGTCTAGACCAGAGGGAGCATTGTTTACCAAACCATATCACCATGTTAGATGTTTGTATATGGCAAGTCAAGCTAATTCAAGAAAGATATCTAGAGGAAAATCCTCTGTCTACTTCAATTGTCTCATAGTCTAGATACTGTCTGCAACTAAAAGGGCTAAAAATGTGCCTTAAAACTGGCAAAAAAATGAAAGGAGTACCTCTCAGATAACCAGCAATCTCCAGGAGATGTACATTTTGCTTACAATGAGGCTCATGGTGAACTCATACATTTGGAATGATAACTCAAAGCAATTATAACCAGTATTATAAATTATGGAAGTTAAAGGAAGTTAAAAACAGGCTAATGCTGGTTGGTGGTGGGTTTCTTTTTGTTATATTTTGTTGACTTTTTTAACATTTTCCCAAGCTAAGTCATCTTGTTTCCTGTACTTTGATTAAACTCACTGACACTGAGCTGAATTTCCATTGTTTTCCAAAAAGTTCATGTTTTCAGTACAGGAGGCATATGCTGCATTTCAAAAAATAGTGATGTAAAGCATTAATACAATTAAGCTGTTGTTAACTTGCATTTTAGAAGGCTTATTATCTACTTTAACTGTCAACATTCCAATCTTTGTATGACACGTTTATTTCAACAATTGCTAAATTCTGCCTGTTGTTGCTAATGTATTAGGCAGAGCTCTAACCATACCTGCAACATGGACCTGTGTATGTATGGAGAAATAAGTCTCAAACGAGGTCATATGGATTGTCCAGAAGTATGCCCCTAGCTATTTTTATGGTATTTACAAATACCATGTATTTTTTTAGTTTGAGTGTGCTACATTTACTGTTCAAAGAGTAATGTATATGTTTACTTGCTTTAACACTAACACAGTATCAACTTACCATTTTAACAAAGTATGAGGCTTGTAAAAGGACATAAGCCAAACATACTCAGTATATTGATTTAATACCTATCCTCATATGGATTTTCTGAGAATCTTTCACTTTGTTGAGGAGGGAAATTAGAGTTGTTTGTCTGTCCTTGACCATCTGTCTTGTGTTCTGCAGGAGCGTATGCCCTGCTTTATTTATGTCCTAGCTTTCTGTGGTTTAATTCTCTCAATCGAGATGAGAAATAGAGGAATATTTTATGGGGTTTTTTTAAGATGAGATAGAACATGCCAGTGAGTTCTAGAAGAAGCCTTACCAGGACAGCAGTTGTGTGGTCATCACAAAGACAATTGCCATTGCTGGCCTCTGAGCTTCAGTTGTCTGTAGCAGTTGACATAACAGTGGCCCCCCACATCTGTTGCCATGTTGCTTTGTCTTGTTAGTTAACTGGTGCTGAAGACAGCTATCCTGCTTTCCAGAAATATTTAATCATGATTTAATCTAGCAAATAAATATTCTTGATGACGCAGTCAACTGATAACAGGCGCTTTGAACCACTATTCCTTAATTCAGTATTTGAAATGTTTCTCACAACAGCAGTATGAACTGAACCAACATATGTTGTATTTGTAAAGTGAACTATGGGGAAAAGATGATACTGAAGGAATTCAAAATTTTTGAAATGAGATAGGCTAATGTCTTTTGATGTTGCTGCCTTTATTTCTGTAACAGTGATCCTAGCAGTGGGCTGTAAATGCACCTTGTATGTACATAACCTTGTACAGTCCTGTGGTGGTCAGAGATGGGCAAGAGGGCATGGGGGTAGCAGAGTGTGAAGAAGTCTCTGAAGAGGAGACACAGAAGTCCAGTTCTTGTGCATCTTTTACAGGGTTGTGTATGTGTACATGTGTCTTGGCTAGTGAGTCACTGACAGCTTCAGTGGAAAGGGCCAGACTCCTTGCATTCTGCTTATACTACCACATATTTAATGGGACTAAATAGGAATCCAGTTGCTGTCCTCCTTTTCCTTCACATGCAAATAAGCGGCAACATATCTGTGCCTCAGAGCAGGGGTAAGTGAAAGTCTCCATGGCTGCCCTGTGTAAGGGATGGAATAGACTAAATCCACTTTGTTTAAACAATCTATGGAAGAGGCCTTTCTATGGAAATGGTTGTTTTCACATTTTTATCTTGGAAATCCATGAAGCATCCCACAGGGTTTGGGTTTCTGTCTTGCTGTTTGCTGTGCAGGCAGGCAATAAGAGCCAGGCTTAGTACTAATCAGCTGTGATTCATTGTGCCTTTACCCCACAATGTCTAATATTGAATAGATTTGAAACACTTGATATGTCTTCCTTTGTTGGTTTGTTTCCACAATTCACTTCCTCCCATTAATTTCCAGGGCCGTAGGGATCTTTGTTTTTACGTTGCTGATGCTGGCCCTGAATACTCAGGCAGACAGGCAGCTGGTTACGCCTCTGCCTGCCAGGCTTCAGGAGCAAATTCCTTCTGCACAAGCGCACAGCTTGCTCAGTTCTCGCTCCACTCCCGTCTGGATTACGGTTTCATTAAGGTCTCATACATATGTGATATTTTAACTCAAACAGGCTGTAATAAATTTCATCGGAATAAGCAGTGCCTTTTATGTCATAAAATTTGCCTTTTCCTGTCCCCACTAATACGCTTCCCCCCTCAACATTTCAGTTATATACTGATAAACTCCTCAACATTTAAATGGTACTGTGGCAGGCTCGAGGTGGAGAAGTGGGTCATGCAGAGCTATCAAGAGAACCGTGACTTTATAACTGGCTGAATAGGAAGCTCCCGGCTACTCAGATTTCTCCGAGGTTGACTGCCACTGCTGAAAGGAGAGAAATAAAGCACGCTTTCATTCTAAAAGCACTTTGCACACATGAGTTAACCTTTTCAGTGCTCTGGTGTGAGGTGAGTAAATGTTGTTGCTTCAGGTGGAGAAACTGAGGCAGGAGGCTTGTGTGCCCTGTTGTCCCCCACGGCTGTGGCTGGGTGCCGATGGGAGGCTTTGCCCTGCCTTGTCACCTATTTGAGTTCACGTCACAGCCACAACATTACTTGGTGCCCTACAAGTTTGGCCCTTTCCTGCCGTACTACTGGGTCCTGTTAGCATGAAACTTAGTGTTGTTACGCAGTAGCTGGAGCTGGAAAATGTTGTGTATCGGCTGTCTCAACATACCCATGGGTGTTGGGGTTGCCGCCTTCACTTTTTTCCTTTTTCTTTTCTCCCTGCCCTTCCCCCCCACCTCAGATTTTGGCCAAAAATAGTTCCACTTGCTGAAGAAAACAAAACCTGATGAATATGCTTTATAGTCCTCCAAGGAGAAGCCGGAATTCTTTTGCGCAAAAAAGCAAAAACTTTTATGCTGTAAAAAAGAACCAAAATACTATATTTTCTGACTCCATCTTAGTAGTCTTCTAATTACCTGTAGTATACACATACTTACATCTGTAACAAGCTTATAAAATGTGTTACGTGCTATATAATCCAGGAAGGACCAAACTGCACTATGGCTCAGAGATTCCTGCAGTAGTGAAGGATTGTTAGTGCAAGTGGAGAGATCAGTTTAGGAAACCGCTGTTACAGTTTTTGGGGGCATTAAAATGTGTGGAAGTATATTATGTTCATGCATTTTGATACTAGATTTTTTTGAATGTGTTCTCTGATCTGTCTGTTGAGTGTCTTTGTAGTTTGTGCAAACTCAGCTTTGTTTCTTTAAAAAGAAGAAATTCCTTTTGAAATCATGTTAGTTAAAAACACATATAATTATTACAAGACTTTCTTGCTTAATTTTGCGTGCTAAAGGAAAGCTATAAAGGTCGTTTGGTGAGCAATTTTATCTGGGATTTTCTCCTAGTGGTTAAAACCACATGACGTTAATAACTATTTACATAATCCCTAAAAACTGGTAGGCAAATTGTGCATGTGGAAACATGAAAGGTAATGTAAACAGGCAAGTTGGTTTATCCTGAGATGTGTATTTTGACTGTAAAGCTGTGTAACTGAAGGCTGGAAAAAGGCACAATTCCAGTGCATTTCTTTTTTCTTAAGGAGCTGGTGAATTGTGAGTCCTATTCTAGAAATGGATTTCTGTTTTTCTGAGTGAATCTATAAAAACCCCTTGGAATCGCTGTCTTTTGGCAGTTAGCCAGGTAGTTTAGTAAACAAGCTCAATTGATTATCTGAAAGTTATTTTTTACACTAGTGTTGGATTTTGGTTATACAGTGTCACATAATTCACCTTCACGTCTTCTGAGTTCAGTTGAGTAAAGTATATTCAATCCTGTATCTACTTCAAAAGGCAAAGAAAAATGTATATTTTTTTAAATACAGGCAGACCAAACTTTGCAGTCATGAATCCTGTTGCCATCCTCAAAGAGAAAATGAGCCTGTGTGGTGCCTTCCATGAAACCTTAGTGTGTCCTTCAGCACAGGTCCTGGAAATAAGCAACAAAGGAGCCAGTATCATGTCCTTTTTTTTTTTTCTTTTCTCCTTTTTTAAACAGATGCATGAGATGAGCAGGTATTGAACTGTTTGTTCATTGCTGAGAAAGTAAATGTGCTGTTCTATTTTGTCCCTGACCAGAGGAAGGCTTGGTTAGAACAGCTGGCTGCTCAGCTCAGTTCTTCAGGTAAATCCTCTCCTTTCACCTCCTCCCATCCAAGTCTAAAATGGTTGGAGAGGAGTCCTTTTAGGATGATGAAAAGTAACATTACCACTTTTTGTTAAAGCAGAGAGATAAAAAAAATGAACATTATCAAAGGATGGGAAAATTCTCAACAGCATCAAGATGGTGTGGGGGAAAGTTTATCTAGTTAGCCACGATATTGATGTTTCTGTCTGTGGACCTGACTAAAACATCAATCTGTGTTTTAAAATGGCTTTGCGAATGTTTTCTGCTAATGAGAACCAACTTCAGTGCAGGATTGTAAGCTATATAACTCCTGCTTTGATGGGTACTATGCATTGGAAAGGACTGAGCAATAGCAGTGGATCTGAAAATAACAGTGGGGTCAATTTCCCAACCTTCAATTTGCCTTGTGTTGATAATTATATTTAAAACCTTGCTTTTGGGAGTCAGATGATTATTTAAATGAAGCTGATAGGATAATTTTTGATTCCTAAAGTTCCTAGTAATGCTAAATACATAAGAGATCAGAAGTGTAAATCAAGTATTTTAGAAGAATTTAAAGAACAAATAACATAATTTCGTTATTGTCATGGAGGTTTGGATAGTTGATTATTATTGATCATGTTTGGATTTAAACACAGGAGTGGCTAATTAAATTTACTTGGTTTTAACTTTGAGACCTTAAAAATAATAAAAAATGGCTATTAAAACTTTTGTCCCCATCTACCAGGGCATTTGTAGCCTAGTAACAGCAGACAGAAAAATATGTTGTGCTGCTTCCTCATTTTATTATGTACTGTATAGACGTCACATCATTTTTATGTTCTTGCGCTCTTTTTCACATACTATACAGTTCATTTATATGTAACTGTCTCTCTTGTGGTAGCAGCTACTATGGCATTTTTTGGATGCTGCAGAAATGAAACAATAATTGTAATTATTTTCAGAATTAATAAAACCATTGGGAGTTTCTTTCCTTTGACAAACTGTAGCAAAACTTTTAGTATTATTTGGACTTATTTTGAATTGGAATACCTTATGGATTGGTTTAATAACAAACCCCAAAACAACAACAAAAACTCTCCACCCCTTGCCAAGCCCCCTGCAAAAAAATCCCAAACCAACCCACCACAGGTATTTACTGGGTGTGGTTTGTACAGTGGCCTGAGAACAAAGCTGGCTTCAGTGCCCTAAGTTTTCGTCCTGTATCTCATCATTACACCCTATGGCTTTTGACAAGTGACTTGACCTCTCTTGGTCAAGTTGGCTGCCAGGGTGCATGAGGCTGAATCTTCCCAGGCCTGTAGAAGTGCATCAGGTTATTCCAGTCATTAATGGACTCCTGTAGGTTATATGTATTTCTCACCATTTTCAAAATGGTTATGGTAATACTTTTCTGCCTGACTCTCAGTGGGATCTGTGAGGATTAGTTATGTCTCTGCAGCAGTGTATAAGTGGTAAGCATGATTACAAAGAACAAGATGTGCAATTACACTGGAGGGGCAGCAAGCTGTGAGTGTCTTGTCACACTTACATAGCAGAGCAGCTGGCTGATGAGCTGTCCTGACCTCTGCAGTCAAAGCAGATTTCAGCACAGTTTGCTCATTTGTGGGCTACTCTGATTTCTCCAGTCAGGACCTCTGTTTTCTAAAGGTGACATCAGGTAGGGAAGCACAGATGACAGCTACCCACTGGAGCTGTGCACTTCTCTATCGCTTGCCAGAGCAATTTTGGGTACTGTGGGTGTGAACACCTGTAGGTAACAGTGTTTACCAGAAGGCTGTTCTTTCAGTAGTGTGAGGCTTGGTGATCTGGCCACCTGCTTGTCCCATGGCAGTCTTCACACCTTCGCTGGCACCACCTTCTGCAAACAGGACACACTTCCCTGTAAGATGTCCCTTCCCCTGCTTGCTCTGCTCAAATTCCACCTAACAACTCAGTACTTCTGCAGTGTCAGCAATAAGTCAGTAATACTAGTCGTATTTATTTTCTTTTATGGCCTTCCAGGTACATCCTGTTTACTTGATTTTACTTAGAATGTGAGCTCTTGAGTGGTTACCTTCCTGGGTGGGTCTTATCTCCCATGGACTGCTACTGTCTTTTCAGTGTTGTACAGTTTTAACCCCAATGGGCACTGTGACAACTCTGTCTTGGGACACTTGGGACTCTGTTTTTAGAGTTACCTTTTATCTTGTCCAGAAAATGAATTTAAGGTATATGTGAAGGGTGATGCCAGTTCTTTCATTTGTACTCTGTATGTGCTTTAATGTCCTTTGAGCAGTTAAGTTATGGTAACTGCTGAAGTTAATGACAATGAGTGATAACAAAAAGGATTTATTTGCGTTTTCATTAGGATCTATTAAGACTAATGTAATCAAATGGGATCAAAATATTATCACCTTCTGAGGGCCATTGCAGTAATTGTAACAATGTAGTGATTATTCTAGTGTCTCGCCTTAGGGAAAGTTAGAATATCTGAAATAAAAAAAAATTAAGAGGTGTGATGCAATGCATTTAGGTGTGGAACACTCATTTGTTTGAAATGCATGCCAAATACTTTTAGTCTGTATCAAGCAATTGCATTTGGTTTTCACTGTGAAGCATTAACCAGAAACTCTGATGCAAATAAAGGGGGGTAATATTTTAGATAGGAATTAATAGACCAAGAAAAAATAATAAAATGAAATTTTTCTATGGAACATATATAAAAAAATAAGATTTGGATTTGGCTGCTGATTTTTGAATTTTCCAGTTTGCATCTCTAGAAAACTTTCAAACCAAAGTGCTGCGGACTTTCTGAAAGACAGACATTAATGGCATTTGAAGTCTGTAATCAATACTCTTTGGTGTAAATGGCCCTGTAGAATTTTTATGGAATCAACACTGGACATGTAAGCAGAGTGCAACAGGTGGGAATCTAAGCAGGTTATCATCATGGCACAGTTTCAGTCAAAAGCAGTAGAGATGAAGCATTCATTAAAATTACCTTCTTTAGTAAAGGATTTGAAGTACATTTTTGCCTGTACTGTTCTGTAAGTATCTCTCATAAGCAAAACTATCAGTTAATGCTGGCATGGTAAAGCCCTAGGGATATTAGAACAGCGTGATTTTTATCTTGACTGTGTCCTGTTTGATGGGAATTATTGCTTATGGCTAAACTGTTCTGCAACACTTCAACTTGATTCACGTTCCTCAAGTTTTGTGCTAGGATTAACATCATGTGCCTAAATCTCCCTCAGACTAAATGGGAATATACCAAATAGTTATAGAAGAATGGCACATAGGAGATAAGGGTGACAAACATTTATCTCCACTAATAAAGAGCACATTTTTATTTCATCTCTTTCAAATATGTGAATTATGGTATATACCTCTTAGTGAGCATTAAACTATTTGTCCTGCTATTTTTTTGTATACTTAAAATTTTATTTTTCTTCTGTATATTAAGCATTCTCCCATATTTTACGGAATGCTTCTTAGAGTGCAGGTGAGGGGAAAGTTTTCCTACCTCTTATGTAAACTAACGCTTTCAAAGAAAAAATAGTCAAATATCTCATTTCCTCTCCATGATAACAGGAGATGATTTGGGATGCTCATTCCTACAAAATTTAAGCACCTGTGTTAATGACCCAACAAAATCAATACAAGTTCTTAAATTAATGAGCTATTTGGGAATAAGTGATAAAAGCATGTGATCTCCAGGACCTTCTGACTTTGCATATGCAATTATTAAAAAGGACTTGAGTGTGATGGGCAGGGAAGGAAGAAACCAGTCTGTAATCTTCAAAAATATGGTAGGATAAATAACTCCTGATCAAATGCTTCTATAGAGATGGCAAAGATTGTGTGTGGTAAAATTGGCTCCTAGTTTGTCAAGTCCTTTCTTCTCCATTAGGAGTGTCATGCTGTTATGTGTAAAGAATATCCAAGGCAGACGAAAGGTCGTCTCTTGCTATTTTGGGATTGCCTGACTGTGTAACTGTCACACAAATAAGCTGTGAGGGCACAGGAGAGTTGCGTAGTAGTGTGACTAGAGTACAACCCAACACTGTCTGAAGCCAGTGAAAACCTTTTCTGCATCCTTAATGGCTGTTTAATCAGACCCTGGTTTAGTTCAAACCTTTTCATTTCTTGATATGTGGTCATTCAGGAATGTGTTATGTATGTAATGTGTTGAAATAATGCTTCAGTCTGAAGGCTCTTGCTTGCCCAGGAGTAATTCTTGATGCTCTGTGCTGCTGCATAATTTTGCTGCTTTGGTTTTTCTGGTGTTACTAGTGTGTTGTTACATTTACCTGGTATGCTGGATACTTACATTAGGTATATTTATTGTTACATATATATTATTATGAAAACTTATATTTGGGCTCTGAAGGTCCCAAATTAAGATCAAGCGAAGATCTGTAACACTTTGTGCCCCAAATCCCATGCGTTTTTTCTGGCACATTCAGCAGCTGAGCTCCTGACTTACTGTGTTTGTTAAATAAGTTTCTCAATACATGAAATGTAAACTATTTTTCATGTTTTCCTAAATATTTTATGGCATGATTGAAACAAGGGCTGCTTGGGACGGGAGTACTCTTTACTCTGTTTCCATAAAGAGTAGTGCTGGACATCTCTGGTGTATCAAAGATGGAATGAGTAGTAGCTGCAACTGTTGTCATGAGGGTCCTTCCATTTGTGATGTGTTCACTCTTGCTTTCCAGGGATGTGAGTCCTGGGGGCAGGCAGATGTGCAAGATCTTTCAAGACAGTCATGAGGCTAATCTAAAACAAGAAGGCAATGTCTCCTCTCATTTTCAAGGGGGGATTTCCTGTTTTCTGACTACTTTTTTAATTTATTTTTTTTTAGCATACATTTTTCTGTTTCATGGAAGAGGATCAGCGTAGTTCCCTGTCCAATTTTGAGACACAGGAAGGAGCATTTGTCTCATTATCTTGATTGGGAGAAGCATCTCATGTTAAGTGCCAAGGGTGACCCCGGAGAAAATGCCCTGATTATTATATTATTAAAAGTCTTCTGTTTTACTCCTTATTTCACTTGGCCCTTGCTGTTCTCTGCTAATAGGTCAGGATACTCCTCTTTCAGCCTCACTATATGGAGACTTCTAGAGGTGTCACAGAAACTCGTTAGTTATTATAAAGCAGTTTGTAAATAATAAGCTGTAATGTAAAAATAATTATAATATTGTTGAAGTATAATTAATTCTTCCAGTAAAACTATGAAGAATTAATTCACAAATTGCGAACTTGAAACTGGAGGTTTCTGTCTGTAAGAATCAAAAGACATTTTTGTGGCCTTATTTAATTTTCAGTTTATGAAATAACTTTTCATGATGTGAAATTACCTATTATGCAAACTCTTGACTGAGTACTTGAAAACAAACATGGCTTTGTAGTAACTTGTTATTTTCCCTGAAGAATGCATGTGCCCTTTCTTGCACTCAGCATTGTACTGCTTCATGTGGTTTTGTCTTTGATATACAACCCACTGTGCTCCAGCTCTACACTTGATTAAATGGCATTATGAACTCTCTAATTATAATACCTTCACTTTATTATGCTCGAAAGGATTGGCTCTGGTGGATGGTGGTATGAACAATGTGTAATGTGAATGCACTATTTTAAGTCTCCTTATTTGTGTTGTTATTATATGTGTTGTGATCTTGCCTTGTGGTCACCATCATGGAGTTAAATATGATTGTGGCACTGTACATAATGAAGAGATTATGCCTTTCGCAAATGCTTTGCTGTCCAACTTACAGTTTATATTTTTATTACAGTAGAAAATATGGAAATAGGTATATCTCACATGAATGCCAACTCCAAATCTCAACACTGGTTTGTTTTTTGGTTTTTTTCCTAGATGGGTGTAAAGCAAATGTTAAGACATAACTTTTCAACAAGGTTTTGCTAGGCAGGAAAAATATATAATATGTTGCTTATGGTGTTTGTAGGTAATGTGGAGTCTGGAACCATAATGACAATGAAGTTTGGTATGATGCTGGAAGCCTGGTTTTCATTCCCTTCAACTTAATTAACCTCATGAACAGTAGCAGAGTTGCTGTGTGGTCGTTTGTATTTGTGGATTTGTCATTTACATGCACTGTCTTCAACGAGATATTGTGGAGATCCTCAGTATGGTCTCATTGATGCTAATGCTAAGGTCTGTGAAGCTGATCACATGGTGCTATCTGCAGACAAGAATCATGCCATTTTAATGGAAGGAATAAGGAGAATTCATTTCTTTATTGACTAAAACTCTCTCTCTAGAGTAAGTCCAAGGAATTTGATTGAAGAAGGGATGGAACAGGAAGCTTCAGGGATCGGTCTGGAATGAAGGATGCATTTACAATCTTAACAGTGACAGAGGGAAAAAAACAAAAGGCCAACATTGCTGTGAGGACCTTGCTGAGCAGGAATTAAGAGTATTGGATCTTAGATCCAATAGGATGTAGGGAAAACAAAAAAAAAAAGCATAAGAAATGGAAATACAGGATTGTACTCAGTGAAAGGAGTAGGAGTCATTGGACCAAAAAGCAAGTAGTAACCACTCAGGGTACAGGACAACCACGGCCTTTTGCTGTGTGAGGGTGGTGAGGGGCTTCACTCTAGGCATATGCCCTTGCCTCCCTTGGAAATCTCTCCTTGAGTAGTCCAATGTCATATTATATGATCACTCCTTCTAACGTTGCTTTTAGCTAGTGTCCATGCAGCTAAGTTCTGCAAGACCCAGTCCCCTTCCCCCTTTCCCAGAGGTGGCAGTCAGTTGGAATGGGTGTTCTGCAACAGCCATCCCGAGGTCACTACATACATGTGTCCATACCCCATTGCATGAATGAAATGCTTTAGATTATCTTAAAATTGAAAGTGTCATTGAGGCACTACAAATGGAACATCAGCAGTTATTTTTGAGAGTGGCAGTTTTTATTTCTTTACAAACAAGGGAAGTGTTGCAACAAAACACCTAGCATATTTCTTTAAAAAAACCCAAACAACCAAAACCAATAAAAGAACAACAACAAACACTCAAACAAAGCCACAAAGCAAAAGAAAACAAAAATGACAAACCCCAAGAAGCTGATTTTATTTACTGTATTTTTAGCCTGGTCATGGGGACATCATCTCTAAGGATATTTTGTGTTCTGCAAATTAGAACTGTGAGCTGTTGCATTGTGTGTTTGCACCAGTGATTTTGCAGAAGGCTGACAGTCTCTGGTTTGAAACCAAGCGTTGTTGGCTGGCAGATGTGGCGGACAGCATGTCTATGCGTGGTTGGGAATAAAGAGCCCTTGTGCATGCTGAAAATGGAGGAGATTATAAACGTGAAATTGTTGAAACTGTCCTTTGAGTTTAAAGAAATTCAAATGGTTTTAAAAATCGGTTCAGTACTTAGTTTTTCCTGCTTTAACACAGCTTGATGTATATAGGATCTTGGAGAAGACACAAAGCGGGATGTTTTGGAGCAAAGCAGGTCATTGGCACATTTAGCATCATGTACGTGTGTACCAAGTTATTCTTAGCAGAAGTGGAGCCCAGTCAAAAGAGTTCTGGTTTGTGTGCTAGTCTGTTGTATTTAAAACTAATGCTGTGTATAATTGGCATAAGTTAAGGAGAAAATGTAGTGCTGTTTGCTTACATCATGCAAAGTAGAATTAGCGACCAAATTAATAAGAACTCATTTTTCAGGCGTGGACTGGGAGCTGGTTGCATGGCACTACTGTATGGGGAAGAAGCAGCCAGCTCGGTTTTTATACTGTGCTCATTAATATTTTCCTCCTTCTTCTATCCTTTATGTTGACATTAATGTTAATTAGTTACTTGCAGCAGCCAAAATGTATTGATGAAAGCCCATGAACCCAATGTGCTTTTGTAAAATTAGTTTCCTGCCTAAGCAGATATTTCTGTAGTAATTGACACAAACCAGCCTCAGACAGGGAGGCAGAGGCAAGATGGTTGTATGATTGATTCACCATGTTCTGTGGTTATTCCATGTTTATAGTAAAGAGAAGATGGTAACTATAGGGCCAGATGCTCCACCTGTGTCCCCAGCTGAAGATGTGGCCTGAATAATTTATTAAGGTGCTGTCCTTTACATTCTCTTTAACTAGAGATATTGCCATAAAAGCACTAGAATTTTAAACCTTCCTCTGGTTTTGCTTTGCCTTTGTTAAAATAGTGGAACACTATGGGCAATCCTAATACTCTTGCAGAGTAAGAAACCTTATGTGCAATTGGTACAGTGTGTATATTGCAAAATGAGAAAAATAACCATCCATTTGTTAACTGTATTCTCTCAAATGCATGCTAATTGCAGGTGTTAAAAGTGACTCATTTGATGTTTTAAGGACACATTAAAGCAGTTGATTGGTTTGTGGGGTTTTGTTTGCTTTTTTTGTTCCTCAAAGGTTATAAATAGGCTCTTCTGCTATCCCGCATTACCTAGAAATAAGAAAATTGCATCATATAAGATCTGATCCCCCATAGCGTTTTCTCTTTGAAGGGATGAGTAGTTACCTAGTGTTAACCTTATAGCTTTAATGTGATCTCCCAAATAGCACAAAGCTTGCTACTTTAAACATTGAATTTCAAATACCTCATATTCCCTTCTGTATTACAAGACAGGTAATTCTCCTGATTTTCCCCTCTGTTTTGTTTTAGGATTTTCCTTTTTGTGTAGAAATGTCTAAATATTATAAAAGGTCAGGTGGTTTCTGTCCTAAGTAATGGATTGCTCCAGGCTTTAAAAATGATGCCTGTTTATGGTCCTGCCATCTGCAGGAGCAGCAGCCTATCGTAAAGTTACTGTATTGATCTGTCACTACTGCTGTCTTGTCTGCCAAATGAAAAATGGCTTAAACTCATAACCTGGGCCAGCAGTTTTCTTACTGTAAGCCAGACAAAAATGCTATTGATCTTCTTTGCTGAAGTGTTCTTTTCACAGTTTGCCAGCATCAACATACTGTTGTCCTTACTCAGGGCTAATTGGCTAATAATTTAATGCCACTGAGACAGCAATCTTATTTTGGTTAAGCAGCAAGAGAATATACTCTAACTTCAGAAGTATGGGACCTTTTTAAAGCATGGTCATGATTGCAGTGTTTGTCTCAACTTTTACACTCTCCCTTCAAGTTTGATTTCCTCTGCACTAAAGAATAACAGTCTAGTTAGGCTGAGATGTGCTGTCACTTCAGGATTTATAGGAAGCAAAGCCCAGATGCAGTGTTGGTGTCTGTGTTCTTGCACAGTGCTCTTGGTTATGCACTTGCACTTGAGCTTTATGATTGCTTCTTGAGTGAAATCAAATACTTCATTGAATTAATCATGGGATCCTTGTGGTTTGTGAGCTACAGACCAGATGGATTCAATCACATCTGAGAAACAGCTGATTACACCATTTTTGGACTGATTCATTTTGTTTGGTTGGGGTTTTTTTGGTAAAATACCAACCAACCAAAAAATCCACTGCTGAACTGTTTTAAATCCAAGTTTGTATGATAGAGCCTTCTTCCTAAGAAATATGTTTTCTTAATCCTCCTAGTGCTACGAAGGCCAGAAGGTTACAAAGAAATTCAGGGCTGGAAGCATGGGAAAGATCTCATCTGTTCATTCATGTTGAAAACTCAAAGTGTCTTCCACAAGTGTTCTAATCTTTTTAATTCAAGTATTTGGATAATTAGGTGTATGAATGGTATTTGCTTCTAGTTCTTAGCTGTGTATAGGAAGCAATTGGTACAACTTCAGCTGAGGGATGTCTCAATGTCTTTCAGCCCATGTTTAATCCTGTGGGTGGTTCTCCTGGCTTGTCTCATACTCTTGTCATGGTGAAAGATACAGCCTGTACAGCATTTGTTTTAGAATAAACAGTAAAAAAAAAAAGCTTATGAAGTATAAGTATTTTGGAGAGAAAAAAAAAAAAGAAGCAGTAGCAGACATCATCTAGTAGTTTTTAGCTGTTAGATGTTTTTCAAAAGTTCTTGACCCAAAGCAGCTTCTTCTGTAGGCTTTGCCCAGTGTAGCCGATGTCTTAGTTTATATTTCAGAATCATGCATGATTCAAGTTGTATCTTTGTTTTCTGTTCCTTATTGCTGAGCACAGTGCGAGGCAATGAACAGGAGGCGGAAGAAAACAGATGATCCCTAAGGGAAGTTCTTCTTTACATTTCATACATTAATTTCTCTGCAGTGTGGGTACATATGTTAATTTTGTATATGAAAAAGAAGCTTAATCTATAAGGACACTTAAAATTTGCTTGAAGTAAGGCAACTTTTAATCTCTGAAAGCATCCCCAAAGTGCAATTAACTATTCTGATGTCCTGATGACTCAACAGATGCTTCTGTAAACTAGAACACATCTGTCAGATTACAGAAGTGATATGCCACTATATGTGATTTAAAATGACTGCCCATAAATGTTTGTATTGTGATAAATATCATATAGATGGCAAGTGTTCATCTTTTCAACAGTCCTTTAATAACATTTCACAATGCACTGTCACTCTCTGAAGCTTGCTATAGTCACATGAAATTCCCGAATCGTCCTTCAAATCTTTGTAAACTTGTTTGGGTTTTTCTGCATCTTCCAGGCTCCTTTTTAATGCATGCAGGCTATTGAGTGGTATTTTTAATAAAACAGTAGAACTAAAGATGTTTCTAAGCCTTTCTGAAGCCTCCCAGTAGCCAATTCAACTGATTTTAGACTGCACTCCATCTGTCTAGCAAAGAAAGAAAATACATTAGTAGTCCACACATGAGTAGCTTATTAGTTCATTTGGTGTGTGCAGTACAGTGATTCAAGACTGATCTAAAATATTCATCCACAATTACTGGTGCAGCACAGTTCAAAGTGCTTCAAATCTGTGGGTTTGACTGAGAAATTTAGGGAAAATAGCTGCAAATTGATTCTGTATGTAATTAATGAAACATTTCATTCTTATGTAAATATTAAATGCTTGACTGTTTTTTCTCCTTTTTTTCCACTTTCCTCTTACTGAACTCCCCCTCCATGACCTCCATTATATATTTGTTTGTTTTATAGGATAGTGGGTGGGCTGGCATGGGGGCAATATTCTCTTGAGAGGAAGAATTAATAGCTGAGTCCTGTGACTCATTCACTGAGCAAACAGCTGTTCTCCCTCTAATTCACCCCTCCTCAGATGTCCATCCCACCCCCTGAGAGGAGCTGCCAGAAGGGAACGTTTGCCACTGCCTCAGTTGTTGAAACTCTGTCCACTTTCTTGTAAAAAAATGCACTTTCCTTGACCAAACTGCCCCTTGCATGTGTAAAGCAGAGGTGTGGATATGAGCCCTGGCCAGCTCTGTTGCAGGGAGCCTCATCTTTGTTGGAGGCACACAGCAGATGGTCAGAGGCAGCCACATCTCCAAGTGTCTGAGCAATATTTTCCAGGGCTCACCTCTTATGGAATAGTGGCTCTGCCACAGCAGTGCCTGTTTGCAGCTGGGGCTGGATGGTAGTGGCTTTAATATGGGTTAAAAGCTTTTGGTATGTTGGAGAGAAAGGGCTTTTGAGGACAGCAGAGAAATGAGTGAATATTAGTGCAGATATAAGAAGTGAAGTCAGTGAGGCAGGACTGGGGGTTTGTTTAGGGTATCTCCCTCCTTATTTCAGTGTCACAGAAAATTAATTCGAGTTTTACAAACGCTATCAGTGGAAGAGTTTAAGAACAGCCTGCAGTAAAACCTAGAAGATCCCGAGGCAAACTTGAGCTTATTTTGAAATGACTGTCTCTCCAGCTCAGATGTCCACGCAGAACATGAATTGTGTAATGCTGCCTCTCTGAGCTGCCGACAACCTCGAGTTTTAACGTGGGCAGCCTGGCAGGGCTTGGCCATCAGGGAAGGCCCCTGCAGCCCTCCAGGGGACCAGAAAACCAGGATTCAGGGCTACCAGTTTGAGAGTACTTGTGTAATGGCTTGTGTGATAGACAGCAAGGAGCACTGTCTGCTGTGACCAAATGACCTAAAGAGAAGCTGGGGGAAGACTGCTTCTAGCTATTAAATCCCAAGATACCATTCTTCCTCTGAGGCATCTGTGCAATTATTCTTTTTGAAGCTTTTATTTCTGTGATGATAATTTGCATTAAAGGCTTGGATGTCTAAAATTGTTTTTTCCTGCATCTTACTTGGATCATGGTGTTGCAGCTTTCCTGCTGTTCACTTCCCTGCCACGACAATACCACTCACACAGGCAATGCCTCCTGCACCACACCACGTGTGGACATGGGTTTCCATGTATGTGGTGCTTAATGTTACAGCAGAGGGTGGTTATGGTGCAGTAGCATTCAGTGAGCTGATGTGAAGGCAGTTGAGACAATGGACTTGGCAGAAGATAGATTTGAACTTATGTGAAATGCTTAGCTTCATGTTTAGAGAAGTAGAATTTCACCCATAGCTTTTGGCACACCTGCCAGGGACAGTGGGTAAAAACAAGAAAATTGAGGTTTGTAATTTTCAATTAATGAGCTCACTGGCAACAATATAGGATGTCAAATTAATTTATTTTTTTCCTTGCACACACATGAACTTGTTTCCCTTAATATGGGTCTTCGGCACATCCCTTGAACGGCTTTCTGTTCAAATAGTTGTTTACTGGTGAGTTCCATTCTGATTTAACTAAAAGCAGTGAAATACCCTTCTCATCTCCACTCCGAGTGGAAGGTAGGGGCAGGAATGGTAACTTGTATGTTTATTGAGTTTAAGAGGTTATTAAGGCGAGATGGTAATAAAACCTGGTCCTGATTTTACATTGCTGACCTTTTAACTATTTCAGATCAGAGAATGTTGGAGGAGGAGCTAGTTTATATGTTTTCACTAGACCCATTAGTAAGAGCTCTCAGATACTGTTCTTTGGTATTGAAAATGATTGCACTTAATTTTTAACTTCTTCTGTTTTAAGAAGTTAAACTGAAGGGGTTTTCACTTTGATCTGCCAAGGTCAGAGTCCTCTTTTATCATTGTTATTTGAGGCAAATGGGCAAAGGAAAATTTGGGGGATTTCAGCTGAGCTCTGCAAAAGGGTTTTAGTACATGGGGTATCCAGCTCAAAAATGCACAAGTTGGGATGTAACTTCTACACACACACAAAAAAACTGTTTAAAAAGCTCTTTTTAGCTAAGAAAAAAATGAAGACTTTTTTTCCTTGTAAAAGCTTGACACGAAGCTCTGAAAGTGTTCTAAGGCTTTGTGGGTTTCAGTTTAACGTTTTCCTTAAAAAACATCTTTCCTCACTTTTGTGCTCCCTTTTTGCACATATGTAGTACTGTATAGACAACCCTGTTCCATAGCACTAAGGACAAATGTTTTCAGACCAAGATAAAGCAAAACTTGTTTATTAACAAAATATGTTTAGTGTAGTGAAACAAAGTAAAAAAAAAATGCGCCACCACCACCAAATCAAATGTAATGTTTTAAGTTTTCTTCACCCCAGTATTTTTGCATTTTATGTACGTTTCGAGTTCCATCTCCCCACCCCCGGCAAAAATAATGCACACATATTACATGTAGTTCTAAGCCCTATGCTTTGCTGCTGTCCTTGAATACTAATGCTATAAAGATTTAAAAAATATTCTGCTGCCAAATATATGACATTTGTTACTCTCAGAGATGATGGCTTAATTTTTAGTATTCCTTGGTGGTTTATATCTTGACATTTCTTATGACCTACAATTAAAATGACTTTAGTGAAGTCTCAACTTATATCCAGATTGCTGAATGTGGTTGAGTGTCTCCAGGGAGAGCCTTGAACTGCTCGCTAAATCAATTTGTTCTTTTCTCAAAACAGATTAAATATGTTTTACCATGTTAAATTAAAAAATAAATAACCCCATATGACATAACTGCGACATGTAAAATTAAAAATGTGCTCTGTGCATTTTGAAGGGTAGTAATTTTGATGCCAATGCTGTGCTGATAGTATTCCACTAGAGAGAGCAAAGAATGGTTAAAAACAAGCATGTCTAATCCTGTCTTGCTGTTCTGCTAGTCTCATTTGAGAATTAAGCTGATGGCACACTACTTGGGTGGGTGCTAACTGCTAGATGTGGCAATATCTCCTTTACAGAGCCTGAGACACTGCTTCTACTGCTTCACCTCCCTTGAGCTAGATTTTTTTTTTTTTGTTCATTTGTCTTACTCATGCTTACTGTTTTCTTTTAAGGTCAGTCTTCTCCTTGTTCCTTTAGCAAGATTAGCTGCAGAATTTGCTTGTGACTCACCTGCACCCTTAGCTGATGCTAAGTGTAATTTCAGTATGTTCCTCCTGCCTACAGTTTATTTTGTATCCAATACAGAGGAGAAGCAGAGGGAAATCTGTAGTTTCTGGTGCTCTGCAAATCTGCAGAGGATATATGGGCAGCTGTATGCAGGAAGAGTCAGATGCACTGGCTATGCTAGAAGCAGCCTTTGTTCCTTCAAGCCACTTCCATGGTTGTGCTTGAGTGGATTATTGTTTAAGGCTCTGTTAAGTACAATAAGACTTAAGGAAAAGGGAAAGGGAAAATTTTGCTGAAATAGAACAAAACAAACGAAAAAAGTTGCTACGGAAATAGATGGCAAATGGTCTCTAATAATGGGGGTTTACAAGAGATGTCCAATCTCCAGAACAATGGTTCAGTTTAAACCAAGATTAATAGTACTTTTTATCCTATGCCTGTGAGTTGGCAACTCAGTCCTTTGCTCTCAAGGGATGCTGTGTAGTCTGCTACTGCCTGCTTTGGACTAGGGAGGAGCCATGACTACGGTGGTCACTCATGAAATGATAACGAATTGCAGACTTTGGTTGTTTTGGATTCATCTGCCCCAGGCTGTTTTTTTTACTGTGTCTGAGTGCTGTGACACTGGAGCAGGTGCTGGAGAGAGGAGCAGCCTGGCAGGGGGCATGGAGCTGTGCCTAGACTGACTCCCTTGCACAGGGCTGGCACACCAAATCTTTCTTATTTCAGCTCGGGCCAAAGCGACCTGCTTCAGGTTCTAGTTTCACAAAGGTGTGGCTGAAGTGCCTGTCCTCATAGTCCCATTCCTCTGTTCCTGCTTTTACCCCGATCCAGCATTTTTACTTGCAGCTCCTTAAATCTGGAGGGTGTGGGAGGGAGGTGGGATGCAGCACTGCCCTGGGGACTTCAGGTTTTTCAGGGCTGTGGCAGGAGAGCAGAGACAGGGGACAACAGCAATCCTGGGCTGCTGTTTTTAGGTGCACTAGACTCATCTTAAATTCAGATGCAGCCTGAAAAAGAGAGCATTCTGTCTGACAGGGTGACACTGAGAATGTCCCATGAGGACTGGTTGTAGTAACTGAGTGATACAGGAGCCACAGGTTAGACGAAATGTAAGTGTATGTGGTTTTCAATGTGGGAAGCTTCTCCATTGCAGCCCCCTGTGGGAACCTGCTGCTGTTTTGGGAAAAAAACTGTTTCAGGAAGAAATGAGGTGATGGAGGAGTGCTGGCTGAGGGTTTGCCGGGGACTTTGCAGAGCGTGGAGAGTCCTGCTGGGATGTAAGCAGGAGGCTGGCACTGTGTGTTGCTGGGCCAGGGAGGAGGATGTGTTACATGGTGCCAGGACAGGCACATGAGGAATTTAGGGCAGCTTGGCCACTTGCTGTAGTTTGGAAGGAGCATTCATCCTCTCTGTTTGATGAGATGAATGTTTGTGTTTTCCAGCCATGTGTTTGCTGCATGTTGGTGTGATGAGTTTCCGTGCTTTTTAGTTCTTTTTTTAATAAGGATTATTGAGGACCAAGTGTACGTGTAGGTAAAATTGAAAGCTGCAGTGCTGCTTCTCTCTCCTCAGATCTTCCCAGTTTTCCTTTCCTCTCTTATCCATCCCATCTCTGCCCAGGGAAGAAACACACCAACCTGCATTGACATTAGTATCTCCCTGCCTCTCTCTTTTTTTCCTCCAAAACCCTCACCTATTTTGCATTCTCACTTAAACAACATTTTCTGCTTCTCTCTTGTAAAACCAGCAGACTATCCCTTTGTCAGTGAGAATGGCATACAGTTCTCGTCAGGCATACACTTAGTGTTGATTTGGACTTGCTTTAGAATTTCCAAAAAGCCCAAGTTGCCAAAAACTCCTGAGTTGATAGCGGGCTACTATACCTAATACGGACTGCATAAAATACTTTAGTACTCTGTAGAAGTTTGTTAATGTTTTCACATAGCAGAAGTACACTTGCTGGCCGGTAAGCTTATTTAGGAAGAGCAGCACTTTGTGTTCTTCACTTACGACCCAGTTACAGCCCTGGATAAATGAGAAGTTCAGATTGCTGACATGCTGTGGTTTTACAGGAATTTTGAGTTAGAACATACTCTGCAGTTCAAGGAGAAAAATGCTGGAATTTGGAAAAGTAGGAAAATACCCTGAAATGCACCTGCCTTATATATTTCCATAGGAAGATTGTACAACATATTTTAACTGTCTATCTTTGCAGTATTTTTGTTGTCCAGGAATTTCTGTGCGGGTGTTTTTTGTTTGCTACCTCTTCATTTTTGTCTGGGTATATAAAGGCCAAGCGATATTTCTGCATGGAAACTGAAGGTTTTGCTCTTGGTTATCCTTAGAAATTGATTTATTTACAGTTATTTAAGTCCAGCACAGGCTGAGTGCTGAGGTGTAGACAGTGAGGTACCCTAGGGTCCCTCTTGCTTTCCTCAGAGGGTAGGGCTGAGAAAGAAAAACAGGGCTCCAGAAAGATCTATGATAGCCCAGAAACATCTATAATAAACTTGACCCTAAAATCTGTCAGCCACCAGGTGGGACCAGGATGTGATGAGAAAGCAGGGAAAATTCTTTGTGTTTGACCCAAGTCTGTTGTAGTGATACAGCTGAGACTTAAGAGGTTTAAGGATGAACTGTTGTGTTACTTCCCTACTCAATTTCTTCCAGTTCCCCCATACAGTATTTCTTATATGCTATAATTTTAAGACTTCTTGTAATACACAGTTTGCTCTGGGTGTTTCCCTTATGTATATAGACTTATGCCATTGATTCATCTTGGCAAAATCACCAAGAAATAGAACACCATGTTAAAAGAAAAAAATGTTGAAACTATATTGGGCCAAAACTGATGGGTTTGGTAGCAGGCGTTGGGGACATTGCCTGGGCTGCCCTTCAGGAATGCCCCTGAGGGATTATGGTTGCCCCAGAATGCAGGCAGGGGACCCTTGAGGGACTGCAGCCACCCCAGGCCTAAGTGAGAATGTTCTTGAGGGACTGGGACCAGAGGAAGAGGAGGAGGAGTCCAGGCTGGGAAAGGGGAAATGGAGTGAAACAGGAAGGAGCAGCCAAAGGACAAACGCAAAGTGAGAAGGAGCAGTCAAACCATTGCACACACAACCCACAGCTGCCTATGCTGCCTGTTGCCTTGCCAAAGGCATTGGGCTGGGCTGAGGGTAAGGCATGGCAGAAACAAGGGAAGTCAAGCTAAGAAAGCTGGGGGGAGAAAAGGTGTTTAAGTGAAGTTGAGCCTTGGGAATGTAGAGGAAGAGCATTCCCTTCAGTGTCTGCTGAACTGCTTACTCTCCATATTTTCCTCAAATTCAGAAACAGTAATTAACAGTGTGCTAATTGACAGTAAATGAAGTAAAATTAAGTGAAATTCCCCAAGTTGAGGTTGTTTTGCCCATGATGTAGAGACAACAGATTCTTGTGTTTCTTCTGGGTTTTGAGTCTTTGGGATTTACCTTTACATCTTTGCTTTTGAACTTTGGAAGCCTGGATATTAATATATCCTTGAAAACAAGCAAGCAAAGAGCTGAAAGCTGAAATTTTTATGTGATGAGACTTTGGAGAGCTGGCTTTAGGAAAAATTCCTCCTGCTGCAGGGGACACGATAAAATCGCTGGAGTTGGCAGCCCTACTGTGTAGCTTCCTCTCCTCGGCTCCTGCAGCCTTCCTGGCCTTTCTTGGTCATCTCCTTCACTGTATTGATTTTACAGTGTAATCTACACGGAGCAAGAGTTTTGTCTGTTATGCCCTTGTAATGCATCACATACGCATCCCTGTAGAAGTAGCCTAACAGAGTGCCCGGGATTGCAAGCATCGAGCCGTTTGTAGCCCAAAAAGCATTTGGCCAAAAAACCTGCGTTTTTGTGCTCCCTCTGCTGGAGCTGGAGGAGCAGAGAACCCTCCTGGCTGGAGTGCTGCTGGATCCCATCCATTCCCACCCCACAGCTCACAGACCGGGCACTGGTGGGTGCTTGAGGAAAGGACTTGGTGTTTCCCGGAGTCTGCTCGGGTCGTGAACCAGGTGTGAATACGGAAAAGAGTGGAAATCGTGCGACAGAGAAAGTTGTTGTGCCACAGTAAGGCTGTGGTTTCACACCTGGAAAGGGTGGCCGAGGCAAGCCAGCTGTAAGGACTTTCCAGGTGACGCCTCCTCCCTGCCATCTATTCACATTTTCAGGTGTGGCTCGCTCCCTCCAAACTTTGCCAGTGAGAGACTATTTGGGGATCTTTCTAGAAACAGGATGAGAGAAGGTATCAGGCTTTAATAAGAAGCTAATTTTATTTTTAGAAGCTGACTGCAGTTCCCAGCAGGACCGTGTGGAGTGTGCTGGCAGAACTGTGGCTTGTGTGGGGGTGCAGGAACAGGCTGGAGTGGTGGGGGGGACATGGTGGAGCCCATGAGCAGGTTGTGCAGGGAAACCAGGGAGCAGATGCTGATGGGGACAGTGCCAGTGTCCTTAGAATGGGCTTGGACCTGATTTGTGAAGGGGGTGGGTGGTCTGTAATGTGAATTCACAGAAATGTTAATGATAGCTCTTTTATTTTAAGAGGTGCTTTATAAAACAAAGTAGGAATTGTGGTGCCAGTTTTACAGATGGGCAGAATAAAGCACAGAGGAGGAGGGCAAAGCCTTGGCTTCATGTGCTGCGGCAATGCAGTTTAAGCTGGTTTAAGCAGCCTCTGTTCCTGCCCTCTGCCATCATGGCTGATCATGCCTGCCCTGTGCCTGCTCCCGGTGTTGTGTTGGCACAGCTGTTCATGAGACAACATGTGGAAGGAAATTAGTTCCCCCAATCCAGCTAACCATGCAGCTGCACAAATGCAGTGTTGGAAGCAAGAGTTCAGGAGAGAGAGAGAAACTTCTAAGCTTCCAAGAAAATGCTACACCCCAGTTAGCCATAGTCCCATCCAGTTACACCTGGAAAGGTACCCAGCTCTTGGGGCAGGCAGAAGAAAAGTTTATGCTTTGGAGGAACAAACTAAAATAACTAATTCCAACTTCATTAAGGACCAATCTGCATTAGCGGAGAAAGTCATGTTAACACATACTAAATATGAATCAATTAACATGTTTTTCCTGGCTTATATAAGCAGAACAACAGCACTGGGGAAAACTTCTGAATAAGAATAAATATGTTCTGGGTGAAAACATTCACAGTTCAATGAGGCCTTAAAGGCAATCATTCATTGAGGGTGCCTGTCAATATGTAACTTCTGTAAAATTTGCTTTTGTTGTGAGACAAGAAAACCAGCAGAGTTTCTGTCTGAAGCAGACAGTCCCTTGGTGACACTGGATGTGTTGGGGTAGGATGACTGTTTCTAGCTTATGGTTTTCAGTCATGTTTTCATTCTTTGTGAATTACCATTGAACAGAATAAATATGACTGCAGAGCAAACATTGTATATGACTATCAAGGTGTTTGTAAAAACTGGAGGGTTTTTGTTCTGCAGTTTAAGTTACCTGTGACTTTTGCATAATGTGACTTGTTATGGAAGTGTCTGCTACCTCAGCTGATCTCTGGCTGCAAATTGTGTGCCTTTTTTCTTTTTTTTTCTTCCAAAGTAGTACTTGCTTTTTCATGTTTAATGGAAAATTCTTTTGCGTGGAGGTTATTTGGAAGATAGTCAAAAGGAGAGGCAAAATATAATCACTGTGTTACTTTTATCAATATTTGCTGAGTTTTGGAGCCTGGTAGTACAAGCCTGTAAGGACACCTTGTCTGCCTGCTGAAACAGCATGTAACAAAATATATACTGCCCGTAAACATTCCCCTGTCTCTCTTTGCAGTCTTTCTTTATAATTAAAAAGCATTTCCTAGAAGTTGCAGTGCTGTGCCAACATGATCCACAAACTTGCTTTGTTTTGCTACAGACAGGATGGTGGGTTTGAGGTATTTTGGTATATTTTCTTAAGCAGAGTTCGGGGGTTGGTTTATTTGCTTTGATGGCGCTTAGCTCACAACAGTCAGAGAGTACCCTTTATAAAGAGAATAAGAGAGACTTCAGCATGACCTTTAACTGGAAAAAATTATCATTTGGCTCAGGAAATTTTGATATAAACCTCAAAAGAATTCTTACTATCTTTTCCTTATTTCATTGTTACAGCCAAGAACCTGTAATACTTAAACTGCTGGACTGAGTATCAAAAGCTTGGGGGTGGCAAAGCTGGGCTGGAAACCCAACCCAGCCTTAGATCTGGTCCTCCAGGCTTGGTCTTGGGACTGCTAAAAGCTCCTCACTCGTTTCAAGTTTGTTCACTGAGCTGCTTCAAGTGCTGCTGTGTTATGTGGGAGAACAGAAGCTTGATGTGTCTGTATTCTTATTTCAGGAAAATGGATCTTGTTATGTGAGGGCTCTGAGGAAACAGTCCCCAGCTACTGAGAGGAAGAGAGGCCGGTGGGAAATACTCAGGTAGGAAAGCTGTGTGTACTATCAGGTGGTAAAAACACCATGCACCTTCAGTCTTTTTAGAGACGCTGTGTTGTGTTTTATGCTTGCATGGCTGATCTGGTCACTATCAAAGTTTATTTGTTGTTTTAAGAAGAAGTCCTGTTTGGTCAATTGATTGCAAAAACAAAACAGTGCAAGCAAAGCCCTCAGCATAAACATTCCTCGGGCTATCCCTGGTACAGTATTGATTCTGATACAGAATACAAACAAATTACTCCTTGCACGAGCCATTCGAGCTATAAAACAGAGCAGTAATATGTTCTACTTGCTGCCAATAAATGTGTATTTATAATAAACAAAGAAGAAATCCCTGAGTAGAAATGAACAGTAGTCTCAGTAATGTGTTCAATATCTTATGTCCAGCTGTTGTACAGAATTAAAAAAAAGCAAAGTGAGCACTCTAGGGTTTCGGTTTCCTCTGTCACTTAAAAAAATCTTTGCAGACTTGTTCTGTGGCTGGTTTTCCTTTGTTTTTAGGGTTTGGGTTTTTTAATATTTTAAGTATTTTATAAAGTCATAGGTAAGCTCATCTTTGCCTTATTTCCAGCATAGTTCAGTGCTTGTCAAGAATTTGGCCTACATCATAATTTTCTTGTGGACCAGCTGCCTCTCCTTACACTGCTATGAGCGTCATGTCAGCTTTCACTGCTTGTCACATCCCAGTGACTTTTCCTTATATTGGGAAATAGCATTAAAGACACTTTGGTGTATCAGTAGTTGTTTTGAATGCAGCTAAAATTAGGAGGGAAGTCAGTACCCTGTGACCATCACCACTGGGGGTGCATGGATGATAACTGACCCCATTTTCAAATAGAAAGAAGTTAATGATCATCAGAACATAGATTTTTTTTTTTTAATCTGCTTTACCATGCTCCTATAATCCTCCTTATCCATATTTTCAGTGCTGCACTGATGAGTTACAGACAGTTGACCTCAAGGCATTTCTTGATGAACATTTCTCTCTGCTCTCAGCCTTGAGTAACTCAACCTTTTCAAGAGCTGTATGGGAGAAAAATGTGTAAGACTAATATTTATAGGCTGAAAGAGAGGGGAGAGGAAAGACTAAAGTGTAAAACTTGCTTCCAGCAGAAATGCCATCCCTCTTTTTCCTCTGATAATTAGAAGCATTTCTGACATGGCTACAAAGCAAGTTAGTTGTGTGTGCCTGCCATTTGCTGTGCATTTGTACTGCAGGACTGCATTTGTACTGTTTTCCTTCTTGTAGTGTTGCTTTCTTCTATTTCCTTTTCAGACTATTACAACTTTTTTACCTATTACATTATGATTTATCCATACAGTTACATTTTAAACAATTAGTTCCAAGTACTTAGACATGATTGTTTGTAAAAATGTGAGGCAGTGATTCAGGTTCACATTTTGAGTGGTTTTATTCATAGTATTTAGCAAAGTTCATTTGCATAAGTCCTTTCATTAGTAGTTTTAACTGAAATAATCCTGGAAGACAAAAAGGAAGAGAAGTTTTAAGTTTCATAATTTTTGCCAGGAAAAGATGCTGGCTAAATTAAGAAATACGGCAGTACTGATTTTAACTCTAATAGAAGACTTAGAGGATATTGCAAATAGTTTTTAGAGATGCTTTAAAGAATATACTGGATTTTATATCCCCTGAATATAGGTCTAAGATGCTGGTCTTAGATACTAAGAAAATACTATGTGCAGGCAGAGAAATGCAGCAAATAGTTAACAAAAAGAAAACACAACACCAAAACCCACCACATCAAGAAACACCCTTGTTTTAAAACTGTGTTCTCAAAAATTTCCTGGAGATTTCCCAAGACTTGGATCCTGGTTTTCAAAAATAAAATAAAAATCAGTTTCCTGATCTGTGAGGAAAGTTGGGAAAGAAAGTCCCTTGCTGTGCCTTTGGGTCATGTGGTCTCGCTGCTGTAGAGCTGGAATGTTTGCCATGGTATTTCCGGAGGCTTCATAAACACACAGAAAGAACAGTGGGAGTTCGGAGGATTTTTTAAAAAAATTATTATATTCTTCCCCCCACAACCTTTTTTTTGGCAGCCGAAGTTCATTACATGCTAAATGTGGGGGGTTTTTTTAGGAAATCAGAAGAATTTTTATTTGATCAATCCAGAGAATTTTAAGAATTAATCTGTTTTTTAAAGTTAAATGATATTTAACAATATTTTAATTGCTGGGTTTTTTCTAGAATTGTTTTAACCTACATATTAAACCTAACTCTGGTATTTAGATTATCTTAATGGTTTACTTTTGGCATGCATCACTGTGAGTGGCATTCAGTAATCTGACTTGATAGCTGTCATCTTGCAAGCTAGAGTGATGCAAACAAACGATGGGTACTCAGATGAGGCTGCAGTGAAGAGCCATTTCCTAAATCCTGATGTAGAATCCCCAAGTCAAATCAGAAAAGCACAGAATTAGTTATGGCTCCTAGGAGATGAAGGTTAAGATTATGCAAACCTCTTCTTTCTAGCTGTAGAAATAGTACATGCTCCTTTTCAGACTTTGCAAACACCAGCTCAGACTGGGATTATGCGGACTCTGTCTGTAATGCCATGGATATGTTATGTCTTGGTGGAAAGGGGGGCTGAAGGGAGCCTGCAGTCCCTCTTACACCCCAGGGCTCCCAGAGGTGCATCATCTTCTCCTCCCTTCCCCTTTCAGCTGAGCTGCCTGTTGAACAAGGGCAAAGAACTAATCTGTTTTAAAATTAACCTGGCAAAAATGGGAAGGGAGGGGGAGGGTGAATGAACTATTTTTAGCTTAACCAGCTCCCTTCTCTACAGTACCATAAAGCTGTCCTATCACTACTGGGAGGGATGGGGAGAGGTCAGAGCAATAGGAGCTGGTAACAAGTGGCCAGAGATAGGAACTGCTTCTTCTAGAGTGCCTCTGTGAAAAAACACCCTGGCAATGTGGCCCTTTATTCCATGAGGCTGCTCAGGATATGGTCAGTGGGAGGTAAATAACCATATCAAGAAGGGCTTGTTGCTGAGTCAGACTGTTTATGGCATCAGAAGTTACAAAAAGACAGCATAGTTTGTCTTAGAACTTTCCTTTTAAGTGTGAAACAGTAGAATTTTTTTCCTTCCCAACTTCAGGCTCTCAGTTCTCACACTGAGGAGAAGCCTTGATAGATCTGGAATTGAGCCAGGACTTGGGTTCTGCATGTTGACAGGTCTTTGTTCGTTCCTGTCCCCTTCCAAACCTTTTGAATGTTGTCTTTAACCATCACTAGTTATAAAATGATATTCCCCTAGTGTGGAAGTGTATGAAGTGTAGTATCATTTACTTTAAAGTAAGTCTTATGTTTTGTTTCAATAATTTATCTAATGTCTGATATTCATAGATGCCATATTGTCTGAGTTCTGTGGGTACCCTGCATACCTGTTTGGCCACAGCAACAAAAATGTTGGATAATACAAGAAGGGAAAGAAGGAAGAGGAGCAAAATCATCAGTTGAATAGCTGTAGAGGTGTTAGGGTAGGAAGAATAAGGCAAAGACATGCTATGAAGAAAGACTGGAGGTTTGAGGAAGAGAAATTATCTCTGTTTTGTTGACAGAAATAGATGTAAGATAATATGGGCATCTTAGTCTAAAAGAAGATGGGAAAAATTGGTTGAGGTGGTTGTAGTGGTAATTCTGAAAGTGCTTCCATGCTGTAGGGGTAGACAGGTGGGGTACAATTGCCATCTGGGCCACTGAAATTTGAGTCACTTCTGTTTACATTTCTGCTATTTCCAATCTGTAAAGGTAAACTGAGACATGCTTGGAGTCCGAAGGTCATCAGCTGACCTGGTAGTGTTCCCACTGTTTTCTGGGTGCTCTGCTTTATGTCATGTCAGTACTGGGAGGCAGGGGAAGGGGGCATGGAGAGACCATTTTTTCACCCCTGCTTACCTGGTGATTATTGATAGCAAACTCTTATATCCTGTGGCATAAATGGCATTATACGCTATGGTGATTGGTCAGTCTTCTGCGTTGATTTTGTCTAGAATGGTGGTACCTACTGGCCTGTAACTAGAGCAGTTGATTGAGAGGGAGTGGGATGAAGATGAGAAGTTGTCTTGAAACTATTGGACTGTATTATGTGGGAGAAAAGAGTTTCAAAGATAAGCTTGAATATAAATTCTCAGATATTGTTCTAAGTTATCTTTTATAAAAGTAAGCCAAGACTCAAAAGGCAAACTGTGTTGTAAGCTGAGCATTATCTCCTTGTATGTGTGTGGGGTTTTTTGCAAGTGAATACATAGATAACTGAGTAAAATCTAGGTAACTTCTTGCTTGCGTTGTCATCAGTGTTGTACCTTTTAGTAAAATGCTGTAGCACCTCAAGTTTCAGGTGAAAAAGGACACAACTACATATGAGCTTCCTTTTTTTTTTTTCTATATGTTCCAATGTTGTGTCTTATTCCTTGGTATATTTCACTGGTTTGTTACTTATGTGTCTTTGACACAGTGCAAAGACTTTCTATAATTTTGTAATGATAATATGCATGTCTAGGTATACTTTTAATGCCATTTGTTTTTTCTCCTTGCCATTTAAGGATTCCCAAGCCTTTATAAGGAAACTTGTTTAGGCAGGCCAGTGGGAATCATCCTTGAAATTTGTTCTCAAAAGCTCTGAGTTCCTAATGGCCTTTAACAGTGGTTGGGAAACATGTCACTTCAGCATAGTGAAAAACAACCAAAATAAATTATATTTTTAATGAAGGTTTCTGTATCTGGATGAACTGATCATGGCAGGACAGTATTGGTTAAAAATAGAACATCATTCTGCAGACACATTGCAGACTCTCTCTGTTTTCTTTTGTCAAAACAAAAAGCAACGTTCACATACTGAGTGTAAACAGGGATTTTAGTCTAAGGTACTTCCTTTGACAGGTTGCTGCTGATTTTTTTTTTTTAATAAGCATTACTTTGAAGGGACATCAAATAAAATCAGTATTCAAGTGTTCTGTTTATCATGTGACCACATGGGAGATTGCTGTATGCTGTACTAGACCTTCTTTATGGTGATATGGACAGGATTCTTATGGCCTTATAAATGATGCTAGTTTGCATTCCTCTCTGCAAAGAAGGCTTTCCAAAAGAAATAATACGCAGATTGAATATTTATTTTTGTTCAATGCAAACATATTCATAGCTAACTAGCAAACATTTTACTTCTCTACCCTCCCTTTCTCCCTTAATCTTGTTTAACTCCTCAGTGTTTTTGTCTGACTTAGAAATATGTTCCTTTAGGATATTTTAGATCAGCTGCTTTACATGGCAAGATTTTGGATCTTTTCACAGAAAACATATGTAAGGAAAAGGGCTGAATGGTTATTTTGACCTATACAGCTTGCACATATATATGTTGTATATTTTAGATATATTAGGTGTGTGTTTCAGAACTATCTGTCAACAGTTGATTATGTATGTATTTTTAAAGGACTGACAAATTTTAAATAAGGTTCAATTAACTTAATAATAATAGTGTTGAGGATTTTAAAATATGTTTCATACTGAATAGTGTTTAACTGAATTCTTCTCTTTACACCTATGGAAGTTAGTAAGTTCAAGGTATAACTCTTTTTTATCACACATTAAGGCCTTGATATTTCTGACAGCATACCTTTCTTTTTCAGGCTTTGGAGTAGGAAAAGAGAAAGTTATTTCCTTCTCAAGACAAAAGAACAGTGCAAGTGTAATCTCAGCTTTCAGTTTTTCTTTAGTCTATGTCTCTTAACATGGTATGATTAATTGGTCATCTTTTGAGAAATTTATGAAGGGATAGGGAGGAAAAAAAAATTCCTTGTAAGCCAGTATCAGTGATTTAAATGCTGCCCTCAATCAAAAAAGATGTATGACTGAGATCTGTGTTACCAGTGTGAGAAATACTGTGTGAAATGCCAGTAGTGCATAGCCTGAACTGATGGTCAGGGACAGGTACTTAAACTACCTGTACTCTGCTGAAATAGTATAGAATATATATCTCCATCACAGATGAAACTAAGGCTTTTCAAAGACAAGATTTTAAGCTAACAAATCATGGAAAACCTCCATATACACAATGTAATCTAAAGATCTCTCAAGTCAAAAGAAACCTAGTTAATTTGCAGAATATGAATATATGAAGTGTGTCCACCACACTTTGTGGGGTCCCTTCTCTCTGTTGCTTGTACCTGTCCCATACAGTGGAAAGCTCAAACAACTGAAAACTAAAAATACTCCTTTACAGTGGAGCGGGGGGAAAAAGAAAACCGGCATGAACACCCCCTTTGAAAATACTGTTTGCCACAGCAATGGTCTGTTGACAGAACTCAACAAAATAATGATGTGTTGGATAAAAAGGTCTTTTCTTTTGTTTCCTTTGAGTGGGATAATAGAATTTCATCTTGCCCATGTGCTCTGTTACTGGGTGGGCAAAATCTCACTAACTTCTGTAGGCTGGTTGCTGCTAAATACAGGTTAGCAATGACTGTTTTATTACCATCCTTTTAAATGTAAACATTCCCAGTCTCTTTGTGTGCTCTTCTTACTACACACCTTTTTTTCGCCATGATGATTTGCACTGCTGTTCTCAGAGTTTTGTCTCATTCAGCTCTGAACCTGTACATTTCTCTTACCTACTCTTGCCAACCACTAGACTATCACTGCTTCTTTAATACAAGTTGTGGCATCAAAGGAGCATTGTTTTCTCAGGTCCCAATTTGGTAACAGATCTCGTTTTGTGAGCACATTCCTCTTTTGGGCTGTTCTAATGTCTGCCAAGCAGGGTAGATTGTTCACTAGTTGGTGGGATGGATGCCTGCCTGTGCAGAGTCCATTTAACATGTACAGTATGGTAATGTGAGTGTTTTGGTCGTTACTGCCCTGGACCTGATAGAAGCTGAGAGGCTGGAGGTGGAGTGCTCTTTATCAGTGTGTAGGGTTGTCTTGGGTTCAGCTGACAAAACGCCAACTGCCCAATACAGAGTCAAAGCCTCCCTTCCCCCCGCAGCGAGAAAAAGGGAGAAAGGAAAAAAAACCTAGAAACTCAAACCTGTTTATGCTTAAACTAATTATATGTATTTATACAGAAAAGAGAAAATTAAAAGAAACTACAATGTAACACACACTTACACAAATAAGATATAACAACAATTTTCTGCCTCCCACCAAAACCAGATTTCATTACTCTAGATTCATAAAATACTCTAAAAGACACCCAGCAAGGCAAAAGAGAGAGCCTAACAATAAAATGTTTCTACTTCCCTGAAACTAAAACAAAATATGATGTAGTAGCAGCAGGAGCAAAGCCCAGGACAGCAGCAGCACATCCTGCCTCCACTGCAGACATGATGGAACCCAGAAACTCCTCCTACCTATCTCAGATTTGCGTCATCTGGCATGAAATATTTCTTTGGTTGCTTAAGTCGAGTGATACCAGTATCTCCCAATCTACGTAGATTCTCTGAGCCTGCTAATTTGAGGCCCAGCTAAAACTACCACAACAAGGGTCTTGCAGTCTTTGCTCTGCCTTTCCCTCAAACCTTTGACCATTCTGATGCTTAACACTTGTCTGGTGCCTTTTTTCCTGTACTGCCTCTGAAGTTCTCACCTGGGTACCCCCCGCACCCCCCCTTCTCTGTATCTGCTCACAGTGCTCCAGTAGTGTTGGTTTGCCATCAGAGCATTTTGGGAGTTGATGTAGAGGGAAACTAACAGTGCTTGCAGTAGAGGGATACAGCCCAAGATAAGATGTCCTTACACCATGTCTCATGGGCAGAGAGAGCTTGAGCTTGAGCTGCTCATCTTCAGCTGCCCATATTCTGTGTGAAGCCAAACCAGAAGCCCCATATCCATCGTTAGCATTGTGTTGAGCTCGAGCTAATAAGCTCGGTCTCTTGGCAGGATGTGTTAGATCAGGCTTACTGCTGTGCTAATTGTGCTTACACAGCTTTCAGTTTGGAGCTGGCTCATTTACAGCTGGCTTGGATGGTGGCCAAGAAGGCTCGCCTCTGCCTGCAGTGTGCCATGTAGACATACACACATGCAGCACTTGAACATGTCTGTCAATACCAGCAAATTATATTTTGAGGGAGGGGAAAATCTTTGGCCTGGTTGCAAGCATAAACAAGGACAATATTAATGAATGAGGAAGTAGGTAACAGTTTTAATAAGGAGAAGGTTTGATTATTCCAAATTTAGACTCACTACCATAAGTTGTTTTCAGCCCCCGTGTTTTGCCCTATCTTGTTCCTCATTTACCACACTTCTAGTGGTGGTGGTTTTTTCTTGTTATGGTATGCCTGGATGTAAGAAACTGCATTGCAGAAGTGAGCAGCCTGGTATTTTAACTGGGAAACAAACTAATCTAAATACAATGTTAATGGCAAACACACGCAAAATTTCAGAGTAGAGAAACTTGTTTTTATCATTAGCCCACCCACTGTCTTTTTTTCTTTCCCTTACTTCATCTGTTAGCAAGTTAGTTTGTTCATAGACTGTTATACAGTGTCCAGGACTGGCCCATCTAGTGTTTGAGTGCTGTAGTTTCCTAAAGGTACAGGAATTATACAGGAAGAAGAAACCCGGTAGCTGTAAAAAGTTCAAGTTTGTTTATTTAGGTGTGAAAAAACTAGAGCTCAGAATTACTTGAAAGCCACATCCTCAACTGGCATAGATCAGTTTCATCAGTTACCAGCAATTGTACTATTTACTTCAGCAAGAATTTGTCCCCTCAATTACGAAGAAATCTCTTGTCTGTGGAGGAGGATGGTAGTGGATGGGAACATAGGAGTGTGTATGTATATAAATATAGAGAAAACTGGGCTAGCCTCTTCATTTATTATGAAATAATAAAATGATTTATCAGCCACATCACAATGAGCTTTCTTAATTTTTGAGTCCATTTTTCTCAAATTATTTTTTAAGTCACAAATAACCATGCGTCACCGCATTAACTTGCTTGACAGTTTAGAGGCCACTTGTCTTTTTGAGCAGGCCTTAAAGAGACAGCAACAACATTCTAGTTCTAAAATCACAGTTATTAAAACAACCAGGGGACTATATCTCTGCAAAGGCAGAGCTGAATAATGATTTAGCTCCCAGAATTAATTTGAAATTTCAGCAGTACTAAGTAATATTTTAGTGGCAGTATAATCCTGTACATTACATATTAAGTCTGCAGACTGCACTGCCAGAGGAAGAATCCTGCAGTATTTAAATGACACTCTAACACCACGGTATTATATTCAGGTCATTAGGGGGCACTTTACAGGATTGAAGTTATCTGGCAGAATGTCAAGGGTGAATCATATAATCTCTGTGTCTTTGCCTCTGCAAATATGTAGATTAGGGATTTTAAAAAAAATTACACCTACTTCACCAGTATTCCCTCTCTTTGTCCACTGTATCACCTGTGCACCACTTGCGTGATCAACAACCACTGAGAGGATAAGGGAAGGGGAGTAATAGATACAGATGGCTCAAATAGCAGATGATGTAAGTGGAGAAAGTGTACTGAGGGTTGGGTTTTTTCCTGTTTGAATCAGAAGAACTGGCAGATAAGCATAAACCCAAGTATTTGACTTTTGTGGCAGATGTCAGTGGCGATCCAGAGTGTTGGAAAATGCTCAGTCCCAAGAGGAGTATTTTCCAGAGCAGATTCCTAAAGCTAAACTTACAGAGAGGCAGGTGCACCCTTGCAATTGAATGCAGCAAGGGAGATGGATGCCTCTCTTCCCTTTGTGCCTTAGAAATTCCTTCTAAATTCATGTGTGTGGCCCATCATAATGATTTTGATACCTCTTTTCAAATGTACTCATCGTTCAGACAGCTCCAGTTGAATTTAGAGAGAGAGATTAGGCTGTGGAAAGCATGTGTTCTCAGCAGCTCATTTCTGCCTTTGGCAGAAGTTGCTGCCATTCAAATCTGCTAGCTAGATAGTTCACATGATAATTCTGTGCACCATTAGAGACAAACTGAGCTCGCTTAGTTTAAACATGTAAATAGTTGCTTTGCATCATTCTTTCTGCAAGAAATATATAATCATCACAGAAGTAGCTTAGCTGGCTGATAGGCAGAAAATTTCACCATGTGAGTCTTCCCTTGTCTTTGGGGTGATGTGAACACTTGTTAAGAACGAAAACAATAATAATACAAAGGGATCACTGAAGGCAAGTGGAATTGAAATTGTCTAACTTTCAGTGGTGGGAATGGCAATGGTGACATGCTAGTTCGTCAGGGGTTGGTAATCTTTTCAATCAATGAACTGGCCATCATACAAATGGGATGCATGGCTGTGATCTTTCTTTGGTCAAAAGTGGTCAAGGGGGGAACCCCAACGACAGTTTGTTTATTTGAAGAGTGTGTTTTCCTCTAGTCTAGAGTATGGCCCAATTTCTTCTTGCTGCATTCCATGTGATGGGAGTTCTTAGAAAAGTCTCAGGGATAAGAGGTGTGCTTGACTGCTCCATACCTGTGCTTGAAAAGAGTTCTGAGGATACTGGAAGTTGTTTTTACAGGTATTTCCAAAAATAACCTTGACGTCTTCCTAGGGAATGGTGAAAGACACATATTTGTAGGGAAACATTGGCTAAATGAATAGTAGAATTTTCTTGCTTGGTAGTCCTGCTGCTGTAGGAGCCTGTGGGGACAGATCAGCAGGTTAAATACAGCTGTAGACAGTGGGTCCAGGAACAGACTCAAAGGGAGGCTTGTGTTCCTACTGACATCTGACTGCAGAGATACTAAGTTAGATGACTGCATTAACCCAGTGTAGCATATCTTCTGTTCCTACAGCTTTCATGTATATAACCATACTTCAAATATTATTCACACTGTATTTTGAGTTACTGCAATACCCCTGCCTATACTTCCTTCTTTCTTTTTTTTTTTAACACGAGAAAAGGATAAACTGAGAAAAGACTAAACTTTTATTTTCATATATATGGCCTACTTTCACAGAGGATAAAGTTTCCATTTAGATTTTGAGGACTGTTCTCTCTTGATCTTGGTGTTGCTTTGGTTGTCACCAGCTTTTATTTTTAAATGTTCAACAGGAAGCCAGCTCTGTCCCACCATTTCTATAGGGTGTTTTTTTCAAGCTAAAGGCAGTGGGCTTTCCTGAAAAATGTCCATGGACAAAGAACACACTCTTCAGAGTGTGTCTCTACCGATCTGTGCAGTTAGCAATTACTCCTATGAGCTGTCATTTTACAGTAAAATATTGATTACATATGTAAGTACAAGAAATGTACATCTGTGTACTAGCTCTCCAGAAACTTGTGGATAAAAATAAATTTGTCACATTTTTCCTTCTAATGTGGCACAACAACTAATAGATTTGTTCTTGAGGAAGTATGTATGAACCCATAAGGCTATGAGCTTGTGAAGAAAGCTTTATTTCAGCTATTTTGTTAAATGAAGTAACACTGGGACTTCTTTTCCTAAGTAAGGGACATATGGTTGTTATCATGGTCCAGCAGTGAGCAATACCACAAAGTTGAGGATGGGAGAGATCTTTGTTCTTTATCAAGTGTACACTGCATATCAGTTATTCACTGCAGTTTATGCATATTAGAAATACAGTGGCCTGACACTGATGTTACTATGCCACTTGAACTGCCTTTTCAATGTATTTGCTGACACTGCAACACTTTTTCCACTAAGTTTTAGATAATTCGGCATCTGCTTTTCTCAATTGAAATAATCGTGCTGCTCTCACAGCTCAATCCTGTCTTCCTTCCAGTTCACTAAAGGCAAACATCTGGAGTACAGTCTTCAGTGTCCTTGGCTATTGCTGTTGTGACTTCTTTTGATTGCTATCAGTTTAAAGCATTGCCAGCTATGGTTTTGATCCAGAAACTTGCCAGACCAAACTATGTCTCTAACTTCTTCTAAAGGCTGGTCTGGAAAATAGGAAGATTGTAGGACAATCAACATCATCTAATGAGATAGTGTATTAATATGCTCTGAATAATTACACAATAAAGTAATCATTCAGCAAGTTATTATGCTCCTCAGTATGGAACCTCAATAATAGGTCTGGCAAAAATAGAACTTTTAACAGACATTTTCAAAGTATTTTTAAGTATTACCAGTGTTTATTTAAAGTTGAACTGATATCAGATTCACTTTCCATTTCTTTGTAGAGTGAAAATTCTTTGCTCCGAATGAATCTTAGTGATGAACTGAAGATATTTTAGACATAGGGTTTGCAGTGGAGTTTCATTTCAATGTTTATTCCCTTCATCCACAGTGTGGTGCAGCATTGTAGATATTAGCCTCAAATTATGTTTTCTTAAAGATTTTGAGTAACAATTAAGTGCCTGGTTCTTTGACATTTTGGGTTTATACATGAAGCCAGGGAATTGACTAAATTTGCTCATTTCATTGCAAAAATATAGCTGGACTTCTGTAAGCAGTTTAGTGGATTAGATTCAGTTTTGATAGTGGTGAAGAATATACCTGCGATAACATTTTGGGGAAAATTTTGCCTTTGTTTTCTGTAGCTGATAGATTTATCTTTTTGGATATGAATACACCCAAACCCAATTTACTATTTGTGATATGAATGTACTATGCATGCAAGCTACCAGAATATTTGTAGCTGTAATAGCTCTCTATTGGAGATGTTGTTCTTTGCAGTATGTCTGCTTTCTGTCTTCTGTAAGCTTGCAGTGGATTCCTTTTCTGTCAGTGTGAGAGCACACATACCCATACAAAGCATATTACCAGTGTGAAGCTTCAGGCTAAATGTGTGAGCCCAGGTGTCATATTTCTACTGCTCCTTATATGAAATGTGAAATAATTGCTCAAGTGTAGAAGCTGTACGTATGTTTATGAAACGCACAGTACAGGCACAGTCTGTGATTTCAGGTGTCTTAGGAAAATGTATGTGTGGTAAGGCCATGCTATCTTCAAAATAAACTTTTCATGTTCTTGAACTTTAGACTTCTCAGACTTTAAAAGTGGTGTGAATGACAGAATACCTTAAATACCTCCATATGTATTTATATTTAGTAGGTGTAAAACCACTTACACTGAGGTAACTTACTGCAAAGGAGAAACATCTGCTGAATTAATTTTCATGAAGTAGGTGGTTCTTTTAAGTTTCGATGTTGTGAGGTCTCCCAGTCAAGAGGGGAAGAAATATACAGGTGATCTTTGAAATAAATGAAACAAGTGAACTGTGGGTAAATAAATGTGTGTGACAGAGAGATGCTATAAGAAGAGCAAAAAGCGTTCATGCACAAAGAACAGTGGATGGTGCCTACCTCCCCATCATGATCCCAAACGGTAGAAAAATCAAAGGCTTCATTCTTACTGGAGAGACTGAAAGAAGGTCGAGTTCAAAAATAGCTTTGGGTCAAAAAGGAGGGAGGAGAGAGAGAGACAGTATAGTCACTGAGATGAGTAACTTCAGATAACATTTGAGTGTCTGTGATGTCATTGAGAGAACTGCTGCTTAGGGAGAGGCTTGCCTTAGCTTATATTTTCAGTATAGAGACACATAATATCACTAACAGAAATGTGCTTCTCTGGGTGCAGGTTGTCATTATACCCTGTTTGCTGGTTTCTCTTGATTCTTCTTTTCCGTGTGTGCAATGCTGGGACTTCTGAGGCCACATGCCTTAGTTGTCTTGTGGCAATGAGCCAAGCCACTCTCTAAATCCTTCCTCATGAATTATGGAAAAAAACCCGTACTAGACTTTTAGGAGAATGGTGAAGGCTCTCATGTAATTTAACCCTTGTTCTTGTCCTCAGCTGTCTTCTCTTTCAATGCTCTAAATTGAAATGAAAGCTCAATGTATGCTCTGGTCTTAATCATCACTGTGTCACCTTGAAGCCATGACTGAACTTTTTCTTGTAATGTATGGATACAAGAGATTTGAAGGCAAACTGTACAGAAAACTGAAGTCAAAATATGTTTTTCTAAGAGAAAATGGTGTTTTGACTAAAACCTTTGATTTGAAAACCTGACTATCTCAGTATTACTGTGTATATTTAGTCTGTTTCTTTGAACCTTACCCATTTTCTTGCCCTAGGAATAAAAGCTGAGTAAGAGCCTGGGTAACTTGTAAAAAAAGTGCTTATCCTAGAGTTAAATGTCAGTGTGGCAGCTCTTGGGACTAGTTGTTATGTAAGGATTTGTATTTTTTTTTCTTTTGCTTTGATAGAACATGACCAGCTAGGAAACATCTATTTCCAGCTGTACCTTACTATTACACTGTTCAACTCTGATCTGCAAAGACCCTAGTGGGAATAAAAGTGTAATTTGATTTCTAGGCCATTATTTTTGCCTCCCTCAGCTCTTCCTGCTGGAAAGAATGCTAGTGCAATAGCACCAGGTCTATTTGGAGGACAGTAACTAGCAGTGTACCCCGGGGTTTATTACTGACTCTAATCACAGAATCACAGACTCTGCTGAGTTGGAAGAGACCCACAAGGATCATCAAGTCCAACTCTTAGCCCTGCACAGGACTGTCCCCAAGAGTCACACAGGTGCCTGAGAGGATCATCCAAATGCTCCTTGAGCTCTGTCAGCCTTGACACTATGACCACTTCCCTGGGAAGCCTGTTACAGTGCCTGACTACACTCTGGGTGAAGAACCTTTTCCTCCCCTGACACAACTTCAGGCCATTCCCTCAGATCCTGTCACTGGTCCCCACAGAGACGAGATCAGCATCTGCCCCATCTCTTCCCCTCACAAGAAGTTGTAACTGCAATGACATCTCCCTCCCCTCAGTTTCCTCTTCTCCAGGCTGAACAGACCAAGTGCCCTCAGCTGCTCCTCACACGGCATCCTCTCAAGGTCCTTCACCATTTTTGTTGTCCTCCTTTGGACAAACTTGGACACTCCCTAAGAGCTCAATGTCTTTCTTATATTGTAGTGCCCAAAACTGCACACAGTATTGCAGGTGAGGCTGCCGCAGAGCAGAGCGAGACAATCCCCTCCTTCAACAAGCTGGCAATACTTTGCCTGATGCCCACAGGACACGGTTGGCCCTCCTGGCTGCCAGGGCACTGCTGACTCATGTTCAACTTGCTCTTGACCAGAACCCTCAGGTCCCAGCACAACTTTCCAGCATCTCATTCCCCAGTCTATACAAACATCCAGGATTGCCCCATCCCAGGTGCAGAATCCAACACTTTCCTTTACTGAACTTTGTACGGTTGGTGATTGCCCAGTCCTTTATTTTGTCAAGGTCTCTCTGCAGGGGTCTCCCTGCCTTCAAACTGTTCAGCATCTCCATTAGCGATCTGTGTGACAGAGCAGAGTGTACCCTCAGAGAGGGTGACACAAACTTGGATGAATGGTGTTAACACCACAGGGTCATGCTGCCATCTGGAATAACGTGGACATTCTGGAGAAATGCGCTGACAGGAACATCATGAAGTTTTTCACCTGGGGAGAGAACAGTATTTGCTGGGAAAGCAGCTTTGCAGAGAAGGATTTGAGGATCCTGGTGGACCTCAAGTTTAAAATGAGTTGACACTGTGCCCTTGCTGCAACGAAGAAGGGCAATGATATCCCGGACTGAATCAGGCACAGCATTGTCAGCAGGTTGTGATGTTTCCCCTTCCTTCAGTACTGGTGAGGTCATACTTGGGAGTACAGTCTCTAGTGCTGGGCTTCTCAGTACAAGACATGGATATACTATAGAGGGTCCAACAAAGGGCCATGAAGGTGCTGAAGGGACTGGAGCATGTCACATATAAGGAAAGGCTGAGAGAGCTGAAGCTGTTAGGCTTGGAGAAGAGGAGGCTCAGGTGGAATCTCATACATGTATAAAAATACATGAAGGGAGAGTGCAAAGAATATGGAGCCAGGGTCTCTTTAGTGGTGCCCAGCGACAGGACAAGAGGCAGTGGGCACAAACATCACCCATTCTGCTATTCTGTCACTGCCCATGTTTTTGATGAGGTGGTTTCTCGTGCTTCAGGACTTAGAGTGAAGTAAAACACTGATTTTTCTATTATCTCGGTATGGCTTTTAGTGAACTTGGACTTCTTAATTTCATAGATGACCAGAGAATGAAATTTGAGGGAAATTGCATAGTGATCATTATGAGACCAGTATCACTGCTGCAACATAAGGTAGCTTTGTAGGTAGTGTGGCCTGAAGAGTAGGGATTGGGGGCTAAGTTGTGAAGCATTTCTAGCAGCAGAAAAGGTTTAATGTTGCTGAAAGTTCTTTCCTATATGCATTAAAAATTGAAGTGGTGGTGGATTTAATCTCCAACACATGTACAAGTACTTTGACTCAATACTCTGTGGATTTAGAAACAATGTAGGATCTAATATGCCAAGGAGGAAGGATTTATTTATTTTTTTTCAAAAGCATTTTAACAGGTTCAGTTCTTGGTAATCTTAGCAGCTGATACCTGTAGTTAGTTTTTGAGGAAGTGTCTTCTGCAGACATGTCAATGTTTTAACTATGGTTTTCAAAAAGATTTTAAAAAATGTAAGGTATAATGCTATCAAATGAGATAAGAGTCTGAAAACCCCTGCTCAATAAACTGATATGTTCTTCAGGAAATTGATGATATATCAAAAGCTGGTTCTTTAGATAGGAATCACTGACATAGCTTCCCAGAAAGAATGTGAAATTCTAACATGGAGAGAAGGCTGTGTCTGCTTGTAATGCTACTGGTTTTGTATACAGAGTTCTGGGCTTATCTTGAAAGGGATTCTGACACACAGCAAAACCAAACCAATGAAAACTGAGTCAGCAGTACTTTCTTCTGACCTTAAACTTTTCTTGGCTTGTGTGCATGAGATCAATTCAAAGATGATTCAATATTTTATTTTGTTTATGTGGGTTTGGGGGTTTTTTTATTACCTCCAAGTAAAAGATAAGCTATGTATTTAAGATTAAGCATATTCTCTCCTACAGGAGTAAAACTA
>JAWWLZ010000174.1:11597726-11612575 GCA_035041345.1 Poliocrania exsul | reverse complement strand
ATAGGAATCACTGACATAGCTTCCCAGAAAGAATGTGAAATTCTAACATGGAGAGAAGGCTGTGTCTGCTTGTAATGGTACTGGTTTTGTATACAGAGTTCTGGGCTTACCTTGAAAGGGATTCTGACACACAGCAAAACCAAACCAATGAAAACTCTGAGTCAGCAGTACTTTCTTCTGACCTTAAACTTTTCTTGGCTTGTGTGTATGAGATCAATTCAAAGATGATTCAATATTTTATTTTGTTTATGTGGGTTTGGGGTTTTTTTTATTACCTCCAAGTAAAAGATAAGCTATGTATTTAAGATTAAGCATATTCTCTCCTACAGGAGTAAAACTACAATTGTGTGTCTTTCTAATCAGTCTTTCTGAACCAAACATAGAAAGGTCTATCTGTCATGGTGGCAGTGGTGTCTTGTTTGTTTGTTTTTTCTTTTGAAATAGCTGAATGTTTTCTTCAAATCTGTTTTGTGACTAAACTGAGGTCTTTGCCACTGCTGTGAAAATGAAATAGCGTCCAGTGGACCAACTAGTATCTTGCATTGAGGTTTGTTGGTAGAATGAACAGCAAGACACATGTGCCTGACCCTCGTAGGGTTTGTGTATAATAGATTGTCTTTCTTGAAAATGAGCAGTCATAGGTTTCCTCTGTTTAAGCTGGGAGTCACTGTTGCAAAGGGTGCTCTTCACTCACAGGAGGGAGGTGTGTTGCTGTCTGCTCCGTGGAGCACCAGAGCCCCAGAGGTCAGCTTGAACCCAGCAGATCTATCAGGAAACATGAAAGCTTTGGGGTGAACTTCAAGTTTTCAGATGTGGGCAGATGTTGTTTGGCCAGTCTGCATATTTGTGTTTTTCAGCACTGTTGAGATGAGCTTTTTATTTAGGATGCTGCATAGCATAGGTGGGCATTGCTTGCCTGCACTGAGCCACTGCTTAGATGACCAAATACAGAAGCAAGATGATTTTTGCACTGAAGTTTTTTCACAGATGGGCATAATTCTCACTAGTTTAACTTTCAAATCTATGTAAAAATAAGTGATCTTCAGTGTTTGCACATTATTTCTTGGAGTCATTAATTATTTATCTGCGTGACTGTGTGTGTGTGTGTGTGAGAGAGAGAGAGAGAGAAAGGATTTGATTACCCCTGTTTTACAAGAGACAGACGGGGCATGAATTGACTTGTAGACTGTGCCTGTGCTATGGTAGAGTGCTCTGTAGAATGAGTGTCTTAAAGCTTTTCAAAAGCTGCAAGGAAGAGTGTTGCTTATTGTGCTACCCTTTATTTTTAGAGGGTTCAAGATCAAACTGCTGCGATCACGGGGAGGAATATTGCCTTTTCTCACTCTTTCTTAATTCCCTCAAAGTCCTCATCAAAAATTGTTAGTGTTTTCAAGTCTCATAATGGTTTAAGAGACTTGTGTCTACTGAAGGAAGCCTAAACCAGCTCAATTGTTTCTTTTGAGGGCAAGGTGCAGTGTGTTGTTTGTGCAGCCAGCCTTGGCAATGCCTTCCCCTCCCCAACTTCTTTGTCCCCCTTCTTCCCTTCCCCCGCATCCCCAATTATTTTTCCAGAGACCTTGGCTTGCTGCTTCTGGGGCAGGAGCAGCAGCTGCTAGTGCTGTCCTGTAATTCTTCCATCTCGGTCACAGGGGACTGGAAGGGAAAAGACGGTCTGTCTCAGCAGCAGTCCACCAGCTGCCGCTACAATCTATAATGCCTAAATTTGCAAAATATAGCTTTTAATTTTGCTTTGCAGTCAGAATGAAAAACTAGAGTGTACCACCACTGCCATCACTGATTGATTAATAGAAATTATGCCCCCTGCTCCCCAGTTCAGATTTGGGCAAAAAGTACTTTGATGTGGCTAAAAATAAAAGGTAAGAAACCTGACAGACTTTCCCACCAACAGAGTAATTAACAACACATTGTGTGTGCGTGCTTGAGAATATGCTCTAGGTAGGTAAAAGCTGTTGAGTAATGCAAAAATATTAACTAAATGAGAGTATACAATTATTCTTAGGGTCATGTTACTTTCTGAAGTACATGGGTAAGTAGAGTTTCTTTGTTATAGTGTCAGTGACTGAGGGAGTCCTACAGATTCAAGCTGAAGAGGCTTTCCTGATATTGTATGTTGAAGCATATTTTTGGGGTTGAGGTTTTTCTTAAAATAGAGAGAAGGGGAATTGAAGAATAGGCAAATGTGGCTACTGTTCTTTCTCTGCTGGCAATGAAGTCAGAGTAGCACTAGAAACTCCTTGTTTTGTGTCCAATCACACATCTGAAGTAAGGAAATGGCACATAGAAAAGATAAGTAGCCCCAAAATTTCCATTACAAATGGATTTATAACCTCTTTAACCTCTTTAGTGTGTATTTATGAATTATGAACCTTTTAGTTGGACCATTAAAGAAGCACCAGCCATAACACGGCCAGAATTTTTGAAAGAACCTGTTTGCACTGAACAATTTGACTCAGTGGGTTTTTCAGAAGACTTGAACTATAAACCACTATTCATCCATAAAAATAATTCATAGTGGTGTAGCACACGTTGTTGGCCAAAGAAAGACTGGTGTGTATAGCTGAGAGAACTGATTTTATTACAAGTCAGTTTTATAGTTGATGTCCCTAGAGACCCTCTTGCTTTCTTAATTTTTCTTTAAATGCTCTGAAGTCCTTTGTTATGGAAGTTGCATGAGGATTGCAGTGCATGAAGGATAGAACAGAAACCTTTGTGTGCTAGGTTATGGGGACCATGGGATTGTTTGCATCTGGGCTTCCTTCCTAGTGGAAGAGCTCTTGGACTCTGGCTCTCTGCTTTCCTCAGCGGTTTCACTGGGCTAAGGGGCTCAGAGGAGCCAGCTGCCTTGTTGGCCTGCCTGCCCAGGGCTGTGTGTGAGGGGTGATGATGGTGGGTCATTTGCAGACTGCTGCCTTCCTGCATGTGCTCTGGGGTAAACCTTAATGCAGAGCAGTCACAGATCTCATTTTTTCAATGTGTCCGTGTTTTTACCCTTCTGCTGAACATCTGTGAGTGTTCTTAGTGTGCAAGTTGGACGTTTTTGCTACCAGTTAGAATATATTGGGTCCAAGCCAAAGCTTCAGGTGCAAATTTGTCAGAATTTGGGAGAGAGAAGGTCTAGACCTTCCCTTTGTGGGCCCTAACTCTGTCAATAAAGATGCAGTGTAACCTAGTACTCATCTCCAGAATTACCAGTCCTGGTTTTCTGTACTTATCATGTGATACTAATGTTAGCAGTCTTAAGTGAAGGTATAAGCAAACCCGAATCTCACAAGACATATTACATTGAATATATACATTGTACATGTCTGTTGGCAGAAGTAAACTAAAGCGAGATGTGTTTTGGGGACTCAATAGAAAAACAATTTAGAGTAGTTTAAGGAGTAAAAAAATGCACGCTGCCTGCATGTGTGTGTGCGCACATGTTATCTTAAATTTTTTGGAGTTTTTTAGTATGTGAAAAATACAGCCCCAAGTGTATATCATGCCTCCAGCTCCTGGGAAAATGCAGTAAGAAGAAATTACATAGTGAGCCATCATTTGGGCACTGGGGAAGTAAGATACTGGAAGAGGGAGGGGTTTTTTGCTCTGAAGTCCTTCCTGATTATATTTTTTTTAAATAAACATGGTATGCTCTGATATTTATATAAAAACAGTGTTCAGCCGTCTCACTTCATTGGGCAGACAAGTAAAATCTAGAGAAGTACACACACTGTGTCATTCGATTGCAATGTTTTGGGTTGGCTACCCACTCACTTGCAGGGAAAGGGTAAAAGTGAAATGACAGAGACTCTTCACAAGAGAAAAGCAGAAGAATTCTTGGAAGTGCTACTTTAGCCAGATTTACAATATTGCACGTTACTAGTCTATCAAAGTATCAGAAATTAATTATTGAAAACCATATGTGTTTAACCTCTAAAGAAAGCCTGCTAGAGTATGTTTTAAAACTTAAGTGGTAGCAAGCTGGATTGAAGCTTGCTAATTTCTGACTAGGTGGCCACAAAGGCCTCTAGGACTCTCAGTAAAGTTTCTAAGAAAGCAAGTTGTCCTTTTCAATTTGTATTTTCATTTGTCTTCGCACTGCAGTAAAGGCATCTGTCTTCTGGCAGTGCTTTCTGAGCTATGCACCGAATTCTTTTGAAGATGATTGAATTTGCTTTTTATTGACTTTTCCTTCCCTTCAAAATTAATATCTTTATTTTAACATTCAAACTCCCAAACACAGCTTCTTTCATACAGAGATGGTTATCTTGGCACTACAAAAAAGTCTCTTACTAGATACTGATACTTCCAGCACAGGCCATTTTCCATCCATTCTGGAAGGACTGATTCTTAATGAAAAGAACAGCATTAAAGTCTAAATAAGAACCAACCTTTCTTCACTTCTTCCCCTGTGGGCATTAGAGCAGTCTCTGCAGCTTCCTGCTTAGACACTTTATGCAGGGGATGCCACTTTGGAGGCAAAGCTAATCTTTGGGAATAATTGAAGAGTGGTTTGGAGGGAGCACTGAAATTTTTCAGCAGTTGCAGTCTCACTGGGTATCTCCTATGTAACTCTCTACATCTAAGTGAGAAAGTGGCCATTACTGTTGTATCCTGTCTGTGAAACTTTGGCTATGGGCAATAAACCAACAGTCTAATCTGCTACAGATTAGTCCATTCTGGTGCTTAGCATAAAACATTTTGAGATAAGAATATTCAGAAATAGATATTAAAAGATGTTACAAAAAGGAGACTTAAAAGCATACTACAGTCTCCCTGAAAAAATATGGTATCTAAACGATGGGAAACTTAATTTCTAAATTCATTAGCCACCAAACTTCTTGCTAGCCAGACCTCTTAAAAATCCATATTCCCCAAAACCTTTTTAAGGGAGGGAGTTCTAAGCTTGCCTAACATGTCACTTCAGATAGTGTCACTTCTGTTTGTCCTTAGTAAAGGCAATGCCAGATCAAGAACCAGAGGATAATCTTTTGCTCCAAATTGTTTTTCCTGTAATATCTGAGGCTGCACAGTCTAAAATCAGGAGTGGAGAAAGGCTATTCTGAGTCTCTCGCTTAGCCTGCTGATACAAGTATGATTTCATTATACAAACATTTGCTCCATTAATTGTGATTATTTCTAATCCTCCATTTTGCTTAATAGCAAAACATTTCACTGGAGGGAAGAAAAAATTAGATTAAAGTAAAGACTTTGAGACAGTAAAGGCTGCTAATTGAAACCTGCAAGGGATACCCCCATCATGGAAATTCAAAATTACAAAAGTTATTACTGATGTAACTGGAGAAGTGATACTTGAAAATCCTCAGGTGTACACTTTGCATTTAGTTTTTGTAGGTTTTAAATCAAGGTTGGGCTATTTTCTTACCCTGTAAACGTAAGAACATAACTTTAATACATGTGCACACACAGTGCTACATGTGTCTGTACATGTATTTTCTTGTCTTGTGATGGAAATTAAAGGTTTTGATTTTGTGTGTGTGTCCATGTGGATCTCTAAAAGCAGACAAATGGCAGAGGGGAATGCTAGAACATTTTGTTTGTTTCTCTCTTCTCTTTCCTTGGTGTTTTTATGGTTTTGTTGTTGTTTGGAGGTTTTTGTGTTTTTCTTTTTGGTGCCTGTCTTCCCTTGCTGTAACCTTGCATTGAGGTCTTAGAATAAATTATTTTTCCCTGTGCAAAGCTCAAGTGTGTTTCTGTTTTTTCCTCTGCAGTCTATAATGTACAGCAATGTAGAGACTTCACAGTTTCTGTTCTCTACAGGCTGGCAATGCTTTACCCAGAGGAAGACTGAGACATGTGAAGGTTTCCCTCTGCTGTAGCTCTTGCAGGAAGGGGAGAGCAGTGAGCTGCTCCTGGAGCTCCTTTCCCATATGACAAACCTCCGGCTTGCAGGCGCACAGATGGGTGTTGAGGGAGTAAAAATACGAACGTTGATGCTTATCTGAGAAACATCGTGTGCCTTCGCTGAGTGTACAGTGGTAGGACAGCACTTCATAAATGGATTTTGAGGTTGCATAGCATTTGTTAAGGCTTTTGAAAGGAAAAAGATAATATTCTTAAAGATAAGATCCCTCAAATATTTGTCAACAATTTTTGTTGTTTTGAAGAGTTTAAACCTACATAGTTCGGGATTTTGGGGCTATTTTTCATTGACACCGTTTTGGATGCATAGTATAGCATGTAAGTTTTGTGTGTCATGAAGGAAAGGAACCCCAGTGAAATGTGAATTCGTGGGTTAAAATTGCTTTTAAAAGGATCTGTTCTCTCTGTATGTTGTGTCTCCCTCCATCCCCCACCCTCAAGTCCATTAGGTGTAAGTCGGATTAGCCTGATGACTCTTAGCAGACCTCTTTTTCCTGTTACCCCCAGATAAATTTATGTGACTAACAGTGAACTTAGGCACAACCTTATTCCTGCTGGGGACAGGAGCTGCATTTGCTGAAGCTCTGTGCTGATGAATAGTACCCCACTGTGCTCTATATGGGAAAGTGTGTGGGTGGCAATTTACATGGTAAACAAAGGGAGGCAGGGAAGGAAGATAGTTAAGTTTATGTTTTTAATGCTTTACATCTCCTCAAAAAGTGTCTGTTGAAAATTAGCAGCTACACATATCACAAAAGAAAGATTGGTGTATGTTTTTCTTTAAATATCTTTAAAATCTTTAAATAAAAGCGTTTTTACATACGTCTGTTGAGATATTAAATTTATTGATTTAACTTGTACTGATTCTGTGATAATAGCAAATAAACACTGTACTTGTAACTATTCCATTTAAGGAATTTATTTAATCAGCAAAATAGACTCATAGTCATCTGAAGGATCACGCCCCGCACCTCCTGCCACCCTAAATAGGTTCTTTGCTTATTTATCATCAAAGGTGTGGGGAGGCAATGTGAATTAGATGGTGAGGGACTAGAAAGAATGTCAGGAAATATTGACATTCTTATTTGTGTTGTGTATCCACTATGTGACCTTGGATAAGTCTCTTCACCTATGCCATATCCTGTTATTAGATTATAAATCTCTCCTGGGAGAAGGCTTGTTGCAGTTTGCTTTTGTATCTGGCAAAGGATTTTTTAGATGATATTGTAAAACAAATAATAGAAATAAGGATAAAAGGGTTCTTTTCTGGAACAGTAACCTTTGATGAAGATAAGGATTTCTTTTTAACCTTGCTCTAGTGCCCACTCAGCTGAAAAAAGGTTCCTTCACTCTGTTGTCTTCCTAGCAGGAAAAAAAACCCCAAAACCCCCAAATTTGCTATATATTCAACTAAATAAATGTTGAGTGACTGTGTAGTTCTTGAAAAGTTTTGCAAATGCATTCTAAAATGCAAAAACCCCAATACATGAATATTTGCAGTATTTTCTCTTTGATCAAACTAGAGATGTTTCTGTGGCATTGTTATATAAATTGTGTATTTTAATTGTGGTCACAATATGTTTCCTTGGGGGAAGATTTGTCATTCAGAAGTGGCCAATCAATGCGAAAATTGTTACCCCACGAACATGCACAGCTCGTGCTGCTCTGGAAAGTATCTGCCTTATTCCATGTGATGAAACTCTTGTTCCAGTTCACCTCTCATTTTGAACTGATACCCTTCATGCTTGTGTTAGCGCTGGAAAGGAAGTTCACGTGGGAGACTCTCCCTTCCAGTTCACTGACTCACATCCAGGCCACTCGCAGATGCTGCCGTGCGGAGAAGCTGCTGGTCTGCGTGGAAGGAGAGCACGTTGTGTAACTCTGCGTGTCACAAGGGGTTTGCCAGGATGGCTGGCCACAGACTGAGCTCTCTCCCTGCACTTAGTTGGATGAGCAGCTTGGTTGATTTGTGGGAGTTCAGCTCTGTCTTTTGTAGACTATAATAGGAGATATTTCATGGTTTTGCATGTCAGTTGGAGGAAAACCTTGCTTTTGGTTGCAACTCTGTCACAATTTCTTTTATTCTAGAAAAGAATGAAAAGAAAGGGTGGCTTTTTTTTCCTGTTGAACAAATTTTTGAGTATTTTTGAGTGGTTTTGCTTTTGGGTTGTTGGGGGTTTTGAGGTGTTTTATTTGTTTTTCTTTTATGCCATTCAGGACACTGAAATTACATTTTTCAACTTTTTTTGCTACTAACACACAGGGAAAATTTTTTAAGAGGGAGAGAAATTAAAATTTTTAGGTGATAGTCACTTAATTCTAGGACTTGACTCTTTAATTACAAAATAACACTTTAATTCAAAATATCATAAGAAAGATTACTTTTTAATTGTTTTATAATGTCAGAAAGGATAAATATATAAATCAAATCTATGCTCTTGCATACAGCCAAGAATCTCCTTTCCAGTAATATTTCTGTCAGGCTGTTTAATTTGTTGAAGCCTTTAAAAGATGTCATGTGATGCACTAATTTAAAAAGTGAAAAATGAAGACAGTAGAAAGAGACATACCTGACATGAATACAGTTTAACGTGTGTGTGGTTCAAATTGCTTTGGATAATATTCATATGCAGTTCCTATTTGTTCCTTGGGCATGACTTTGCTAATAGAAGTGAGGGTATTGACTAAGGTCTTTGCTGATAATTACTTCCTAAATATAATTAAATATGAAGATGGTGCTACCAAGGATGCTAATTGGCTTATGAACAGTCCTGGGATTTTTCACTTTCCCAGAACCAGTAAATTAGAGCACTTGGTGCAGGCGTTCTTCGACAGCAGGGACTGCCGATCGAGTTGCCAAAGCCAGCAAAGCAGGATTCCTGTGGTGGCTCTCTGGGGACCGGGTCCAGCAAAGCAGGATGTCCTGTGGTATCCCACTGGGAAAGGGGTCTTTGTGCTTAAGGCACGAGCAAAGTACCTCTTCAAAAGCTGTGAGACCTTGGGGAAGTCATTCAGTCCCTCTGTCTAAAGGAGAAGTAATAACTTAATTTCTTGTCTTTCCAGAATTTAAGCGTAGGTGGGGGGTTTTTGGTATATTTATAAATAAACAGTTGGTCATTAGCTTACAGTGTTATGGAATACAGGCAGGTTTAGAATGTTTGTCATCATGGGCTGTCGCTATTAGTGTGGCTATGCCATATTGCAAATATTCTGACTTTCAGCTATCATCAGCTGTTTGGAAAGACCCCAAATGTTGCTTAGACAACACACCTTATTCTTCCAAAATCCAAAGCTTTCATGGAAGCAGTAAGTGTAATTTTCAAAAGCGGGCTGGCATGGAAGCACTACAAGATCTGAAAGACAAAAGGAAATGGGAGCTATAATGAGCACCTTTGTAAAAGTTAGCATGCAGCTGTCCCCAGCAAGGCACTGCTGCTGTTCAAATACGAAGTGTTTGTGTTGTGTAAGCGTGACTAATGGCTGTGATTCATGAGGGATTGTGGCTTGTCTTGGGATGGCTGAGCTGGTTTCACCTCAAGCTGTCTGGTCCCTTTCTCGGAAGCCTGCTCTGCTGCAGCAAGGTTGGCAGAGCTGCTCACCAAGCAGCTGCTGACCTGCTATGAATGACAGCTTGACATATGAAGGTAGACCAAAAGCAGGGCTGCTGACAGAATAGACTTTGTGGTAGTGGTCTGTCTGCGATACCTCATATATTAAGCCTTGAGCTGAGACTGCTACAGAAGAATGATGATCCAGTGATGGTTTTCAGTGGGAACATGTTTCAGCAATCTGACATGAATTTTTTGTGGACAGTTGAGGAAAAAAAAGTAATCCTGTGAGTCATGGACAGCAAAAGCCTCTGTGTTGTGGGGGTTTTTTAAGCAGCTTTTTTTGTTGAAATTTCATCTCTGTGGAGTAAAGTTTTTGCATTATTGCTGGTTAAGACTGTCCACTAATTTCTGAAATACAAGGGGTCTGTTGTTGAGGCCAAGCATAGGAACATAAGCCCACTGAAGTTAGATATGACATAGTAAAATGTGTTGTCCTCAGTAGTTATTGTATTGAACGTGATTTTAAACCTATTTGTTGCCTCAGGGTTTTTTAGACCTGTGAGTTTATCCTGTAACTGCTCTCAAGAGCTGATTTTTATCAAAGTTTTGTTATATAAATCTTTTTCAGTTTTGGGAAGATAATGCATCCTTGTGCAAAACCTGCATCTTGCTGAAATCGATGAAGAGTGAGACCCAGTTGCTTGCAGTGCAGTGGCATTGCTGCAAGGTTAACAGAAGGTTACAAATCAGCTGTTGGCTCCAATAACTTCTATAAGGAAATATGGGAAAAGATATGTCTATTTTGTAAATGAGATAACATAGTGTGTGCCTCTGCTAGATTCTGGCCTTTGCTGTAAGAGGTGCAAGTGCAACGAGATTTTGTGACTCCAGGAAGATGAGATTTAGATGCTCCCATTTGGGCTGTAACAGGAGGTGAACTTTTGCAAAGAGTATTCCTAATGCTTTCCATCGGTTACTATTGTGTATCCTTCTTCAGAAATCAAACCTTTATCCAAAACATTGATCCTTTTTAGGTGGTTAAGGAAGGTACAAGAGGCATTTGACAGCATTTTTCACATGCCTCTGACCTGCTGGGTTTGTTTGGAAAGAGGAAAGAGAAACGCCAAAGAAAAGACTGTTCTTGAAATATTTGTGACCATTTGGAAACTGGGATGAAATGAGACTCTCCCAGGATTTCTAGACCAAAGAGATGCTGGTAAATATGTCAGCTTCTGGAAGCTGGCCCAGACCTGCAGAAGTTTGGACGTTTGCACAGTGCTAGTGGCAATTAGTGATGTCTGAAAAAAGATGCACACTTTAGGTTTTGAAAAAGGAAAACTTGCCGAGATGGATAAAAATATATTTTAAAGCATTTTGAGAATTGAAGAATGATTTTTAGTTTCTTCTACTGTCTTCCCATTTATATTTTCCAATAAATCTGCAACACTGAAGTTATGGAAGTGATTTAAGAAGAGAAGACTGGGTGACATGCTTCCATATGAATGGTAGACATATTAAGCATAAGATTCTGAACAGCATTCTGCTCTCTTATTTGAAGAAGTATTTTTTTTAACATTTAACTCCATTAGCAGTTCAACATCATAAATGATAGTAAACATGTTTAAAATATGTTTTGATTATTCTCATATGTTTTCATCCTCTGTTTATAACACAAGAAGTTTAAGATCTTGGAAATTCCTTATCTTGTAATTGAGAAATGTGTGAGAAATAGGATTTTTTTGGCAGTTGGAGTTTCCATCTGAAATGAACCAGAAATCTTCTGAATTTGTCACTGACTCAAGAGCAACTCTTGGTACTGATAATTATTGGACCTGTGAAGCTTTCAGTGTTTGAGGCAGGGAGCCATAGTATTTAAAAATATTTCATATTTAACCAGTCTTTTCTGAGGGAATTTTTATTTCATCATGAAAGCCAGTACAAATCATTAATCCTGGGTCCTGATCCAACAAATTGCTGCATGCAAGAGGGAACCTGCCTGTATGGAATTTTAAGGAAGGTTCAATACCTCTGATGAGTTTCTCAAAAGTATCTTCAGAAAGTTAGAGCTAAAGCCATTCAGTTTAGGGTCCCATAGGCCCTTTTTAGCCATTCAGCTTTGTGTGACCTGACCCTGTGGAAGGGCTATCCATGCAGGATTCCAGCAGGTAGGGGGAAAACAGGAACTCCCAAGAATGTCATCCCTTACCACGCTTTTCCTCTGAGGGGTTTTAAAGATTGTTTGGGTAGCTTGTTTGATTTGGCAAAATTTGCAACTGATGAGCAGTTTTTAAGAAAACTTTTGCTAGTGACTTACCAAAAGAAATGTTGCAACTGTTATGCTGGGGTTTACAGTCACTTTTTGTTTATATTTAAGATCAAACCATTGAGGGGGTAGTAAGTTTCTGCAGATTAGCTTGTTCTTTATAGAGCTTGCATTTGAAAACAAACAATCCCCCAAAACATAACAGCTCAAGGAAAGCAGGTGTATCTTCCCTTTTGTTCTATCAGCATTTGTTCTGATTTTAAGGGAGAGAATAAGCTGTAATTTTGGGAAGTGCTGTTGTATAATACTCAGTGATAAAATGTCTGCAAGTTCTGGTCCCTTGTGCATTGCCTACAGTTACAAAAATGGAAACATGCTCATATCTTTATGATAACAAGGAGACAGTATGCTGTTTTTATATAAAATAACTAAATTTGATGCATTTAAATAATAGTGCCTAGAAAAGTAGGGATTAAAAGAGCTGGTGAAGGGTTTGAGATTTTTTTGAGGTATAAAAATATTTACTTACATGTCACTAGTAAGACTAGAGCTTAGAAAAGCACATGAACATTAACTGAAGTCTGATGTTGTTTTGTGAAGTACTTAGTGTGAACCTAATTACATGTGGAACTGCAGTCCTTATTTAGAGCTATAATGTCAATCAAGTAACTAAAAAAGGACTAGTCATGACATGGAGATTAATCCATCTCCACAACTCCAAGTTTTGGAGGCTTGTAAGTCTAAAGATCTTGGCAAAACTCTCTTTTGTTGTAGGAGTTAGAAAAGTAGGTATTTTTGTGATTGATTGACCTATTCTGATCAAGATACGCATGTTCAGTTTTTGTCTCTATCAGACTCTCCTATGTGGTTTTTGGGAAATCACTGGCATTTTCTGACTTACTGTTTGTTTTGCCAGTAGGAAGTAAAACTGCTTTTCACCTGCCAGTCGACAATCCTGATAATAAAGCTGAGGCCTGTAAAGGCTTCAACTGCAGATGGACTTGGATTTTTTAAATATGTCTGAACATTATTCACATGGGGTCTTCCAGCATTGCTGTGATACAAGGAAGACTCTGTTGTGCTTTTTTGTATTTCAAAAAGTGTTCCAGTTGCACTTGAAACATTAGAGAACTGGTCCCCCTATTTCTGCTTGTCGTGTTGTTATTTCTGATGCAGTTTTGTCACAGGAGAAGAGCTGTTAGTGTCAGTCTCACAGGCTAGTGCTGCACACCTTTTCTATCAGAAGGTATTTCCTAACTATTGGTATATTTTTAATCAAAAGGATTGTTGAAATCTCCTTAAAAATTAAAACAAAACCACGGGGATATCCATGCTGAAAATGCTACAATTTGTGGCACTGTTCTGTGTGCTTTTAATCACATTGGACAACATCCCAGGGGTGCCACTTTGCCATTGCAACCAGCCACTGACTTAAGTAGGATTTTAATGAAGGTCCTGGTGAGGATGAAGTAAAACATCCACTAAGGGTACTAAAGTTGTGTTTTTGTCAATTTCAATTTCTGTAAGGTGGGAAAGGGTATTTGGAACAGATAAAAATCACAATTCTTGAGGGTTTTCTTTCCCTTTGTCCCCATTTTTTCTTTGGCTTAAGCTGAGACTTTTTATTCCTCAGCTGGTCCAAACCCTCTCCTCACCCTGAGAGCAGCTGCAGATTAAGGTCAAATTCATCAGTTTAGCCTTGGAAATGAAAAACCTCCTACCTTTCCTCCCTCCAAACAGTGACTACCTTTTGGAAGCCTGCTTCAAAATCTCCTTGTGGTGAGGAATCTTGTGTGGGATGGAAGAAAATGCTCTAGGGAGTGTAGCAGGGGAAATGACTCTGATTCAGTGTCTGATTATAGATACATTTCTGTAGATACTCTACAAAGCTTTAGATTCCTCCCAACTGCCTTTGTTCTTTGTATAGCTCACTTGCAAACCTGGCATGTGGAATTGTTTTATTCAAACTTTACTGAATGACAGGATGTACCTTAGAATTAGAAATATAATGGGCTGTCAGCTGCTTGCCCAAATTCCATCAGATCTCTATAGTTCTTAATAAATGATCTGACAGCTTATTAACCAGGCAGTACAACAGGAGCTTCATTCTGTTGTCAAATTTTAAATCATGTTGCTCTAACAGGTATGCATTTTATCACCACCTTTTTTTCTTTGGGAATGAGAAATAAGAAAAAGTCAATCTCCCCTTACTGCCCTGATTTTTGGCAATATTAATAAAGATTTGGAGCTAAGTGTGACGTTAAGATTGGATATCCTGCAGATATATTACCAGGCACCGAGAAATTAAGTTACTTTGCTGCCCCAGGGTTAAGTGAAAACTTGGATTATTAAATTTTAATGGTTTTTTGTTTAGTTTTGTGATTCCTAGTAAAAAAACCCCCACTTTATCTAACAGCAAAAGAAACCCCGACCAACCACCAAACAACCAAAAAACCCACTCTTTTAATTTAATTAGGTAAACTACTAGATTTTAGCTCTTAGTTTGTCTTAGCCAAATGGAGGTCTTAGGATTTTTTATCATTACATGATTCACTTGGTGAAGCCAGTCTGAGGATACATCAGTAGTGAGTGAATGCTGTTGCTGACTGCATGTTATTGCATAGTTTTACAAAATCATGGCTTTCTTCAAGTTGTGCAAAACTCTTAACATCATGAAAATTACCACCAAGTATGATTCCTTCATTTAGCTTTGCAGTTGGAAGGCCGGATGTGAGTTGAGAATTAGGGACTGCAGAGCTTTATCAGGTCTGTGACCAGCTCCTTTACAATAATTAAATAAGAAAGTGGAAGAAATGGCACTTACAGCTGCAAACTCTCCATGTGATTTTTAGAGAACTGGATTGGAACAAACGAAGCTGGACTGAAAAGTGTTTAACTGCAACATTTCACTGAAGGTACTAATCTGTGTGACAGTCTGGGCACTTCAAGGGGGAAATGAATTTCCTAAATACTATTGTTCTCAGTGAGAAGCCATGGAATACCATGAGTGAGATTTGAACTCTGTTATGCCTGGTGTCCTCCAAACAAGGTTTCTGTTGGTAGGAGATAAGGGTGTGCAGCCTGGTCAGGGCTCCTGTGCCCAGTCTGAGGCAGGGTTCTGAGTGCTCCCTCACCCTGGAGTGCAGCTCTGG
>JAWWLZ010000174.1:11551576-11594818 GCA_035041345.1 Poliocrania exsul | reverse complement strand
TCACTGGGTGTAGAAGAATTTAACTTTTAATAGTCACTCATGAAATTAAGGTCTGTATACTGTTGCCTATTTTCATGGAGGAAGCAGTTAATTCTTATGTGGGTAAGCCCTTGACCTGAATGACTGTTTGAGAAATTTTAATTTCTTAATTGTGTGTAATAAGAATTGCTGCCCCGGAAATTTTCTAGAAATTCCTCCTACAGTAAAGATTTTTTTTTTTTTTGCCCTCTCCCCCCATCATCATGTTGAAAGAGCTATATCCTGCACATGAAGTATAACTGTAGGCTGGTGGTTTTAATCAACACATACTTTCCTGATGGATTCTGCCAATGCTGAAAAGATAAATGCTGCAACAGTTAGAGAAACATACAGCCTTCCTTTGAATTAGTCTTTTGTAACATAAGTAAATTATCTTCAAGGTACTCAACCACAGCACTTTGATAATACAGGTGTTTAAATGGTAATAGCTATTGGAATTGGAATGGGAGTGAAACAATAAAGTCATTAGGGTGTTACAACATGAAATTAAGCTATCGCTATTACCACGCAATATTATTATCCTAAAGTCTGCAACTCACAGAGCAAATGAAAACAATGTAATACCCCTCTAACAGTAGTTTACATTAGGATTTAGTTTAGCCATGATGTTTGCTAGTGTTGTAATATCTTTATTAGACAGCACTCATGAGCTAGTGCACTGTATTGTAACACAGAAGGAATAACACAGAGCTACAACTACCCAAGTAAATCCTGTTCCCTACAAAAAATTTATTTTTTGCTCAAAATTCTCACATAGTGGTGACTTGCATGTTATGTTTAGCAAGAATGTAGAACATTAATAAATTAATGCTTAATATTTCAATTACTTAATTGCCTAATGAAGAGTTACATCTTGTTGACTCCTGTATGTATCCGTATAATTTTAATGTAAGTTTTTGTTTGGTTGAAAATCTCAGCTTTCAATTTGCTCAGTAATTGTTCCCGAGATGAGGAAGAATTTGTGATGTGAAAATGACATCTGTGTTTGTGAATATGATGGGGGAATAAAAAGTGCTTCTAATTAACTTTATGTTAACTTGTCATATCTTGAGTGGATGTTCAGTAGGACAGTGTTCTGAATTCAGCAGTTCATTCTAACAAAACCATCACAGAGTGAGCTCAGTCATTTAAGGGCTGAGCAGCTTGCTTACAGACAGCTGAAACTTTGTAAATTAAAATATTTTTCCTGTCTGAATTTCAATGTTCCCTGGCAATTTTTACAAACAACATAGTTTTGTAAATATTGAGTTATTGAGTGTCTGCTGCTGCTTCTGTTCTTTTTGTTGTTGCCATTTATTAGTGCATTAGTGAAAAGAACAAATTTATTTTTACTGTTCAAACTGGTTTTGCTGAAACAATTTGTTCATTTATTAATATTATTACTGGAAGGCACTTCCCTGTTGTCCTGGCTGCACTTTGTGAGGCACTGTGCATACCTAGATGATAAAAGAAAGAATAATTTTTAAAATACAGAGAAAATACCTTTTTTTAAGGAACCTGCAGTGTTTAAGTGCAGATTAAAAACCTACTACTACTTTGGTACAGATCCTAAACGGATATACATGAATCACAGCATCATAGAAGTAGATGGAATGAGGGTAATAAACATCAGCTAAATTGTACAAATAAGATTTTTTTCAGTTTTATTATTCTACACCAGGAATTCCTAGTGTATGTTTGTTCACTGCCACTTTTCCTTTTAAGCAGCTCTCCATCTTTGTGTTTTGCTCTGTGCCAGCCAGTGCTGCAAGGGACTTCTCTGTATTCAGATCGTGTTTCTGCCTGTTTGTCTCCCACTGCCAGCCTGGGACCAGGGAATTCCCCTCCCCGCTCCTTCAGCCCAGGGGATGCACCCATGCTGGGTCCTTTGCAGAAGCAGGTTTGCTGCTGAGAAAGGCACAAACTTATGAATTAGTAGGGATAAAAAGCGTTAAGAATCTGAAATAGCTCACAGAGCAGCAACCCTACTGTGCCTCATCTTCCAGTGATTCCCCTTCCTGTGCAGGTCATAAGCTAATGAGCCCAGAAGATGTTGCTGGCATTTGTTTCTCTTTTGCTCATCTGCTGACAGTGTGGCACGGGGAGCTCTGGCTGGCTCGGAAGCCTGGCCTCCTAACTTTGGCTCAGCAGCTGTGCTGTGCACCACAGGGTCCTCAGCTGCCAGAGGGAGGGGTGCTCTGCACACAGGGATGTATGTGTTCATTTAGGCTTGCTTGCACCTAAACTAACCCCACTGGGGAATACGGTCCTAGTTGGAGGCTGGTGCCATCCCTGTGTTGCACGGCTGGATGTGTACACGTTACATTACAGGCTGCAGAGCCACTTCATCCTCTCCCCCACCTTGCGTGCAAAGACTGAGATGGCTGAACCGTGGAGAATAATCCCTTGATGCTTGTGGGATTATTCACATTTACAGTCAGGCCCCTGCAGCACCTCCCGTGCTGGTGCACTGGTCTGTGCCAAGAGCCTTGAGACGCCAGTGTGGTACTGACAAGTGATAGTGAAGTACAGAGCTGATTCATTGCTGAATCTCATCAAAATTGCCTTTGTTTCTGAGGGAGTAGTGCTTACTGATGCTGTCTTGTCTGTGTTGGTTAACCAGGTCATTTGGATCTAGGAAAAACAGTAAATTTGCCCTTCTGAACCCTCTGCTGTTGCACATTCTGCTCTTTTGGTTTGTCTTGCGCTTTTACAGCTCTGCCCTACTCACCACTGTTTCTACAGTACTTTTGTCTCCAGAGGAGAGATGAGGAAAGAAAACAAATTAATCCTTTAGTGAAAAATTTGGCCTGAATGTTATGATGTTTAACCCTAATGCTTCAAAAGCTTCAATGTAACTTCATTTGCCAGCACAGTTACTCTGCAATACAGTTCTTCATGCGGACTTTGTGCCAGTTAAAAAGCTTGTTTTGGTTTTATATCTTGTAGGTAATACAGAGGTTTCTGTAAAAACTGGTGTTATTTCTTATAATACTTTTAAGAAACTTGGTGTTACTGGATTTAAACAAAACTACCCTTTGGCTGGGCTAACACTACAAAATGGGCTTGTCCATTTTATCTGGGCAATCATAACCTTGAATCTTGACTTAGCTGACAGGAGCCAAAGAGCTATGTCTCAAGGTCTGAAGTGACAATGAATCTACCTTCAAGTATCCTGGGCTGGTCTTGATTTATATTGCTGTCTTCCTTGCATAAATGATGGCTATTTTCTTGGTATTCTGGCAGTAAGTGAGATATCAGGGTCATAGCCAGTCTTCAGAACAGGGGTTGGTTATTTGAAATTAGAAAAGGGAAGTGTGAGTGCAAGTAGTACAATGTATTTGTAGTCATGCCTTAAAATTCAGTCTGTCCCTGGAGCCCAGTCAGGTTTGGTGACTATGTGCTTTTCATCTGTGGGAGGAGGGGGGGAAAGTTAGAAATAAAGATGAGGGTGTGAAGGGGGAGAGAGAAGGAGTGGAGGAGGGGAATGAGAAAAGGCATGCCAGCTAGTGCAGCTGCAGGTTTTGAACTTTGTAGGAACTGAAGCAAGGCTGTAGGCTGTCAGCACAAGTGAAAAGCCAGAAAAGATCTGACAGACATAAACATGACTGCTTTCTTCAGCTGTAGAAGTGCAAAGGAACAAACACAGACCTTGATGTACATCTTCCTCCTCCTTAGGTAGTGTTACAAAATATATGAGTAGTCACCAAGTTTTATAACCCATCAAAGCCCAGCTCACTTGGATAACAGAGAAATGTTAGTTGTCTCCAGCTGTGTAAACCTTATATTTGGGAGATAACTAGAAATTTCAGACATCTTACTGTGGCTATCTATGTGGAGAATATTATGTTTTCTTTTCAGAAATTTTAAGCAAGTTTGTGGTACAGCTATTTGAAATTCTGGGGTGGTTTGCATGTTGCAGGGAAGGTGCACGATTTCGCCAACTGCTGTTATGCAAAGGCTGAAATCACCAAGAACACCCAGGATTTTATGACTTTGATTCCATGACCCTTCCATGTGTGAAGAGTGTCTTCTGTGTATTAGAACAGGTCATTTTCTTACTCCTGGAAATCTTAATTTCAGCAATGGAAAAAAAACCCACCACCTTGAAGGTAGATAAATGTAGGTCCTGTATTTTACTTCAGCTTGATATTAATCTTTCTCACTTTGCCATTAAAAAAAATGACCCAAATGTGATTCCTAAAAGAAAAGAACTTTGTTCCAACCCACTTATCTCCTTAAGAGTGGAATAAGGAGGAGATAACCTGATTAGATGAAGGACATGTCGGTTGAAAATGTGATGTTTCCTATGTGAAGAATTTTAAAACATTGGACTTGATTTAGGTATGGAAAACTGGCCTTCCCTTCAGGAAGCATTTGCTCCCTGCTGCTCTGCAAAAACAGTGGAAAAGAGAAATCTTTTCAAGTCAATATTTCCACTGTAAATAAACAAGTAACGAGTTTCCATTTTCCTTTTTATTGTTATTGTTGGGGATCTCAAGAATCCCTACTTTCTTTTCCTGAGTGAAGCCCACAAGGTAACCAGATAAAAAGTTAGCAAAGACTTGTGGAGAGAGAAAGAGAAAAGGAATGAGAAGTGGGAGAGAGAGAAAATGTTTGGACTTCATGACTCAAAGGAGTAAAACAAGTTTCTGTGGTATATATTTCTTGGAAATGGTTGTGTGTTTAAGAATCTCTTTACAACACCCTCTTCATTAGTGGCCTTCAGTAATGATACATGTAATTGCACGGTGAGCCCCAGAGGGTGAGAGGAGCAGCCCTTTCCTGGGCACCTTCTTACTGGTGACCAAGAGCCCTTTCTGCTTCCTCTCTCCTGACACACACTTTTAGTTACACTTATTTTTAATGTAACTGAGGTAGGTAGAAAAACTTAGGGCATAAATTTGAAAAGTGACTCACGTCTATTTTCAAAGAACCCTTTCTTTAATAGCTGTTTCTTGTTTTTGTGAGTAGTGTGGATCCACAGCAGCACTGCAGCCTGCATGGCCAGGGACCTGGTATGTGAGGGGAGGTAGAGAAGGTTGTTTCATTAGTAATTCTGCCTGTTAGTGTTCATGAAAACTTGTTTTAAAAACAAGCACACACCTACACATCTTTCTTGTGCTTTCAAAGTGCCCCTTTGGTTAATGACGTTGGGGACAGAGAGAAGCTTTTCAGAGTCTTATTAGCAAGGTAGTAGTGTCCAAATTGCCACTCTGCTAGGAAGAAGTATGGCCAAGACGTTTATTTCTGAATAATCTGCAGTGGAGAAGGTCTTAAAGAGTAAAGAAATGCAGTCACACTGTTGATTAATTAGCCAAGTGCTGTAATTATTGTGAAATATCAACGTAACTTTCTTTCTTTCCCTCTTTAGTCGCACATGGTGGTTTTACTGGTACTACAGAAACCCTGATTATATTACCCTGGCATTCTCAGGGACTGTTAAGCAGAAGTCTTCTCTCTTTTGCTCTAAAACTCATCTAAATGGAAAACACATTGTCTTCATTATATGCCAGTGTTGAATGAACAGAGTTGCCATAGCAACAGCCATCTGAGGCCTTGCTGATTTCAGGCCAGTGAATGGGGTAGACAAACAAAGTACCTTCAAAACCAGAAGGGAACAATTGCTATTCATTCAAGCCAGGTTTAAGATCAGCAAATGTCTTTTGCAAAAGAAATGCAGATAAGAAAGTATCAGACATGGCCAGAGAAGAATAACAGCAAATTATCATAATCTTAAACTTTCCTGCCTGGTGGTATAGCATGGAAGATGATTCTTAAGGTTAAAAAAGAGAAAAATAAGAGCTGGAGAGACAAATCACCGTCTGCCCACAAGCCAGGGTAGCTGTGTCAGTCTTAAGAGCTGATGTGTGGAGTGTTTGCAGCACCAGCAGTTGTGCATGAGTGCCTGAAGGACGGGCAGGGCAGGCATGGCCCGTGGTGGAGGTGGCCACATTCCCCCTCGGAAGGAAGGCTCTGCTGTGGCAGCTCATGCCGAGGGGGAACACAGTGTCTTGCATGTCTGAGGCCGCCATCAACGAGCTAAATGACTTCGGTCATGAGCCTCCACAGATTATTCAGCAGCGCCTGAAGGTAGTCAGGAGCACTGATATGTTTGTTTCACCATTTTGTTGCTCCTGAAAGACTGTGATAGGCAGCTTTATCTATGACATGGTTGACATATTCAACATAAAACCCAGTTAGACTTAATATATATTCACATAAAATGCCAAGAAACTGACTGTGAAATGTTTGCCTTGAATTAGAGATGAGGCATGTGTATGTGTTTGTCTGGTATGTGTAATTGTATTTTCTTTCTCCTTAGTCCAACACAAAAGTTTAAGTAATAATTTTATGACTGAAGTGCCGTTTCTGATCTCAGCGTTTTCTAATGTGTAGAGACACAAAGAGGCAGAGGCAAGAAAATGAGCACATGCAGGTTGCTTATTGTGTTGGCAGTGGGCTTAAAGGTGTCTTTTGAGAGCAGTGGGGCGACGAAAAGCTCTCTGCTGGCCCCTGTGTTGGATTTAACAATAAATGTCATGTGCAGAGGCTGCATGGCAAACAGGTCACACAGCAATGGGAGGGAAAGGGCAGGAGCAGGTTCAGGAGTGGGATTGCTTATGGGAGCCTGTGCTGTCTTTTACCTATGTAAGCACTCTGAGTTAGAGGTGCGAATGGTCAGCTGGATTGCTGAATCCCTCTCTGGGAAGTCCCGGAGAAATTCTTGTGTATATTTGGTTTTGAATGTTAGGTAGCAAAAAAAAAAAAAAAACAAAAAACAAACAAACAAACAAACAAACAAACCCCAAAAAAAAAAAACCAAAAAAACAAACCAACTTTGTTACAACACAAGACCCACAACTTGCTACTGTCTCGGCACATTAGTTGTGTGATAATGTAAACTGTGTGCTGTACCAGCTGGGGAGTTGGGAGCCAGAGTGCCCTTGCGAGAGAGAGAGCAAACCCCTCACTAATAATAGGAAAATTGTTACCGTGGAAAGCTGGTCTTGAAGATGGAGTCTGTCAAACTTCACCTGTTTTCACTACTATGTTTTATATACCCTGTCTATGTGAAGGAAGGGTTATAATAATTAGTGAGCAGTTGCAAATGTCAAGGAAACACTTTAACAGTGGTGTAATACTGGCAATATGTATCACGGATAATACTGTGTAAAGGCATATTCCAACATTACTCATTCTTACAGACTGGGAATGATGTGACAAGGTGAATTTCTCACTAGTAAAGTTTCTGTTAGTACAATGAATTTAGGGGTTTTTTTATTCTCAAAATGGGGAGAAATACTTAAATACAGGGCTGTTTCATGTAGAACTTACGTGAGTTTGGACTGAGGAAATGCTTGGAGGATAATGCTGAAACACTAGAAGATGAATCATGGATCACCTCACCTTGAATAAAAACTTACTTTCTGTCTGGTTATGAATAGATAGGATAGACAAGATTTAAATCCTGGCGACAAAAGTCTTAGTCAGAAGGAGGAAGAAAATTAATGATCGACATATTGAGTTTAGAAGAGAACTAAATGGGATGGGGGGGCGCGGGGAGGGGGGGGAATATGAAGTAGGAAATAGTGTGGAGGTCAATACATCCTTTAGTCTCTCTTCATAGCATAAGAACAAAGATGGATTTGCTGAAACGGAAAGGCAAAAGACAAACACATCTAACACAAATGATGAATAACAAAGAGAATGCTGTCTTTGCAAGGCCAAGATGGTAGGCAGACTCAGAAAGTAGCAATTAATTTTATTTGTGTATGTGTATAAGTCTGTGTATTTTATATATACACACCAATTTAGGCTTCCACATTAGTTGTATTAGACTTTTCTCCTTCTTAGTAAAATATATAACATAATGAAGTTTTGTCTAAAATACAGATAGCAAAAACTTCTCACTTCTATAATGGAAGGCTATTGTGAGCTGTAGCCTTCTATAGGTGTGGCTCTGATTGCTCTGAAGATACAATGCTCCAAGACCTTCCTTTCCGATTTTGTTTGTGAAAGTTGCCAAGAGGCATACATAAGCGAAGGGGTTTGTTTTCTTGTTGATGTTACTATTATTATTCTGTGAAAGCACAGTGTGTTCTAACACTTTGGATCCCCTTTTATCTAATATCACAGTGATCCACAGTTATCTGTACAGCTTTCTAAACAGACCAGGATTGGCCCTGTTTTACAATGTTACTCCTTAGCAGTCTTACAGTACTGGGCCTTGTGAGGCTTTTGGGGTACTGCCAGTGGACAGTTCAGATGAGTACTTCTGCTTTTATTTTCTTAGAAATTTAAATGGATTTGTTGTGTTTATCAGCAGAATTTTGTTCATTTATCTTACTGTGATTAGTGACATGTTTCTCTTGTACTTTCAGACAATTAACAGTGATTCTAAAAGAGTTGGTTTTTAACTTAACTTTTAATGTAATTTTTAAATAACAGATTGTAGAGCAAGGTATGTAAGTTGGTGTGTATGAGATTGTCATTCAGTCTGTTGTAATTACTAGCTAAGGGTTATAGCTTTCATATATTTCAGCATAACTGGGTTATTTGTTTTGGGTCTCTCTCCACACCTCTCATACAAAGTATTACTCCTGTCACAAAGCTGTACTAAGAGCCAGCATAGCTCATCCTTTCTGTCATCATTTGCACATCCTGGAAGACATTTAGACACATGGACACAGTTTTAGACATGGAAGACAGGTGAAACACATGGGATGGCTGTGCTGTGTTCTAGACCGTACCATTGCTTATGACATGAGCTTGGAAACTGGAAACAGTTAAAGTACCTTATACAGCACAGTTAGAGCCTGCCTTTCCTCTCCCTTCTGTACAAATGGTTAACAGGGTTCAGCAAGTGCCTACTGTGTCTTCAGTAGTTTGTGCTTTTTACTTGTGTTTTCTGGTGTTAGTACCTCAGGGAGATTAAGCATCATCTAATACAAAGGCAGAGTGCAAAGAAATAGTCTAATAGGTTGAGCAGCTGGGTAAGATGATGGATGTGTGCCTTGGAAGTAGTCATTAGACAGATATTTCATTTTCCTGTGAGGCATCTTGGATGGGGAGCTCGTAATTCAGTAGCTTCACTGAAAAATTACTTGACTAGATAAAATAGTTATGGGCAGTTTTGTGTAATCTCCTTTTTTTCAATTTTTAACAGGGAATTAGATACCAGATTTTAGAATGTTTAGAATGTTTTAATGCTTTCGGTAACGAGCAGCAAGAACAGTAAAAAGAACACTTAGAGCATTTATAAACATTAGAAGTTTCTCCTTCTTTTGCTAAATATGACCTGGAGAATGAAAGGTAAAGCATACAGAGTATGTTTCAAGAGGCATAGCAAGCAAAACAATCCAAACCATGGCAGTAAGATCACTTCTGTGTCCTTATTGCAGTGACATTGTCTCGCTTGGTTGCTGCTTCTTGAGGGTTCAGTAGTTTTCATGATGCATTCCAATGCACTCAATCCTGTGGGCATTCAGGAGGAGTGTCCAGAGAGAAGCCCGTTCTGAAGAAGGGGGATCCAGCTAAAGCATCATCAAACTTCAGTTGAAATAGAAGAAAATTGCTTCGAAGCCTTCAAAACAGGCTGCTCTGTCTAGTCCCCAGCAACCTGGTAATAGGAAGGGATAATCTGGATCATTGAAACGAACCTTCTGCAGAAATAGAACTTATTTTCTAATAAAACAATAGTAGATAACCTTAGGATAAATTTTCTGTGTAGAGCATAAAGTGTTGTGACCAGGTTGTGTCTGATAGTCTTGAAATACTGGATTGTTCTTGTTCCAGAGGGGCAGTCTCGATAACCAGTGTATAGAAAAAGTGTTTTTCCACGATTATATTATAGCCTGGAGATGAAGCTAGAAACCTAACATATCCATTCCCTCACAGTGAATGAGAGTAACTTGGAGACCATTATTTGTTAAGAAGCTGCTAGATATGTGGATTGTCTGATTGAAGATGAAGGTAACGGTATGGGAATTCCTTTCTAATGGAAAGGAAGATTTCTGTAAGGAAAAATAACATTGCATGGTGGCCAAGTGGTAGGCATGGCCTAGGCATAAAGGATCATATGCTGTTGTTCCACAATTGAATTGGTGGTTATCTGGGCAAGCAATGAATAGAGGAATTGTCCCTTCCTTGAAATGGCCAGTTTCATCTTGGAGACACTCTCAGAATGATCATGTTGCCCATTGCTGCATTTTGTCAGTCTTCTTGGAATGTAAATAGTATTTGGAGATAAATACTTTTCAAAAAGACTTTCTTAATATAGTAAGCTAGAAGAGGTCTCATTAAATGACTCACACCTTCACACTCCCCATACTCCCCACCCAATGCATTTATGCAGGTGAGTACCCTGCCAAACTCAGGTACAATCTATGAAGAATAGTTATTTCTCATCAATCATGCTACTGCCTTTAAGTCTGATGAAAAAAATAATTGGAGGAAGAATGGTTTTCTTTCTACCTTAAGAAAATATAGTTTACTTGGGTGTGTCTCTATGTGGGGTGAGAATTACATAAGTTGCAATTTATTGCGGCTTTGTAGAGAGACTAACAAGTTCCTGTCCTCCTCCTCTTATTGGTTTTTCATTGTTTTTTTTTTTTCTTTTTCAAACAACTTTTTGAGTAAGAATTTTTGCTTTGTTTTTTGTTTTAAATATTCGTGTTTAATAATATTCGTATTTGTGAGTTATGGAAAGCATCCAAAAGCATGCTCCAAATGAGAATGCAGTGAGAAACACTGGGAGTTGCAGGGTAGAAAACAGCACTCTTGTGTTTCCCAAAGTGATGTTGAAAGGTTGTGTTGTGTGTAATGACAAGGACGAATATCTGATTTGGGAAAATATCTGATTCATGACAATTGTAATGTGGGAATTGTTGGGCAAGCCAGAGTTAGCTCCTCCTCCTTGGACAAACCTCATGCTCCTGTTAATGTTCCCAAAGAAACATATGCTTGTACATGCTTTAAATTGCATAGAGCCCAGATTATCTCTCCTGGCAGGGAGAACTGAATTACTATCTGTACAGAATTTTTCAAAGCTGATACTTCAAGCTATCTTCTCTATACATCTGACATATTCCTACTTCATTGTTGACTCCAGCACAACACGTACTGTGAGAATCAAAACAAGGTAATTATCATTGGATTTCAGTGGACCTAAGCAGGGGTAAAAAGCATATGTATGTGTACTGGGAAGAAAAACATTTTGAACTAAGTCTATAAAGTCTTAGAATTTTGAGATGCTATTAGAAATAAAAGAATTTAAACAGCAGAATAAAAACAAAAAAGAGTTTTTCTTACCAGTATTAATATCAAGAGTGTAGTTAAGATATAGCTCTACTAACACTCTTTATTTGAAAATATCAAATTCTGTAAGAAGATAAAAAAATACATATTCCCTTCTCTTTACGATAATATCAATAAAACCCAGTGCACCTTTCCAGTGCTATCTCTACTAACCTCAACTTTAACTTTAAAGCCCAGATGAGTTTTCAAGCCTATTATATGAAACACAGTAGCACTATGGGAAATAGCCCTGGTGTGGCTGTAGCCAGGTCTGCCACCTGTCCGGCTGGAGGACCTGAAATCTTTTGAACATACAGAATGATACTGATATTTAGCTGTGCAGCTGCATAAGCTCAAGATATCCATATGCTCCTGTGTAGCTCCAGCTGATTCTAAAGAAAATGGGAACTAGTCTAATAGCTAAATTTAAATCAAATTATAAATAATTTCATTCAATTTTGTTTCCATTTAAGAAATAATTTGGTTCAGTGATGGGCATGTGACTGCAAGCTCTGAAGACTGAAATGCTTTTTATCCAGACATACAACTGCATTGACCCTTATCTGGAGGGACTCTTTAATCTGTTAATTTAGTTTTTATGCCCATTCAGTTCTTGACCTCTCTGAATCAACTTCCAGTTAGTAACACTCATGATGGTTGTTTCTATGGTGGAGACACCTGCCCATTAACAATAGGACTGAGCTGAACAACCCTTCTCTTCTCATCTAGGCCACTAAACAGGCAGATGGTAACAACATTTGGTCACCACTGATTGGGCTTGCATTTGAACTCTTGACCTAAAGGTGAAGGCCACTGTATCTTATTAGGCATATGAGCCATCAAATTTAGTTTTGATACATAGCTTGAGATGTGTGTGAAGTCAAATGCATCACAGACATGTGAAGGAAAGGAAGACACTTCTTTTCCATCTGTTCTTTCTTTTTTTGTTTTATGTTATAGTTAACTCTGTCAACTCTTCATGTGAGCAGCCTCTTCCTTAAAGAGTATCATGTTAGTAAAAATTAACTATCAACAAGACCACACTCTAAGATCCCATTTCAGGAACAATTCTTTTTTTTCTGTTTTAAAATGCAATCTTTCCTCTCTCTGTTTTGTGCTCTTCATATTCTTGCTGTCATTTTTGCTTACAGAATTAGTAAGCAGTTTTCCTGAGAGATGGTTTTGCCTACTGAGAAGTGACCTCTGCAATTCTCTTGTTATGTACTCCCTGACTTGCACACCTACAGCGCAACATGACTTTTTCTTTGGTGGTGTTGTAACTATTGATCTCTTTAATGTGGGTGGAACTATCAATATTCAGTACTACTTTCATTAATCTATGGCCTCTAATACATAATTTTCTCTGTCCCTTTTCTCTTAATTTGTAAAACTATTTTTTGAAGGCCAAAAGATTATAGTTTTCCTCTTTTTATTGGAAACCTCAGTCAAACAGTTTGGGGGAAATTAGAAAGTACTGGTGCTACTAATCTATGACTTCTAAGTATGACTGTATTCCTATTCAGATGTAGCAAAGGTGGATATGCCAGTTATTTATCCCTACAAAGGACTGCCATGATAAGCTGACAAAAAAAAGGTCTGTAATAAGTTAGAAATCACCCTGAGGCTTACACTGCAAGCACTGCTACCAGGCACACTATAAGACTTAGTTGCTTTGAGTTGCTGATGGATCAGCAGTCTTATAGTATGAAACAACAGGATGCAGAGTTTCTCAGTCTGCCTGTTTGATCATGTGTACTTCACTTTATCTGCTTAGGTAGTGTCTGGATCTCTTCATTTAGGTACCATTTCCAGTTTAGTAATTTTAATCATCTAAATGTGAACAGAATAAAGCATGTTGTAAGATGAGAGACGAGCATTTCAAAGCATATAATAAGAGGGCAAATATTGTTAGATGAGTTTGTGTTTGATGTCTGTTTATTAAAGTGTTGCTCATGTTAACTAACACTGTGTGTGAGCCTAAGTGTTCTCTACTGAGCAAATACTCCTCTGTAGCACTGCAACGGGGATGTGATGGGGCTTTGCCTGAGTTTTGGGGCTTCCCTGACCAGCCACTCAGTGCTGGTTCTCTGGTCCCTCAACATTGCGTAAACACACACAGGCTGCTCTTGCTTTCCCATACTTGATGTTGCATTGTGGGAAGTATGTTACAGTAATTACAATCCCAAGAGATTAGACCACCTATGAAGATGAAGCGCTTGCTCACAAATATTAGCCTGACATGCTCCCTGTGTAATCTCACTAGAGGGCACTCCTGGTTTTGGCATTAAAAAATTCTCCTAACAACTTCACTTTCTTTGCTGGTACTGGGGCAAACTGCTTGAGTGGCTTTGGAGACCTCCACCGTGACCATGGAGACTTGATAAACCTTTGAAAGAAAATTGTCTCACAAACAAGGCGATCTCGGGAGATGCTTTCATAGGAAGAAGCGAACTGAAGCTTAAAAGATTGTAAGTGTAAATGCATGGAGATATCTTGTGCTGGAGGATTTGGATGTGTTATTTTGGGTTACATTTTTTTTCTAAAAAAGTTTGAGATCTGGAATTTGTGATAGAGATGCCTGTAACAGAGTGGTAAGGATGCTTTTGATCACTTTTGATTATGAGCATGGTGTCTAAAGTGTTATGTTTGCACTGAGGAAGGGCTCAGCCTTCTTGCTTTGTTAATAATTATTACAGTTGAATGATAACAAGAGTAACCAAAACTTAATCTTAGTGGGCAGAAATTCATGTAAGAATGAGACCAAGTTGCTAAATTCTGGAGGGAACAGACCCAGGTTTGTAGCTCATGATAAATTGTGACTAAGGGAGAACAGGAGGTTTAGAGTGCCATTAGCAGATATGTTACTTATTTTGGAAACAAATTTTAAGCTTTCAGACTCACTAGGAACTGCTAAAAATGGAGCTTCTTTCTTTTTGCTTTTCCTTTTTTTTTTTTTGTCTAATAACACAGTTTGTCCAGATGTCAGTAATGAGGTAAAACTATCACCTTGATTGCCCAGTGGTTGGTGATCAGTGCAAAGCTCGGGCGTGTTTTCTGAGCTGCAGCTGTATGCTGCAGACTGCCTTTGCAGGAGCTGTGAGCCGTGGGAAGAGCAGAGATGCACAAGGACAGCTGACCAGGCAGCCACCAGCACATGAGAACTGCAAGCCTTGTGTTAGCAAAGGTGAGATGAGGTGGTGGCGTGTGTTGTTTCTGGGAATTCATTACATGCCTGCATGTCCCAAGAACGGTGATAAGGAAGATAAGTGCAAGGGACTTGCAATTCTGTTTACTTTCAAAGTTGTAAATCAGTAGGATTCTCCTCTATTAAGGCTGTACCAGGACAAACAAGAATGTGCTAATGGTCTTGCCCAAAATGTCATGTTTTTCATGATCTATTAAAAAATTTGCTCTAGAATAAATTCTCTGATAAAGACAAAGAGCCAGAGTAATTTCAGAGTTGTGCAATTTTTAATTTTTTTTTTAATAATTAAAGATAGTAATACATCATAGTGGACTCTAGGCTTGTTTTCTTTCAGGATATTCATCTTAGTGAGCTTTTGTAATTTGGCTTCCTGCATGGCTGAGAGAGATGTATTTAATTTAAAGAAAACACTTACATTGCAATATACTTCATCTAGATACTTTTATGTTACCTAAGTGATTTGTCTAATTGAGCAGTTAATAATTTTTATATATCTATTCCCATAACACCCTGGGAAAGTGTATTTTATTCCATTGCTGTTAAACAAGTGCGTAGCAGAACCTATGACTTTCCCAGGCTTTCATTGGAGGAGTGACTGAAGTTGAATGCACCTTCCCAGATCCCTTGTCTAGGGCTCCACATAATGGAAGAAATTCTCTGATTTTATTATGTATGAAACATATTTGCATTTGCACATGTTAGTGTAGAGAATGAGGCTTATATAAATTACTGCATATATTGCATAAATTATCCATGTTCTACAAAACTCAAGCCTCTGGAAAGGTCTCTTCATATTTATTTTTAATGACTTTTGGAAGAGAGGGTACTTAGATTTTACTAATGAGCAAGTAGAATGTACAGTACCATATTTACATACAACTTGCAATTAAATATAGGTCTTACTAATTATGTAAGAAACAACATACTTTTGTAGTGAGAAAACCGAGGATCATGTAACAATTAAGGACTCTCATTTCAGATCCTTTTACTTCTGCCTGAATTAAAGTTAATGCGTTTTGTAACATTAGCACACAATTTCATAAAGGTCAAGGAAATAAAACTTCATTTTCAGAAATGAAGCTGTGACTAGAGTGTGCATCATCCCCCATGTCAGTGAGGGCTATGGCTTCTTAAATTGTCTAGACTTGCTCTATAAGCAATGGACAGGAAGAGGTATCTCCAGAGAGCAATTTGTGCCACCCATCTTTGGCGCTGTCTCAGCATAGGACAAACTGTCCTTTGATTGTGCTGCTCACTGTTGATGGAAGTTGGACCATTAGCTTAGGCTAAAGCCTTTCTAGGAGGTGGCTAATGCTAAGAATCAAGACCAAAGTTGTTGGTCCCATTGATAACATAGGAGAAAAATCACTAACTAAATCAAAAGTATCTTTTCTCTCTCTCTTTTTTTTTTTGATTGGGTTTTTGCTTGTTTTCTGTGACAAAATCTCCAATGAGTCTAAAAGGCTGAGTCAATCATATAACTGTATTCTATTTAACTTAAACTAATAGTCTTAATATTCTTGCAAGCTTTACTTTCTCTTAAAGGCTTTTCTTACACCACAATATAGAAATGGAAGGCTAATACTTTCTACCATGGGCTAAAATGTTGAGGAGAATTTGAGCTGTGTTTGGTTTTTGTTTTTTATTTAATTGTTGTTGGATTTAGGATGTATCAGCATACATTAAAAAAAATGAAAGCTTTTTTGATTCTATAAAACGCGAAATGCATGGATCTATCCATACCATACACATTTTAACAACACATGTGTTAGATACCTTGTTCCAAAATAGAAGCCAGAGATGATAGATCTGTGTATTCTGTAACCCAGTCCCTACAGAACTAAATTAATTACACAGCTCAGCAAGTGCTAGCTTTACAGACCAAGTTAGACGTCTTGTGGCTGTTTCTGAAGGGGAAGCAAATGCTTTTAGGGTTTTTTTAGCTGTTGTGGTACTTGTGTGTAAGTTTGCAAATAAAATTACTTTTTCCACTGATTAGTTTTTTCTTTTGTATTGGACAGAATATTTATTGTTTGCTTTTTCTAGTAAGGCTTGAAATTAATTTTTAACTCCATTTCTCAGTGCAAAATCCATGACCATATTGCTCAAAGAGAATATTTATTTTTAGCTGAGACTACAGAGCACATAAAGGTTTTTACATAGATTCCAGCTTTGTTTTTTAAAAAGTCACTGGCACATGTGCATTTTCTTTGACTACTCTTTAAAAAAGCCTAAGTAACCAGCTCAAACCTTACATCATTATATATGTGGTACTCAAATTGTAGTAGCATGAAACAGTATGTTCTTTTGCTGTATTTTTAAATTTTCAGTACAACCATATCATTAATTGAATTTTTCCCACTGCAACTTCCATTGCTCTGTGTACTTTTATTTATATTTTTGAGGTCCCTATGATTTTTTTTTAAACAAAAGGTTTAGAATTTTAAGGAGTAAAAAGCTCTTAGTGGTTTCACTGTCACAATTCACCTGTAAAAATATGGATTCTTTATTTTTCCCAAATTACTTCAAAGGCAAACTTGCTTAGCCCATGAGACAGAATTCTGGAGGTGCTGCAGACTCAGCCATGGATTTGGTAATCTCCTGATGTTTGTTTGGAGAGTTAGGGCTTCTTTTTGTAGATGAAATCTGCCTGACAGTAAAGATTGTGCAGTCAAAATACTGCATAGACGATAACTACTCTGTTCAGTGAACATCTCTATTTTCTGCAGAAGTATCAATAAAGTAGTCTTGTTTTTGTAAGCAAATATAGAGATGTAAGATGGAGTTTGTGCTGAAAAACACAGACCCTTGGCATAGTAATTTTTCGCTCTCTAATTTTAAGTGATAGAACTGCTCTTAGCGTAGATTTTAAAGTGCTTTTTTACTGTGTGTTTTATGGTGTTAGTTTTGGGAGGACATAGCCCTTCCTCTGTTGACTTTTAAATATCAGAGGAAGAGCATCATTTTGCATCACAATGATAGCTAATGGAAGGAAAAAAGATTGCAACTGGTGAAGAATTGGTGTTGAAAAACCAGTGTTGGTTGAAGAACAGTAAATGTTGGAATACTTTTGTGGAGGGAAAGGGGGTGCTCTTGAAAGCAGAAGAGGAATCCTTCATGACTAAAAGATCTTTGTAAAAATCAGACTTTTTTTATTTTTATTGATCAGAGTAAGCTGGATAGCTCCAGGGATAATTAAACCTGGGACAGAGAGGCAGCTTTATGGTATTGTGCTCAGTTAATTTTTTCACTAAAAATGATTATATTAAAAATAAATATTTACATTTGTGTTCAATACTTCTGTTGGGAAACATAGATCTGTAGTAACAGAGTTATTTTGAGACCTGAGTAAACTGGAATTGCTTTTCCCTGCAGATTTTGGACAGAAACCAGTTGTAAGCTATCTGTCTATAGGTACTTTATGCAAAGTGTGAGTAATTAAGAATCATAAAAACCTGTGCCCTGTGCGTTCAGCTGTGGTTTGTACTACTGGATGCATCAGTGTTTAGGTTTTCAAGCTGAAACATCTTAAAAAACTGATTTGAGAAAACAGAGAACACTTGTCTTTGGAGGATGAATCATGTTAAAAAGTAGAAAATTTGGATACTTGATCTCATTCAATATTTCTGAATTTTTTTGGCCTGGTCTCAGCAGCAGTTAGATGTGTACTTGGGTTCAGACGAGATACTTCACCCTGCCAAAATTTCTGCAACTCTTTTAAGGAGGAGAAGTTGTAGCACAATTGCAAGTAGAATCATAATGAGCATTTTTATAGGCTTCTTTAAGTGCAAACAATGTTTTCAGGTTAGTATTTTGAATATTTGATGCAAAAATGTAAATTACTAAAGTACTCTGCATCAGGTCTTCCATTTAGCATTATCCTTTCACACTGTGGAGTAAACTAATGAATTACAGCATGATTACATAGCACATAATTAACTTTGTAATTAATATGCAACTGCCACTTAAACTAAAGTACTGCTTATAAAGATGTACGGCAACAGTAAATCACAGGTCAGAAGTAGCACTTTGGAATTTTCAAAAGAATGAGGGTAAATGCAGAATCACTTACAGCAGCAAAGTAAGTTAATTAAAAAGCAGATTAATTGTGAATGTCCTGTTTAATTTTAAATACCTTTGCTATTTCTTTTCCCTGAAGAAAGAACAAATTTCAAACCTAACTCATTCATTGTTTTCTTAGATGACATATTTAGAAATGAGCGGTTGTTTAGCTTTAAACTGTCCTGGTTGAGATTAGGATTTGGTTAGTATTCCTTTCTCGTCTTGCTGCATATAAGGGGAGCATGAAACCAACAGCTTTTTACTTGGAATTAATTCCAGCTTTATGCCATGGTCTTTTTTTTTTTCCACATCAAGTCAGTGAAACAAAGTTAGTCAAACCAACTCCATCCTTTGTTCTGCAGATTTGTTTGTTTGTTTGTTTGTTTTTAAGGAAGATGAGGGGTTTTGCTGTGCTATCACAACCAATGAAGAATGAGACAAGGCTTAAGTTCAGTTACTTCAGACAAATATTTTTTGCAGCAACTGTCCACAATTGCTAGTACCACCACCAGTGGTGCTAATGCTGGAGGCCCTGGTGTCTTACTGCCTTGGTTCAGACTGTGCTTGTTTGGTGGAAAGCACCATTTAAAATGGTACCAAACATGGTATGCCAAAGGTTTTGGGGTTTTTTTTCAAGTAGAAGTGGGCACATGTTGGAGAGCTCTGTACCCTGAGGCCATGGGAAAACTAAGTGTTAAGAGCTCTTCAACACCTTTCTAACCATCTGAAGGGGATGCAATACAGGAACTAGACCCTGCAAATGTATTGGATGCTGTTGCATGCTATTCAGTGCTTCAGTATAGGCTTCTTGGTTGACTTGATCTACTGTTGGATATATCCTGCTTAGTGTCTGGTTAAAAGAAATTAAACAGGATGTATGTCACAATCAGTAGGAAATGGCTACTCTAAGCATATAATATATCTTTCAAAGGAATTAATATGCTTTGTTAATGTCTTTTTTGCGAACCAAACTAATTTTTTGTGTTCAGAAATACATGACAAACAGCTCTAACTTTAGAGCTTCTGTGTTTGAGACACTTTGATTTGTGTATTCACTATTCATGGTGCTCAGTATATTGTCGGTTGCTTCATCCGCATGATGCTATTTTTTCCTTTTTAAATGGCTAGCTGAAACTTCTGACCTGGAACAAAGCGTGATAGATGTTTCACAGTTGCTCTTCATTCTGGATAAATAATCATTCAGGCATAATTATGTGCATCTCTCAGTACTCATGAATACCTACTGCCTGCTTGAATAGCTGGGAGGGAATATACATTGCCCTTACAAATCCTTCAGAATTGGCTTTTGCTTGTGTTGTGTTTAGGAAAAAAGAAAAACCTACAAAACCAACACTACCACACACAAAAACAACAGCCAGAAAAACACTCAGACAAAAAATTAGAAACCAAGAATTCTTCAGTTTCTTTTTGCTGACTTTGTTTTTCTTCATTGATCAGCTTGCCCAACAGTTAATTTTTATTAAAACTAACATGTAAGAATAAGCATCCTGAGCTACTCTTCAAGAATAAAAAAAATTATTGGAAGTAGGGTATGCACTGTAAGTGGAGTCCAACCTAATGAAATTTGGAGAGAGGTTTGTCCTTTGAGTTTTGAGTGTCACTTAGTGGGTCATAATGTGAGAAACAGGTCCAGTTTATAATCATCAGATTTTAGCTTTAGTGACTCAAAAGGGAAATAAAGCTTTAGGGAGGTGCCTTTCTCTGAAAATGGTACATTCTTGAAGATTCAGTTCTAGGCATTAAGAACAGATGCTTCTGAACTAATCTCAAATGTCACATTTCATGAATAAACCCTGGGGGATGAACAATATCAGGATTCCCTGAAAGTATTCCTGGAGGTTTAACTTAATACTCTCTCCCAGGGAAGTGTCCCACCTACTAAGTTGATGAATACTTCCAGGCCTTCCCAAAGGCCTTCTCTCTAATGCCAATCCAAATAAGGCCAGGGGAGAGATGACAAAAGCAATATATTGCAAAGCAGCAGAGGTCTGAGGTGGCAAGTAAAAATCATGTGGTGTAGAAAAGTTGCAGTGATCTCAACAGAATTGATTTTATGTTAAAAATGGAGAATCATCAGCTTCTCTACTAGATGGAACAATCACAGCTCCATAATTGTGGTTGAGTTAGTTTTAATATTTGGGAGAAATGCAAACAATTTAAAATATGAAAAAGTTAATCTCCTGTCTAGTAAATGCCCACTTTTCTAGTTTAAATATTTCAGCAACTATTCAGAGAAGCTTTTACTTAAAAGTAATAATAATTTAAAACCTCCCCGTTGTGCAGAAATTGCGATGGATGCTTTGATAAACTCTGTAGAGGAATTGACAGCTATGTTTTTAACATATTAACCATTTTCCTTTTACTTGTAATCTATATGTTATGTTGGGGTGAGATGAGAAAAAAAAACCACCGAGAAAATACATCCTCAAGCCTCTGTTAGAATGAGTTCCTGTCTAAACAGAAGATAAGGAAGGGAGTTTTGCTGCAGTTCTCTTCCATCTCTGTGGATGTTTTTGTGGTGAGGTTATAATCTATGTTAACATTATGCTGACATGGACAGCCCTAGCCAATAGGTTAGAATTGTTAGGTAGTTTGTCTTTTTGACAGATCTTGTCTTCATGTCTAGCAATTTATGTGACCTTCCAACTCTGATATTTTCCTCGCCAGTTTGTGTCCTAAACGACTCCCTTCTATGTATCGGCCCTGCTTCGTTCTTGGAGACTGACAAGGCAGCCTGTGCTTCACTGAAGCTGTGAGAGGGCCCACTGGGTCACTGTCAGTGCTAAATGCTGCTTTATTCTGTTGAGTGTTAAATTGCTTGCTCAATTCTTGGATGTGTTTTGTTAAATAAATGTTTTAAACTAATTTAGAAATTCAATTTCTTGCAGGTAGGGATGTGGCAATAAGGTGTGACAAACAAAATGTATCATATATCTCTATATTTTCCCTTTATAATGTGATGATTCATACAAACCTAGGTCAAAGCTTAGGCATGTTCTTCAGCATAGATGAATTAAACTGCAGAACAGTTGATCTTGCAAGAAAGCATTTACATGAGTTTGTAATAGAAATTCTTTCTTCCCTAGCATTTAATCCTGTCACACGTAGTGCATGTGTGTTTATGTATGTATTTGTATGTGTTGATTTAATCAAAGCCTTATAAATAGCAGATCAGTTTGCTTTCAGAAGGAAGGAGGCTTATTAAAAACTTTTATGCTGGTGAATTGCTTTTCACAGGCCAGTCAGAAAGCTCTTGGGAACTTTGCTCCTAAGACCCATCAGAGGTTTTCTTCCTATAGCTCTATAATAGCACTGCAGTTGCTATGCAGTCCATTAGGAATTCTTGACTCTATAACAGGTGTGGTGTATTAAAAGCACTTGCATTATGATAGTGAGGTTTAAAGAAACTTGAATTGCAGATAATATAAACCAATCCTTTCTAGAGTTTTGAACAAGTCCTGAAGCAGAGTCTAAAACAAGGCAGGGAGCAAAGATGGCAACTGTGATAGACTGAGTCTGAATGATTGGCAGCAATAAACTAATTTGCAACCTTAGTGGTACTTGAGAGACATGAATAAATGAGAGTTATCACAGGAAACGGATATATAAATTGGTTTAAAACTGTTCTGGAGAATGAATCTGTATTCTTAACATCAGCTAAAAGTAGAATAGGACAATCCACAGTATTTTTTTAACATCATGTGCTTCTTGTAATAGACAAGGAAGGAAAGACTTAGGTGTTAGGACACTGTCTGGGGCTTATGTGAAAGGTTCAAAATTGCCTATGTTGTCATCTTGGTCAAGTCACTTAGAGAATATGCAACTGGGCTCCTGCAATGTATCTCTGCTGTAGAAGAGACCAAACTACAGTAGAGAGCTAGTTTGAGTCTCTAGAATAAGGCTGACCTTTGAGCAAAATAGTTTTCCACTTAGCATTTTTGAAAAGTATATAATTTTTTTGCTCAGCAGTGGAAGTAAATCACAGTGTTGCTATATCATGTCATACACATCCTCCTAAATTTTTTCAGGCCTATTGAAGGCAGTTAAAAAAAGAAATTTATGTGCAAACTAGGTCTCTCCTCATGGGAAGTAAAGTGGGAAGAAGCTGGAAAATAGGCACCTTGTTCCATGGATTTATGACACTTGCAGGTGGTAGCACATCATCATTCTGGGGAACCAAGATCCACTGTCTTTTGACTGTTACTGGGGGATATTTTCAGGGACTAAATTGATCATACAAGGAACAAATGCATAATATTTTTACAGTTAGAGAATTGGAATTTTAGGGTTTGCATTTATTTGTTTCTTTGTTTCATTGTTACTGAGCTTATGATTGAATTCATGAAGGTGCTTAATAAACACTGATCTTTTATTGAAAATCATAGAAAGATCATTATAATGCATTAATGATTGCAAAGGAAACTTACACTTTACAAACTTTATAGTATGATCTTTTTTTTTCTTTTTTCTTCTCCAAATGACTTTCAATCCAGTGGAATTTGCATGTGTGTGTGTCTTTCTGGATAGGCCCAGATCCCCAGTTCTTCAGATTAGGGTTCTGTCTACACATAGTACGGTTTTCTTCTTTGTGCTTACAGCTCCCTTTCTGAACAAAATGTTGTGCCTTCAAGAAAGGGCTCATGCCCTGATTTTTGTCCTGCCATACAGTTGATCGTAATACCTAGTATATAATACCTCTGTATTTGAGCAGGTAAAAACAAGTTGTCAAATAATTCTCATTCTTCTAGAGAAGAGAAGTAGTTGTTGCAAAGAACTGAGAAGTCACACTTTCTCCTGCGGTATTTCATAGAAGTATTTTGTCGTGTCTTGGATTATAGCTATCCCATTTGCCTGTACATCTCTGGTATTTGTGCTAACCTGTAAAAATGTTGGCGACTTTTGCTCTCTTAGACTTTTCTTTTAAAATTATTTTTATTTCCTGCATCTGACTTAAGGAATTGTTTAATTGTTGCTGCTTTGCTGTTTGCCAATAGCCAAGAAGTCAGCTGTTGGAGGATGACATTTACATAGGTGTTTGCTTGCTTCTTATGCTTTGAACAGTCGGAACAGTGAAATTACAAGCTGAGAAGTGTAGAGATAAAAGACAGAGCCCTGCATTATTTAGTAGTTCAGTAGTTTACTGTCTGCTGTTTTGAATACCACTATCACCTTAGGAGGAAAAACTGTGACTGCCTGGGTCTTACCTTTCTATCATCTGGTTAAGAGAGTAGAAATTTCCTTACTTAGGACTGGTGAATATCTAAATGTATTGTCAAGGGCAGTGGAGCCAGGTTCAATTCCCGACCTGTGGGAAAGGATGGTTCAAAGAAGTCCTTAATTAGAAGTAGTGCAAGTTAGTGACATGGCTTTTGGTTGGCATGGAAGAGCTGCTACATAACTCCTTCACGGCTTTGGTTATGTCAAGAGAAGCAAAATCAGAAAAAATTAAGACTCTTGCATCTGGTACTACCTGAAAAGGCTTCCTTGTCCTGAACAGGACAGGAGCAAATGGACTGCTCCTGCAGCATGCCCTGTTTCGTGCTAGCCTATGCTTTTCTTTTGTATCCCTGGCTGGATCAGCCATGCCTTAAGCAAAAACCTTTTTAATCCAGTAATGTGGCATACTGGGCAGCTAGACTTTACAAAAAATGAACCATCTTCCAAAATATATGCCTCCAAATTTCAGATCCAATTAACTCCAGTTATGCAGGGGGATTGGAGGGAAAAAGGTGCCAAAATGTAGCTGCTTAAGGATGGCAAAAACCAAGAGCAAAAGACAAGGAGACATTGGATAGAAGGACTTTTATTCTCTGCAGGGTTTGAAATTGTCACAACAACGTGTCTCTCCTTGAGTTCATCACAACCTTTTTGAAGGGCTTACTTGTTTGCTTTTCAGGGGAGCTGAGTGTTGTTTCAAATGAGACATTACACCGACTCCTGCCTGCTGAAGGCTTTGCGATGTGGCTGTTCTGCCATCTTTGTATGCGTGTCACCAGCACATCCTGTTTGATCACAATGAAAGTCACTCTGGAGTATGTCTAATCAGGCAGGGCTTCAGAAAAACTTGAAGGCTCTAAAGCTGACCTCTGGAGTCTGTAGTGCTGCCATTGGGAGCAAAGAAGAGAAGTGTGTAGCTTTTTGAGGTCTGTTCCACTGTGTCATAATAACCATTTAAACTAAAAATAAGAAAGGAAGTACATGAGTAGAAGAAAATGCCATCTGGACTTAAACTGCTTTTATCCAGATGTCACCTCAATGTACAGGCTAAGTTTATCAAGTTAATTTTGTCTTTTGAAGTCTGGCTGAACGGTGGAAATTTTGTCTTGAAATTGTAGGAAGGGTAATAGATGTAACTTACAGTAATACATACATTACTTACAGTAATACATATATTAAAGATTTTAATCTATCACTTTTCATTGTTCATATTAAACTAGCATGTAGTAGTCCCAGTCTCAATTGTGATTTGCTGCATTGGGCACTTTATGTGCATTTGGTGGAGATAGCACCTACCCTGAGGAGCTCTGGATGTAATTGGAAAACCAGAGGAAATGAAGACAGGATGCTGTGGTGGTGGTCGTGAAGAGCTCAGGTCTCTCTTCACAGGGCTGGATTTGTCCTGTAGTTATGGGAAAAACCGTCTGGGCATATACTTTGTAATAATGACAATGGTATGAAAAACGCAAGACAGCCTGAGTGTCATAATTTATGGTTTCACAATAAATAATTCATTAGCAATAGTGTTTCTGTTTACATTGTTGGTAATAAAAATGGGAAGTCTGCCTGCTTCAGTTTGTAAGGCAGTTGTCACTCATTTGTTGTCAGGCTTGCTCCTGGCCTGTTGCAGTCAAAACAGGAGTAGGGATGATGGGAACTGTGCCTCCTCTTCTTAACAGGGGATGCCACACTGGTTCCTAGTCTTTTCAGTCGAGGTAGCTTTTGTTCAAGCCCAATTTAGCATTTGTAAAGTTGCTGCATTCAAATACTTGAGAGGATTTTTAAAAACCTGCTTTAGATGTGTTGTGTTCTGCAAATGCCATTTCAGGTTTGCTTGTGCTATCACCTGAGGGTGAGAAACGTAGTGGAGGTACAGCTAACAGAGTTCTGTGCTCTCAGAAGAAAATGCTTCTGACTATCCCAAGAGGTTTGTTCATGAACTGAGCAAGTGACAGATCTTAACCACGGAATTCATAAAACCTTTGAAAACTAAGTTGTCTATTAAGATTCATAGTAAAAAGAAACTTATTTCATGATAGCTCAGTTGGTTAAAACTTGGTTGTAATAATGCCACGGTCATGGGTTCAATCCCCTGTGTGGGCCATTGACTTATGAGTTGGACTCGATGATCCTTGTCGGTCCCTTCCAACTCATAATAGTCTGTGATTCTGTATAAGTGTAAAATTTTCTTTATTGGCCTGTAAAGCAGATTTGGGACACTGGCAATTCTCAGAGGCCAGTTTTCTAGATGTAAAGATCCTCTCAAGTGGTAAGACAGTGAGAAAACAGAATGGGGCAGTGTAGGGGATCGTGGTTATTTCAGTTTAAATCTTTCTTCAAGGCAGCATGCTTTGTTGTGTAAAGCTCCTACAGTGTTTTATCATCTAGGTATCTAAAAGAATTTCAACCTTACTGGAATTATGGGCACTTAGAAAGTATGAAAAGCAGGACTACATTACAGATAGTCAAACACTAGGGATGTATGCAGCTTTGATTTTATTGGAATGAAGGTGGTGCAGTTGCAACTAGTTTTTAAATTACATTGTTTTCAAAATCAACTCGAAGGTGTCAAAAATATTTCTGGCCTTCTTGATAAAGTTTCAGTAGCAATGAATCTGTTCCTTTGGTTGTGTTTCAGGTACCTGAATATTAGCTGTTGAGATAAACACGAATAGTGGTCACATTTCAAGTCTCCCAATATATTGTATTCACGTAATGCTTCATTGCGTATGTACAGAAGAGTATTCCTTGAGGGATGCAGTGTCATTTGATTTTCTTGTCCTATCCAGGCTTATTTTACCCAGACTGTCATTAAGGTTTCTTATAGTATAGGATTTGGTGGTGACTTGAGATATTGGACGTTTGTCTGCAGGACAATTCAATAAAACCAAATACCCTGTCTTTTAATATGTATTCTACAGGTCTGGAAATACTAATATGAATGGATTTCCAGTCAGCTGTCTTAAAATGAAGGTGATAAAAATGGTTATAGACCATACCAAAACTTTTGTGTTGTCTAGATGCCCAGTATCTTTAGTTTAAACTACTTTAAAGTAATGGTATCCCCTAGCACTAAATTGTCATAATTCAAAGGAAGGGGAGAGTTTGTGAGAAGACACATTTGGGTAGCCACTGAAAGCAGTGCAAACAATATCATCTGACTGCTAGCAACTGCTCTGTTTACCCTGGCTACAAAAATTGACATCCCTCCAACCTCTACCTCACTTCTTCAGTTATATTTAGTCTTTATAGGTTTTGCTGGTCCTCATGGACTTTATTTTGCTTCTGTTCTAGGAAGTTTGGTAAATATTTATTTCAATTTTATCAGAATGGCCAGAATAATGGCTAATGGAAAATTTATTAGAGCCTGTGTCCCAAGGGAGCTCTTCAGTTGCTCTGTTCTCCAGAGATTTTGTTGATTGAGGTAATGCTGCTTTTCTTTCTCCACTCCTTCCCTCTCCCTCAGTGATTTTCTCCAAAGGAGCAATTCTTTCCCCAGTGGCTTATCAAAAATCATTGGTGTTGGGAGGAGTTAGGTAGTTCTCGTAGAATGAATGAAAAGGTGAATAAGTCTTACGCATATAGAATATAAAGAGAAATTACCATCCAACTATATGCCTTCTTTACAATGCTAAATTTCCTTGGAAAAAAAATTTTAAAAAGTCCAAATCTATTGTCATTCCTTTTTTTGGTGCAATATAGTTTAGGGATAGGGGATTGTTATGTTTTTTCTGTTGCCACCCAGGAATGAGGACTAGAAGTTGTGATGGTACAGTATCACAAGAAGAAATCAGCAATTTCCTTCAAATGCTACAGTTCAACTTCCCAAACATGCCTGGTTTCATCAGATAAGTAAGAGGGCATTCAGTGTCAGAATGCAAATCCTTCTCATTTCTAATTCACAGTGGGCTTGATATCTTTCTTGCTAGGAGCATTTCTTTGGGCTGGCCCAAGAGGTTTTGACCTCTGTTTGTTATATAGCAGGCTGTCTGGTTCAAGACAGATGTTATCAGAGCATAGCAAATACAAAACAGCATCTTCAGTTTTTGATAGCTTATTCTTAAATTGTTAAAAATATTTGCAGCTAGTGCCATCTCTCCGCTATTCTTCTTTTTTCCTCCTTCTGAAACCATCTTTGTACAGTTTGATTGGGTCATTACTGTTTCCTCTAAGCCTTTAGAAAACGCTTATATGAGGTTGTCTTCTGTAGCTCATCTTTTAGGTTTTAAGCAAATAACTTAGATAAATGTGTACAAACCAGCTGGCTTTCTTTGGCAGCTGATAAGTCTAGTAAGAGGAGGAAAAAGTTGCCAGTTCATACATATTCTTTGTTGCAGCTCTGTAGACTGAGCCCCCAGAAGGTGTGTAAGCCAGGTGATGTTAGCAACACTATAGGCCTGTTGCAATATTTGGTAGGCAAACACAAAGAATTTCCAGCAAATACTTCACATCTTACCACAGAACCTCTCAAAGAAACAAGCTTTCATTAGGTAAATAAGGAAGCATCACGTGCCAGAATGCAAATCCTTTTCAATTCCTATGCTCACCTGACTTATTCTGCAATCCTGCCACTGAGCCCTGAAAGTGGGAAGAGGTGCTTGATTCTGCTTCAGTTTATAGATTGGCAATTTATCAGGGAGAGATTTTTTACAGCATTGTTGTATGAACGATCAGGGACACTGGTTATGAAATGATTTGAGTGCAACCCTGCAAGCGTTTAGGGAAGGCTCATTTGCTTGTAGCTGTCCCAATGAGGATTAGTATTTCTTACCTGCAAGCTACAGTACATATAATAAACCACTGGATCAGTGGGTTCTGCTGTGGAACTGTCAATGTTTGTTCTAGCAGATCTGTCTATACTGGAGCATGCAAAGCCTCTGCGAGCACTATACCAGGTCTGTCAGCCCTGGCTCCCCAGTAGCACACTTCTACACACTTACGCCTTTAATTTTGTGTTATTACCTCTTGCTGTTTTAAACTGCAGTGTCCCTTTTCCTTGCTCTCCCTAAAGATAACAAGCTGACAGAGCTGATGACACTAGGAGCTGGTCGGAATGCAGGGAAACCAACCTTGTAATATAAGCATGCAGCCAGCAGGGCAATTACTTGAAACTGTGATCTGCAGATGCTGCTCTCGGTCTGTGGAAACCACTCATTTGAGCCAGCAGGCTGGAGGTGAGGGCTGCTGGTGCAGGAGGCAGTTCATGTGCTTAATGGTTAGTGCTGGCTAGTGACCAACTTGTCCAGGCTCAAAGGAGCACTCTCCTTAGCCACGTTTCTGCAACACCATTCTTATACAATGGGGCTTGGTTTTTATATTTTCATGTCTATACTTTAAGTATAGGTCATATCCCAGTGCTCTGTGTGCTTCCAGCTAGCCCGACCACCTTTGCTTTTGTAATCAGGGTGCAGATGTGCTTCATGATTGAACAACTTGTGTGCACCGCCGCTCCTCCTCCCAGAGGAGTCCAGCAGGCTTGCTTATGCAAGCTGTCATGCTGTCTTTTTTTCAAAAGCATGTGTGGGTTTGTTTTTGTGTGTATCTGGCTGGCTGTTCGTGCCTGCATATAATAGGCTCCGTATATACAAACGTTCCCAAGCACACGGCTGCGGAAACAGCTTCCTTAAACCCGACAAAACTGCCAGCCCTTGCAGCTCAAGCCCCCATAAATTACAGAACCTGCTCCCACCTCGGCGGAGCTGTGCCTGCCGGGCGCTGTGCGCACGCACCAGCCTCGCTCGCTTTCCCCCTCTCGCAGTCAAAGATGATAGAAAGTCTTCTGGGGATTACTGCACATTTGTAGAGCAACAATGGAAAGCAGCACAGCACAAATATCTATTCTTCCTCACCCAGCATAACAAACACTGCTTTGTCTCACATCTGGCCCTCTTTAATAGCTCAAAGCCAATGGCAGTAGCTATTTAGCAGCTTATGGTAAATAAAGCTTTATTAAAACAGCTTCCTTTTTCCAAGGGTTTCACGATGAAAACAGCCCTTCACTTGAGATTTTATATTTTTTCCCTTCCTTTTTTGTACCATGTCTAGTAGGATAAATAAATTAGTTGTCATGGATAGATATTCAACTTTTTCCGGCAGATGATCTTGGAGAGCATCTTAGAAAATTGTCGCACTGAGAAGGGGGCTCAGAGCCCTTCCAGCGCTGTGTCCCTGTGCCTGTGAGTGCAGACGTGCCGAGCTGCGTTGTGCCCGCGCTGTGCCTCGGGGCTGGGCTGGGCTGCGGGAGGGCACCGGCTGACACCGTGACGGGGAATTGATGCAATTATACGCAATTAATAGCATTAACCTGTGTGTACACACGAAGATGTGTTCAGATAATTCAAGAAAACAACCAGTATGGCTAATGATAAGGAAGACGTCAAGTGGAATTTAGATGGGTGTTCGTCTTCGGACAGCCACGTTTTACCACCCGGACAGGGCGCTGAGGGAAATGATGTTTCTTAAATCCATCACTGGAGGTGACAGGCTCTTGGGAGCTGCTGGGCTGGTTCGCACCCGCCTCCTCGGCGGTGTTCGTGCTTTCAGGCGACGGAACGCGGCTGTTCTGCCTCGCAGCCTCCGCAGAGGCAGGACAGGGGCCGGCAGTGGCCACTGCCCGGGGCAGGGCCGATCCCCTCGGCCCCGCGTCCCCCCCGCCTCGCATTCCCCCGGGCCCCGCGCGGGCGGTGGCGCGGCCCTGCGGCGCCCCCTGGCGGCGCGGCGTGGGCGGCACCTGCCCGGGTCGCGGGTCCTGGCTCGGCTCGGTTCGGCTCGTTGCTTGATCAAACTAATTTGGTCTATACAGCTTGTCTGCCTTCGCATAGGATCCTCAGCATGCTGGAGACATGCAGGAAATTATTAATTTGTAGCTGATTGAATAAACAGCATTAACCAAACTTATGTGCTGCGGCGGGAGGGGACATGGATGATTAGAGCCCCTATGCTGAATCCCTGCTTTAAGGGATATTTTTTCCTTCATTTCCCCTTCTCACCTGCTGTTAAAAAGAGAATTTCTTAACTGATGATGGTATTTCCTGTGTCATTTTTTTCATGCACTTCTTCCACTGAGTGGTCCAAAGTGGCTGCAAATTAGATCTGGTGCAGCCCAGCAGCCGCAGGGTGGCTGGCAGCGTGCTGGTCCCCATGGGAATGGAGACCTGAACTAATGCTGTGCTGCTGGCCTGAGAACTTTGCACAGCAGCCTCCCCTGCTTCCTGGGAATGGCTGCCTTTCCTCCTTTGCCTTCAAAACAGATTTCTGGTGGGAAGGTTATTTGCTAAAAACTTGATTTCTGAAGGAATGGCATCATGTTGCTGAGGCAAGGGAGTGGGTGGCAGTGCTTAGGGCTGGGCAGCAGCTGACATGTTTCCAGTGAGCTCCACTCCAGCTCCATCTTTGCCCAGCAGTGAGGGAAGGAAGCTTGTGGAAGCAAGAGCAGAAAGCAGTGCACGAAGAGTCTCTAAACTCAGGGAGAATGTCAGGCCTATTTCAGTGGTGATTCAGGTCTATCTTGGCTGCCAGTGATCAGGTTTCTGTGGTCCACTGGTCCTGGCGTGACAGAGCTCTCACTGCGAATGGCAGCTCTGACCATAAGGAGAGCTCATCCCAGAGCAGAACTGAATCCATACTAGTTTTCAAACTGCAGTACGTTTTTACACATCTCCTGGAGCACTGTTGAAATGTACAGCTTTTTTTTTATTTGCTTTTATTTTTTCCCAAGGAGACTGTTCCTGCTGCCTTAGGAACTGGTGGAGACCAACAACCAAATTGTTCTTCTTAACTGCGTTACTTGGAAGTTCAGATTCTGATATAACAATTGTAGTCTCCTAAGCTGAACTTTAAACCAACACAGAGTGTAGCAGAAGCTTGTGAAATTCTCCTGCACAAAGCCACTTTATAATTTCATTCTTCTTGCAATATGGAAGAGAATAGTTTTTGTAGTAATTGTTTAAGAAAAAAGATTCAGTATGTTCAGGGTTAAAAAAAAGGCTAACAAGTTGATACATCTGTTCCTTTAAAAAAAGCATTCTTCATTTTTGAGAAATCATAAATATGTAAATGAGGTCTCTTTTAATTACCGCCTTGGGCTATAAACTCACAGTGCTAGAGGGGAGGGAAGAAGGAAGTAAAAGAATAACTCACAATTTATTTTTTTTAATAATACAGGGAGTTTGGGGCTTTACCTCAGACAAGATATCAGAAGAGTGGGGCTTTTTATTGCTGAATTAACCAGAAGGTGGTAGGAACACTTCTTTGCTTATCCTTTTGAAAGCGGTTAGCACATAAAGTGGTAGCGTATGACCTTCTTGGCTAATGTGTGCACGAAACAGAGGGGATTTGTTACAAAGCAGTGGGTAAAATTCCCTTCTCTATCCCACTCTGCGAGTACCCTTAATCCTGATCAGCAACATCCCCTGTTGTCTCTAGAGCTGCTCACAGTGTCTGTATCTTGGCATGGGTTCTAATGCAGGGACATCACAGGCTAGGGAGGGACCCTGCAAAGTCGTTTTTGCTTGTGACCTGATAAATGCATAGCACTTAAACAAGCAAAAGTCTGCTCTGACTCGGCTCTACCGACATTTCTGTATCTTTAGTACCATTATTTTCAAGTAAGATGATCTTGCTACTACTTTTAAAATAGTGAGAGATCAACAGAAAGGGCATATTTTTAAATTTCAGGAGGGAATGTGCATGTGGTGAGCCAGACCAGAGTACAGCAATAACCATGTAGTAGGTATAGTTACTGGACATTTAATTCTACTGCTATTTTTCTTCCACCCAAGTTGGTCTGGTGTCAAAATGCTTATTCTGCCTTGGTGAAATTTCAGATCCATATGATAACTTTCACTTTCTATGTTTAATCTTTTAATTCTCACTGAAGCCCATGAAAGAGTAATTTCCAGATAATAATGGTTTTCCACTAATAAGCTCAGCATTTTTTATGGCAGAAATTACTTAAAGCCAGTATGCTTACTAAAAAAATATTACTTTATTTGATGCTCTTATGATGTGTCTGAGGGAAAGATAAAGATGAGCCTTGCAGCAGCATGGCTGAGTATTTCAAACCCCAAGTGTTATGTCATTGTATGTGACGAGGCTTCATGTGTACAATTTTGGCTGTTTGGTTGATGCATCAAATGTCGTGGGGCCTCTTGTGACCAGAAGAGAATAAATGAGATTGGGCTGTGAAAGTAGCAAACTGTCAGCAGTAAGGGGCTGTTGGCTATCTGTCCATCCATGCAGTGAGGGAGAGGAGGCAGAGGGAGCCTAGTGGGGTTGAGGACTGAGCCGTAGAGTGCAAGTGATGTGAGAACTAGTGGGGTTGAGCAAGGAAGTGAAAACATTTCTACTTACTAGAGGAAGGGTGAGAGTCAGAGAGCACTTTTCAATGGGAGCCATTTGGTTTTAGAAGAAGAACTATTTTGGAGACTGAATTTGATCAGTTTGTTACAGAAATTGTATGGCCTGTCTGTGTGGCAGAGTAGGGAATTGTGCTCCCCGTCCTGCCTCCAAGAAGCCTGTTGGGTTCCTGCTCAGTTACGTGAGTTACTTTTGTGCACTCTGACCTCTGCTTTTCCAGATGGGCTTTGAGAAGCTATGCTGTGTGGGAGAAATGACAGTTTAGACAAGTGCAACAGTACAGTAGTTGTGGTTCGGGTAGATGATTTTGTTTATGGTTAACTGAAAGGCAGAGAATTAGGGTGGTATTACGTATACAATTCAAAAATTTATTACTTTCTTTAAAAAAAAAAAGAAAAAAGAATGCCTCAGTTTGAGTCTCTTCAAATATTTCAACAGAAATCTATGTACATGTATATGTATTTGTTTTTAGCATGCCCTTCTTCATCTGTCCTGATGTTCAATTAAAATACAGATAATGTGTCCTAGCTTGTAAGATGGATCACTGCTGAAGTGGTGTCATGTCTAGGCTAGCTTATCTCCTGATAAATACCTCTGCTGTCCACTGAGAGATTAATCTTCATGACTACTGAGGTCTGTTTGGGGGTCTTACAGGCAGATAAGACTGCCTTACTGCCTTTTAATAAAATATATCAATTTACATTTGCTAAAGGACCTTCAGATGGCATTTGCTATTGAGAAGGTGGCAATGGTATAATCAAAAGATAATATTTGTATGTGAAACTGGCTCTTGTGTTTCATAAGTATTATAATTTATTGACAGGAATGCTTTATTGAACCATCTTGTGTCTAGAGCATGGAGGTGAGGAGCTTCAGCTGCTGTCCTAAGACCTCATTTAGCTGTCTAGCAGAAAAGATTTCTTTCCTTGAGTCTAATCCAACAGGAGCCATGGAAGAACATTATCAGCTAGGTACAGAAATCTCAGGTGACTTGTGTGTGTGGGATGCACACCAATGCTGTGGGCTGGAGTTTTCTCATTGTGAGAGCCCTACTGTCAGGGTTCCCACAACAGGGAACACTCTTCTCCAGGGGTTTGAGTAGTGCTGGAATTGTTAAACTGAAGAGATGTTGAGTCGTGTAACAGGAGTGGTGAGCAGCCAGCTTCTCTAACCGAACAACTATCTGAAAAATTTGCTGTCTCTTATGTGTATGGAGGGAGTGGAAAATAGTTTTGTCATGAACAGCACTCTGAATAACAAACTCAGTTCTCAGTGCCCCTGAAGAGATTCATGAGGTAGAGGTTTCTGTGTGAGTCTGGGACCTTGCTTGTGCTAGAATAAAGTTTTATATAAGTAGGGCATTTGGGTATATATTTCTGAATCAGCATCCACTCACTGTTCATGAGTGTAAGGATACAACTTCTTAGCCTGTACCAGTCTGTCCTGTAAAAGGATATGGGAATTTTTAGGCAAATATTTTTTTCAGGTTCCACTATCTATGTTTTAATTTCCATTTTTGATGCTGTGAAAGTGACTGAAACAACAGAGTATACATACATGTGTGAAACATCTCTGCTCCCCGATAAGTGAGTTCTAGAAAAAAGCACTTAAAACTGGTCAGCTTATTAAGTAGAGTCTGGAGCAGGGCCCATCTTGAAGGCACCTCTGTGTACTGAGCTGTGTCCACAAACAGCTAGGCATGGTAGCATCAGTGGTGGGCCTAGAGGACTGTGAGTTTGCTCTTTAGATTATTATAACTTGTTGGCAATTTTCATTTGATGGTTCCATACAGCTCTAGCAACATGCAATAAAACTTCAAACACCACTTTGAGGCTTCATTTCTATTTTCTAGATTTTTTTTAAAGTCACAGGAAAGTTTTAATTTACCTTATTGGCCAGGTTTTTTGGAAATGGACCCAAAGACCACAGGACATGTTTTTCCAGAAGTAACAAGTATTTTTTTGAGCTATAGATACCTTAAATAAGACATTTTCTCTAGAAAACAGGAACTGCTTAGCCCTTTGGTCTGAACATCAGGCCTCTTTTCCCCATATTTGCTAGGTTGTGCATCTGGCCATTAGTAATTCTGAAAGTCTAGGCTGAGTTATGAATCCCATTCCTTCCTGTGCTGTCATCTCCGCGATTTTAAGGGCTCATGAAACAGGTCTGCTAGTTGGAGGAGAGTCCAAAGTGTACCTGTTGCTTTTATTTTCAATACAGAAAACCAGATTCTTCATGACACATATTTTGTGCTATCTTTGACCATGTAATACTCTCACATATCTGATTCATTTAATATTTATGGGAGGTATTTTCTTTTAGAGGAAGATTAGGAAGAATCCACATGCCCTTGTCCTTGTAAAAGCCAGGCGGCTATTGCTATTGGGATTATTACTGTTTTATCTCACAGTGTGGTCAGGGATTTCTTGCAAGCTGCTCTGATCAATTGTTAAGGTGGTGGAAGTGTATTGACTGTACTCAGTAATCTTTACTGTCTTTTTTGTCTTGCAGATAGAGGAAGTTTAATGGCTTTCAGGTAGAAGAAAGTGGAGACAATCAAAATGAATTCTATGGACAGGCACATACAGCAGACCAATGACCGGCTGCAGTGCATAAAACAGGTAAGCTGAAGGTCATTGCTGCAGATGAGCATTGGGTATTGTATGTGGCAGGGTGTTGTGCATTTATAGTTACTTGTTGCCCTTTAGAGGGGAGGAGAGTGGTAGGAATGAGACACTGCAGTCTCATGGAAGAGAGGAATATCTGCTGCAGGAGCTGGTGTATAAACCTCAAATGCCAAACTTTCCATTTCGCCTTTCTAAGAAATCTTCAGCCTGGAGAGTCAACAAATCTGTCTCAGCCGGAAGCAGTGTTGTTAGTCCTGCCAGCTCTGTCCCGAAGGGGTCACAGCAGGCAGCCATCATACAAGTGCTCTGAGCACAGTAATCCACAATTTCAATGGGCCAGTTTTGATTTTAATCCAATAGCTGACCTGAGACCTGCACTGCCTGGAGACTCAGAAATTGGACAGTTGGCATGGCTCCAAGTGCTCAGAGTGCTTCTTAATCAGTTTGCATGGAGATTCTAAAAACCTCTTTTTACAATTTTCAGAAGTATCTGTTTGTGAAGGTGAAGGCCCCTTATAATTCACTGAAAGGCAATGGGATCTAGAGCTCATTTACACATTTTCCCCACTGTAATTGTGCTCACAAGTGCTTTTATAACCAAGTGCAACTACAAAGACAAGGATGGAATGGCTAGAGACCATCTTCCCCTGCTTTTCCCTTCTCAGTGAGCTTTGCACTCTGGGGTTGCAGGCAGTGTGTATCCTCCCCTCACATGTATTCTTATCCACATGCAAGAATCCTAACAGAACTGTCATAGCAGTGTTCCTTTGTAGAGGAGGTGAGCAAGAGGATGGTTTCTCATGTTGATATTTTCTGTGTTTATCTCTCAATCAATGCATGCATGCAGCAAACAGGTACATAAATGCAAGTTGCACACAGGTATTTTGAAGATCTCGTCTGGATCTAGGAGATGAGCTCCAAAGTTCATTTCTTCAAATGGTTGAAATTTTCTAAGTTACACTGGAAAAGCAGAAGTATATTATTCCATGAAATAATGTTCCCAAATCAGTTTTCCCTATTGTCTGAGCAGTTTTCTCTGTCAGTTCAGGTAACAGCTTGTTAGAGGCCAGAGTCCTGCTGGTTTAGTTTTTTATTTCTATTAACTAAGTTAAAAACCTACCTGCCTTCTTGTGCTCTAGGACATGTGCATATTGCTTCTTGAGGGAGCACAGCATTTCTCTGTTCATAGATTTGTGTTGTAGACGCAAGCACACTTAATCAAAGTAAATGATAAAAAAATAAGCATGGGGGTGATACTGGTTCTGTCTAGATTTTTAATCTGATTTTCCTTTAGCTAGAACTTTTTCAAGCGAGGCAGCAAAGGAGGAAGGTGTTGATCTATTCTCTCTGGTGAGCAGTGATATAACACAGAAAAATGGAATGAAGCTGTGTAAGGGAAAGTTTGGGCTGGACATTAGGAAAAGGTTCTTCACTGAGGAGGTGGTCAGTCACTGGAACAGGCCACCTAGGGAAGTGGTCACAATACTAAGCCTATCAAAGTTCAAGGAATGTCCAGATGATGCTCTTAGTCATATGATCCAGTTTTAGGTAGTTCTGCAAGGAGCAGGAAGTTGGACTTACTAATACTTACAGATCACTTCCAACTTCAGATATTCTTTGATTCTGTGAGTATGTGCTTCTCTTAGCTTCATCGATCTTCATCATTATGTTTCGCCATCTTTGCCTAGATGTTAGTGGAAGTTTTTATTCTTTAGAATATATTGTAATGCAGAAATGTGTGGGATTTTGCAAGTCTGGCCATGCAGATGCTTTGGGTGATATAAAAAAAGAATACAGCTCTCACCTAAACCAGCTCATTTTTCTCTCCATATTTCCTTTGTAAGAGAGGATTTCAGAATAAATCAAACAAAACTAGTTCATAGGTCAACAAGCAGAAATAGGATTCTGTTTCTGCAGAATTGCTGGTCATAATCCAGCCTCAGTCTGTTGTGTCTCTCTGTCTTTCATCACTCTGTGGTGAAAGTTAATGCATCTAATGGCCCTTTAGAGGCCTGAGGGAAATGCGAAGTTGGGGATTTCATCCCAATTTCTTATGAACAACTATCTGGTTCAGAAAAAACATGCTCTTGACTGGCAGAAATTGGTGTCCTAGCCTATAGAATGAAAAAGAAAGGTTAAATTGCAGAACAATTTAACCTACTAGCTGTAAGAACAGACCTTTTACATCAAGTGGAGACAAATGGAGGATGCTGCTCAGTTCCTCTTTCTAGAGCTGTTGGTTTCTGTGCATAATTTATTTTAATTAGATAAAAGAATATCATATTACACTTATTACAGTTTTAAAGGGATATTTTTGCCTATATAATGGGTACTCTGTCAGTTAAACCACTAGCTTCATTTAGATTTAGTGCTGGTTTACATATGCAGCAAGGATATTTTTTCAGTGATGAAGGCTAAGGGGAAGGGAGAAAGGTCAGACTTACCCAGCACTTGTGTAGTGTTCTCTGTTTTGTTTGATCCTGTCTGGAACAAAGCTCAGGGTTTTCTGGTAGACCAGAGGCATGATTGTGTAGCTGGTCTCCTCTATCAGAGTACAAAGGATACTTGATGAGGAGGTATCCTGCTTGGGAATGCTTGTGAATTCATGGTTCCTCCATTCTGTTTAGGCCCATTAAGAGAAGAGGAATACTCTTATTTTCAACTCATGACAAAGTGTGGCTAACAAAGGGAGTGGCTGAACACCAAAAATGTGTCACAGAAGGTTTTTTTTGTGAATGTGGAAATATTTGTAGTTTTGTTGGAGAGGAATGGTTGAAATTATTTTTTTTTTAATATTTTGCTTTGTTAAAGAAGATAGCATCAAAACTGCTGTTTGCTTTTTCATAATTCTGTTGCTGTTACCTTTGCTGTAGTGGAGAAAGAGATAGAAACTTACTTTGAGGTTTTTTGAGGACATTCACCTCTCTGTCGCAGGGTCATTAATTTTCAGCTTGGGGATATTTACCTTGTTCTTTGAGGCAGGTCATTAGCTGGCAAAGTTAACATGGTACTAGAAAGAGTAATTTCCAATTCACCCATTGAGAGCTGGACTGCACACTGTTATGTGCATGTTAGTTTTGGGAGCAAAGCAGTACCTTGTATGGCCATGTAAATATATCTTCAATTCTGGGGATTAACTGCAGAGTCAGACAAAAATTTGTGTTTTCTTCCTGGTCACATTTTTTGCCCTTTTTTTCCCAGCTTGTGAGCAAACAGTACTGTTCTCCTGAAGACACGTAAGCTTTTGGGGTGGTTAACACAGCAGTGGTGTAGAAGGTGCACTACAAGAGGGAGGAAAGCCATCCTTCCTTGGTGCTCAGGATCTGCACATTTAATAACCTTGCTGGCAGCCAGTAGCTCATGCAGGCAGACTGAGAGCTGTCTGCTGCCCTTCTTGCCCCTCTCTCCAGCCCCTGAGAAATGCTATAAATGGTAATCCATGTGCCTCTTTAACTAGATCAGGTTTCAATATAGGGTCAGGACAGACTTCTTTCTTCCCAGCTCTGTGACTTATGCGACACCCACAATATCCTTACTGACTTCTATGCTAGGATCAAGGTTGTGTTTTACCTTCATCTTTTTAAGTGCTTTAAAGCTACAAACCCAAAACTTGTATATGATCAGCTAGCTAGGAAATGAAATGTGTGTTAAGAAGTGTTTCAGAACAGATGAAAGGGCAAACCGAAGAGGTGGCTGTGTATTTATGCTTAAAAAACCCCCAGACTTCTGTGGAAGTCTGGAACAGCTTGTGTGGTCTCTTTGTAGCTGATTCCCTCAGTATTTGTAAGTGTATGTGCTTTAAAATCAAACATAGCTTTTTTGATATACAGTGGAAAAAGCCAAAGTAACAGGCTTTCCTTAATGCATGCAATTAGTTTGTCGTGACACAGGAAACTCTTCAGAGTGAGTTGAAGGAAGCTGGATCTTCAGGGTGCAGGCTTTTTGGGTTTTTTTCTCTTTTTCCATACAAACAAAAACCTTTTGGTACACAGCAAAAGTCTGATGGCCCCTGAAAACAGCCTTGTTTGAGGCTGCAATAATAATCTGTTTATGTTCTGAATACTCATTGCTTGGGTGACTCTGGCACTCTGTCCACCATGGAGCTTCAGGGCAGTGGGAGCTGGCTGAGGTGGGCACAGAGCTGAATTTGAGAGCTTCCTTGCTGCCCAGGGCCCAGGCACAGCCCTCCGAAGGAGCCAGCTTGACTCCTGCTGCATAAAAGGTCCCAACAAAGAATTGACTGGGTTTCTTAAACCATTCTTCATAACAGACCAGGGGTATGGCTTTAACCAAATGCTGTCCATTGGTTTTGTTAGGTGATACAAGCAAATACTGGGTGAAATCATTGGGTTGGGTGATTTCTCTCTACTCTTACCCTTATGGGTCCACTTGAAAAACTTACAGCTGTTTTAAATCCAGGGACTTCTACCTTTTGTGTCTCTGCTGTCAGTTTGTAAGGTCTCTGTACATGTCTTCTGAAATTCTTGAGAAGAGGAAAATGGAAAAAAAATCTTTCTATACTTAAATTACAAGGAAGCCATCCCTTTCAGAATGGGTGTGTGATATCTTCCTGCCATGCTGAGCACAGTTGTCAGGCTCTGTACTAAAGATGTGCTGAAATTTTAGTAACAGTTTAAGGGAGAGTATGAGAAGGCTCTCTGGTGTCAAAAGTATTAGGTTGTGGTGGGAACAGAGAAAGTTGTTTCTGCCACTTGTGTCACAGTACATCAGGACACATTGAGCAATATCATCAAATGATGCTGGATCACTCAGACAATCCCACTTAATTGGAAGCACACGTCACATAGATGATTTCTAGAAACAGATTAGCATTTCTCCCTCTTTCCTTCCAGAAAGTTTGCTGAATTGCTGCAGTTGCAATGCTTTATAATGCCTACCCAGCCACTCAGAGAGATACGCTAAAAATTGTACTTGCTGTGTGATTTTGTTGATATTTTCCTGCTCAAATTGGAAACATGCAGGCCCATTTCTTTCATCATTCAGCAACTGGGGTTTTGGTCTCAAGGAAAATAGTATTCTTTGTATCTTGCATAACTGTTTGAACTAATTCTTCTGCTCTTCAGTGTTATTGTTGCAGACTCATGTAAATACTCAGCAGTCCTAAACATGACATTTTTAGTATATTTTGGGCTGGTTAAGAAGGACTGCTAAGAGGTTACAGCTGAAAAGATTTTAATAAAGCTTCATGAAAATTTCATTCTTGAAGAACTTTGAAAATGAGAAGCATTCTTATGAAGAGCACATTTGTTTAGAATACACATTTTTTTGGTTGTAATATAAAGTGTTACAGGAGTTTTTAGCCATTAAATATGAAATAACATATTAAAGTAAGGCTAATGGTGAAAAAGACCTTTTCCATAAAAAGACATTTGTTATAGTGTTATAGTTCACTGGTTGAATTGTCCATCAGTGCCCTGTTAGTAGCCCTGTTCATTGTTTGGTGTTTTTTTTTTCCTGGGACCTTTAGCCACAAATTCTTTTGTGCTCAGTCTGTTGGAATACTCCTCTGCTAGAGTTAAGTATGTTTAGGAAAAACTGACAGCAGACCAGCTTTCCTGGCTCCTCTAGTCATTTAGAGACTTGTCAGTCAACATTCCTGGCCTATTAGATCCTGCATCCTGGTAGGGAAGCCGCAAGGGAAAAAGTAAAGAGGCAATTTGCTAGAAGCACTTCTAGGGGGGTTGGGGAAGAAAGCACCTTGTTGCTGTTTGCAGTGTTTGCAGTATTTGGCCGATTTGTTTGTCTGACAAGATTCCAGTGGGAGGAATATAGTCCATTGTATTGTGAGGTAAAATGATAAAGTTGTGGTGGGTTCACCTTTCCTATTCCAAATTCTGTTGCTTGCTTTACTGCGGCACCTGTCCTCAAAGGCCTGGCCTATTAGTATTCTTAATGTTAGTTTTGCTAATATTCTTAGTATTTCCATTTCCAAATGGAAAATACACATTTTAAACTTACACTGAAGACCTCTAGTACCCACAGTGCTTGGTGTAACTTTATTCTTTTCTGTGCAACTGATTAATCTTGCCTGTTGTTTAAAATTGTCTTTGGTAAATAAGGATGAATATGTGAAAATTCTAGAAATCTGTAAAGTTGAATCCATGGTGTCACCTTGGTTTCAGATGAGCATAGGAGGTCCTTTTTGTCAGTATCTGGGTCAAACTCTGCAATCAATGTGTGACACAGCTGGCGACATATCTGCAGCTTCTGTCGTGCCATTTCTAGCTCTTCCTTCATACGAACGCACTTGCTACTCGAGTTGCTGCTGTTGTGTGCATTAGTGCAACAGCAAATCCGTAGTGACATGACTTAACACAGCATTTGCAAACAAGGACCAATTACCTGTTTGTGAAAGCAGAATGTGTTTTCAAAACAGTTGTTTGAAGTGGCAATAGTACTGTTAATACCAAGACCTTCAGCTGTGCAGACCTCTGCCATCATCTCCTGAAGGAAAAGTCTTCTCCCTAGTGGTGTTCACTCCTTGTTGCTTCTGTGGGTTACAGAAGAAGATCCCTAAAGATTGTACACAGGTGCTGTGGGAGGTTTTCTAAGCACATGTAACGGAAAGGATGAATGGGGAAGCATTTTTCCTTTTGACTCTGAAATATCTTAGTAATGTCGAGCTGGCGGGTAGGACCTGTGAGAATAGGTCATATGAATTTTACATCTTCCACAGTGGTATCACTTTTTGCAGTGACCATTTTAAGTAGTCACCTTGAGATTTTATCTCTGCATAGATTAAGAGATTAAAATAATAAAGATTAAGTCAGTTGATTAAAAAGTGCTATAAAAAACACACAAAGTAAATTACTCAAATGAGTAAAAATAATTAATTGGGAAACAAAATACATCCAACAAATGTTCTGCTGTTTGATTGGGTATACTGAAGACTATTGATTATTTTTCAAAATCAGTGAATTTATTCTCCTGAAATATAGAAAATGAATAATTGTATTTATGTAAGATAAATTTTAAAAGTTGATGGAATAGATAAGTCAGAAGTTGGTGCTTTTTTCCTCCTTGCCATCAACTCACTTTATACTCTTGGGTGATGTTACTTCTTATTAAAGAATGCACTATTGACAATAATCTTCCAGTAAATGGGATGATTAATACTTCATTAATGTCTTTAAAATACCTTGATAAGGTATATGAAAGAAGACCACAAACCCAACTTTTCATAATGCTGCCATATGTGCCTCAAATTATGAAGTGGTTCATAACACAGAATTATTTGTGCAGACACTGCCCTTTGCCTGAATCCTTCACTTAATCTTCTCGTAAAAGACATTGTGAAGGTAGATTATTTTTGTAAAGGTGGCAGCTAAGCATTCTAGACCAAATTATCCTATTTTCATCAATAAAAACCACTAGCAGTTTAAGTAAGTATTATTCTAATGATCAAACATTATTCTA
>JAWWLZ010000174.1:11516551-11551476 GCA_035041345.1 Poliocrania exsul | reverse complement strand
TTTAGTGCTGAAAGTACTAACTGAAAATCACAAGGGCTTAAGAGAAGGAAGTTCTTGTGTTGTTATAATGTCTATTGGAATGATAAAGCTAAATAAGCCTCAGCACTGTTGCTGTAGTCACATGCAGAGACATCTTAAGCTAGCATGGGATGATAGGGAGATACTAATGAAAAATAGCTTGTTTCACTTGCCAAGAAGAGTCAGTGAACTGGTTAGGTAAACTGATTTCATAATTTGATTGAGCTGTATTTGCAAATTTAAAGATAGGTTGGAGCCTTGCATGACTGATCATGGCCTTGGAGAAAGAACCAACAGCTGTACCTTTACCTCTTGACTTTCAGCCCATAAAATTGCTGTTTGTAAGTGGTTGAGGAAAAATAATTCAGACACCTCTTATTACTTTAAGTCTTTGTAAACCATACTGTTCCCACTGCTCTCAGCTGACATAAGAGCAGTCCAGGCACTGGACCAACAATCAGTAGGTTACCATAAAGACTTAGTGCCACTAGAATGCCCCATTGCCATCTTCAGTCAGACCTCGATCAAGTCTTTAGACCCCCTATGTCACAGTTTCCTCTTGGGCAGATAATGGTGGGGTGGAACAGCAGTTTACGGTGAAAGAAGTTTAATTTGATGCATGTTCCCTTATTAAACATAAAGTTTCATCAAATTATATCATAACTGTACTGCAGTTAAGTAGTTACAAAAGGTACACAGCAGGAAGATAGCAATGTAGTTCTGATGAGCAGAACTAGGGAGCAATTCTTGTTTTAGCACTTCTAGCTTCTGTGTATAGCTCTTGAGGATCAGAATGCTTAATCCATCTCTAACACTTCTGTAAAACTAATAAACAAGCCAAGGTTGCAGTATCTTTCATTTACTCCAGCATACGCACATAGATGTGCAATCTTCCTCGCAGAGTTTATGGTATAGGAGATCCAGCTGTCAGAACGAGGCTGTTCAATTACCAGGCATTTACTTTTTCTGAAGCCAGTACTGATATATACACACACTTTATACTAAAAGTGTATGAGAGAAGCATCTATGGAAATCTGCATTAGCACAGGTTGTTCCCTTACAGCTCCTAACTGGACAGCTTGAGTTTTTTTGCAGTTCAGTGATGCTGGTATTTTTTGTTTGTTCTTTCTCATTTTTTAGCATGTGATCTGGTCCAGTGTTTTCTTGATGTTAAGACATCTGCTGGTCTTTGCTCAGTATTTACTATTTTCTTTTGAAAAATGAAACTGCAATGGAGAAGGGGGGCAAAGGTGACTCCCTTTCATTCTGTTTTCATAAGTAGGCATGGGTAACATAGTTTTAATCTCTCTCTGTGTATCTACTGCCTCTCAAAATGTGAGCTTAATAAAATATTTATAAAGCCTCCGATGGAATAAGCCATGTAAGTGCAAGATAATTCTATTAATTAGGGATCTCTCAATCTCACAGACACTAAATTGGGAGGGGGGAATTATCTGAATACAAAATGCACAGCTTGAGCCTTTTAATTTTTTGATAAATAAAAGAATCTTTTATATTGAAAGGGACTGTGGAGAATTGAACTATCTATAACCATATCCAGATAAACAAAAATCACTCTCCCAGAAGACAGAAAATAGCTCAATACTCCCCTCTATCCTCTTGAAAAAGAAAGAGTCTATTTGTTTTGAATATTCATTGCAGATGAGTTTTTCATATATGGAGTATAGCTGCTTGTGGGTCAGGCAAAGTGTGTATAATCACACTTGACTGTATTAAAAAAAAAAAAAAGAAAAAAAAAGTGGTTTCTCTCATTTCAGGTTATGTCGTTTTCAATGTTTAAAGTGTACCCTTGATTAGTGTCCTGTATTTCTGTAACCCCCCCTGAGCTCTGTGGCAGCCCGTGGAGGGCATGCCAGGGAGAGGGAGAGCTCTTGACGGATGTGGATGTGAAGTAGAGGCCTGTGCACAGGAGGGGGACACAGGCTGGTGGTTGGGCTCACTTACAGAGCTTGCTCAGATTTTAAAGTAATAAAGGCTCTATTAATGTATTAAAGCAAATGGCCCTTGCTGATTTGCAGGTCTTCTGGTGCTGAGTGAGCTATCAAATTTAGGTCTAGTGGGAACATACTTGTGCAGTGAGTAATACACAGAGACCAGCCTTGTCTCCCCTTGGTTATGCTGTATCAAGGGTGTCTGACCAGGAATCCTGTTTACATTCTTAAGAGAGGTGATTAGTTTTCATTTGGGAGCTGAATGCCCTTTGCCCAACATGTAGGACCACAGTAATTCTGTGTCTGGAGTATTTCAGTTGAAGGGCATGTAATCTCTTTCTGTTCTATCTGCTCAGGTCTCTCTTTCCAGGTCCCTTTCTTTTCTACTCCCCTTTTCATCCCGCTTCAGTGCAATAGTGCATTTTCATTACATGTGATTGCAGGCATGTCTGGATGAATATTAAGATAAACAAAAATTAGTCTTAATCTGCCAAAGCACCTGGACACCAAATTCTGTCTCAAGAGTCAGAGTGAGATATGCACCACAGTTAGAAAAGTCGTGCGTGGGCCAGCTCCTTCATCAGCCATTATCAATTGGTTTAGTTCCAAAGGAACTATGGTTTCTTCATTTAGAGTTTTGAGCATCCTTATTTTTATATAAAAATTTTGATAACTGCAGTATGGTTTGTTTTGTTATTAAATTCCTAGATTTTACAACCATGTGAGAGTTTTGATTGCCATTTTTGTGGAGAAAGGCTTGAAAACCTGCATCCTTGCAGCTGAAAATAGTAAGGGGATCATGTGAACTTCAGATTTGCATACATGCATTTCAAATGTCATGAACTCTGTGCAAAATTTGTCATGCTGAATATCTCACCATTTGGAAAAGGTGGGCTTAGTACTCGGTTTTATATCACTTGAAATTCTGGACCTGTTGGGAAGTTCTTAGAACACAAAGATTAACGTGTTGTCTAAACTTGGCTGAAGTCTGAGGATTAACCCAAGACTAAATATGTACAATATCTGAGCATGAGAAGTCAGTTTTTCCTTTTGGCACCTTTCTTTGTATACACTGTGTTTTATGGAGAATAATGAGGAATATTAAAACCAAAAATATTTCCCTAGGTTTAAATAATAGAGAGTACCATTGTTTTTAAAAAAGGAGGATGTTGTGAGGCAAGACGAGTATTTATGCTGTGAGCTTAATGTGTCTTCCTCTTAAATTGATGGTATAGCTCCACCTTTGGGAGAAGTTTCGTGATGCGTTTAATCCAAAGCAGCTGCTAACAGCAGGGTCCTGGTACGGTCTGAGCTCTACCTTTTGTTTGCTGCCACTTTCCTTTGAATCAGGTCTAGTGACTGTGTGGTCACATGATTGTGGGGAGTCTCATTGTAAGCAGTGACTGAAAAGTCAGCATTTGGGGGTTAGTTCACAGTAAGAGCAACAAGCATGGTCTGAGGCACTGAAAGTGGTGGAAGTACATGGTTTGGCAAAGAATCTCTCAGCCTGCCATGAGGCTAAGCAGTATCAAGAAATGTATCCTTAGCTTTAGGTCAATTTCAGTCTAGTATTGGTGTGAAAAAATTATGTGCTGTAACCTGTGGCTGTTCCTGTGGACTCTGAGTTGCTGCTTTAGTGGCTCACACTGCTGCTATATCCCCTGCTAGTGCTAAGGTTCAAGCACCTGCACTGTATGCCATTTTGGAGAGCCCGTGCAGCTCAAATGGTTAGTATAGGATGGGGCTAGTTCACCATGCAGCCATGTATCCTCTTGTGCTGTGAGGAGAGCAGGAGGAGAAGGCAGAGCGGTAGGAGGCAGGAGGCTCTCAGGGCTGGCAGCTGCCAGTGCTCTTGTTAGCTGGCAGTGCTTGTTTATTAACAGCAGCCCCAGCTTTCTGTCCTGCAGGAGAGCAGCTGCCTCCTGGATTTAGTTTTCCCAATTGATGTACCACAACGTTTGCCAAGCATGCAGCCTTGCCACATGGTGTGTAGGAATGGGTTAATTTCAGAGTGAAGAAAAGGCTACCTGCCATCTCTCTGTGTTTTCTTTTTCTCTGCACTGAAAAGCTCCCTATGTTGCCAGTGTTTTCTGTCGCTAATGTAAAATTCCCAGACTCGTTGATTAGTGAAGCTAGACAGTAGACAGGGTCCAAGTGGCTAACCATGTGAGAAATTCAGTGACTGTAGGCTACTGTTAATTAACCTAGAATCTAGCAACATGGCATAGTGTCTGTGTGATAAGTTATATTATCTTCAGCAGTTCAATTAAATCAAGGACTGAGACAGAGAGCAGACGTAACTCGGCAAAACAAACAGACAACTTGAGTCAGCCTTCATAATTTGCTGCGACATCACGTAAATAAATGCAATAACTTGTTTAGCATAGTTAAGCAGTTTGCTGCTCAAAAACTTATTTGCATGACATCTCATTTTGAGTAGGTTAAGTTGTGGCAAATTAGATCTGTGCCTTCAGTCTGATGTATTCCACAGAAAAGAGGAAAAAACCCTACACCAGAGATGTAATTTCTAAATTGAAATTCTACATTTGTTTTCTATAGCAACAAACTGGAACATATGGATTTCATGTTTATGATAAACATACCATTGCTGTCATGTTAGCATTTCTTGATTTGTGCGAAGTAATGTTAAGCCTCTGTAATTGCTCTTAATTTTGACTAATATTTTTCCATTACTTACTAGACTGTTCTAAGATACACAAGTGTATGAGTGGGTTGCACTCCTCTGTAGTTAGAGGAGATAAAGCTGTTCTCCTTGCCATATTTCAGTGTGGATAACTGGTTTATGTCTCAAATCATATTGAATCTTTGGTTGCAGGAAGTGGTTTGCACCCGCTTTGGTGTGGGTGTGATGACTGAGAGTACTCAATTGTGCTTTAGTATCCTTCTAAAAAATAAAATCTTTATTATATATGCCTTTTTAACTCATAGGGGCCTGAATTTGTACGTGGAATGAAACTTAGATTTTTGGGCCCATTGCAGAATTTTTATTGTGTATTGAGACTTTTTGATCACTCTTTGATTGGAAGGGAGTAACCGTGTCTAGGCGTAGCTGTCTTTTGAAACATTTGGACCAAAAACTGCCACATATCAGCTGTTGTGTGTAACTGCCCATGTGAGTGGTGATGTCCTCGCTCCAGGCAACTACAGAGCAGTAAACCATGGAACAGGCACAGAGACAGTTGCTGTGAAATCTATGAATTTAGGTCCTAATCTACCTGCATTCTCTGCTTGTATGTCCTCACAAATTTATAAAGACGGTCAGTTCTTTATGTAAATAGAGTATTTAAGCCAGAGGCAGTCATAGGCAGCAGATGATGTTCCCTAGAATCCAGCCTAAATGTCAGCCCAGTACTCAGAATACAGCAGTTGGTAATACACTTCACTCTTCTTGGACATAGTAAAATGGAGAGCAAAGTCTTCTGCTGTTTTCTCTATTCACCAAACCATACTGTTAAGTGAAGAACTGCAAAGAATGTAAGATGACATTGAACGTCAAAAATAAATAACTATGAGAGACTGTCCCTTCAGAGAGATCCTGATCCCTGCAATAACAATATGCTCACATGCATCAAGTATTTCTGTATTTTCTGTTCCATTCAGGCTAAGGGAATAGGTTTGGGGTGTTATAAATTATTAGACTGAAAATCTTCTAAATTTTTTTCAATGATAGAAATTGTTATGTTTCACTAATAGTCCTCTGAAAGCAAATGATACTGAAAACAATCTGGTAAATAACTGCTTTTTTCAGTTCATCGGCTTTGTTCATCTCTGCTTCAGATTTTATTCATACAAATCCTTTCCACTTACTGAAAACATGACTGCTTGCAAGCATGTTGGTGTTAGGGGGCCCTTCACTTGTAGCTTTGAAGATACACCAAGATGTGTCATAGTCAGATCCGGTTCATTGTCACTTTTTTCTAAACCATCTACTAATGAGGTGATTTTTTTCTTTCCCCTTGTTTATATGAAGCACAGTTTCAGACTAGACTCTCCAGGCACATGCCTTGCTTCTGTCAAAATGCTGCCAATAATTTCAGTTGAAGACGATAGAGCTGTGCATGGGAAATGCTTCACAACAAAGCTGATGGATGGATCTGGCATAAGCTTTGTTTTGTACTTCTGTTCTTGGATCGAGAGCTGAGAAAATCTCTTTAATTTCCTCTTTGATGAATATAGTAAACGTAATATATTTCTCAGGCAGAATTTCTGTATGTGAATGACATTGGGGCTTTTTTGCCCTAGGTACAGTGTTTAAGTTGTCAATAAAAAAAAAAACACCCAGTAGGCATTTGGAATGTCTTCTTGCAAAACTGAGGGAAAGGATTGTACCTGCCCTCATGCTTTGATTCATGCTGGATCTTCTCTTGGTTTTCCATCAAAGTAACCTCACTCTCTCTAATGCAAAAAAGAGAATCTGGAGAAAAACTTTAATTTTAAAAATCATTTATTAAGTCAGAAAGCGGTGAGAAATATGTCCTAGGCAGGGCTGCATGTGACATTGCAAGAAGTGACCCCGCAGGAGCAGCTTTTTTCTCATCCTGTAAACTACTTAAATCCACTCCACAGACGCGGAACCCACTAGTCTTCTGAAAACTTTTTCTTATGTTTTATTTGGTTTTTTTTAGCTTATAATGCAACTAACAGAATTGCTTATCTTGCCCAATGAGATTCTAAATGAGTTTCAGTTGGCTAGTTGCATTTAAGAAGTCAGAATTTCACTATCCCCTCTGTATTTAAGTGGGTTATGATAGTGTGCCTCAGGGCTCAGTCCTGATGCAGTGCAATAACTGTATGAAGGTTACAGACCAAACAGTTAAACCAACTCGTTGAGGTAACCCTTGCTTTCGCACAGGCAAATAAAAGCAAAGTGCAGGTTTAATATATGCTAATATTTTAGTAAAAATATATGGCTTCACATTGATGTCATGATAAGTAGAAATTTGCATTGTGTGGTGCTAAACTGAAAGTTAACCAAATGGATAAGGGTGTGCTCTGCTTTTTATTTATTAGCCTAAATCTGTAAAAATTGTTCTGATTCAGGTATAATGTCTGTTTCTCAATGGGGAAATTTCATTGAAAACTGTACTAGATTTCAGCTTTAGTAGATGTCATGTGTAAGCTGGCAAACAGCAACACTGGTGAATATAAGTATTATCTAGCACTTATTTAGGGCTTTTGATCCATCAATCTCAATTCATTTCACAAAAACGGAAGAATTATTAAAGGCTGTTTCATGTACAGAATTGCGTAGCTTTCAGTGAATTTTTCCTTATGTTGTTTCTATGTGGAAGAGGTTTTTGGTTTGTCTTTTTCTTCCCTCTTCTGAGAGATCTGTGACTTATGTCATACCCATGCAGTAGATAGTCAGTGTGGTGTAATTTGTTCACCAACTTATGTGCCTTTCTTGCCTTCTGGAAGTGGTGTATTTGATTTTAGCAGATCTTACACATGCTGTTGTAGAGGGGTTTGAAGCAACTTCTGTTTCCCCTGCAGATCAAAGTGGTCTGTGGAAGGAGCAGTATTCACTGCGAGATTTGGTGTCAGGCAGTCACTTCTCTGGAGGTTTAAATGAAGCCTTCAAAAAAGCATCCTTTTCCCTTTTACTTGGAAGATTCATAACCCAAACTGTTGGCTCTTCATGGGACCTTGTTTTTCAAGAAGCATTAAAATATGGCTTCTTACATTTATTTACTTGGATTCTTCTCTTTAATTTATGTACGCAATAGTTTAACTACTCCAACAATTAGATGATCAGCTGGCAAAGAAATGGCATTCTGAAATGCAGCCCAGGTAAAGCTGTCACTGGATGGTAGTGTGAGCTGTAGTCTGTACTGGCAGGGCAGAGGATGAAAAACCACATTACACAATGCCTGTCTGCTTTTTCGAATTCTGCTATTGTTTTAAAATCCATGCCCCACAGGTCAGTCATCTCTTGTTAAAACAGGGCCTCTGACCAAGAGCCTTCATTGAATAAGAATTATTCAATGTAACGTGATCCAAAAGCTCACAGACTAGGAACGCCTCAAAACCTGGCATAGGAGGGGTTTTTTTTCATTCGTTTGTCTTGAAGTTAATATATGCAGCTTCTCAGGCATGAGGAGATGAGGGGAGAAAAACTAGGTTGTGAATATTATAGTTCATCCAAATGCTTAGAATTGAGCACTCATGTTTTCCCAAATTATGCAATGGATTCAAAAATAATGATGTATTTTAAAAATTATGCCTTTGGGGTTAATGCCTTCTGGATAAAACACTCTTATAGTTTTCATGTATTTCTTAGCAATTCCAAGAATTATAAAACTACTGTTTTAAAAGATGCCAACAATTCCTAAGTACTCTATTTTCTCCGTGTTTCTGGAGTTTTCACTGAAACATCTGGCATCACCAGAACTGGAGAATTTAGTAGCCATATTACTGATATAAATTGAATTCCTTCTTTCCTGTGCCCTCCCTCTGCTCCTGCTAAAATGTTGAAATACTTTGGTAGTGTAGACAGTGAGGGATGACAATGTGAATAATGGTCTCGGATAAGTTTACTAAATGCCTCTAAAACCAGGACTGTGGGTTGTTCAGTACAAAGGCAGAGAGCAATGTGACAGTTAAAAAAATTCCATTGGTCATGCAAATTTCAGAGCAAAACCAGATTTTTTTCTTTTCCTCTCAAAATTCTGCCACCCTCTTCAGGAGAGGTATTGTTCCACTCTGAACACCCCTTCTCTGCATGTGAAAACACTTTCAGTCATGGCAGTATCCCACTATACTTTACTTAAGAAGTAATCTTGGATTTTTCATCATCCTGAAGTTTGTCACCCAACTGCTTATGATGATATGTCATGAGGAACAGAAACCAAAGCTCCTACAAAGGATCAGTATAGTAAGTGTGCTTTGCCCTGTCACTGTCATGTTTGCCTCAAATGGCTGCAAAGATCGATTATTGGAAGGTATGACTGTACTGGCATGTCCTGACAGGGTACATAAGCCCACATCAAAGACACTGAATAACCCACAGTCCTGAAATTTTGCTCAGTTTGGGTTCAGACAATTTTGATTTCCAGGTAGAATCCATGATGATTTGCAGGTGGGAATGCTGGTGCTATGGAGGAAAGAATTTGGGGAGCTCTGGTATTTTAGCTGCAGCTTGCCTCTCACTAATGAGTTCATGTCAGAAAACTCTGTGTTAACAAGAATGAAGTAGAATATTTTCGGCATTCACTGTGCAATTTCAAATTGTACTTTCAGATTATATGCTGTTCCTAGTTTCCAACCTTTGCCATAATGTGGTGTAGAAAGGAGTATGTTAGCCCTTGTATATGTTATTTATCATGTTGCTTTGTCTTCCCTTTCCAGCACTTACAGAATCCGGCAAACTTCCATAATGCAGCAACAGAGCTCCTGGACTGGTGTGGAGACCCCAGAGCGTTCCAGAGACCATTTGAGCAGAGCCTGATGGGTTGTTTGACGGTACGTCCACTCCTGCCGTGATGGTGGTTCCTGTTCTGGTTCTGGTTTATACTGTGTGCAGTCTGTCATGACCAAAGAAACTTGATTTTCAGAATCTGTTTTACGGGATTTTTTGTCATTTTACCTTAAAAGTATGAAGCCTGATCCTAACAACTGTTTATTTGACTCCATGGCTTAAGAGAGAAAACAAAGGCAGTGACAGGAAGTTAAAGCATAAAAGGGATAAATCTTTTTAGTTAGATTACTTACAAATGCGCAGGCTGGGTTACTTGTTATGCACATACAGTATTTATTTCATGGTTTGAAATTCCTAAGTGAGACATGTTCTGGAGTTCGTGGACTTTTCAGGTATTTCTTTTCCTTTAGCATTTTTAGTAGGACTGAACGACTACTTGTCTTCTATTCAAAGTATGTTGTACTTTCAGCTGAAAAGTGTTACTGGAATGGCTGTTCAGCATACTTTGTTACATATATTGACTGCAGGTCTAATGCTGACATGCTAATTTCAAGTTTTATTGATTTCAGAGCTTTTCTTTCCATTCACTTTTTATTAATACCACTGTAGTTCCTAAAGCAACCTCATTATAATGCATTAAAATACATACTTGTGTGTACACTCAATAATTTCTGTTTTGGAAATTTTATTTACTGCACACCCAGCAGCATCCAAAATTGTTGCATGGAGTCAAGACTTGGGAAGAATTAAATTGTGACTAGAGCAGGATTGTTCAAAAGCTTCATTGCAATTTGCCAAACAAGCTGATATAAATGTGTAGTCACAAAGGAAACAAATTCTAAAATGATTAATGAGAAAACCATCTTTGTGTTTGTTGGGGGGGAGAAGTACAGGGATTACTTTCATGCACTATGTAGCCGATATATATAAAGCAGGCACTAAAACTGAGACCTAGTTGCCAGAAACCCAAATGTTAAGGAATGGCTCCATCTTAATGTGCTCCTGTGTATAGCATCCCTCAGATTTCTATGTCAAAAATTCAGAATAAATTCAGTGATATAAGGAGCTGTATATCATTCTGCCAATCAGAGAACAAATACAATAAAGGCAGTTAAAAATGTTTAATAGAGTACAAAGGATATTTAACAATTCTGTTGAAGGAAAAGTTATCTGTAACTTCAGTTATGAGAAAATGTACATAGTATCCAATGTGACCATAACTATATTTTATTTATACTTTTTTAATACTTTGCTAGCATTTTTCAGGTTAGCATTTGGGACAGGAGGTGTTCGCCTCAAGTATAATTAGGCAGTCTGTGAACAGTTCTTCTCTGCAGCCCCTTGCTAGAACGTTGTAATTCTGACCTGCAACTTCCTTACTGTTTAAATCTTTTCTTTCTATGTAAGCAGATCTGTAGCCCTGCCCAAGGGCAGGGTCAAAATAAGGTCTGACTGCCAGTGATTCACTTGCTTCACAGAGTGTAAGGAAAGTGAGCAGGAAAAACTCCATGAAAACTGCTGAGGTAAAACACACAATACCTAGGTTTCAATGTATTGAAATAAAATTACTGTTTTTCTTCTTACAAGAGGGAAAGGAAAAAAATCTTAAGATCTAAGTACTGTTAATATTTGAACTGCATGTTTTGCTTTACTTCATACTTCTTCCAAAAATCTGAGCAGGGTGCCATGTCCTTGTTTCCCAAGCTTGTTATGTAAGGGAACTGTCTGCAGTGTAGGACTGACTGACAGCACCATCTTTATCACATTTTGTAATCTCATTATATTCCTGACAAGGAAATAACATGGGAATTTAACCAGGTGGCTTGTTCTGTGTTAGATAAATACACAGGATCTGCAGAAACTGCAATGAATATGTTTCTTGTTCTTAATTTTAAAATCCCTCTAAGGAAGATATTCTTTAGTTTCTCACTGTGTACATCCATCTTTCTGCTTCACTTCAAACAGGTTTAACTACATGGTTGTACTTGAAGAGGTTGGTACTTCTGTATCTTCTTAATACAATAACACTGGGCAATGTCTCCTCTTTCTTAATTTTTTTTTTTACTCCTTACAAAAATTCATTGTATCTGAGCTTGCTCATATGTAATTTCTTTCTAAATAATAGTTTCCTATTCAAAATTTAGCAAAGGTATATTTTGAGGCTTCTTTTTTTCTTACAGGAAAATGGGTTTATCTACTTTGATTTAGCAAACATGATAGAACTTCAGCCTGTTTCCAGAGAAATTATTCAGAAAGTTGCAAGAAGTAAAAGGCTGCTGAAATACTGGCATATCATGGGTAAATTTAACATAGTTTGCATGTGTGCCTTTTCTGTACTATCAAAAGCCAGTTTTTCTTCAATGCTGACAAGGTTTATCAGTGTTCCTTTTTGTGAGGATTATGCTAAAAGAAAAATGAAAAATCAGTATGAAAGCCTACTCAAACACTGAATAGACTGAAGCAAGAATATTGTTTTATTTTGCTAGTCTTTAAAATTACCTTCAAAACCAAATTCCCTTAAAAAATTCAAAATTTGAATATATGTTTTAAAGCAAGTAATCTCTAACATCATTACACCATTTGAATTGGTTGGTTCCTAAAGGCACTTAATTTGGAAATTCTACAAATACTAAAATTTAGTACTTGCTTAGAAGGCTTCCCCTCTGTAGTATTCAGAATTAATTTTTTTTATTATTTTTATGACATTTTGTTCTGTTAACTCTGACCAGGGAAGAAGTGGTATGCTAAACTGTCCTGAAGCCATCAAGGGATATGAAATCATCATGTCCTACAAGTAGATAACACACTACATACTAATCCAGATTGAAACATATTAGTATGTTATGACAGCAGAAGGACAAGCTCTCTCAGAAACGTGCAAGCCATCCATTCACACACTGCAAAGTTTAAATGCATCAAGTGTAATGACAGAGCATTAAAAGAGATCTGTTGTGTTATGAATAGCCAATTTGATGGTACCTCTGCATCATTTAAATCTTATCTGTAGTCTTTCGCAAAAATTAATGAATTGGATTTAATCCTATTAATAAAAGAAAAATATGCTCACAGTCTTAAAATTGTGCTTTAATTTAAGAAGTGCTTCCTGGAAAATAATTCTGTTGACCTGACACACCATCTTGGTATTGGGACTGTCAGTAATGTCCAGTTCACTTAATAACACCTGTATGTTTTAATTCCTGTTGTCCATCTTACATACCCTGAATAGATGCAGAAGTTTGATCTTGGAAATATTCTGCCTGGACATTAGCAGAAAAGCTTTCAGCTTCATTTATGGAATTGCTGGGTTTTATAATAATCTATAGAATATATATATATGGATTAATATATAGAATATGCTTTTATAGAGGATTTTCTTAAATGCCATCTCTTAGGGAAGTCTCAATGACTTGAAAATTTCATGAGTTAGACAGCAGTTGTTGAACAAGAGCACATGTCTAAAGTTTATTTTTCCTTGGTGATGTTTTTTTCTCTTTTAGAGTAGTATGTGCACAGTATATATACTGGCTATTATGACTTCATATTACTGAAGTTACATTTGCTACTATGGGCTCCAGTGATATTGTATGCAGCATAATGGGAATGATTTTCTTATCTCAGGAACAAACTCAGTATTTGTTACAGCAGCTAAATTTTACCAGAGAGGTATCTAATAAGGTATGTAAACTTCATTTAACTAGTGAAATACTTGATGTTTGTTATATAGGATCCTTTAAATGATTGCTCTTTTAGAGGTGAAATAATTTCTCTTTATGATAAAGAAATTATGCTAATGCTGTCAAGGTCTGTGAATAAAATTGGAGTAATTATTAGTAATTTGCTGTGTAGACAGACAAAGAGGAAAGCTTTAGGGTATGCAGGTGAACCAATGGCTTGTGCTATAAGGAGAAAATAGTTTTTCATGAACTGAGCCCCAAAAGCTGTGACTCTTCTGGCCAAAATGTGTGTGATTGCATATGCATTGTCATTATATTCAAAAAGTTCTGGCAGATGCTAATTCTAGAGCTTAACTTTTTGTATTTACCCATTACAGGAAATCACCAAAGTGAGTGGGTAATAAAAGTTTATAAAGAAAATGCATTTCAACAGATAAATAAAAAGTCAAGGATGGAGTGGGAAGCTTTGAATCTGTTTTGTTTCTTGCAAGATACAAGCTACAGAAAGGTTTTAAACAACTTTTATGGAACTCATGCAAACAAACTATGATCTTCCTCAGGGACAAAAAAAATCTCTTCCGACTGGCCAAGAAAAGCTAGGTGTTATTTTTCAACAGTAGTTGTTTTCAAATCAAATGCAACACTCTAGGCCAGAAACTGAATTATAATTGAAATAACTGATTCTATAAATTATTGAAATTGCAATGGATATGGTGCTCTTTGGTATGTAATATTGCTTCTTGCATAGTGTTATGGAGAGCTGATTAAAACAGCCTCCACTTTCCACAAACCAGATATAGCTGTGTTTTTGTTAACAATTTCTGATTCTAGCACTAGATTATATTACGGCAAGGCTGATAGTCTAGATAAATTTAAGAATATCATTCTCTAAAAATGTACTGTATATGGTACTACCTGTCTTCTGAAAGAAACGGATTCAGTTACTACAGAGCAGTTGAAAAAAAGTAACCCTCGTTCAGTTGGATAAGGTTGTTCCATCTGTTTCTGCCTCTTTGCAGATCTGCTCTAGTCTCATCCTATGGGTGAGGTCTTGCCAAGCAGTTTAACATGTAAATGATCTTCCTGAAGGCATTGGCTAACATTGTGTTGGTGCTGCTGCAGAAATGGAAATGAGGGGACAGCTGAGAGCAAAATGGACAGATTTACAGACTCCTCATCTTCAGCGAAGGACAATAAAGGCACTGACTTGTTCCCTTACTGTGCTTGAGCATTACAAGGCACCAAGTTTATCATTCTTTAGGGCTCTTCAGTGTGTCTGATAAAGAAATAAAAGGGTGAGAGAAGCAGAGCTGTGTGCCATTACTCTGTAACTGTACCTAGGGGCTTGGTCTAAGGAATTATAATCTAGCACTGCAATGGGTTTGGACAGTGGGAGCAATTTAGGTATGTGGTGTGTGCTTGCCTGAACTGACTCCTGGTCAAAGCACTGAATAGTAACAGAGCTTTTCTGATGAAAGTTGTGATCTCTGACCACTGTGGTTAGGATGTGTGTCTCTCTTTGCTTCCAAAAGATGGCACTTCCTACCCCAGTTTATCCACAAAAAAAATACACTGAAATAGTTGTTTAAAAAACCCTCCCCTTCACCGCCTGCCCTCACTGTCTTAAATGTTCTAGGTTTTCCTCTCCAAATGATGGGTCTACCTCAGTCATCAAATGTGGGAAATTCACCTGTGTTTGTGAAAGAAATATTTTTTAAATTAAAAAAAAAAAACATACAAAGCTGTAGTCCTGGTTGTACTCTATCTAAGGGTTATGGATTTCACCTATGTTTATTGTGCTGCTTGTACTTCTTTCTAGGTCTCTACTGTTGATGAGAGTTGCTGAAATAAAAAGCTTCTGTGATAAACTTGTTGAAGTATCTGCTATAACTTTATGTTTTAGTGATACTGATACATGATACACTAATCTTTTGATTTACATTTCTCTTTGGGAAATCCTGGAGTTGAGACTGTTGAGATTTTTGGGATTTTAAATAATTTTAAAGAAAGAAACCCTATCTGCTTGGTATATGTGATATAAAAATCTATTTTTGCTTGTCTGATGTATTATAGAAAACACAATTGATTTAAAAAAATATATATACTTTAAAAAAGTAAAAAAAATACATGAATGGCATAAGATATTTATACTAAAAAAGTAAAAAATACAGGAATGCCATTTTTGAATAGCGTGAAGCTTCCTCAACAGGATGCCTCAGACTGCAAAAGCAATAAGGTTGAGCTAGTGCTAGTATGTTCACAAGGTATCTGCTGCTGCATTGACTTCACACCTGCCTAGGTTTACTCTGTTTAATGCAGAAAAATATGCAGTCAAAAATCAACATGTGACATCCAAAAAATCAAATTTCAAATCATACTAGGATCTGAACATAAGTAATAACAGATGGAAGAGTTGGTCCAGGATATCTCTACCCAGGAAAATGGGAGGTTGTAGCTGCCTGTGAGAACCCTAGAAATAATTAAGTTTAGTCTTTGTATCCAAGACTTCCAAAACAAAAAGTTCATGTGGAAGAAATTCTGCTTCCATCATCCTCTCCATGCATCTGTCAAGCACACAGCTTTGTGTTTGCAGTGCATCACAGCACACCAGGGCTGTGTACGTGCTGTACCATCGGAGTGCAACCAGCAGGCACAGAACACTCTGCTTCACAGCAGCTCATAGTGCTACCAAATAGCTTGGTATTACTGGTTGTCCTATAACCTCATTGCCCTTTTACCTTATTGTTTTTAGTCAAGCAATGGACTATTTTGCAGCATTGAAAAAATGTTTGTTTGAGATGTGCAGCTGTCCAAAGTAAAATGCTTTTGGAATTCTCTTATCGCTTTCTTCATATGGCCACTGTATGCTTCATCCAAATCATTGTTCAAAGTGAACCAGGACTCAGGTGGCAACAGTATTGCAGTGCCCTAATGATTATCTGGCTTAATTAAAGCTCAATCTCTGCCTCTTTTCCTCTGGGAACAATTTCGGATGGAGAGGGTTGAGTATAGTGACCTCTTCGATGTTTATGGTTGGTAGAGACACACAGTGGAGAGGAAGAGGATGTAAAGGAGGAGGAGATACTTTTATTCTGCATGATTTATGTCACTGTTGCAGGAAGTGTCAAGAAGGACATGGCAGACATACTGATTATTTTGAAAATATGGTCCTTATCCACCCAGTGGTGTGGGAAATAAATTTAAAGAAAACCCTAGTTAGAATACAAGGGCTGTGTAAAGTCTTACATTTGCAAAACTTAATGTCTGTTTTCAAGCATCAGAGGCAAGAAACTACTTTATGATATATGTTCCCTGACTTGCTTTGATTGTCTGTATTGTTGAGGCAGCTCTTCTGCAACTGAAGTGTAAGAGTCTCATCAGATCAGGACTTCAGATCACAGATTTCTTCCTCCTTTTCCCACCCTTTTTTTTCTGTTTAAGGCAGATCGCTATTCATGTTGCAAAATTCTTCAATTTGCTTCCTGTTTATCTGATCTTTGTGTGTTACTGAGGGGGAAAAATTACCATCTACATTGCAGAATTCTAATTACGAAATTTCTGCTGTAGTCTTCAAACTGCATTCAGATAATTTCAAGTGTGCACAAGTGGCTGAACATGGAGCCGTCTGAACTAGCAATCAGCTGGCATTTTTAGTTTTGAGCAACCAGCAAATTGAATTCGTAAAATTCATTCTGATGCCAGCAGGGGGGGGTGCTCTTGACTGCTGCTAGTTAAGAGATTCATTGAAAGTGCAACATAATGGGAAGGGAGTTTAGAAATAAGCAGTCATGTCGCTCTCTTGATTAACAGGCCTGTTAGGTTGAGAGGTACATTGTTCCAGTACTTTGTAGTACGATGACAAGCAGAGCAGGGAGTGGAGCTTACAATGTTGTAGCTCCTTAGCCCTGCAGAAGGAGAAAGAAGGAAAAAGAGAAGGGGGGTGGAAAGGTATTGCAGGTAAATTCAACAAAGAGAAAATATGTTGATAGCCAAATTTGTCTGCTTTTCATGTAATTAAAACCTCACTCATAATTTTCTTCTCACTGTCAATGACTCTGAGAGTTCAGACATCTGGAACTCAGCAGAGCTGTGTCACAGACAGTTCATATAATGCATCCTTTATGAATGCTGTTTATCTGAATTATTCAGATTAAAGATTTCAGAGGTTTGGGGTGATCAGATTTTCTTATTGGGGATTGGTGTTATGATAATGTTTGTTTTCAAATAAGGTATGTGTTCCTTTAAAGGCATAGCTTAAAATAGTTATCAGTGCCGTATCTAAGCTTAAATAAAAGCTAGGTGTTACAAGTGTGCGTAGGAAATAGGCTAGCTTTTCTAAGGTCTAACTGTCTGAAATGTTCCCAGATCTTCGTTCGCAAAGCCTAGCCACGATGATGATGTCTGAAATGTTACTGTAAATAGCATAGAGAAATATTAAGTGTTGAACCTTGGGCTGGCCAAGCACGTCTCTCAACTGTGATAAGTAGTGATAATCTCAATTTATGATTCTAGTACTGGCAACTATATGTCTGTTATTTTTTTTAATGCACTACTTTTCAATGGAATTGTCTGGTATGTATGCTTAGGTCAACTAAGATACGTGCTCACAGCATTGCAGAATGAAGTCAGGGTTGAACACATGGTGCCAGCTGCATTTTGTCTGAATTTTTGCTGATGTGTTCAATTTGAATTTGCAGTTAGAGAAAGCCTGAGTATGTTTGCAAAAGGTATCATATCACTTAGCCAAACATTTAATGGATTATCAAAACTGTGTTGCCTTGATCCCATCTGATCAGCACTGTTACCTGAGTAAGATCAAAATCACAGGAGGTTTCAAACGTGGTAGAATTCCTGGGGCAGAGTTCAGACTGAGCTGAATGGCTCCAGTCAGCTGCAGGTATCTGGAATCACTGAATTTTGGCTTTGGACAGACCTAAGGGAGCATGCCGTCTACTCATTTTTTCCAAGCTGGAGTGGGATATAGATACTGTCTGGCCTGCTATAAATCCCCTTACCATCCAGAATTCAGGGATTGATAGGTAGCTCATTCCAGTGCCTGATGATCCTCTAACATTTTCCTAGTGTTTATCCTAAGTCATGTGTACGCTGACCAGATGAATGGTCTGCTCCTAATTTTCTATTTGGGCATTTGATTTTTGTTTCCTATCTGTAGTATTTAATTTGTGTATTTGGTCTGGTTTTTAGAATACTTTTACAGTTTATAAATATTATTTTAAATTCCTATCCTATCCTTTTAAGTGTTTGCAGACTTTTCTGCCTGCAAAGCCATTTAGAGATTTTGCACTTTATTCTGCTTTATTGTTTAAATCAGGACTGAATACATAGAAATTACCAGTAACCAGAATAAGTTTTGATTTGACAGAGGACTATTAGTTAATAATCTGAGTCAAATTTATACTACTGTCTTCTGGACTATGTTCCTTTGTTACAGCAGTGTTGTACAGGTCAATGTCAAAAGGCATATTACAGTTAAGATCGTTAACTTGTCAAAAAAGGAACAGTGCTGATGGATTCATAATGATATTCTGTATTACTCACCTAATATTTGTTTAATAATTTTTGGTATCTGTCTGGGTACCTGTACTTTCTGAGATTCACCTTTTACCATCTTAAAACCCAGAGATTTGATGTGCCTTCAAGGTCTCTGTCTTGAATGAATTTCTGAAGATAATCATTAGCAGTTACAAGGTTTGCCCAGGCTAGTTCCTTTGAGGCCCTCTAAGGTAAATTTCATCAAGGTCTGCTGACCTGAATATATTAAACTTACCAAATGTCTTGTAGCTACTTCTTTGTGTTTTCTGGATCATGCACCTATGACGCATTTGTCATCTTGTTTCTGAGAATTCTCAGTGTTTATTTAAAAGGCCAGGAGGTCCCTTGCACACAAGTTCACTGGAGGAAAGCCTTACAAGTACTGAGTGAGCAATGTCTGACTTGAGCTGTAGACAACCTGAAACAGGGTCTTTGGAGGATATATGATCTGTTCTGTTGACTTCAATTTTGAAATAAAAGGAAGTTGTTAGCTGTCACAATTGAAAGACAGGCTTTAAACTTTTAATGCAGTTAATGCAAAAATTTGTAAACCTATAAAGTAACTGGAAATAAATGTATACTGCCCTATTCATGTTGATCAAGGAGATAACTGAGGAATGCTGCGCAAAAGCCAAGGGCTGAGGGAGAGGGGACCAGAGAAAGCCCTCTTGAGCACTGTGCCACCAACTCATTTTATAGAGCCTTTTTCTGCAGAGTGCATAGGAGAAAAAAATTAGGTGGTAAATGACTCTTGGCAAAATGGAAATTTTATTAGAAACGTCTGCTTTCTATTAAGTATCTGTGGGTTTCATTGTTCTTTTGAGAGGAAGAAGGCGGGCTTGTTCATTTGTTAGTGAAAGCATTTTCTTTCAAATTTAGATTATTATTTTTATTTTGTTTGTTTTGGTTGGTTTTTTTTAACTAAAACGAATTTGTCTTCCCTCACACTTTGCATGAAAAAGTAATAGTTTGGCTGATTTCTGTACACTCACAAGTGCAGATTCTGCCTTCTCACGTTTAGTCTTCTGCTTGCAGTGCTTGCTGGGTTCCAGCTTCCCCTGCCCCAAGGTGGGTGTTTGCAAGCTATGCCATGGCCATTGGTGCGGGTAGCCCTGGCAGCCAAGAGCTCTGCTTTCTGCCACACTGAGTCACATGGCAGTGCTTCTGGCAGGGGAAATTAAGAAAAGGAAACCGATGTGAAGTGCGAATGTAAAAGGTCTCAGCCTGTGGTTAGGACTCAGACTGACCAAGGCTTTGCTGTCTCTTCAGTGAAGACATTGCAAGCAGAGATTGGCTTTTGTGGTTTTTACAATTCTCTGTAGTTCCTGAGTTACCTTGTAGAATTTTTTCCATAATTAGCAAGATGTCAGTTGAGAGTGGTGATTTGGCCTCTGGCCAGGGAGTGTCTCAGTAGTTGTAGCTTCATGTTTTAAAAGTGTATAAGCAGGCAATGCCTTTCCTACGTTACCGTCCATGTGCTCACTGATGAGCAGGTGTATCAGCTTTTGTTCCTGTCTAGTTTCAAAATAAAGAGTTCTGTTTTATGTGCTTTTCAAAAACAGAAAATGGGAGGGCCCTTTCTCCATTGTTTTACAGACCTGATTGGCACTCCGAAATGTGTTCCTCTGTAATGGTACAGTAGATGATGGTTAAAGGAGTTTAATTAATGTTTGCAGATTAATGAGACATTGTTCTCAGGAGTCTTTTACAGGATGTTTTTTTAGAAAAGCTTTTTGTCTGTTTTCTACTCATCCCTCCCCTAATATCTACTTGTTGGTGGTTGAAATAGTGATATTGGAAGTAGAAAAGGGGAACAGTTACATTTCCAAGTTATGTGTCTTCCAGATCTCATGGCAGCCCACCAGCCTTCAGTCCTGTTGCTAACTTAGCATGAAGCATAAGATATGTTATTCTTCTGTCATTCTTTTTTCTTGTGAATGCTTGTTGTCTTGGGATTTTTTTAATCTTATTTTTTCAAGTTTGAACCCAGACTCTTAGCCAGGATATTAACAGCAACCGGCCTTTAAAGGATTAAAGGCTGATCTACCAAGTTGGAAATAAATTTTTTGTGTATCAAAACTAATTGCATTATTTCTTTTACTTTTTTTTTAATTACTTTCCTATCTAAACTTGAAGTTGTAATTATAAAGATATGAGATAAAACAGTAGATGTGTTCTAAGGTTGTATGTTACTGTACTGAGTATCCTAAATTTTCATTTCTTTTCTATGAAGTTCTCTACTCAGTTTTGAGTTGGGAGGGTTAAATTTAGGGAGAGTACACTCCCACCTGATAAAATCTTATAAATCTGTAATTTCCGAACTAATAGGAGCAACGGCAACAACAAAAAACCTACCTGAGAAATTCATTCATGCTAATTCTTTTTTAGTAAATAAATTTGGTTCTTAATTGTAAATTATAAAAGAGGATATTGGAAAAATTTCAGCATATTTGTACATTATCACAGATGTTAGTTCTTCACTCTCTGTTACACTGTGGCTTTTTTCGGGGATCCCGTTCTGGACGCAGATAATTGCAGTGTTATTAATTATGAAAGGGGCTTTCACATTAAGATAGAGGTGGGAAAAGGATATGTTTTGTATTATAAACTGTTAAGGATAGGGACTTTCTTTTGCTTCACACAAAGAAATGGTGTTCTGTTTCTTGTGCAGTTCCTTGACCATTGCTTTAATGCAAAGTAATGGCAATGTTAAGAATAATCTGTTTTATCTGTGCCTTGGAGTCTGAAGTCATCCTGTGCCACTGGAAGGCAATAGAAAAGCTCTGCTGTGGATAACTTTAGCATCGTTTGGCAGAATGACTGAAGTATTGTGTTTGTACTATGCAGATTTTCATCAGGATACGTTCTTGGCCAATCGCTGAGTTGCTGGCTTGGAGAAACAGTTGAATGCTTTTCATCCTTAACTCCAGTCTTTGATTTGCTAGTTCTTCTAGATCAGTCAACAACAACAACAAAATTGTCTTTCCCTAATTTAATGTGTTTGGCAAATGCTTCTTGCACAGGCCTATTTGTTCTAAAACTGTAGTAAATGTGCTTCCCAATACAGTATTGTTGAAATGCAGCAACTGGGACACTGATCACAGCATAGAAGAACACTACCCATCAGTGTGGAGAGGATATTTTAACCTAAATGACCTGGGCACTGCCCTTGAGAACAGAGCCAGGAGCTGTAAAACATAGACAGAGACCAAGGGATTTCTCATCCTCAAGTCTCAAGTACAGTAAAATGTATTCTGGACAATCTTTACATACATTTCTCTAGCATTATTTCTTCCGGCTTTGTCTCTCCAACTTCCATGGAACTCCTAGGCCTTTCTTCTGACAAGTGGTGAAATAACTGGATCACCAGAATACTCCTGTGTTCAGTTTGCAGTGCTTGCTTTGGAAGCTGCTAGACAGCAGTGCCTCATTCCATGTTTGTACTGTGGCTCTTGCAGGAGATTCAGTTGTCTAACATTAGTGCTGATAAGCAGGTTAATGTAACTTTGCAAAGAGCTCAAGTAACCCTTAATGAAGCTTTCTGTCTTTCCCTCTGCAGGTGGTTAGTCGAGTGGCAGCTCAGCAAGGATTTGACTTGGACCTTGGATACAGGCTACTGGCAGTATGTGCAGCCAACAGGGACAAATTCACTCCAAAATCAGCTGGTAGGAAAAGCCTTTTTTTGGTGTATTATTGATTCTTGGATGGTCATATTCTGAATGAATGCTACTTGTGACTGTCTTACGTTTTTCAGAAAAAAAAAAAAACAAACCAAAAGCAAACACATATTTGGTGGTAATAATGCTGTTGCTTTTAGCATTTCAATGGCATGCTTTTCTGGGGAGACATGATTTTGGAAATTCATATTTTCCCAATCAGTACTGTTTGATCTTATGGATGAAATGTTGCTTCCAGAAAGACGGCTGTTCAGTAGTTTCATGGTGGAAATGAGCACACTCAGCCTCCTCCATCTTGGTAAACCATTGATTTTCTGTTATGTGTCAATCTCTGTATCTTTCACATTCATTCTGCAGTCCCTGATATATCTATTGCAAAATTTGTATTCCTTGACTTAATGTGTCTGTGCAAATAAGTACCATGGTTTCTTGTACATCCAGTCATTAGCTTTAATGTGCTATTGGTGTAGTATTAAGTAGCCATTTTTCCAATATTTTACAGCAATAATCTGTTAGAGGGCTGCAATCAAGTACCAATATTTGATCATGATGTATTGCCATTGCTTCTCTATTTAGGAAAAGTTGAAAACGCACTTGAGGGTCTTTCTGCTTCTCACATGTTCATTTTAACTGGAGCATTTAATTCTGGTTCTCCTTTTCTTAGCTGATGAATGTCAACATAATGTGCACTGGTTTGGAAAACAGGAAGATAATTGTTCCATTCCAGTCTGAGCATGGATAACTTTTCTGCTTAGTACTAAACTGGTATGTAGTCCCCATTTTAGAACATCAGGAAAGGTTACCTTCTTCCAAAACAGTGATTTGTTGCCAGCTGATTGGGTGTTAACGTTTCTTTTCATGTTCCTTTTCAGTTTTTATCTTTAGTTATGGCTGCCTTTTGTCCTAAGTGTTCTAAGCAGTTCCTCGTGCAAAAGTGGTTTTCACATCAAAGCATATTCACTGGACTTATTTTTTTGTATGGGAAGGGATCATTAATCTTACTAAATGTTGAATAAACTATCTGATTTTCATCCGGAAAAACTGTGTGAAGGATAAAACATTCAGTTGACCAGGCACAATTGCCCTTTCTTCTGAATTTCTCTTATGTTTATCCACTAGCTAGCTATCACATCTGTTGTTGGTTGTTTGTTTTTGGTTTTTTTTAAAGTTTGTCAAGTCAGGCTTTCCATCTATGACTGCATTGCGTGATATATTAAAACTTTACAATTTTTTAAAAACAATATAACTATTCCCCCATCTTACAAATTCTTCCTGACGTGTCTTTTTATCAGTGTGTTGGTGTAGGTGAGATTGTGTCTTTCTATCTTTTCATGCTGTAATCCTTTTCCTTTAGGACTTGCTTGAGGGTGTAGTTTTGAAAACTGCTGATGAATCACCATGTCCTAGAAAAGCCCAGTGTCAGTGTTTGATTTCTACCAGTAATTACTTTTTTGGAAATATATGCTTTTTTTTTTCAACTCATTACCCCAGTAGTCTGTACAGAGTTCATTCTTTCCATTGTTAATTGATACAATACTAGAAAAGCTGGTAAAGCATATGCTCTTCTTTCAGTATATTCTAAAAACCTTCTCAGTCCTGTGCTTTGCTTTCTATTTCCCAGTTGCATATAATCCTAATTTCTTTTCAATGATCTTAAAAAATTGGTTTCATAACTACCTTAGTTTTAGTGTGTATACAGTTGTTTCACCAGTTATTCCAGGGATTTCATCATGCCCATCTACACTGTGTTTTTCATGCTTTTATTGTCTGTGTTAAGTACTCATATTTTGGGGCATATCATAACATATTTTGTGAAATGTTACATATATCCCCTACTCTAAGAATGTCATATTCACATGCAATCTATGAGAGCTACATCATTGAATGGGCAACTTTAAAGACTGACAGACTGGAATTACAAATGTGAAGTCTTTTCAGAACATAAGGATTTTTTAAAGAGTTAATTTCCACATCTGGGTGCATTAACATTTTCTGATTTCTAATGCAGCAGTGGCTGTGCTCCCTCATTAAGTTTTTGTAAAAATGTTGAGACTGTCCTTTGGGTTTTTTTGTAAATTGTGTGCATCATTGAAAGTTGCTATATGTGATTTGCTTAAGTTGTTTTCAGGGATGCTTACAGGTTATTTTGAGTAACTCATTCTCTTTCTTGCTACATCTGTTAAGACACCTTCAGTACTTCTTCCAGTCACTTTACTACAGAAGTCCCCTGATGTAGATATCAAATGGCATTAATTTTAATGAATAAGCATTTGTTTTCCTTTCCTCTAGGCTTAAGGGGAAATTACAACAGTTTGAATTCATTCCTCCAAGTATGAATTTAATGCTGCCAAAGGGATTGCTCTGGAAACATTTTTAATCCATGTTGTTTAGTGTCTGACATTCTGAAATGTAAGGAGAAAAAAAGATTTTCTAACTAAAACACATTTGAGTAGGTGAACACTGGGGAAAATAATTGCACCAAACCCTTTCAAAGGCCATCTACTATTAGTATCCTTTACAGCTTAGGACCAGCCTTGTTGACTCATGTCCTGCAGGCTGGGAGCCTGGAGTGGCCTGGCAGTGGTGCCTGGCAGGCTCTGCAGCTCTGCTGGGTGGAGCAGGTGGACCAACCCAGCCTGATGTCCCTCAGGTCTGCTGGTTTGCAGAGACAGCTGAACCGGTGCAGTCAGTAGTCCTGCTCCTGTTCTCCAGCAATTCCCACCCTAAGCGTGCTCAGGGACCTGTATACTGGCAGAAGAGGTTTTGCTGGTTCTGCTTCTTTCCTGTTTGACAGGCTCCCTGAGCTGTCTGCAGAGCCCCAGGACAGTGAGATTCCTCGTGGCAGTGCCTGAGGGTTTCCCTTATCCCTGATGGAAGAGGGTTGGAGATCGAGGCTAAAGAGGGCAGAGCAACCAGCTGCCAAATTGGTTCAGCTGTATGGGAACCCCACACCCTGGTTCATGCAGATGAATGTTTCATCCCAACTGGTTTAAGTCGTTTTGGTGGTAGCTCCCTGCTAAGCTGAAGAGCTTGGTGAGTGGTTACAGAAGGTGCTGATGGCAGATCAGAGTACAGGTAAACATGGGAGAGGCAGAGAGATGAGAGGCTGGAGCCAAGTGGGCAGCAACCTTTTCAGGTATCACAGCCTCAGCTGGGCGAATTCAGGGGAACAGACCAGGAGTGGTCACTTCTTTAGTTTTTCACCTCCAGGACCATTTGGTCTTGCCCAATACAGTGTTTGATGTTGTGATTTTTAGCCTTGTTTTACTTGGCCTTTGAGATAGTTAACAATTAGCTAATACAAATTGTTTTGGGGAATGCCCATCAGGAAGGCTCATCCACCATGAAAAGTATTAAAAAGTTGCCATGTGTGTTTTTAAATAGAAATGATGATTTTAATGCCTGTGTCTTTTGTCTCTGGTTTTTGGTGTTTGTACCTGAAATAATAGCTGCTGCCTTGTATTCTGTTGGCCCATGCTGCTGCAACTGGGCTGCTGCCTCAGCAGGAGGTCAAATACAGCGTTTCCCACCCTGAAGACAAATGACAAAGCCTTTAAAAATATATGTGTCTCTTTTGGTGACAGCTGCTCCCCAAACCTTCCACTGCAAATTCCTTTGCCTTGTTGTGACACCTATAGGGAATGGCCCAGCAGGTTAGCTGCCTGCTCATTTGCTTTCAGACTGCAGTAACCTCAGTTGCTCTAAGTATGTGAGTGCATGGGTGTTTATGTATTCCTTAAACCTGAAGACTTTCTTTCTGAATAGTGCCTACCTGGACCTTTCCTGAACATGTCTCCTCCTTTTGTCCTTCCTGTAGAATATTTTAAATCGTTTGGTAGCTTTATTTTAAAGTCTGCTATTCAAGTACAATAGAGTTCACCGATTAAAGTGTTTATAAAAAAAAAAGGAGGGGGGGGAAGGAAGAGAGAAAGAAAAGGGACAATTTTCTGTTCTGAAATATGTTTTTTTTAAAAAAATACTTCATTGAGCTACTGAAGTTCATTGCTCTTGTAGCTACTTTTCTACTTTTGCTTTTGTCAGGAGGCCAAGCTGAGGCCAGACAAGGGGACGACAGGATGAGATCATACAGGGAGCTTTGTCAGAAAAGGACAGTGTTCAGTATCTCTGTAAAGAGGGAGAGGGGGGCAGGAGCCTGAGGGTGGAACTGTGCAGAAAAGGTACTTCAGCAATCACTGAGAATCTACAGCAAACAAGCTGTGATAGCTTGGATGGGTAGCTAAGTGTTGGCTGTTCGGTAGCAGAAATAGCAACCCTCTTTGATATTGCTTTTTTTTCAATCCCTTAGGCTCTGCTTGGTGTGCATCTGATTTTACTTTTCAAGAGCAGTATTACTGAATAATCTTGAAGCGTAAAATATACTTAATATGAAGCATAAACTAAAGCTTCATGGTATTTGAGGATTTTACATTGTTTTGTTCATTTCCTTAGCTTTAATCATTGTACTCTAAATATAATATAGTAGGGCTGTTCTTAGCAAGTATGATACAAAAGCTGTGATTAAATTGGACCCCAGGCTAAGAAAGGTATTTGTAGTGAGGGTACTGGCAAATGATGTTAAAACATTACTGGACAAGATACTGAGACTTAAGGTATGTCCTGATCAGGATAAATTTTCAAAGCAATACTATAGATTGAGCAAAGAGAGTATTTTGGTGTATTATCAAATGAAACTTCCAGAAATTATATAAAATGAGAGAAGAAAGGACTCTGCAATGTGAATGAAGAAAAGGTAGAAAGTAAGGATACATCTAGATTATGGGGGACCATAAGACTAGATTAACACTTTGCCTAAGTTTCCATTAGTAATGCTCACATTATCTGTGGAGACAAGGCAAAGCCAGACAGCTACAAGGATTACCAGTACAGAATGGAAATTACTCCAGCCAGGGCTGATGGCATCCCTCCAGCCTGAAGGGACCAATTGATTGACATGCCTGTGTTTGGGAAGAAATAGCACATGAACTGTCAGTCTTGTGCTTCACATCAAAGATCTTCAGCAAATGCGTCAAGTCAAAATGGTCTTGTATGACTGCAGAAGAAATACAAATGCTGTGTCTGTACTTAGGAAAGTCGCTGATAAGAATAAGTAAGCAGCTTTATGAGAGCAGAGTAGAAAATGTTGGCTTGGGTTGTTCATGAAATTAAAGCTGAGCAGAGTTATAAATGTGTGTAAATACTAACAAATAACTTAGAGCAAGAAGAGCTGCGAAGCTACAGTACAGTGTTGGCACAAAACATATAGGTGTAAACTTAATAAAATAAATAAAGGGGGAATTCAGAATTATTTGGGCAGTTGCATTTGAAAAATGTTTTCAGTTAGAGTGACAGTGGAGAGGGATGGAGCAGAGTAAAGGAAAATGGAAAAGTCAAACTGCCTTTTTAAAGATAAAAGTCAGTATATGAAATTGTGTAATGTGGTTCTTGGTGTTGCTGGAAGCTGGCTAAGAACCTTTTATCTGTGTAGTCCTAAATTCTTGCTAAATTTCCATGAAGATGTCTGATGCATTGGTACTTACAGTTGATATCTTGAAACTGTCCACTTGACACTTCTCATTAAAATAAAGGCATTATTTTCTTTTAACTGTTACCTTCTGAAACAGCTTTTGATGATGAAGACTAACTACATTTCAGGTGATCTCTACGTTCATTTCACAGCTGTTAGCACAGATTCTCACTATATGCCCTTGTCTGCTTTGCTCTCTGTTTTTTAGTTTTATATTTTTTGAAGCAAGGTTAATAATACACCTTCCATCTCACTTTTATTTATCTGGTTTAATTAAATTCAGTATCATACCTACCTTTTCCCCTGTAGGTAGATATCCTGTGCAGTGGAGCCATGATTTCAGCTGGGCACTTATGGTTTGTTGTCATACAGATAAAATAATTCTGTTCTGGAACATATATTGGCAAGATTAACCTTTGTTGCAACTAAATCTTTCTTTCCTAAAGATTTACAGTATGGATACTACTAATAAATGAGTAATTAATTCCTAATTTGTTTAGATTATGAGGTTAGTTTCATTGTTTTATGTTAATGAAGTTGGCAACTTCCCTTGACCAAAGGGAAGCCCAGTCAGTACTGCTACTTAGTGGTAAGCAGCATTAATTCATGTCTGTACTATATGACAGCCACATTTACACTGTCTGCAGAAAAGGCACAGTAGACTTTGTCCATTTGTCTCATGCATGAGTTTACTCAGAACAAAAGTCTAAAAGACCTGCAGTCTGGAAAATTGTATCCTGTATCGTGAGCCTCTCAGGCTGGCTTGGCATATGGCAGACTTGTCAGTAGTCAGCTCTCAAACATCTTGAGATGAAGCATCTGAAGTGCCCACAGAATGAGATGCTTTTCCCACTAGGCCTTACTTGTTTTCAGCTGTTCCTGTTCCCTCCGAGATGTCTGCTCCTGATACTTTTGGTCTGCCTTCTACTCATGGGAAACATTATCATACTTGTGTCAGACTTACACTATCCTCAACTTGGCAGTTCCTCTTCATCAGTATTGTGAGTTTGAGGACCTCATGACATATTGATGTAGATAGGTATTATTTTGCTGGAATGGAAATTCCCTTCCTTTTTGGCATTCACTGTTCTGCTGTACATTGAACACCTGTGTTTATAAGGGACATTGCATGGCTGAGCTGCTGCTTCTTTATTCTGTCCAGTCAAATACCAGGTGGCGTATCTGGCCTGTTCTTTTTGACATTTGACTGGTCCTTGTTACCATGGTACCAGTTCTGACTTTGAGAGATGGCGCAGTAAAACTGTTGCCAGGTTGGAACAGTTTTGCGCTAATGCCTTTACTGTAGCACTTAGGAAAATTGCACCCAACTATAGCAACAAGCTGCTCTGCTGTTTTCTTAGCCGGTACCTTGGATTTTTGTGATACTGGTACTTACCTGAATGCTTGCTTTGTTGTGGATATGAATGTATAGTGCATTAGCTCATCATGCAATTCCTGGGAAGAATCTTTTCCTAAAGTGCACAACACACACTTGAACTAGAACTGCCATTCTGCAGAGAAGATTTCTGTTGATCTCTATCAGTGTTCTCTGTCTTCTGCTTCAGGGATCCCCTATGTGTTGAGAGCAACTGAAAATTTAGTAGTAGAGACAGCTTAAAACTTGGTGTCTGTTTGAATTTTGATGTTTTATTTTCTGTTGTTGTTTTGAGTCACTTATCTGTCCCTCTGGACAAGAGGTAAGTCACAAATGAAAAGCAAAAGGGGAGGCAGCTGCGAAAACATACATATATTCATAGGAGAGAAGAAAGCAAACTCTTAGAATGGCATTTGCCCTTTACAAGTTACCTTTTCTCAGTTTACAGCAATCAGTCCTGAACCTGGTTCCCTTCTGAGCTGCAGTGCATCCAAATGTACCTCACTGCCGGTGCTCTCTTAGCAGCCTGTGTATCTTGGAGGCATTCAGAGAAGTTCACGAGGAGTCCAGCTGTGAGAACAGTAACACAGCAACTTCCATGGGGATTGGTAGCTTTTTTGCTGCGGGAGGGCTGAATGACGAAAGTATGAACTGTGCAAACAGATCAGATCTAGCTCCAGGACAGCAAGTTCACTTCCTAAATACAATTGAGATTCCACTGCTCAAAATTTCAGATCTGTTCCTAATTCCTGCAGGCTTGTTTGCAGCATGTAGTCAGCCTGTTAAGAAAAGTTCTTGCTCTGAATAATCTTGACACAAAACTCTGTGACACAAACACACTGCTTAGTAGATGAGATGTTATATGGAGTATTCCTCTTTAAAAAGTGAGACTTCTATACTGAGAAGTCATTTTGAAGAAATGTTTGTTTCATCTTTTCTAACAGCTCATGTTAAAGTACACCTGTTAGTGTGCTGACAGAAAGGTGTTTACATAAGTGCTACGTGATGCAATACATTTACCTAAATATCAGCTAAAGAATGATCAAAGAATCATAAGGATTCATCATTGTAGATGGTTCTAATTTGTATTATTCTTTGTGCCTTTCATGAGAGGGGATTCAAGGAGAAAGACCTCACAATAACAGAAAATGGATTTCAAAAGAGATGTTAAGTATTATGTTCCCAAAATAAATGCAGTATTGTTCCCTATAACATGTGCTGTTTTTCAGAGAAGTTCAGTAGAAGTATGTTCATGTTTGATAAGGCTTCTGGATTGTTTCCATTTTATGGATTGGTTTTGTCTCAATTTACTTGAATTTCAGTAACACATGTGAAGAAAGCCATCAAATCTACAGGTTTTCTAGATGCCAAGGTAAATAACTCCTTTTTTTCTTTTTTTGGTAGTTTGATGAAAACTGCAACAGTATTTCTGTCTCATTGTGGGACACTTATGAAAAGCCTAATAAATCCAGACTTCATTTATTCCTGATGCTTTTATATCTGCTAAATCATGCTTTGTAACAGTTATGAGTAACACGTGACTTGAGGAATAAATTGAAGAAATAAGATCTCACTCACAACAACAATAAAAGGAAGTAAAAAAGTTTAGTAGCTTAATGATAATAAACTCCAAAAGGTGTGAATCTAACTAAAAAATTAAGTTGATTTGGAAATAATTTCTATGACTTAAACCAGGCCTTTAGGAAAGCCTGGATGTTAAATCCAAAACACAGACCTTATGATGGTGACTCTGTCTATGCTCCTGTAAGATGCAGTTGTTAGGACTGAAGCTCCCAAGTAGGATTCCTAATGTGCTGGAAGGAAAAGATTATCAGGTGTTGAGATGCCTGAATACTCTGCAGTCCTAAGCCAATCTCTTTGACTCTTACCTGTCTGTCTAGTAGGTGTCTTGGTTGTACTTCTGGTTTTTTTGGTGTGAATATGTATTTCTTATGTGCACTCTTACAAAGAACCAATGTTTGTATTTTGTATGAACTGAGTATCTGCCCAATTTCAAAGATTCACTCTCAGCAAAACTTAACGTAGTAGCATTTCATGCAGAAAGTTAACTTCTAGGTGATCAAACTCATTGTTAATTCAGCCTCCTTCAAGATATTCCTTATTTTTTTGAGATGTGCCTGCACTTAGTGTGCTTGGGGCTCCTAATTTTAATGGATAGAAAAAGTCACAGATTTTTAAATCCTGCCTACCTATGCTGTTTTTTCCTGAAGCTCTGCTGAAGGGCTCTGTAGATTCAAACCTGCAGACGCAAACACCAGTCTCTAGTTTCAGGTTCATAGACTGGCTTAAAATGTGCATCTTCTAAAGAAGGTTCTCACAGGAAACATGAATTTAAACATTTTAGTAGATAAGTATTAGTGACTTGGCTTTGAACTCAATAATAGAAGGCTGAGCAGGGGCTGCTCCTGAGGAGATAAACTGAACACTGAACATCAGCATACAAAGCAGGGTATTTGTTTCGTGTGTGATACTTTCCCCTGTGTTTGCCTGGTCAGGCCTAAAAGACATTAATCTTGTGCACTTCAGAAGATACTGTCTTTCCATGCTAGAGAAAAAAAAAGTTACTTAGTGTATTTACTAATTTACTAAAGATACAATTTCAATGAAGGCAAAGAACAAGAGAGACTTCTAGGTTCTCAGTGTGAAAAATGCCACAGTACTGGTCTGAACTGAGACTGGGAGATGTTAATTGTTGGAAAGTTATGAACAGTTGCTGTTTCCCAGTAGGAATGTTGGAGTGGACCTAGTGGTCCTCAAAAAGCCAGATACCATTGTAAATGGTTAAGGGGATTTTGCTTTGGACCTCTTCTAGTATTACAGCCAAATGTGTTTGAAATCATTAGCAATAGCTACAGTAACTGTACCTTGACGAAAGCAAAAACAACGAGGTACTGGAGTTGTGTCAACATTGTGCTATCTTGAGAGCAAAAGCAAGACTTGAGGTAGATTTTTGGTAGAGCCAAAATTGTGTAAACCTGCTTTCTCTGATCTGATATAACATTTAGCATGTCTTACAGTACAGCAAATTGGTTTTAAATTTTACTCCATTTGGTGAAATATACATTCAGTACCTAGAATGAGTATCATTGTGAGCTGGAGAAGGGCTGGACTGACATTTTGGTCTAGCAACTGTCAGAATGGAAGAAAACAAAAAATGTTATTCCAAAAGACAGAGATACTTTTTTCTTCTTTCAGTGCGTGGAAAAGTTAATAGGTAATGACAAAGTCTTTGGTTGGAGCAAATTCTGTGTTCATTTGATTCACTGCAGCCAGTTACTGCTCCCAGCTTGCACTGGTAGAGAAAGAAGGCAGAAGCTCCTCCTTCAGGGCAGTGGTAGGACAGTGTGACAGTTTTCCCTCCGGGAGCTCCTGTCTCTGAGCCACTCAGTTACATCAGCTCATTTGTGTGAAGCTATGTGCTTGGCATCGGATCTGGGGAGTGATTAGAGAATCTTGATAGAAGGGTGGAAGGAGGTGTTGTGTGGCTTGTTTTGTGTAAGCAGGTTTGGCCCCCATGCAGAATTATGCAGTGCCTCTCAAGAGACAGAAAGCTGTGACAAGAAACAAGAGTAGTGTCTGAGAGAAAAGTCCTCAAGCTGGTGACACAAAGCTGGTGGATCATCAAATCACTGCTGGAGGCTCAATGGGGATCCTTTGGTAATAGATTACCAAAGATATTGTGAGGCTATATATGATGCATACCAAAATCCAGAGTTAGTGAGTTTATTGCTACTGTGAGAACCCAAACCATGTGTCAGGGCAAAGGGGTCAGCTGAGCAGAGTTCAGCAGCCAGTCTTCCTGTAAAACCCTTGCTAGAAGCTAGGCTTCAAACAGACTCCGGTCCTTGGGAAGGGATAGCAATGTGATTTTCAGCTTCCCTGTAGAACAGCTAAGTATACAGTGACATTTAATCTTTTTTTTTTTTCCAGTGTGTCATGTAGCAAACTTTGAAGGTAATGTTAGAAAATCAGAGGGGAAATCCTAACTGCCATGTCTGCCTTGGCACAGTCCCTTTGATTCAGTCAGCACTGCAGACTGCCAGATTTCTGCAGTTCAGAGAAAGAGCCACTATTACCAACTCTATGGAGGAGGGAAGTGTATTTGCCCCACATTTCATTAAATCTTAAACTAGTCAATCAGATAAACTTTGTAGAATGATGATGATAAGCTCTAAGGATTGTCTTCAAACAGCTAGCACATACATGGCTGACAGTCTTTGTGTGATACAAATCTTTCTGGAGGGGAGTTTTGCAGAGAAAAGAAGAAAACAAAACTACACCAAGGATCTGGAAGGAATGTGAACATATAGTTGAAGAAAATAAATGTGGACTGCAGTTTGAAAACATACTGGAAACTTGGAATAGTCAGATTATTAATTATATACGTTGCCCCATTAAAAGAAACTGTTTATTTTGCAGGTGCCATTTAGTCTACAAAGATGAAAAAAAAATCTATACAGGATCATTGTTCTATTGTTGGATTTATTTGCACAGGTGATGTTTTTGTCTGGCTTTCATCTCTCTGTCCAAAACTCTATTTATCATGAGGTCAGTAAAGCTATAAAATAGGTCACAGAGAGATTGAAGAAAATAAAACTATGCCTGAGAAAGCTCATATATGGAGATACAGTTGTCTTCCATAGAAATGTTAGCATTACCTTTTCAGGTTCCATGTTTAAAAACATTATTTGTTCATGATGAACTCTAAGCCTTCCCTTCCCTGGAGAGAAAGCCTTGATTGCTGTCAGCACAGAATGGCGAGAAACTGTAGGTTCAGTGTTTTCAGTGGGTCCAGACTAAACAGCATCTGTCCTGCCCTGTAAAAAGTGCCTATTCTTTTGGCAGCTATTTGTATGTTTTTTAAGCAGTAGAAGAGTAGAAATGACAGAGTTAAAATAGTTTTATTCCTTGTACTGATGCAGCAAAAAGATACAGAGCAAAGAAGGGAGAGGTCACAGTGTGGGCGCAGAGGAAACGGACAGGGAATGCCTGTTCTGCCTGCAGAGCTGGCAAATTCTAGACAAATGAGTTACTGTGGGAGAGGCTGAATCTTGGGATAAAAATAGAAATTTTAGGATGAAAAAAATCTTGGTGTGTCCAGGGAAACCTAATAATAGGGTAATGCAAAATCCAAAGTAATGGGAATGGGATAATGAAATTTTATGGTATCTGCAGGTAATAGTGTGGTTCTCTTTATGGCATGTGCAAGTTAATAAGCAAATATTAGCCGCAAATCTAAAATTATTAGCTAGATGTTTTTTTCCTACATCTCCCTCAACCCTAATATGTCAACCTATCGTAACAAACTAAATGGCTTTAAAAGAATTGGTAGTAGGTTTTAAAAGAACTAATAGTTGTCACTTAGAGCATATTTCTTTTATAACCCAACTGGTATGCTCTTATTTTATATCTGTGTCTCCAAATACTCTCATGAAGTAGTTGGATAGTTGATTTCCTTACATCATCAGCTTTCTTGTCAGTGTAGTTTGACACTGGACCTTTTTAGGCTTTTTTCCAGTGCTCTTTTGACAGCAAAGTATTAGGTACATGCCAACAGGTTTTGAGAAAATGAAGGGCTGTTGATTTTGCTGTATCAACAGTTGTAAGTAGGATTTCGAAAAGTCATGAAATCAGTGGGATTTCAGGTGGGTATTTTTCAAAGACCTGTTTGCATTTTAGCTGTGTAATTACCA
>JAWWLZ010000174.1:11498156-11510258 GCA_035041345.1 Poliocrania exsul | reverse complement strand
GTTTCTTGAAACAACTACATTAGTACCTTAGTCAAATTTGAGTGGGCCCTCATAACTCATCTGAGATGAGAGAACACGCTTGTTTCTCTCTCTTTGGCTGCTCATTAATAGCAATTAGTTAATTTAACTTTTTTTTTAATAAAAAAATACATGCGACAAACTGAGGTAACACATAATTTTCATGCAGGACAACAATTGAAGTTTTCTATGGAGCATTTAACAATATTTTTTTTTTGGAAATTTTGCTGCTTGTGTTAGGATTTGTTCTGTGGAGGAGAAACCCGTGTACTTGTGAAACAGACACTACAGTACTTTGAAATGGTACGTGTTTTGATGCTCAGGCTGTGCAAGTTTGGTGATTTTTATACATTGATTTGTACACAGACAATCTTGTGGTCCAGAAAATTCTCATAAAGCTGTCAGGTGTGCTTTCCCTGCTGTTCCAGAGGAACAGATCATGGAAGGCTTAAGACCAGGTGAATGGAAAACACTGCATGTTATAAAATGCTTTCTCCTCACCCCCTCCCCATACAGCCAGAGTCTGTGGCTAAAATCAAAGAATGATTTTTATTATCAAGCCAAAACATCTCAGCTGCATGAGTGAATGTGAGATGGCAGAACACTCCATAGTGGCCTTTTCCAGGTCTTTTGCTTCTGCCGTGGAGCCACTCTGGCAGTTTTATAGGCTGAAAATTATGACAAGTTCTTTTGATATTCCTAAGTACCAATGGTTTACTAGTGCTACTTACAGTGATTTTTATATAGCATAGATTTTTACATAGCAGTTCTCTGCTTGCAGAGAAGTTTGGCATCCCCTTGAGGAAGATTTTTAGAGATTGATTTTCTGTACTTAGAGAAATACTTATTAGTCACATAATTTTTGTGAAACCTTGGGATTTTCCTCTTGTTGTATAAACTGTGTGAGCTGAGCCATTACCATTTTGTAGTCTTGATCCTAATTAAATTTAGAGTTTTCCATTAGCAATCTTCCTAGCAGAGCAGCATTTATTTTTCCATACTTGATAATGCAAAAAATCTTGACTTTCACATTCTAGTTGAGATAGAATGCTACCTATGTACAGTACAGTAATAAATGACTTCTAAAAAGGAGGGTAGCAAAACCAAGCTGAATTTGTATTCTTATTTAAAGGTGTTCTCAAATTTGTTAAGGTTTGAGGTTTTAAATTAGTATTGCAGAAATTTAGTTAAACTCTGTGATTTCTGTAGATGATTCTCTATTTAAGCAAAACAGTTTTGAAAAATGGAAGTAGTGCTGAACGATTGCTGAAATGGAATCTCATGGCCATTTCCACTCACATTCATGGGAACTGATCAATTTCACCACCTCGTTTTCTCCCACTGTATCATCTACCCAAAGAAGAAAACCTTAGCTGAATGTTCTTTTTCATCTAGGCTCTTCTGTGAAGTAGAGAACCTGGCTTCTCTAAGTTGTAATTAGAAATCAGGAGGCAGCCAGTTGCTCCAGTTCCACCAGCAATGCTGTTGCAAGTTGGAGTTTCAGATTCTGGAGAGTCTGACCTGCCTCTTTCAATGAAAGATTTTTGCTGTTGTAGACAGTGCAGGTGTATTTGCTGAACCTGCATTATTGCCAGTACACCTGAGACTGACTAGAACTGAGTAATGTTTCACCTTCTAAATATTTACTCTGTTTGCTTTGTTTCCCTGAGGGATTAAAGGCTTGATACTCTGTTGCGGTTTATTCCTTGTTTTTTTCCTTCAGAGAATGCAGTATCTCTTGTTGGTCAAACCTTGGTTACTCAGTTAATGGACTTTCTATTTCCTACAGTAGAAATATTTTTTTAAGGCAGAGAAAGGTAAGTGAGAGGAGAGGAAGGATTTTGAAAGTTCCCTATTGAAACTTCTGGTTTTGTTTATTTTTTTAATTGTCCTAAATACGCATACTAGGAAGTGACATAATTGCATTGCCTTTTAATATCCTGAAGGGTCTGTATGGTCTTTATCCATCTTCTCAGATGTTGGCTACAGATGCTTAAAATCACTTCATCCCAATTAAACATCTGCTCTGAAGTGACAAAGTGGAAGACCACATACATCTGAAAGGCCAATGTATGCACAAACAGTTTTTGTTAGTAGATATGACAGAGACTTTTTCCCTTGCCTCAGCTTTTAATGCACAGGCAGTGAAAAATTGCTCTGCTTATTGAACTCCATGGGGGAGACTGAGTGCTGGTTTTAAGTACACATTTAAAAATGTACTGCATCTTCTGTGCGAGTCTTTTAGATGTCTCTTGTTCAAGGATGTCACTTGCTATACTAACTAAGCGTTATTTTCTGTCCACTTGGGGTGGTTTTAGATCAAAGGTAGTGATGCGAGCTGATATGGTGACTATACTATTTAGTTAGAGGGGAATAGGGAAGAAACTCCTCTGGTTTATTTTCTTTTTAAAACTTGGTGCAGTATGTCTGTTGTACTAAATGAGGATTAATGTAGCTGGTCTCATCCTTTGATCACTCAATGCCTAGTGGTCTTTGCCTGGAATGGTCACTGGACAGATGTATGCAGGAGATGCAGGAGCAAAAGTGACTATGGATAAATGGGTAATAACAGTACCAGGTCTGGGCAAGGAATGGAGAATATAGTAGATTTTTTTAATTGATTGACAGAGGTAGAATATTGAATATTTATGATATTAGTTAGAAGTAACAAAATACAAAAAAAAAATTTATGAAGATGTCCGAGAAAAATGGCTTTATGTCATGGGTAGGAAACCAATAAAAAGCAAATAAGAGTAAAAGAAAAAACAACAACAAAAAAACCAACTAACTTTGCTGATGGAAATTCAGCAATTTAAGTTAAATTTAAAGCATGTATGAGGACAGTTTGTGTGTATGTTGTTGACATACTGTGGTGTTAGATTGTAGCATTAAGTAGTGTGTTTTTCTTATATCTTAGTCTGCAAAAGTGCAAGCGGATGGTGAAAGAACAATGTGCTCTGCTGTGTCAGTGCTGCTAAGTAGCTATTTTAAGGATTTTTAGTGTTTGGGGGGGGAAGCATTCCAAATTATAGGTAAGGGATAATGTTTCAGGGATGCAGTTACTGATTAAGCATTAGATGACAAATGTAATGTGAAATGTTTTCAAAAATTAGACGTTTCTCAAAGCAGAATCCCTAAGCATGAAATTCTGAGTTCAAGATGACAAATTTTGCGATGTAGGCATGTGAGGTGAACTGTGACCAGTGTGCTCATTGTGTTTATGCTGCTGAACAGCTACTGATGGTAACAAGATAACCCAGGTCTTATCGCAACCCAACCCATAGCAAAATACCACTTAACCGAGTGAACAAAATCTGAAACAAAGTTGTTATAGTCACGTCCTTGGTTATAATGATACATCTTTTTAAAAGGAAGAAATATATCACTCCTACCTTCTTAAATATATAATACTGCCTTTTTAACAAGTTATTGAAAACCTTAATTCTCGCCTTAATCTGTTTATTAGATAGCTAAATGTATGTTACACCAAGTACCAGCTGCAGTCAAAGTACTGTCTGTCCTAAGAAAACATCATCTGCCGCAGTCACCAAAGAAGAAAGTGCAGAACTTTTGAAAGAATCTCAGCCTTGTTTTTCCTGGTGCCCTGATCCAGTGTTGGTGGGTTGTACTGTTGATGTTACTCAGTGGTGCTTTCATAGACCTCATATGAGATTGAGGCCATTTGTGCTAAGAAACTCTGCATACAGTTTGAAGGTCCTTCGTTTGATTAACTTTATACTGAGATAGACAGCATAGAGAGCAAAGGAAGGCAGTGGGTTGGAGAAGAAGAGATGGGGAGATCTGAGTTAACCCTGTCAGAGAACTGGGAACTGCTGTGTTGTGTCTCCCAACTGCCTTCGTCACACCATTGTTTTGATGCTAATGCCATTTTTGAGAGAGAAGATAATGAATTTATGGAGTTTACAGTCATGAGGCTTCCTCCTGGATTTGACATCATGTTCTTAAAAGTGGTGGACCTCCTGTGGAAATGGACAGTGTTAACTCAGTTACAAGAGCTTTTAGACTAATTTCAATTTACCACTGTGAGGTCTTGTCTGAAAGCAGTGAGAAACCCAGTTTAACCAAACATCTCAATTTAAGGATCACATTTTTATGTGACTGCTTCAGGCCAATGCAGTCAGTGATAGAAGGGAGCCAGTCTTGCCACCGGGGACTGAGGGCTCTGCATCAGTACCTGACACTTGCCCCTCAGAGCACGGTGACCTCCTCACCTCCTGTCTGTGGGATGTACCAACAGCCCTAGTTGCTCCTTTATTCCCTGAAGTGAGGATAGCAGGCAAGAAGTGGATTTGCTGTTAAGCACTAGTATGATCGATTACATTAATGTGTTGAATTCCTCCCAAACAGGGCTTAAGTGGCGACAGAGTGACTTTTCCTTTTTCTCTTCTCTCTTTACTGTCTTTCTAAATATAACCAATTGTATTGGTGGTTGGGTACTGCTTTTATTTCATAAGCTGCTGAGCAAGAGTTCCTTCTTTTCTATGTCTCTCATCTTTTTTCATTTACGAACACAGAGTGCACAGTGTGCCAGGTTCCTTTGGAGAATTTCGTCTAATTTGGAGGAATCCCCAGTGTGACTGCCTCCCCAAAGCACATCTCAGTCTTGATAGCTCTTCCTTCCCCATGCTGCTGCCTCCCAAAAGGCAGCAACAGTGGTGGCTGGTCCTGCTGTCTTAGTTGTTCCTTCCAAGGGCACCTCTTACTGCTCTGGGAGCTAATGCAGGAGTTCAAAGAGTGTATGGATTTTCCTTGAGATTTGCAGTCCATGTTTGAGCTTACTTGTTATCTTGCATTGCAGTTGATTGACAGTCATCTTCAGTCATGTTAACCACAGCACAGAAATGTTGTTTTCCCACTGCTTTTTTTCTTACTTTGTATTCTTCTGCCTGCATGATGAATACCCTGAAAGAACATTGTTGCTTAAATATCAGCTCTTTAATCTGATGTAATTATTTAGAGTGTGTTTTCATGTTTTTGACGAAATGAGGTATCTCAGTCAATACTTTGTCTGAGTGTAATATAAATATTTTATCAGAAGCATGTAAATTATGTTACACGTTTTAGTAGGTTTAGGGTTATTACTTGCCTTCCTGTGGCGTTCTGCAGGGATTCATGCCTTTTTTTTGTTGTTGTTGAATGCCCATAAATCATTCTTGCTGTTACATGAGGCAGTGTCAAAGTCTTCAGAATTTAGTTGTATTTTTAAAGGTAAAAGTTAACAAATATGACTGATCATTTCTGTTATGAGGCTATTCTAATCCTCCTCGAGTCTTTGGGCAATAGTGTAACTCCAGTGATTAGTCATAAGAATATTAATTACATTGAACCTATATGTCTTCAATCTGATTAATCTCTCCCTGTAGCACTGGTGATACTTAAGACAAAACAAAATGTTGATTTGATCAATGGTTTGTTTTTCTTCTTTTTTGCATCATAAATTGACAGGATTTGCATGCTTATTCCCAGAGTATAGAAACTATTTGCATGGGCTTGCTTCTTTTGCTTTTAAATAACTCCAAATTTAAGGACATGTAGTTTTTTGTGCTGATTGCTCTGATATATATTGAGAACTATCAAGAAACTAGAGTTATCCCTCTCCCATCTACCCCTTTCCACCAGTATGAAAGAAGGTGACAAACTGATTTTGTCTTTCCCTTCATCTTTCTCCTCCTTAGTCTCAGAAGCAGAAGATTTCAAAGAGCATTAGAAGGCATATAAGTCTACTTGGCTTGCTGAAGAGTTGTTTCTTTCTACTAAATGATGAAGCTATTGAGGAGTGATATTGAAGGCTATTCATTAACTCCTTTGTTCTGATTTTGTAAAGCTGGCTTCCATTTCCCCCTCTCTGATTTGGACATACGAGTTTATGGCAGACCCCTCTCCTTCTTATCTGGTTGAAGTTAGGAGACAGTTCACTAAACTTTGCTCTGTCAGCAGTTAAGAGCTGCCATTAAATCCCAGGAAGATATGGCAGGTGAGAGTGCAGATAGTACTAGAATATAAACCCTAATTTTGTCAGGGCTATAAATATTAAAATTACAGCCTTCACCCAGAAGAATGTCCTCAAAGAGGTAATGGCTATTCAAAGCAAGAGAAAGGCAATTTGGAGTAGACAACCTATAAGTGAGAAAAAAGAAATAGTTTTGATGAGATCTGAGGCACTGTAAGAGGTTTGTCTTTCCTTTTGGAAAGTACCTCCCTCCTGCATGTTTGTTACTTGTAATCCCTTACCACAGAAATTAAGCATAAGGCAGATTTTTTTTTCCATTGATGTAGATTTCTGTAAATATGTCTACTATTGCATTTCCCAAAGTAAAAAGAAATGTAACTTTTTTTAAACTTTATTTCTTTGAACTTTGGTCAAAGCAATTTGCTTTGAATCTACTAGTTCGCAAGTATGAGAGTATATTACATCTCCTTTAAGAAAAATTTTTAACATGAGTCGTTTTAAGGCCTGCACAGCATTTTCCAGGCAGCAGTCCTCCAGGCCAAGATAAGTGGCCTACAGAGTAACACTAACACTAATCTGCCAGCACTTTTTAATTCAAAATGTTGATTGTAAAGGTGTAGCCATCAGTTAATAGTTTGGAGAGTTGACGGTGACTGTTTGGCCAAAAGTTAAGAGCTGTGGTTAATGACCTGTGGTTTCTCAGTTCTTGGATGTTCAGCTGAAAATATATTACAGATGCTTAACTTCTACCAGCGGGAGATTTAGCATTTTTAGAAAATCAGACCCAATTATGCTTTCTGAAGTTGAAGTATCCAAAATTTTCATTTGAATGTCATCTCCAAATTGTACTCTTTCATTTAGTCAGTCTCACTGCACCTGAACTTTCACTTCATTTTTTGCAGTTAGAGGAAATACTACAGTGGGTATTCTTTAAGTACGTTAAGTAATTAAATGATTAAAAATACAGTTGTCTGCTTAAGCTTCCAAAGAATATGTTCAGCTCTAATGCTTACTTAACAGTGGATTTAAAATGAAACAAAAAGTAAAACTGTGTTTACAGCCTAAGGGAACATGCAAAATTTCCCTGGTTTTACTTTGAAGGCTTCAATAAAAGTAGTTTGCCATCAAACTTCCCATTCTAAAGCTTTTGCATTGCACTCTTTAATTCTCAACATTCAGTCTTTTGACTGTGGACAATCAGCTCACCGAGGTATTACTGCCCATGAAGACTAATCTGATGTATATTGATTAAAAATAGGATAGTTCCTGTCATTCACAGTGGAAGGATTCTTGATGTTTCAAGGCATCTCTTGGGACAGGATTCCATTCTGGTGCCTGTACATCATTAAAGCACAACTTTTGTGAAAGTTTCCATGTGATGTTATGGAAAGAAGCAAGAAATAGTGCTAAATACTGATGAGTACTTTCCAGGTTATGGAAATGTATATTTGCTTAGCTATAAGATTGGTGCATTATTTAACAGATGGATGTAGTTATTAGAAAGTCTTGAAGTGTGAACATTGCAAGGTGTAGACTTGCTCTTAGTTTGAGTGGACCAAATCTACACTAGAAATCCTCTATTAAAATAGGATGTGTTTATATGCGTGCCAGAAGTCCTCTTTTAGTGACGTCACATAAACCCTCAGTTGTAAATTTAATTTCTAATAAAGACAATATGAGAGAGAGCCTCTTGCCAGTGTCTCTATGCTTAGTAGGAGCTGCCAGTGCAGCTTTCTTCTGTGGTTGTACTGCTAAATACAGGTCTAAAAGACTTTCAGCATTCTTTACCAAAATATAAAGACTTCTTTAAACAGAAATACACAGAACTAAGATGGTAAAAAGAAAAATAAAAAAATAACTGTAGCTTTTTGGTAGGAATGTGCTGGATATTTATTGATGGTCTCAAATTACGGGCCACTTTCGTGTGGTGTGGCAATATGTTTTAGTAACTTCATGTTATACTGTTCTCAGCTTCTTTAACCCACAAGCTATAATGCTTTAAAATGAATCACAGTTTAAGAGGGATTAAAAGCTCTTCATGAATCCCTCTATATATAGATACATGGTTAGCTATAGTGCATGACCTTGTATTTTGTTCTCAGCTACTGTATTTTCATGATTTTATTTGAGAAGATGCAATTGTGCCATCAATATAATAAGGAAGGTGCTTCTTAAATGTAAGTAATAGGTAGTGAAGGGTTAAAAATCCAAAGTCCTATTAATGTAGAGAAGTGCTGACACAAGTTCTTCAGTCTTTTTCATGACAGAACACCCATCTTTAATTTGCTCCTCTATTTCTCCATATAACATTGTACATCTGTCCTTGAAAACAGCTCTTGCAGCATGAGCATAGCCAGTGGAGTCAATTTAGCAAAAGTTGCTGTCTGTGTCCTAGCAATGCAGGCAGACAGCCTGGAGCTATGACTTATAATCAGCTGAACAGGTATATGAATAATTACTAAAGATAGAAACCTATGTTAATTGCTGGTTTTAATCTTGTCCTCATAAATTGTTACAGAATCACCCCCTTCTACCACCTCCCCCCAGCAACAACATGTCAAAATTAGTATTTTTCTCAGATTGCAAATAATCTATGAGATTTGGGAACTTCTTTAGTTTTAAGATCTTTGCTAATATTTAAGCATACCAATACTCCCTCTGAGTCCCTTATATCCACTCTACAGCTTTGAGGCCTTCCCATTTCTGAAAGGAAAAACTGATGCTAAGCTATCGTTTCTCTTAAAATTATTGTCTACCAAAAGGTTTCTTTAATGAATCTGAGCAAAACCCACTTTCCTTTCAGACCATTCCCTTTTTTCTGCAATCATTGTGTGTTTGAGTATCAAAACAGAAAAAACCATAAAGAATCCCTGTAGTTCTATCCTGTTGTTGCTAATGCAGTAATCCTCTACAATGAGTGGGAAAAATTAAGGGATGCTCTTAGAAATTGGTTGGAGTATGGGGTGGAGAAGAATGACAGTGACTGCATTTGGTCTTCATCAAGAGCATTTTGCCTTATTAGGCTGCTTTGCAAGCTAAACTGTAATTTATCTCACAGTCCTCTAAAAATAACTCTGTATGGCTTTCTGGCAGATTGATATAAAAAGTGTATGATGATGGTACATGGGTTTGTTTAAATACAAAGCTAGAAGCATGAGCTGGCCTCCAAATGATGAATGGCTTTATATTCCAGAATGGAAGCTTTCCAAGACAGTGATGCATAGCCATCAATTTGTAACTTTTCTTTTAATTTGTAACTTTGGACTTTTATCTATTTGATTATTTATATAACCTTTCATATGTTAGATATGTTATCATTAAACATCTGTATGCACTTTCAGTGGTTTTCTACACTCTGCAATTGACTTGGAGAAAGTGACATTCAGTGTTGTTTTCATAGATTTTTTTAATAATTAAAAAAAATACACTGCATCTCAACTTTCTCATTTGAATGTTGTCACAGTTCACTCATAGCATAGAAAAAGGAGTCTATCATGAACTTTCCTATGTACAGAATGTAAATACTGTAGGTAATGAAGGACATGTCTTCTCTTTACATCTTTTCTTATTGCATTTATGTGCCACTCAGGATGTTTGTATCCCATATTCGTTCTCACAGCTGACACATTCCATATTTTAATAGATTGGTTTTAAAAAGTAATAATAAAAAGGATATAAGCAAATAGCCTAGGTTTCCCCTCAAACCCATTTTTTGGACTCAGGGCAGCTCACTAAAATGGGACCAAGAGGGGTCCCCATGCAGAGAGTAGGATTACTCAAACTGAGCCAGAAAACCAGAGCAGCCCTGCTCACAGCACCGGCTCACAGGACCACTTTGATGGGGCTGGGATAAAGAGAAGTGTCAACTGGATACGAAGGCACATACAAGCTAGAAGGAAAAGATAAAAGAAAATAGCCACTGAGATTGCAGGCTTACTCTTTTGAAGTCTTAATGAGCAATATCCATACAATTTATATTTATATTTATATTTATATTGTGAACAGTCAAAACAGCTCAGACTGGATTTACAATGCCAAGAAGAGTCCAGGAGCCCTGGCGTGGCTTCTACTTTCCAAGCTTCAGTTTCATTTACTCTTCTGCATCCCATTACTCCTACACAACATCACAAGCTGCTGTTCTGATAGTTTTCTATCTTCTTTCAGTGAGACCTGATTAGGTTGTCATCTTCAGAGCTGCCTCCTTATCCCCTTGAACAGTTAATCAGGGAGAGAGAAAGCTTAGCTGTAATTAACCCACAGCTTGCCAGAGGTGGTGCTTCAGCTATGAATGGCTACATGGTCAATAAAAACAAATATTTTAACTGTGGATATATTCTTAAGCAACTCAAAAAGCAGCAGAATATGTTTTATTAAAGTACATACTAAAACTTTGTGAGAAAGAGAGGTAGTAATCCTCATTGCATTTGAAAGTCTGCTTCGTGTGTAACAGAAGTTTTTAGTTCTTTACAGAACATATGAATGCTGAAAGATTCGTTTGCGATCTAAAGAATAGTTCATCAAATATTCCCCCAAAGTAATAGAAGTCTAAAAGTGTCCAAACTACATGAGAATTGGGCAGTTTGCAACATGTGGTATAAAAATATTTCATCAAAAGTTAGTGAAAAATATGGATGTTTTGGAAATCTACTTGATCATACTGAAAAATTGGATCTCGTATGGAAAGGTCTTCAGTTAATTTTGATTTCTTTCTGATTTGCTAGGAAAGACGTTAGGAACTCTAGCCCAGGTGATAAGAGACACTGAAAGTGCCATTTGTGCCATGCTCCAGTTTACCAAGGAGTTTGTATAGAAGCATCTAAAAGTTGGATAAACAAGAACTCTTCCATGTCATGGAAAGCAGTTTTTAAAACACTGGTTAGTATCTGTAGCAAAATAGATACAGTAAAATAAGGGCTGAGCATCACAGGAGGGATATGCTGCATCTGTAGAACTGCCCATGGACAAGCTGGAGTGTGAGGAGACAGCAGCAGTAGCTCTGCTGCAGGTGAAAATAGTGCTGGAGACAAGTCTGACAAGTCTGCCATCAGTACAGCAATATTTTAGTTTTGTGAAGCCTCTCTTCTGACTGTCATCCTACATTACAGATGTGACTTTTCCTTAGTGTACTTTTTTCTTTGTTTCTGCATGCTTTGGTTACTTTTGCTTATCAGTTTTCCGTTCAAGTATAACTGTGAAAAGAACCAAAGACATAAACATCATGAATGTGTCTTCACTATTTATTTCTGGGTGGGTTTTTCTCCCCAATATTTCATTGTAATTTTATAGATCATCTTGTTCTTCTGCACTTGGTAAAGGCTTTTAATCAAAAGAAGGAATGAAGCAAATAGATACTAGAAAAGTGCAAGATGTATCTTATTAGATGTCTTTAAGGTAGATCTCTTCCTAAATATTATGGCAATTGACAGAGGTGTTTTTCATTGCAGTGTCTATTCTGAGCCTCTGCATAGACTTGAAGGAAAATATTTTGTAATCAGGTAACAAGAACATGAGCATTCTGTGGTCTTGAAAGTTAAATAGGGCATAAGTCTCTTTGAGAAGGTTTTGAGTGTTTGGTCCAACTGCTGTGTGCATTCAAAACAGCATTTAGTGTTTCCATGTGTGTAGTTCAGATCAGAGGGTCTGTCAAAACATTTAGCTACCAAGGGCACAAGTAAACAGTGGTTATGGGCAGCAGGAGGAAAGGAAATGCTGTGTTGTTACATTTTCTAACTTTCTTACCTTTATTTTATAAAGCCTGGCAGAAGGGGACCAAAGGGTATGTACTTCAGTCATAGGATTCTTTGCAATAGTAATAGCAGTAGTAATCTTTGACTTAAACAAGATAGAACTAAACCACATGAAAGGGTCTTTTTTACTTCACTTGTAGATACTGGGGTTTCCTTTCACACTTCTTTCTGGATGGAGTTGATTTGGTTCTGGAAAAATGGGTTATACATGAGAGACATTTAATGCAGAGTCAAAGGATTTTAATTTTTATTTTTCAAGTACATGGTTGGTTTCTGACTGGGATGCAGCTATAACAGCTCCAACTGACTCAACTTATTGTGAAACATTAGGAAAAATTGACAAGGCCACTGATCCATGTATTCTGT
>JAWWLZ010000174.1:11396970-11498056 GCA_035041345.1 Poliocrania exsul | reverse complement strand
TATAACAGCTCCAACTGACTCAACTTATTGTGAAACATTAGGAAAAATTGACAAGGCCACTGATCCATGTATTCTGTGTATTTCAACTATATAATTGTAAGCCTTATAGAGAGTTTTTTGAATCCTTTGAACCAATAGTAAAATATATACATATCCAGGGAACTAATTCTTGGACAAATAACTTGCTCTAGACAAATGTTTTAAGGAACTACCCTGCTGTGTTCAGCAGTGCAGCAAAATTCTGATTAATAAAGATTGGTCCCCAAGATAAACCTTTCAATCTTTGGCCATAGAAAATTTACATTGATAAAGGATTATATTATTACTCAGTGGGCAATAACTGGTATTACAGGTACTTGAAGAGAATTTCCTTTCTATTTTATTTCTCTAAACAACTCATCTGCTCTTTTCTCTGCTTAACTCTCATAATGAAATTACAGTAGAACAAGGTGTTGTCCCCCCTTGTACAGTGTACTTGATACTGAAGCTTCCGAATGAGTGATTTGATCTACAGCCCTCTGCAACCTCTCCTTCTTTCCCTCTTGGTGGTCTGCATCTTTATTACGGGTGTTGCTCTGTTTGATTCATTTTTTGCAGTATCGCCAAAGAAGGGGTAAGGCAGGAGAGAAGCAAGAATTATACCCAAAGGATATCTCACTTGAACTGGTTGCAGATAAGCATCATGCCATTGATGTAAAGCAATCAAAGGCACCTTAACATATGAATCTGTTCACATCATTATCTGTTCACCATAAAAATTTGGTACTCCATGGGCGTGCAGGTCTGTTGCATCATCACTCTACTTAAGGGCAGACTTCTGACTTCTTAAAAATGCACTCCAAAGAGAAGTGTCTTGGCAAGGAGAGCAAAGAGCAGTACCCTAAGAACGTGGTTTGTTTCTGTGCCAAGTGGTGACTGATGGTATTGAGATTCGGGAAGTTTCTAATGTTGTTTTGCATTGACAATGTCCATTAAACAGACAAACATTGCCTCCTGTTTTGAGGTAAATAGGACTTCCCTGAAAATCTTTCAACTCTTCTCCTTACTCAGCTAGAGATGGTCCGAATAAGTGTCTCCTTTTTCCCTCCCTGTAAAACTCAATGATGTCCTACCCCTGTCTCCTCTCCCCTCTGGGCTGAGTGTCCCACTGGCCCCATGGGAGAGGGACCACTCAGGATATGAGTGGCCAGGCACACCACCTGAGAGTGGGATCCCTGCAGCCTCAACAGAGCCGCACAAAGCACAACCAAAGAGTGTGCTCTCCCACCCCTACACATAAAAGGTATTTCCCAGTACGGACGTGCTTTTCCCAGTAGTACATGTCTTCAGTGAGTCTTGTTAATAGTTATCACTGACTTGAGATAACCTTCCATGTGATGTAATTTGACATACTGCTGTCAGAGAGGCTTAAACATAGTAATCTTTAAAAATGATTGGGAATTTGCCCTAGAGAAAAAACTGTTATGATTAATTTCTACAAATGATAAACCACTCCTTCTTCAAAATACTGCATGCTATGAAGTGTGATTTAATCCATTTAACTACAGAGCCTGATGCTTCTGACAACTATGACTCAAATGTCATCACAGAAAGTGATATTTCAAGTGGCAGGGTGGGATTAGAAACCTGCTGAAGATTTGTCAAAGAAGAAGTAAGTACATAATTTTTAGATAAGTGATTTGTCTACTCTAAACCACTTCCTCTGACAAGACAGGCAGCTTAAAAGAGAAACTTACACTGTTACCCTAGAAAGAGCAATTTAATTGCGGAGAGGTACTACTTACTATGATAGAAAAACATAGGCTGCTGGGGAATATGTTTCCTATACCAAAACAATAAAATTAATTTTTAATCCTTAGAAACTAATTTCACTGAGGCTTGTATTAGGAAGAAGCCAGTCTCAATATCTGGGATCTTATGACTACCTGATACGTTTTTGTTGCTTTTTTTGTGTGTTTTTTCACACTATGAAATAATACCATGATAGCTTATAAATTGTGTGAAAATTGTGTAAATGCAGTAAAACCTGAAGCACACACAGAAATGTTCATTTTGTGTCTATCTAGAGTTCATGTAGCATTATAATCAACTATAAGTTTCATTCACATCCGCCAAGTCTGAATTCAGTGCGGTTACGTAAGTAGGGAATTTGGTCCTTATTTTGGATTATCAACTTATAATTGCTTTGACAGTCCCCTAAAACTTAAGCTTGCTATTATCTATTCTGTCAGGCTAGCTGTAGAATTTACACATCCTTAAAGCATCTGTCCACTCTGAAAGGCAATGAAATAATTCTATGAGGGTCTATTCTTTCATGTGACTCAATCTCAGATTTAATCAACTGCAATGGAAACTACATTTTGTGTAGGAGTTTGTTCCAGCAGTGCCATGGGTCCACCTGGATCTAAGAGGACCTAGCAGAAGGCTTTTCTGTGCTGTACGGACTGTCTGCTATGGATGCTGGCCCAGCACTGAGTCCCGTACCACCTGAAATTAACATGTTTTTAAGAAGTACTCCTTTGGTCAGGCTTGTGCAGCTTTGAGATGGCACAAAATATTGTGGAGGGTTTGATTTGCAGTTCTGCTTGGTCTGTTGGCTATGGAGAGAAAGCAATAACCCTGTCTGACAGGCTGACCTTGAGATCCTGCCTCAGGAGTGGAGAAGTTAGGTGAAAGCACACATACCTCTTACCTGTTTGTAGTGGATTCCAGTGGGGGTAGGGGGGAAGAACATGAAATCTGACAATGCTTTTTTGTGGAATCATTTTTCGGAAAAGAGCTGCTCGTTGATATCTGTGATAGTTTGCTGCTCCGATCTATCATGTTGCCGACTCTCTCTGCTAAGGTGATTGCAAAGCACTTAAGTGACTGTAAGCATGGCAAGGGAAGCTGAGGTTATTTTTTCACTGAAAGGAATTTTGTTGGAGAGCCATTATTTTTTCAAGTCCTCCTTTTTTGTTGTTTGCATTTCGTTTGGTTTTCGCTGGAGCCTGCCGGCTGACTTCACTGCGCTCTAGAGAGCTGGGTGCGCCTTTAAGAGGTGGAGGTGCCTTTGTGCAGGTTGTGCGGGAAGGAAGTGGCTCTGCACCGCGGAGGCTGGCAGGAAAAGGCTGGTGCTCGGCTGGCCACAACTTAAACTGCCAATTTTCCCTCTGACTGGGAGCAGAGAATTGTCACATTAGCTTCCTGGGGGTTTTTTGTTTGTTTGTTTCTTTCCTTTGACACCGTCAGCTGAAACGCTGACCACTACAGGCTGTGTTGTGGCACAGCTGGACATGTGAAACTTGTTTAAAACTCTTGCGTGGGCAGCGGGAACGGGTGACACGTCGGGAGCAGTGGGCGGCGGGCAGAAGTGAAGACCTGAACTCTTAAACACACCCCAAGCAAACAGCCCGAGCAAGGCTGTCCCGCAGGTGACAGCGATTCCGGCTGTCACCCCGCCCGCCTGCCTGCCTCAGTTTCCCCGGGCGAGGAGAGATTCGCTGTGCCCCGCCGCGGGGAGCGCTGCGCCGGCCGCCGGGCACTCTCGGCACCGCAGCCGGCACCGCCGCCCCTCCGCGACCAGCCCGGCCCGGCGGTACCTCCTGCCCCGGGCGGGGCGGCGGCCGGTCCGGAAGGAAACTCCTGGCCGCGGGGGCCGCCAGCCCCGAGCACTGCTCCGCCGCCAAGGCTGCCCTGGACGCTAATTAGCATGACTAGTTTGATGGATTTAGTCAACAGCATTCAGCAAACAGGGTAGGGGGGAAACAAGGGTATAAGATTTCCCAAATCTCAAGACTTTTCAGCCCCGGTGCCCTTAATGGCTTGTTACGCGGGCTCGAGCAAGTGTTGCTTCCAATTAATTGATCGAGGGGATTTATTTTAGTATTTTGGCTGGGTGCCAGAGACAGAGGCTTTGTCCTAGCATTTTAAGCACCACCCCTCCTTGCAAGTTTGAAATGTGAGCTGCCTGGGTGGTTTTTTTTTTCCTCCTCTCTCTTTCTCTTCCTTCTGGCAAAGTGGCTGTGGCTGCGTGTGTGTGTGCGTGTGTGTGCACGAGTATGAGAGAAGGAGGGAGAGGTGTAATGGGAAAGCAAGACATGGATCACTAGAGACAGAAAAGAGAACCATCAATATCAATAACATGCAGCTGAGGTGAGATTTTTCTGAGTGTTTGATTTTCTTAAAACCTTTTCAGAAGATTTAAAGCAGCCTTCTGCCATGCTGTATGCTGAAGACGTACTCCTAAGCAATGTCATAGGGATGCTTACATGTCTATCGCCGTTTTAGGTCTGTTCGCGTACGTGTGAAGTTTTAAAGCTTAACCTGATTCTCTTTATTGTCTCTAGAGGGTTGTAGCTTGAGCACAAATAGCCTGTTGGCAAGTACGGCATGAGCCCATTAGCAAGACTCCATCTGTGATTGGTTTTGCCTGGAAACCGGGAGACAAGCAATGAATAATTGATGTGTGTTGTGCAGTAGCTGGACAGGCAAAGAGGAGAGAGAGAGAGAAACAGAGCAGGGTGCCCTCAGAGGGGGAGAGCGAACAAGCTTGAAAATAGCTACTGGCTGCCTTGTGCTGAGATGAAGGCAACCTCGGCTGTCTTTGTTCTGCACTGGCTGGTTTCTGCCTAGAAGTGTTTGCAGACATATGTGGCCTCTCTGCAGCAGGAGAGGCAGGCGCGCAGAGGAGGGGCGGCAGAGGAAACCCAGGCTTGTGAATGGGATGTAACTCGGGGGTAAGTTGGTTTCGGGGGGGCGGGGGCTGTACGTGTGTGAGTGGGGATGTGTTTTGGTGTGTGTTCGCCCCAGGGAGACGCTCCGTGTGTGCCGTGTGTGTGTCGGGGTGTGTGTGCGAGCGGGCGGGTGCATTGTGGGTACCGCCGCCCGTGCTGTCAGCGATGGCAGCGGGACTGCCCGTCCCAAACCCACGGCCGGCCCTTCAGCGGCGTGGGTGAACCATTTAAATTCGGCAAGAATCTTGCTCACTGTATCTGCAGTCATAAAACCAAAAGGCTACAGCAATTATCAGTGGCCTTTTCTGCAACTTTGGCCTGTCTGGCACTGTCAGAACGTGACAAGCTGTTCTACAAACAGCAGTGACAATACTGCTGCCACCATTTAATTTTTGCTGTCTTTTATACAAAGACCTTGCCATGCAGAACTCACATCTGTGGCAAGTGGCTTCAGAGAAGCTCTCAAAACAAGTATTGGTATCAATGGCAATCCCAGGTATTCCAGTTTACAAGTTTTTTGCCCCTTGCATTGAGTAGTAACAAGTGTCTTGTTTATTTCTTTTCCTCTGTAAAAAATAAAAAGATAATTTGCATATGATTTATGGAGTTTTAGGAAAGTTTCAAACTAGTGATTACAAGCTGGAATTTGGGATGTTGGCTTATTGTTTAGTTTAGTTATTTGCGTTAATGCAAATAATATTTTAAAACTGAATAACATGTCAACGTACACAAAAAACAAAATGCAAGACATCTATACAGCTTCAGTGTTTGCAATTTAGACACTAACAGAATAGTCTGTTGGGGAAAGAGACTTGCTATTGTAGATAACAGCTCTTCAATCAGCAAAATTGCTGTGTAAGGTGAAATAGACTTTGCCTAAAGTAGCATCAGTGATTCTGGGTCTACTGAAACCGCTGTCAAAACAAGTGTTGACTTCAGTCTTGCAAACTGCTTTCCCTGAGTTCAGGTGAGCCCATTATAAGATCCAGTTGAAAATCCCTTACTGTCTGTCAACTTTTGATGAAATAAATGCTCTCTGTAGACATCTCAGGGGGTGAACAGCTCAATTTGAACTCATATTTATGACAACATACCTGGGCTCAAAAAACTACAGAAGATTGTTTGTTCTGCAAATCTGTAGCTTTTGGAGAGAAAAGTTACTGTGCAAACAGTTTCTTTCAAAAAGTTGTGTCTCAGGCAGTTTAAGCTAACCAGGATGTTACTGAGGTGACTTGAGAAGCAATTAGTATGGCTGAAACATTACATGGAAATGGAAGTACATAAAATTAGGGTTCAACTAGAATTGCTCTAAGTTACCTAGTCTTTCCTGTAATTTTTCGTCAAGTTAGAAGTTTATTACAGTTATATTAGTAAAAAAGTAATCATCAGTATCTAATCATGCATAAAAGTAGAAGCTCCTCTTGAGCAAAAGCATGTTTCCTCCATGCTGTCACCAGTCTGCTTAGCAGGATTTTGTTCCTCTTTCTGCTAGCACTTAAATTGAGGTGGCAGCTAAAGTGCAGTAGAACTTGTGAACAAAAGTTTAATTTTATGTAAATTTATTTCAGAAGAACTCAGTAACACTTCCGTTTAAGTGAACAGAAGAATGCTACCAAGGGCTCAATTTTGAATTTATGGTTAAAGTTTGGTTTTAAAAAATACAGAATAATAATTTGATTCTCACCCACCTCACTTTTACCCCTTTCTGGAGGAGCCATCAGAAAACGCCTGGGGAAATAGTCTGCTAATGCAGTGAAATGTTACTAGTAAAGAAGTAATCTGAATGCACAAGGTACAGTTTCATGTTAGCAATTAAAAATACTGATCATAAGGGTGGTTTGAAACTTAGTTGAAAGTCTTTAATCTTTTGTAGGTCAGGGTAGAATGGGCTCAGGTGTCAAATCCGTGTGTATATTGTGTTGTTGTGTTCATATTTCAGTGGAACGCATGCACTCCATTGATACTGCTTGTGCTGAAAGTAGCATTCAGTCCCCGGGCCCTTATGTTGGGTGAAAGGTCCTGGAACACCCAAAAAAGGGTGTGCCCATGCAGTGGACAGGGAACACCTATTGGTTACAAAGCAAAGAAGCAGAGCCTGTAAATGAACAATGAAAGAATAACAATGGATACTTCAGGCTCAATTAATAAAACAATTTTTTGTTGTAGTAACAGGTACTGTATTAATTACAGTGAGATAGTTTAGAGAGAATAGTCTTGCAAAATAGACCGTCTCTTGCTGTAAGAGTTAGTATAGCAATTATTTTAAGAGAGTCTCTGAATCCAATGCCCCAACCTCCCCCCAGTTACAGGATGTGTAAGGACAAGAGAAAAGGGTTTTTTCTATGTCACAAGGTAAGCTGAGGACACACAAGTTCCCACGTTATCCTCAGTTGTCACTGGAACTGTGACAATGAAAGGCTGCTGTCTCATGACCATTACACCAGCAAAGGGGATATTGCTGATCAACAGCAACCAAAAGTCTTACTTGAATACAGCCAACAGGAAACTGTCACTCTATGGGATTTTCCAAACATAACTTTTTTTTCCTCTCACAGCAAAAGAAGAGGCAGTACATTATATTAAAAAACAGCAAAAGAGCTAATCAGGGAAGGAGCTCACCAGTGGAAAACAAATAAACACAAAACCTTAACATGTGAAACATTGTTAAAGTGATGTTCCAGGGACCTCAACGAAGATGCCTTCTTGTTTTGTTCCTCTCAGTTTGAGAACAGACTGCTACAGGAAATACCTTTCTCTGAGGCTGCCCTGGCAAGGGGAACTTCTGTTTTCTCTTGGGTGGAACAAGCAGAAGAAGCTGCTCTTAACAGACTGCCATGAAACTGCTTGTAAGCAGCTGGAGAGCAAGGCTTTTGCTGAAGGAAAAAGAAAAGGTGGGGGAAAGTGGCTTCCTTGCAGCGTTGCCTATTACTGCATTGTAGTTCAGAGCTATCCAGGCTAGAGCTGGATGATCTAATTGTAGTCTCAGAAGCCTGGCTGGGAATTAGGATATCTGTGCAGGCTGAACGGATTGCTTACTCCCTCTGATGCCTGAGGATTTTAAATGTAACAAATGACCACACTGCCTGTCCTCAAAATTTCTTAGAGATGGCTGTGGCATTTTTCCTTGTACTGCCTTTCCAGAAGAAACCAGAAAATTCTGTGAAAAAACATTAGGCATATGGCATCTGTTTCACTGTAGTGTGTTATTATTGATTTTTTCTTTGGAATAACCAGAACAAACAAATCCTTATAAAAATAGCTAAAAGTTAACATACTTGAAAGAATATATCACTTGGCTCTGCTAACAGCAGGATAGGAAACAAAATTCTACTGAGGTATACCTGCTTCTGAAATGCTGTAGCAAAACAATATTTAGGTATATTAAACAGTTGTTCAATAAGTAACTAAAAATCAACTTCTTCAATATCAGAACAATTTGAATCTACTGAACAAAGCCACTTAAACCTGCATGTAAAAGGATGAGCTAGCCTCCAAATGAAATGGATGTTTCAGTAATTATCAGAGGTACACCAATGCACAATAAAGCAAAGCAGTAATAGCTTTCAAGGCATAGTGAAGAGTGTGTATCCATTTATCATCAGTGAGGAAGCAGCCAGCCAGTCTAGCACATGTGTAAGCTCTTTCACTGAGAATTCAGTAAGAAAACAAGAGAAACTCAGAACATAGGCAGGTTTTTTAAATCTGGTTTTAATTCGAAGTTACTTGAAGAAATTTCTCCTTAAAGTCAAGGCAAAGTATAGTTATAAAATAAAATGAGTGACATTGGGACAGTAATTACTTCAGCAGTGTGGAAGGCTGCCACTCAGCCTGCCTACAATAAATACTATACATTTCTCCAGTTCTTGACCTGGATCATTCTCAAATATCTTGCATTCTCTGGAGTGTGTTACTAATCCTGAGTCTAAGCTTGTTGGGGATCATTCTATTGACAGTAATCCAGTGCAACCAATGACAGTTTTACCTGTTTCAGAAAAAAAAAAAAAAAAGTTAATTTTCTTCTCAGTTGTTTTGATTAATACCAATAAAATGTTCTGAGCCCAGATAAGCTCCTAATTCTTGTTGTTTATTGTAACTGAAGTACAGCTCTCACCAGTTTGATGAATAACTGTTAATGTTTGTTTATAAACTTCAAATTGTCAAACTGAATTTTGTTATTAGTAGTTGTTGTTCTTTTTGCCTCCTCAGTGGCCTTTATATCTCTTAAATCCCTTCAGTTTCAGGAGGTAGGCAAGCTGGACTCAATCTGTGTTGACATCTGGAAGCAGACCAAACTCCCACAATTGTTGGTTAATAAAAGCTCATGAGAATGCTATTTGAATATAGTGTTACAGTACCTGAACAGGCTCATTCTTTCATGTGCTTATCATTAAAACTATTTGCACTGGATTTTCAAAATCATTCTGACCTAACTTAGTTACAAATAAAATGAGTAGAGCTTCAGCAGAAGCGGAACTAGGGCAGATGGAAAGAACTGGGATGCTGATAAAAATCACTCCTTTACTTATTCTTGACTACCTTTTCTTAGTCAAGCCCATGAAAGTAACAGAGAGCTAACAGGAGATTGTCACAGAACTCTCTTCAGCTCTCAGCTCTGCTAACAATTTTACTGATCTGGTGTTTGCTTTTGTGGTTTAATATATTTAACATTTCATTAACAACCTTATTTCTGCATTAGTATATAGTAGGAAAGAAAATACTGGGGGGGGTGTTTGCCACTTAGTGCCACTTACTTATCCATATTCTAGGCCAGACTTCAAAGAAGAGTGTTAACAGTACTTTTACTGTCTTATCTACTGACACTATCCAACTGTTTTAGAAAGTTGAAGTTTTCAAGCATCAGCCTAACAGCACAGCTTTCAGAGGAGCCTGTCACGATTTACTTTATTCATACAGATTGCAGTGGCTTATGTAGTCTTGATCCTGCTTGATCTGCCAGCACTATTTGCTTCTATTGATCACAGGCTGTTATTTGACTGCCTTGAGCAGCTTGTAGGTCTCCCTGGTTCTGTTAGAGGGGTCTACTTTGGATACTTCTCAGCACTCTCATTTTGTTGCTGTCAATAGTTTTAACTCCAAATTTCCTGCTCAGACAGATATGCTGCAGAGTTGTGTCACACCCTTTGAATTTTTCAGTAAGTTTGGTAGCACCTTAGTGAGCTGTGGTGCTGTAACTGGGGTTCTGTCCTGATTTGGCTGTTAGCTCTGATTCATAATGTGGGTTTGGCAGTGTGCCTGGCTGTCATGTTAGGTTGTGAGTGTGTAAAAACTCCTCCTGTCCTAGGTGTAATACAGTGGCATATTCTTGAAAATAACCATGAGCTCTTCATGTTCCTGTACACCTTTGCATCCATGTACATCCCTGCTGTTTTTCTAGCAATAGGGCAATTGAGAGGTTATTCTGGAAGAAACTTACGAGCCATGTCATCGTCTTGCACATAGACAAGTACTGTTAAATTGTTCTGTTCCTGTCAGCTTTCCAAATGGCTATATGTGTTTTCTAATTATTCCTTGGAATGGAAATACTGTAATTCTTAAATTGGCTGATTTACCTGGAAGGTCCTTGAAGTAATTTGTGGCTGTCAAGAAGTATGGTGCATTATAATTTCTGCTAAGTTAAGAGTAGGTTATAAGGGATCAGAAGAAGGAAGTTTTAAAGTCCCATCTTAGGTGTTGACTTTAAATGTCTCTCTTGAAGTACTCATGAATCATGTTGCAAAGGCAAAAATATCCTTCTTGTTAAATGAGTGTAATTTAAAGTGTTATAGAGAGCTAAATGATTTATTGACATCTATTTCTGAGGCATTTACCTGCACCTGTAGCCAGCCCATTCCATTTATTTTGGCTTGCTGACAAATTAGCAAGCTATTTGTATGTCAGATTTGGTCAGTAGTCAGCTCCCACCCCCTTACATATTGAGCAGCTTTTAATTTAATTGTTTGTGGTATTGGCAGTTTATTATCCAAATAGATGTCACTGAGAGGAGCTCTTTTACATGGAGAAAAGAAAAATCAAAAGCTTTATTTGTGAATATTTTTATAGTGCCTTGTAGAAAGAGAGTATGCAGATGAGAGCAGCTTCCAGGCCTTTTCCATGCACACAGGGAATAATCTATGCAATACCTTCCTTTCTGTTACTTTGGTATGTCATATATGTGGTTTCATATTTAATGGCTGAAATAAGGTTAACTCTGTGATTATGGCCATTGTCATTTTATCTAGACACCTTTCAGGAGTAAGCAATCCAATTTACACGTTGGAGTTGCAGCTGCACATATGTGTTTTGTGTACTCTCAGGTGGAGTTGAAGTGAGTGTTACGTTGTTGTCCTTTAATAGGTTTTGTGGGGGATTCAAGCCAAAATTGTTGTTTCTTGCTAAATTGTTTTAACTGTTGACTTAGATCTTCATCATATAAGAGCTTGAGTGCTACTTTTTAAAGTCAGAGGCTACACTGTTACACAGAGGCAATTGCAGGTTGCCTGACTGAGCTTCCAGGATGTCTCCGGCCGTGCTGCTCCTCCCTGGCGCTGCTGCTGGCTGTGCAGCAGCTGGCTGTTTCTCGGGCGAAGAGGACTAAAAGAATCTGTTGTGTGGTTGTCTTCTGTACCTTAATCTGCTCTTGCACTTAGATTTTTAAGTAAGATAGGAAATTTGGGGGTTGATACAGCCCAGAGAATTTTAATGCTATGCAGGTATGCCTTGTGCTGGCTGTCTTGGCCACCTGATTCTGCTGGGGCTCCCTGGGACTGCACTTGGGGGCAAGACAACCTTTTTTAGTCCTCTCAAACAGCTCCATAGTTGCTGGTTAACATTGTTGGCACTGTACAGTTTGAAATGTTTTATGGTCTTACATCTACTTAACCTTTAATGTTTTCTGTCAACATCTATCATGACCTGGTGGCCTTTGGCTTGTAAAATGTGCCCTTGCAGGCTGCCAGATACTGTAATGGAATTAGGCCTTTAAAATTATCAGACCTGTCAAAGGGGCTTATAATCCTGTGAGAGGTTTAAGTGGTTTCTTACCTCTGCTTGAACACGCATTTGACCTGGTTGTGAAGTGTTTTTACTTGCTTGTTTTGTTTTTACATTCTATTAATATTTCTAAAACTGGGAGAGGGCAAGGGGAGGGAAAAAATAGTTTCCGTGGCATCTTTATGAAGAGTTTCCTCAGTTCTGTCCCAGATATCTTTATTATTATTTTTTTTTCTCCCACTCTCTTGCACTTGTAGATTGAAGCCTACAGGTGTTTCTGTGGGAACTTGTTCCCTTAAGTAAGGGAATAAGGATGCTTCATTATGTATGTTAGTCAGTCAGTGTGTGCTGAGGGCTGATACAAGTCAGGAAGCAATGTCAGGCTTGCTTTGGGGAGGTTGGACTCAACAAACAGCTCACAGAAAGGTGCTGAACCTCTGGACACGTGTCCTCTGCAGAGTGAATGTGGAAAGGACAGTAACAGGGCAGTTAATCATATTTACCACCTTTGTGCTTTATCCTGAGCAGAGGATAGTACTAGATTTTGAGATGGGTTAGATAACTATGGAAATGCTGAAGGTAATTTTGTTGTATCTTAGTGGTTTCCCTGTAATTATAACCCAGTGCCTGGTGGTCACTAACACTGTGAGTTAATTAACACCGATATTACATGTGTCATATCAAATAGAAACTGAAAGATGTGGTAGAGGAGGCAATTTGACCATGTCACATACAGTCTGTAGCTGAGTTTGGCAAGTCACCTTATCCAAACCTGGTTCCTGAATCCCACTTCAGAGCAGTTTCCTGTCTTTTTGAGGTGGTTGTATCGAGCCATTTGGTTCAACTTACTGAGTTTTTTTGCACTGTTTTGAAAGGGTGAGCCAACTTTGGCTTCTGAAGTAGTGCCATGCTGACTCAGTTTCTTAGCACCAACAGGGGGCAAGGCAAGGAAAGAGAATAAAGCAAATAAAACGCTATTCCAAAATAAAGCAAATAAAATGCTGTCTTGTATGAGACTTTATACATGAGTGATAGAGGGAAACACACAGCAGCCATTTCAGTTGCAAGGAAAAACCCTTTACAGAGATTACAGGGTTTTTTTTATAACATCTTCATTCTTCTATAGCATAATCAAACAAGGTAAAAGAAAGTGTGGTCCCTACTGCTAAACTCTGTAGGCATTAATCCCATAAATAAAATTAATTTAAAGAAAATTGTTTGTCTGAGGTTGTCTGAGGTGACATTAATTGGAATAGATGCTGGAATAAATTGGCCTCTTGAGTAAGGAGGACAAATAGACAAATACCCATCCTCCACAAAAAGTAAGCCCTGTTACATTTTTTAGAGTAATTGCACTCCATACTAAATCCTGAACCGGAATGCTCTGAAATCTTGACCCTCATACAGGAGTGTACTCGCTCGCTTGCTCTCTCTCTCTTTTTTTTTTTTTTTTATAAAAATTTCAAGAACCTCCCAGGACCCCACTGCACTAAGCAGAAGAAATGGAGATGTAGGAATGAAGCCAGTCATCAGGCAGCCCTGAAGAGTGCCATGAGATGGGCTGTCTCTTCTGATCCAAAAGCTTGAGTATATTGACGGCTAGTATTCTTACTTTATGACAGTCCAGGGAATGATCTCATCAGTTGTTGCTAGCAGATGCAAAAATGATGAGCTTGTGGTAGCAAGACAGATATTTTTTTTTCTGTGCTTGTCTTGAGATTTGAGTGGCAGACATGTCAGTAACAGTTTTCTTTTTGAATAAAATTGTCCACAGCATTTTGAAAGAGTGCAAAGTAGATTAGAATTAATTCCTTAGTGGAGGGAGAGGAGAAGAACCCCTCTCAGGCAGCAACTGTCTGTTAGTGAAAATCTGAGATTCTTTCTGGCTCCTGGGAAACTGATGCTTTAAGGATTGTATAGCTACCTGTTTTAAAGAGGAAGTACCATAACTGCTGCTTTTTCTACTGTCATGACATGACACACAAAGACATGATAATGACATGAAAAAAAATGAGGAGTAATGAATGTACTCCTCTCAGTACTTACTGTGTTTTATTTATCTGGATTACAAAGGCATCAGATATCTGGTTTTTAATAGGTTTTTAGTAAACAGCAAGTTTATGCAGTCAGAAAAGCAGCTTTCCACAGTGACCAGATTCAACAGTCCTGATTCTCTGCTGTGTTCTTGGTGTCAGGCAAAACTGATGCCCTGAAAAATGGGACCTCTGTCAATGTTTAGGTTATTTAATCCTCAGTGTTGATTCCCAGTTGTAGTGGATTGTGTTAGCAGTTTGTTTTCTTTGAGTATCCTGCTTCTCAACTGAATCTCTCCTGTAGCCAGAGCACATCTGCCTGGCCCATGTGAACACTCAGTTTCCCCAAGTCATCCAAAATAATGGGTGACAGACACCTTCTTTGAAATATGTGTTTGGTTTTCCAGCCATTTCATCAGTTCTAATGATGTAGAAAATGGCAAAAGGTGTCAGGGTGACCCAAAGCAGATTGAAATGAGGAAATTTATTTGAATGACACAGAGGCTGATCATAAAATAATACTGTATGAGAATTACACATTTCTTGTTTCAGTTGAGTCCTAAGTAGTAGCCTGATTATTCCCTCTGCAGTTCAATTCAGTTTCAACTCTGTGTTGAATACATAATGGCACTTTCCCCTAACATTTTGCTTTTGTGCCTGTGTTTGTGCAGTGCTCTCACTGTCAAAATGTCTGACGGCAATATGGAAGTTCATGTCTTAGTGTGAAAGTAATATTTATTATTCATTGTCTTTACACTGAAATGTCTCTGTATTTGTTGATGCACAAAGCACGTCAAACAGCTGATAATTTTTCAAAAATCGCACTTTAAATAGTGCTTGTTACCTTAAACTGAAGGCTGATTATGGCTTTCAGTTTTCTATCAGTGGAACCACCATGAACCACCCTTCTAATTAATGCCATTTCAAGCTGTTGTAGTTTCACTCATAGAATTTGGCAATTTTTTCAAAGTCTTCTTCAGAGGACTTTGGATTGTTACAGACTGAGGCATTTTAAAGAAATGTTACCAGTTGTCACCATCTAAAACTGGCACCATCTACAGTTTTTTCCCGTATGTATTTTCATTGTTTTCCTATCTATTTGGAGATCAGTTTTGCAAGAATCAAGGGATCCTGGGGGGAGGTAGGGGGAAATCTTTTAAGTGGCTCTCTCCAGGAGTTTCTCCTGCAGATTTCATTGATGGTTTAAGATATTTCTGGTCTGTCCTGAACTCTCCCTTTTCTTCCTAATTTACACTAGAGATTGAAGATTGTATTACAGACTACATGAGTAGTAATACCTACATATACAAGTATTGACTCAAGTGGTGAAATAATCCATAATCAGATTTCCTCCAGTGACGGTAATTTTTCTGTTAAAAGCAGGAATATTCTCTGTAGGGAATAGAATAAACCTATGCTCTGATTTAACATACTGTAAATAAGCAGAGAAAAGAGAAAAAAGAGAGAGAGGAAGAAAAGGTTACCACACCAACAATTCTTTGATAGTTATGGGATTATTAACATTTTAAATTCAAGTTAAGCTTTGACTGCTATTGATTAGCCATCAAACTGGTAACTTTTGCCTGCCTTGTAGCACTCCTTCATGTTTTTCCACACAACTGCATATGCTTCCCTTATCGTAGACTAGGCTCTGAAAATTTATCTGCTTTCCACTGAATTTCAGTTTTTGTAATGTGAAAGGCATGCGCCTTTTGGGACATGATTTTTTACTTGATTTCAGTGATTTCTCTGAAACTTGGAAGAAAGACATTGAGTTACAACAATAGTGACTTTTGTGGAGTGAGGATGAGATCACCTGGAGTGAAATCTGCACATAAAACTTGTGTGAACATGAAAATATCGTTAAGGACTGTGTTTATTTACAACTCTCAGTACGGGCAAAAATGCTAGAATAGGTACAGTTACAGAATAAAGGTGGTGTTTTGCTGATGCTGCTTGTTTCACTCAAGGAATCAGTGTAAGCTATTAAGTAGCAAGATCACTTGTTCTTTGCTGATACAAACTGTATTTACAGTAGGCACAAATATCAAACCTTTTGAGTATGATTGTGCTGGCAGAATATCTGTTCAAGTGGTTGCAAAAAGTGGAAGAGTCAGTTAACTGGAAGTTAACTAGATCTTAGTGCTTATCTGAACTTTCCAACCTCTGCACTAAGCGCTGTGTTCTGGATAATGCTCTGTTGCTATACTGCACATTCAGACTGGGATTGTATGCTTAGTCAGTCAGTGTAGTGGATAGCTTACAAGGTTTGTTAAGGTGTATGCTCTAACAAATTTATTTCCAAAGACTGTCTCCTGAATATTTTTTTCAATATATATCTCTCTGAAAGAGTCCTCTTCCCCATAGCATCAGTTTTGTTTGTCATGAATCATTGATGAATAACAGTAAACCTGTCTAGTCCAACAAATTCTGTAGGAAGTAAAAAAAGGCTGGCTTTTAAGACTGGTAATCAGCTGAATTACACCAACATGTTATTCAATCACTCAGGAGCATTTTCTTAGCCTTATGGAAATACATAAATAAGTCCTTACTCCTTGAGAGTTTTTTAGGATCAGTCTGGTGCAGATCTCCATGTGGTTCATAGATTTCAGTCCAGAAGGACTTGATCCCATCCTGAGTTTCAGTATGAGTTTCAGATTCAAAGAACTATCAAAGAATTTATGAGCTCAATTTAAGTGAGTTCGACTTTACTGATAGCAACATGTTCCATATTCACAGAATTTGCAGTTGCCCAAAACTTTTGACCAAAATCCATCCCAACCACTCTTGTTCTTTCAGCAACCTCAGCTATGTTTCCTTTGATAATTTCCTGAAGAAGCAGTTTAGCCTGGTTTCAGTATAAAAATACTCAGTTCTAGCTTTGAGTGAAAAATGTTTTTCATGTATTCCCAAAGCTGCTTGTTTTGGGGGATTTTTTTTGGCCTTCCATGCAGTGACCTACCCTTTGAAAATAAATTGGGACTTGACAGAGGAAGGCATATTTGCAACTTGAGCAACTCCTGTCTAAACCACATCTGTAAGCTTTTTGTAAATGAATTAAAATGCAGTTACGCCTTTTACACCAGAATTGATGTGCTCCACTTTTTTCCATCCAAATGGTCTTTAACTGTGTTTGAAGGATCTGTTCAAAGATAAATATTGCTGGGTTGTTTGTTTTTTTTTTCCAGTGTTGATTTGCTTCTGCAAATGTAATCATTTAGGATTTTTTCCCATATCTTTTAGGTTTTGACAAATAAACCAGTATTTGGATCAAATGACCATAATATGAGACATCTCTCCATATTCTGGTAATTTAAATGTGATCATTATTTCTAGCATTTGATAATTGCTTCTCTGGGATATCAGGTTTAACCTCTCTAAATATCTTGTTAATCCAGCAGTAATTGACTGTTGATGCTGCAGTTAAGTGAATCCACCCTGTTACCCAAGGTGGCTGAAACTGTTCCCCATGTGGAGCCTGTTTGTAGAGCAGTGCACTTTCCTTACCTGGAGAAGCTTGTGCTGAATTCAGAACTGTAACATTTGTCAGTTCTGATCTGTTCCTGTGTTCTGGAAGGACCACAATACAGATTACTTTGGTTTTATTGTTGTAGGTAGTTTTTCCATTTGAAAGTGAATAATGTTCTCATCCACATTCTGGTTAATTGATATGACAGTAATTTGATTTGTTTTAATAATTGTAGAATTTAGCTGCCCCCCACCCAAAGATAGTGTTTTTTCCCTCTGGAGAAAGATTGTTTATGTCAGCAGGAGAGATGACGTGTGCTCTTTTTGGCTGCATAACTAAAGGTGCTGTTAGTAATCCAATTTCAGAATAAAGACAGCTGAATAAAGAGTTATGACATCCAAAATAAGCAGAATAGCTGAAGTCCATGGACACAGGAATAATAAAATCAGATACACAAGCTCTAGTAGGCAACACACCTGAATCTGATGTCAGTCTGGGTAAGAGAGAACTCCTTAAGTTAAAGAAAATATTAGTTACAAGTGAGGGGGAAATAAAGTCTAGTAACAATATTGAAGTTCAGATATGCTTTTTGCTTTACAAGCTTGTATTTGACAAGAGTGTTTATGGCTTACTTTGAAAAGTTCAGCTAACAAAACCTATGAAGAATTGATATATAAAGTGATACCAAAATTCTGTCTCGATTTTGAGAACGGGTTTTCAAGATTTCACTCTTGCTCAGAGAATGAGCTCACCAATGTTACGGTCACTGTTTGTGTACAGGCAGATGGGCGAATGTGCCTGCCTGACTTCCCCGTGTGACAGCTGTACCCATTAGTCTGCATTTGCCATCTCGGTATCTCTAGTGCCATATGTTCTTTTTCTTTAAATAAACAGGTATATAATAGTTAGGACAGATGTGAATAGCAAAATGGCATAAGCAGAGGAATGATTTGGAACAAGGCTCAAATGATTGATCTTGACACCAGTAGTCTTAACCAGTTTATGGCAGAACTGAATTAGCACGTGCTGTACAGTTCCTTTCACTGTCCCTGTCAATGGAAGGGTATCTTTAATCAACTTATAATTTTAGTTTCTATCTGTCAGCTTATGACTCATTAGTGTTTGTAATTACATCCTTTTAGAGCTTAGCAACTTGTCTGTTGCTTACTAATACACTTCAAGAGTGTTGCAGATTAGTTCTGTAGATGGCCTAGTCAATCTCAACAACAGAGAGACTCATGCAACTGTTTTTGTTTTGTTTAATTTAATTTCACAAGTGCAGACTCATTGAGGTAAATACTTTTTTGAAATGCCTTAGAAAACAATAGTATTAAAAGCATCAAATACAAACATGAAGGAATTAGCATTAAATTACAAAGAAATGGCAGCTGGAAATGTAATTGTGTAGACAGCTACTTGATAGCAAGAAATCCAAAAGCAGTTGCATGGTATATTTTTGAGTTACACAGATTTTATTCAAAAAGATACCCAGAGTGTGTCAGTAGATTGGAAGGAGTAGGACATCTCCCTTTTTATGAATGCAGTGGAGAGATGTAGTTTCCCCTATCAAGGAGTTCTTTGATTTTATCCTGAATTCAGAAGTCTAGAAGGCTATTGCTTGTTTAGAGAAGAGCATCTTTGAAAATAGTGCCTACTGTCTTCTTCCGTTTCCTTGTCAGCAATTTACCACATCTAGTTATGAGCAAACACAACTCTTAAACATGAATAGGATTCTCATTATTTGCTAACTGCATCTGATTTCTTTCTTCTCTAGCCTTTGTTGTTAATGAGCATTAGTTCACAATAGTTTCCTATTCTCATAATGTGTTTTAGAATAGGCAATCTTAAGATTAAGGAGGATAAACAAGGAACCTTAAAAAACCTTTTTAGAGTTGCTTATCAGTTTGATTCCCACATTGATAACATAAACTGAGGATTTATGAATCAAACAGAGTTCTGAACTACATTCTCCAATACTGTTTCTAACCTGATTTGTTGCTGCTGCCTGTGTATTTACACTTTTTAAGGAATTAGAAGGAAATAGTGTATCATAAATAGGACATCAGAACCCAGTTTAGCCTTAGCAAACCTTAGCAATCTTAGCATCTGTTCCTAGGAAGACAGAAGATAGTTAGGCTGGCCTGATTCAACACAAGTTTGAAAAAGCTGGGAAAACTCTAGAGCAAATTTATTATGGGATTCTCTCCTTTATAACCCACTTGGCTTTTTGGGGTGGAACATGGCCATAAAGTCTGCACTGGTGTGTCTTGCTTGATGAGCTGCAGTGGTTAGAGGCCCACTCAAGTTATATTGCCCACCATAGGAGGGACACGCATGTGGAACTGGGGTTGAAAGCCTGACACAGAGGTCTGTAATTTCTACTGTTTGAAGAAAGCAAAGGCTTGTTTTGAGTTAGAGTGGGCAATGTCAACATCCATGGCCCTAGAAAAGTAGCTGGTATTTTTAAGACATAAAATCCTATCCTTCCAGTAGTTGATGTTGGTTTTGCTGTTCTTCTGAGAATATTCAAGACTTCACTAGGGGAGTTAATTTTCTCCCATTCCTCATCAAAGAGAAACTACTGAATAAATTCTCTGCAATTGATGTGCATTTTAGTTTTGACATCATAGCTAATGACTCCTGATACACATTTTATAATTCAACCTTTAAGTTTAAAATGCTGGCTCATATGCAAACATGAGCTAAGCAAGACCTGCACATACCTGTTGTCTTTTGGCCATGTAATCTCTATGCATCATCATGTTTCCTGCTTCACGTTCTCTTAATTTTTTATGAGCTTCATTAGAACTGTAAAGCACAAACTGTTTTCACATAGATGGTTTTTATGGTGACTAAACATTGGAGAAAAGAAAACAAATAATTGTCTCAATATCCATGTTGCCTAGGATGAACAGATTGATTTAAAATGCACTGCTTCAGTGCTTTGTATAGGCATCAGACTTGTATGATTCAGTTCTTATTTTCTGGCCTTCAGTTTCTACTCCTGATTTTTCCAGCTTCTTTTTTTTTAACTAATACATGAAGTTTATGTGTGTTGCTTTCATTGTGGAGATTAACATTGATTAGAATCATTAGGTAAGAATAATTGCTGAAGTTAGTTTTGAAGTTAGTATTCTGCATTTCAGAAAATTACTATTTTTTTATTTCCACTTTTGATCTTACACATTTGTCACATGTGACATCTGAAACTTCCTATGCTTCTAAGAAGAAGAGCTAATGTTTAATGTCCATTTATGCCATTTGTATTTTCCAATGTCAGTAAGCATATGTGCATATAAATGCTTAATGTTACTCTTAGTTCTACTCTGTTCTTGGCCTCATAAATACTTTGTAATCGGGATTTCAATGAACTTGACTCTGTGAAGCAGAAAACTAGCAGTAGTAAAAAACATGTATTCATTTCTGAATACTAGTAATATAATTTTGAAACCTTTCTGTCGAGTGTAACTTCCCTGAAGCTTGGTGTTTGTTTTATTAATAACACAGTTTTTTACTGTTTACACATTCAAGTGTCTTTGTGTTTCTTCAGTCATGTTTGCAGATCTCTGAATCTTTGAACTGTTTACTTAGCTTTTTAAGGCAGAGAAACCAAAACTATATACTATTATTTCACTGAACAGTGAGCCTTTGACTTAATAACAATAATTAAAGTAGTGGTGCCATTTCCTTCTTATCTTGTATCTTTATTATCAGATATTGATGATTTCTTGAAGTTTTTACAGTGCTATGCCCTTATCCTAAAATGCTGTACGTATTTAGAACCCGTTTATGTTTTAACCTTGTACAAATGGTCATTTTCATCAAAACAAAATGTAGTGAGGCATCCACTTGTTCACACACTTCTTTTTTGTTCCAAATATTGTCTTTTTCTAACCTAGAAATGTGCCATCTGAAAATTCTGTCCTGGTACTTCTAAACTCTGCAGGGACTGGATGAATGCATTAAATACCTTTAATTTTTGATATGATTTTGATCCCCCCTCGCACGTTAATAGTTTGTCATATTTAGAATTGTTGATTCTGTTTGTCGTCCCATTAAGTAGTTCCCAGGGGATAACAGCACAGTTTGCCTCAGATCCCATGACTACCAAGTTTCTTGACAGTCTCTTACCAGAGGGTTTGTCCAGGGCTCTTCAAAAGGGCAGTTTAGTTACATGAACAAGCTTCGCTTCAGGCGTGTCTTCACTGACACCTTCAAAGAACTGTGCTGGTTTACCACTCTCTTATGTTCAGTTTCATGTTTTAAGGTTAAGTGGTCTGAAACCCTTTAAACTGGGACTCTGCAATCTCAGGTGTTTCACTGTTAAAGAAAGCAGTGGGATTAAATGGCCAGCTAAACTCTTGTGCACTGTGAAGGAGGACAGTACTTGTTTCCATTGTCAATGCCAACTACAAGTAATTTATATCCTCTGTATTTGTAAGGCACGTGGTAAATGAAACTCATGGAGCTCTAGTCTGATGCTGTAACTGCCCATATGAACAAATGTTAATTGGTACACCTCTCCTTGGACAAGCTTTTCAAATGTCTTGTTCATACGACTCAAATTTCATGTCAACAATAAAAACCTTGCAGGCAAAGTAAAAGCTGGAGGTTTGCTGACTTTCTAGTGCAAGTCAGCTGTCTGCCCCGTGCTTTGTTTTTATAAATATGGCACAGGGCTTCACAATCCACAAGGTCAGTTTGAGAAAGAAGATAAAGGAGACAGTATTGTCTGCCTGCTGTTTGCGCTGTGCTGGATAGATGGACTCTAGTCATGTTGCTTATGTGGGATTTTTTTTTCTTTTCTTAATTCATTATGCTCTACTGTAGTCATTTGCACAAAGGATGCTTTTAAACAAGTAATGAGTACTTTCCTGTTTGGCAGTTGGCTAAACTGAACTTTGTGTCACAGCTCTTTACGATTCACTCATACAAGACCTAAAATATTCAAGACTGGTAGGGGGGCAAAAAGCTCTGTCTGGCTCATGCTGTTTCTAGGAAAAGGGAGTCATGGGGCGCAGAGGGGGAACCCTGCGAAGACCTACAAATTGTGTGGTGTTCTTTCTGCCCATGAATAGTTACTCTTTTGAGTGAATGAGGCTGTACTTTTGGACTCATAGATAAAGCAACTTTTGCTGCAACTGGCTTTTCTCCAAAGCACACTTTCTGTGCTTATTCCATATATTTTTATTATTTTAAAAATATAATGATAGCCTGAAAGTGATCTGAGGGCTTGAGTCAAACATACAGTGTCCAGTTAGCCTTGACTGTAATTGTATTGCAGATCATCTTCCTGAGCAGCAAGGCTCTATTGAGCCTCTAAAGCAGAGAACATCGCTCTTACAGTAGAAATTTTCTCTCCTGCTTCTCATCTTCCTACTGACAACTGCCTCATGCTTGCAAGCAGAGTCAGAAGCTGAATCAAATTCAGATTTCAGACTGTTGTTATTTACCTGAAAGTGCACCTTGTAAATAACAGTATGAAATTATAGTTTCATCCTGAATTAAGAGCATTAATGTAATATACATGCTCACCTCTTCTGAGGATATGGGCCTCTGTGACCTCAGAACCTCTTTTGAAAAATCAATTTCAAGTATGTTAACTTGAACTTCTGAGGCCAGTGGAGATCAGGTTTAGGGTACCACCTTGCTTGGCTTCAGTTGTGTTTCATCTTACAACTTATTCCAGATACAAATTGATATCTTTGTGGTTTAGCCTACCTGACTTACATGTGAGAATATTTTGTTGCAGGTTTTGTGAGAATTCATTACTTTTTAATTTAAAAGCACATGTGCAGTAAAATCTAACAAGATAACAAAATTTATTGGCCTTTGTAGAAGACTTCGGATGTAATCTGTTTTTAACTACAGGATGTTCGAAAAGCTACTAAAAAAATGCACTTTACAAGCTTTGCTGATCATTTTTCAAGACATCTGAATTGCAAAGTCCAGTTTTTGTAGCTGTAAAAATGAGAAGATGTGTCATGAAAAATTGTGATAGCTTATTAAAAGTGAAAATTGCAGCTCAACAAGTTGAGGCAACTTAAAAAAAAAATATTAAAATTAAGAAACCCCTCTTGCACTTTGGTTTAAGAATTATCTCTTTGGTTCAAGACGTATCTCTTTAGTGGCATCACTGGCAGAAGAAGGTTTCTGGTCAGTGGGGCTGCAGTTATACAGGTCTTGGATGTGGGAGGAGGTGCTGGGAGGAGCCAAGTGCTGAAAGGTTGTAAGCTAGTACTGCTATTAAAAGTGCTTGGGAAATTACATTCTTCTTTTAACAGCTGCAAGTTTAGGATCCCTACTTTGACACTTGATATGGTCCCAGCTCTTCTCTGAGTTACTTGTCAAGTACTAAGTACTGTCACTAGCAGACTGACAGTTCTAAAGCTTCACATGCAGATGCTCATTGACTTAGGGCAGCTGTTTGATACCCCCTTTGCAGTGAGACACTGACTTGTTCCCATTGGCAGGGAATGGGGTGTATGGCTTTCAACTTGATGTGCTGTAAAATTCAGGAGCTGTTGTCTGTGCCCAGGTAAGGGGATTGGGCTCCAGTGGGTCGGGAGGCGCTCAAGATCTCTGGCACTGCTTGTTTCTGTGGGCTAGGCTGGTGGAGTAGTGATCACACGAGGCAGGAGAAGCCCATGAGGGATAAAATCGATCTGGTTTTGGCATACTGGTGAGGATTGGTGGGAATATTACCAAGTATTATGGCTTGTAGGTGCAACTAGAACTTAACCCATCTCTGCCACTACAAACAAAACACCTTCCAGGAGTTTGTATGAACTGGAGTTATAGGATGCACCATAAATGATGCTTCATTACAGCTGTGAAGAGGAAAAGGGATTTTGAAATAAAGTCCTTAAAAGATTCCCATCCTACAGTAGCTGAGTTTCATTATTTAGTCATTTGTGTCCAGGAAAGGTTGGTATTTTGTTGTTTGGTTTGAGTTGTGTTGTTCATTTGTTTGTTTTGTTTCAAATGAAGTGTAGTCAGGAAGTGGCTGTGAGTTGACCAAGGACAGACCAAAATAAATAGCCAGACAGGAGTCTTCATTAACGTTTTATACCGTATGCTCTAACTAGTGTTGTAGTACCAAAATTGTTTCAGCAGTTACAAAGATAATTTTACCACTCAGTCTTTGTGAATTTAAAGTGGTTGTCAGAGCATTTATTAATTAGTCCTACATCAGCAGGCACATTGGAGCTCAATTTTAGGTATGTTTCTAACAAAGGCAGGATTGTTAGGGCTCATCTTGCCCATCATGAGACTGGTTGTGGGTCCTTACCTTTTTGTTGGGTTTTAACAATTCAGGCTGAAATTTAACAAAGTAGGCATCTAAAGCTGAAGGGAACAAAAGAAGGAAAGGAAGAAATACAAGTAAGGAAAGAAGGAATATGAGTGTGTGACTGTATTTGTATAAAACTATATATGTATTCCAAAGAGCAAACTAGGCCATTGTTTATGAAAAAAAAATTTATTGACCTTTTCCCTTTAGATAGTGTTTCCCATTTGGCAAGGTGGTGGCCTTTGAGTAGCAAAGTCATCAAGATTCTTTTGTCATTAAAAAAAAAAAAAATCTACACAGAGTTGGCTAAGTTGATATGTGGCTGGATAACTGTGGTTTGCAACTACTCACAAGGGATCTCCTTGGCTTTAGAAGAGAAAATCTCAGAAGACCTCCTCATGGCTGACTATGTTTGAACTGCTCCCAGCTCTGACTACTAACCAGCATGTTCAGGCGCCGGCTCGACTTAATAGCTGAGCAGGCAATACCCCAGCAGCTCCAGTGAAGCCAGAGCTCTTTGGCAGCTATTACAATTCACACTGAAAACAGAAATTGGTCATAATATCAGTGTCTAGCCATAAGGCTTGGGATTTCAGATATATACTGTATCTATCAGAAAAATCACAGCATTTACTCTTACAGATCCCTTGTCCTATGGTGTCTGTCAGGATATTTGTATGTTCTGCTATTGAAAGAGTGTGATATTTTCACCTGAAAAAATATGGAACCTGAGAAGTGGCTGATTTGGACCATTTTGAATGTTACCATTGATCTGATCTAACTTAAATTGACTGCAACTTGTTTTTCTGTAACAGTGTGATATGGAATACTAATTTACAAGTAGTGGAATAGTACCCACACAAAGTGTTCAGTTATATGATTTTTTTTGTTGTTTGTTCTTCATAATTATTTCTTCTAGTATAAGCAAGCTGTAAAACCTGGAACCATACTGTAAGCAATGAAGATGTTGGAATTTACTTGAATAACATGAGACAACATCTCAATTTTTCCTTGAAAGATTAAATATTTGTGGTGCCATTTATTCCACCAGTTCCCTGTTTGCTCCTTGAGCTGACTAGTTAGAAGTGTGCACACAGAGGGGCTGTGGCTGGTGTTCTTACACAAGCACTAAGCATTAGCTCAGAGATGTCTGTGTTCTGGCTTGACTTGAGGTTACTGAAGTGTCAGTTAAATGTAAATGTGGTCCATCTGCTTTCTGAACTACAGTAACTTCTTAGAATAAGGGGAAATAAGGCTTGTATCATCAGCTTTTGCCCAAGTATCCAAAGAGGATTTGTGTTTTAGTATATAAATCTTCCCAATTTCAGTCAACACCAATTAGACTTGAATTTGTCCATAATTGAAAATTTGGATTAATTGTAAATCATCAAAAAGCCCAATTTAATTACTCTTTGGGGGGAAAAATCATCATAGGTAACTTACTACACATGTAAAACTACTACAGTCTAATTGAAATAAAATCCTAGGAGTTGGGCAGTTAATGTTCTGAATTGTTGCTTTCACTCCTGAATTGACCGAAGCTTTTCTTCAGTCTATGACCTGCTGCAGGTGTTAGCTGGTTTGGGAATTAAGCATCTTTCTGTGCCAGGGCCTGTTGGGAGCTCATTTCTTTCTGGTCCTTGGTAGACAAGGAGTTCTTAAACTGGAACATCACAGGTATGCAGAGGAATAATGGGGCAGATCATAAAACATGAGACTGTTTCACTTCCCACTGCCCACACACTGCCATTTTTCACCCACTTTTTTCCCATTCTCACCTGAGCCAATCTGCAGGTCTGGTTTGTCTTATGTAGTATTTCCAAACACAAGTTAAACAGTGCCCTCATAGTTCTTGTGTCTATTCCTGTCTGGGCTGTTAGTGCATGGGAATCATGCCCTCACTTATTGTATCCATCCATTCTTCAGTTTACTCTTATGTTTCTTGCACATTTTTTTGGTTAAGCCTTTAGCTTATCCAGTTGTGCTTCCCATGTCTTAAGCAAGGTAACGAGCAGATGGTCTTTTTCTTGTAGCCATTGTCACTGGCTTCTGCCTAGTTACTAGTGTACTTCACTATTAATAGCCAAAGCATTCCTTGATAGGGAGTTTTAAATTGAACATGCTAAATGCAGAGCTGCTGAGTCCCCATGGTGCAAGTTGTGAGCCAGCACATGATAACATAATACTTTGACATTTTTTATTGTAATTTGGAATGCTGTATTATTTCACCAGATTTAGGCACTATCACTCTTAATATTTCATTGGGCAATTTTTTGTATGATCCTCATTCTTTCCACCATTACTTTAATGCTAGGTACAGAGGAGCTGTTTTATTGAGGTTAAGGTATTTGCTGTTATTAGGAATTACTATTTGGTCAGTGCTCATGTCTAAATCAGAATGCCCATTGTACTAAGCACTGTGCAAACATCTTTGAAAAGACAGTCTCTGCTCCAAAGAGTGGATCAGATTTACTTTAGTTCTTCCACCCTACTGCTTAATGCTGCTTTTTTAGCACTTCAATTACACTTATCTAATGGATATCTCTGCCACTCATGCTTCTCTGTAGTAATAGTAGTGATAATTAGGTAGCCAGTTTTTATCTGGATCAAATGCAAGTTCCCAAAGAATTTAAAAAAAAAAAAAAATCCGGTATATCATCAAATTGGACAAAAACACTGAAATACTCCAGTGTCCAGTGAGACACTGCTGGGTGGTCCTGTCTAAAAAAGGAATGTTTCCTGTGTTTTAAAGGTTTGTTTACAATTGGGAGTCAATTATTTATATATATAAAATTATCATCTAATTAACTTGTCTGCACATGTGTTAGGATTGAGATTGCTGTGTTTTCTTCAGTAGAAAGATTATTATTTGATCTTAAGTTCTGAGCTGATGTTGCCTATCTGAAAAGTGGAAGGGGCTTCTCTGACCCCTGTAAGGTGCATCTGATTAATGGAAATGCTTTTTCCATTGCCTAGGACAGGTGAAAATACTCTGGTAACTCCAGAGACCATTGGTTTGATCCACTGTATTTTCTCATCTTTACTGAAAGAGTTCTTTCGTATATGACTTCCAATCTTAGGCTGGAACAGAGCAGTATCAGTTGAAGAGATTACAGCTGTCTTTATTAATTGCTCTGTTGTCACCTCTTGTTAGTGAAGTGCCTGTATTTCTATCTACTTTTCTTCCTCACCTTAGTCGACAGGGGTCCAGGTTGTGGGGTTTGCTGGTTGTTTTTTTCAATCAGTATCTATGTACAGAAACTTGTTAGTCAGAAACCTGTCTTATAGAAGGTTGTCATTTGTTTCATCATGATACCTATAGCAATGTTTGCTGTAAATCACATAACATTCTCCAAGTTTTTGCTTATGAAGTCTTTATACCTCTTTTAATGCATCCTTTTTATCTTAGAGCTGTTCATTTTGACTTACCTGTGTTGTGTTCTGCTATCCTTTTTTGATTCCTAGATTTTTACAGGATGAAATACATTTTTGCTTTACAAGGCTTCCTTAAATGTACCTTCCCTATTAGTTTATTCCAGTCTGTAATAGCAGGGGCTTAGTCTGTACTCCATGAAAGCTTTGAGATACTACCTTTTATAAATACTGCAGTGAACTAGACTATTTCACTTTAAAGCTTCGATTGCTTGATCGCAGGTTTCAGCTTTGAACCCTCTTTTCCCTGTTTAATGATCTGGCTCGGGTTGCTGGGTTGGAGTTGTCTGCGAACGTTGCTCTGGGTGTCACACAGGCTACAGAGAGTCAAGCATGTTCCCAGCACATTCATGTGCACGGGAGTCCACTTAAAAAGGAAGATTCTTAGCCTTTGCAACTGTGTTGTTGTTTATTCTCTATCATTCAATAGCACATTTTTTAGGGCAAGAATTTGCAATGAGTTTTTAGAATCTCTGTTTTATTTTTTGCTACATGAATTTATACTGTTTTTTCAGCTGCCTTGCAGGAACTTCTCCTGTCAGATTAGCGTGGTCTAGTGGTCTGCATCCAGGCTAGGAAAAGAGCCTTTAATCCCACATCTGATTTTGAGTGTATTGATCCTCTCCTCTTCAGGGTGCTGGTGCTATGCATGACTGTGAATGTATGTCCTTAATGACTAGCATTATCGTCTTCCAGAGCAGTTCCTCTCTCCTTTCAAGATCCTGGTCTATAGATGTGAAAATTCCATTTCTGTGTTGATGTCCATGCCCATTCTTTCCTTCCTGGTCTTTTTGTCATTATTTACCCTGAAAGTTCACTCAGGGAGTGGGAATAGTCTTGGCAACAGAAATGTGTCAGAAGGGAGAGAAATTTTCACATAGACCTACCAGTCAGTAGCCTCAATGTCCCTCATCCTGGGAGCAACTAGATGCATTTTCACTGTGCCTTCAGGCAATAAGTAGTCTCTCTGGCATTCTAACCTGAGTATTTTCCCTAAAGGATTAGTTCACTACCTTAGATTCCCTCTTTGTGAAGCAAGGATGATGTTCTCTTCACAGGATTAGGTGAGGATTAGCTAGTGTTTATCAGCGACTTGCAGATAAAAGAAGTGCTTTGTTTACATGTATGTCTTTTAGACTGCATGGTCTTGATCACTTGGTGCTCAACTCTGCCTTTGATATTCATCTGATTTAGGATACTGTTACAAAATAATTGTTACAGTTATAAGTTGTGCGTATTTTTAGATGGGATTCCTGCCTCTCTAAAACTGAAGCATTTTGCAGTTTGGAAATGTTCTGTCCTATTCTCCTTTTTATTATTATTAATATTATTGTTGCTATCTTTAAAATGTTTTGTATTAGTGTCAATACAGAGGATTTTTGTGGTCTTTCTGGCAATGTCAAAAATATTTCTGGCCTAATGACTCTAAGGACTGTATAAATTTATTCTCTGAGGGAAACGATGCCATCTTTCACGCGTTATCTTGTGAGACAGACAGACAATGTCTGCTGTTACCTTTCCACACCAAGTATCTCTAGTTCATGAGTTATAGTAGCTGGAACCTAAAATTCACAATATTTTTTCTTCATCTTTTATAATTTCTGAAAATAAAGGTTTTGCCACAGCTGGAATCAGCTAACAGTCTTGTGGAAAATAAATCGTGTTCTTCCCTAGTGATATTGACTCTGTGGGGCTTTCTTAGTAACATGAACAGATATGACTCAGAAGACAGAGGGAGAACAACTATGTTGTGTAGGAAGTTAAAAAATGGGGTTTTTACCATTTTCTTTTGGCCAACACCACAGTCAAGCTGCACTGCCTGCCTTTTTTTTTTCTTTTTTTTTTCTTTTCCTTTTTGTCAGCCAGTAAAACTGGAGCTGGTGTCCTGAATTGATCTTAACAGTCAACACAAAATTCAAGAGAGAATAAATGAGATGTTCTCAACAGCATGTGAAATTTTGAAAGGCTGTGATTTCTAGTTTTCATAGCATCAAACTCAGGTTGCTAATGCAGATTGTTTTATATTGCAATAGACAAGACTAGATGGGGTATTGCATAAAGAGATTTGAATTGGGACAAATTTGGACAATTTGGTTTTGGGGGGCCTTTCTTACTTGGAGAGGCTCTAATCAGGAAGAAAATGTAGTATAAACTTGTTCTCAGAGTAAAATACAGGACCAAAAGTATGAGGGGGGAGGTGCGAGTGCGTGATAAAATCCCACCTTCTTGGTGCCCAGGTAATTACCCCTTCTCCCTCCTCATTAAACACACAGCACTTTAAGGTCTGTTCCCAGTTCCCTTTGTCCTTGTTCCCTGGGTTTCTGTTGCTCTTAAGAGGTCTCCTCATCTCTTCCTCCACCCTCATGTTTTCAAAATTACCACAGTCTATTCCCCTTAGAGAAAATTTCCTAACTGCAAACTTGTTCTTTCTTTCAAGCCCTTCAAGTAACCAGCTCCTTCCAGAAAACATTCCTGTGTTAATTTCCCTGAGAAATTTTTGCCCATGCCATCTTGGTTTTGAACTTTTATTGCACTTCTTTCAAGTTTCTTATGGGAAGGAGCCAGTTCTTATGTGTTTGTGGAAGGCCATTTATATAGTCCCCAGACAGTAAGTAGCCAGGCACAGTCTGTTTGCAATAAATACATCTCTGTAGCCTTTCAGAAATCTTATCTTTGACATATTATCTAATCTTTTACTATTACTTCTTTTTGGTTTTGGTCCTAGACTAACGTGAAAGTGCTTTTCAATGTATAGAGGAGAAGTTGTATTTTATAATGTACACTTAAAATGGTGTATTAAAAAAGGAAAGATGATATGGGTAGAGGTTGTGTAAGAGATTTAGCCTCCCTACCACTAAAATTGTTTACAGTATTTTCAATCAATTTCAGTAGGAACAGGAGCTAATCCAAAATGGTTGACTAAAAATTGAGAATTTTATTTTCCATCAGCTTGGATAGCCTCTTACTGTGTGTTCTACAGTCATATTTGATGTTCTGATGTCCATTTTGATTCTTCTTATGCAGATGTTCTGGGAACATGAAAGAAACAGACGTTTTTCTTATTTAGATAGGATGTTTGCTCAGTGCTTTTTTGTAAGCTGCTGCTTTCTGCAGGCAGTGAAACAGAATCCCTGTCCCTGTGAAACACTCTGCAGAATTAACGGGGCTTGAAGTCTTGGGAAATCCTCTGGGTCCCTTGCTGCCCTCCCTCTTCCTTTCTTCTCTCCCACTTGGTACACACTCTCTTCAGTTTTAACTTCCAAAGATGAAAATCTTACCCCTGATAATGTTTTTGTGGGTATTACAGTCTAGGATAAACTGTAGGCTCTGTTGGTCTTGTCAGGTTGTATTCTAGTCATTTTCCCAGAAAATGCCCCGAGGAGTTGCATACAACTCATTTGAAATGGTTTCCTATTTGTGTTTGTTCCTAGTGCTGTGAGATTGTTTAAGCATCCAAATTATCCATTTTTTTTTTTAATTTTTGAATCATCCTTTTGCACTGCTATGACAGATTTGCTGTAGAAAATTGGTGCTAAAATCTGGTTCCGTGTGTCATTAGGACTGTATTACTTCCTCTGCCGCCCCAGTCCTCCGCCTGCTATATTCCCAGGAGGCTGAGAAGACTCATGCTGCAGTTCGGCACAAGATCGGAAAACTGTTCCAGCTTGTGGCATCCTCCATGCTGTGCTGTCTGTCTGGTGTTCTCACCCGCCCACTGCTCCCTCGCAGCCTCGCCCGGGCCCATTCGCCTTTTCAGTGGCTGAGATAAGATGTCAATGAGAGGGGCGGGAGGGTTAGCAAAGCTGCCTGAGGAATTGATTCTTGTCTGCCTCTCTGAGCAGTCTGTCTGCGCAGCAGCACATGATACGGTTTTGCACAATACCCCACTAATGCCCTAGTCAGCAGCTTCCAAGGGAAGAACAGTATGAGGAAAAAAAAACATAATAGCACTTCCTTGCGATCTACAGTGAGTGAATGAACTAGAGCTAAATTTGGAAAGCTAAAGCTTATTTCATGCAAGATTATTAGAATTATTTGGGTTTCCAAAGGCATGCTCGCACACATGTACATGTCGCTGGCCAGCTTTTCCACGTGACTCAGCTAGATCCAAATGCAGTTATTTATAGATGGCAAGAGCAGGGATGGCATTATCTTGTAGCACTCCAGCCCTGAAATTACAGCACTAGTGTGAAAGGAGAAGGGGTCCTGATGCCCTCTGTGAGAATTTAAGCAAATGTCCGTAAGATGAGGTATTCACAACCATTTCCCTCTTCCCCAATTTCTATTTTCAGACAGAGAAAAGAAAGGTATTGAAAAATCAGTCTGGGCTGTGAGTACTACTGGCTTCTTCCCTAGATGCTTGTAAAAAGCAATTAGCCACGTTCATCTTTATACCTCTCCTCTATTCCATAGATAAACTATTTCTACCTATGTAAAATGATAAACATTCCCCTGAAGGCAGGGAAACATCAATTTCTAATCTGTCTAAAACTAATGTTCATAGTTAGGTTTTTAAATGAAAGTCTCTTGTTCCAAACCTCCATGTGCCTGTGCAAAGGAACAGCTGCCTGATTTCTGCCTCTGCAGAGTGCCATAGCCTTGGTGCAGGGGCCAGACTCAGAGGGGATTTCATCCAGCTGAGGGGAAATCACAAAACCAAATGCATGTCTGATGAAAAAAAAAAGAAAAAAAAAAGATTAAAAAAGGAAGGGGAAAAAAAAGAAAAAAACCTTGTCAGGTTTACAGGATGGTCCTACAAAGAAATATTTTAGCACAGCTGGAAGCATGCAAGCTACATCAGTGCATGGGCACAGACAGCAGAAGACAAGGCTACCTGAAGGCAGTACTGCTGCTGAACACTTCGTATCCTGAAACTACAGTTAAAGTAATCTGAAGATCATAGTAGGGTTATTTAGATGTTTCTTAGTTTACACCAACTTGAGTTTTCTATGTGGCCTTAATTGTAACAGAACATAGATGATTTGCTAATTTTGCTTTATTGGTAATAAATAAAATAAACATAGTGCATGTGGAGTATTAAAGGGTATCAGAATGCCTTAACAGGAGCATCCATGGCTCTTGAAGTGCTTCTGTAATACAGTCATGTTTGAGGTGAGAAACGTGTGGACACAGCTGGAAGAAATGGAACTTTCAGGGCGCAGAATCCCTTCTGTTGTTCAGATTAGGTACCAAGTTCCCAGTGCAGCTTGGGAACAATTATTTGGCATTTGACTTTGGTATATTAATTGAATGTTTATTAGGCAGTTCTCAGGAAAAGGTGATTGGTACCAGAGGAACAGAACAAGTTGATAGTAAAGTAAGATGACAAGGTTTGTGGGGTTGGTGGGACACAGAGGGGAAAAAGAGAAATGATGACTCTGTTAAAAAAATTCATTAAGTAGGTAGTGAGATGGGAAACATCACTGCCTTGAAACTGCAGTCCATGCACACATCTGTCTGTCCTGTATTGTTTGAACAGAAATCAGGTAAGTTAAAAACTGGTGTAGGTTGTTTCTTTTTACTGATGTCTTTAATTGTTTTCATGTTCAGCACATAGGGATTATTTTATGTATTTGTAATTTTTTTTTCCAGAATGAAGAATGAGATGGAATGATAGGGTTACAGTGTTTTCAGCTTAGTTCTGTTCAAATACAAAGTTTGCGTAGTATGAAAAATGGTCCTGAAACCCCCTACTTTGAAAATGAACTTTTTTTCCTTCAGCAGTTGTAAAGAATTTGGCAAAGTTTGTATTACAGTAATCATACAAAAAAAAATTCTGAGGACACCTGATAAAACATTATTTTCGTGTAAAAATACAAAATAATGTAAAATTAAAGCAAAGAGCAAGACTGCAGAACCAAGGACTAATAGTTCCTAAAATAGCTTTTGGTCCTTCTGAGTTCTGGCTGTGCAATGTTAACTTTGGAAACACGTTTCTGCTATAAATTTTGGTTGTGTGGTTTTTGTAATTTTTCCTTCCCTCCTTGAAAGCCTCTCCAGATGTTTTACAGTTGTTGTTTGAAAATGTTCCATGGCAGGCACAGAGCAGTAACCCCTTGATGTGGTGGTTGTGGTTTTTCCTTGCAAAGAGAGGAAGGTGTATGATCCTCTCTGTTCTGGGACTCGTTCTGTCACAACTGGTGTGACCTTCAGCACATCACCTGCTCTCAGTTTCTTTCATCTTTAAAACTCAGCCAGCAAGCCATGTAGCTGGATGGCAGCTTCAGAACTCTCTACATGAGCTCCCCACACTGTGGCTGAAATATTTCGTTTGTTGTTGTTTTTTTTTAATAATTATGAATACAAGCCAGATTTAAATACTTTTCCAATGCAGACTGTTTGAAATTGCTCTGGTCACAATCACAGATTTCATTTGATTGTAAAAGACTTCAAGAAGTCATCTGTGCCCCCTTGTTTGAAGAATCAGTTCTCCCTGTATCGTTATCTGACCTTTTCTCTGCATCCCAATTCATGGAAAATATTCAACTTAACACTTAGGGTATTTAGGAGCATTAGGATGCTACTAATATCTAATCTTTGTCTTTTTTATCTCATTATATTTTGGTGTTTCTGCTATGGATATGGTTAATGCTTTGTTACTCAGTAAATCTGAATACTGCTCTCAGTCAAACAGCAAACCCATCAGAAAACCCTAATCCTTTTCTTACAGGTTGTATTGGTAGCTTTTTTCTCCTAATCATTCTGATGACTTTTCTCCTCCTGGGGTTATATGTTGTGGTGGGGTAGAGAGCAAGGAGAACTCTGCATCTTTCAGCCCTGGCTTCCACTCATGCAACTGAGGCCAGTTGAGTGTACTTCAACAGCTCAGCACAGTTCCACTTCTGAGAATTCCTTAGAGATAGTTCTCACCCAGTTGTTGGGAAGATGGGCTGTGTCATACTTTGTGCTTGTCCCTGTGGGACGTCATTTCAGATCATTTCTCCAGCTTTTCAAGATGATTTCAGCAACAAATTTCTGCAGTGAACTGATGCTTCTTTCCAGCTTATGCCATCTGTAAATTGACCTAGGACATGTTCTAGCCCTTCATCCATCTGCATCATGAATATCCACAAATGAATCAATTGACAGTTTGACCCAGAGCAAACTCCTACAAAAACCCATCTGATAATGCTTGTTTCTCGTAGTAACTGTTGGTTTAATAGTTTGGTAAGCTTAAGTTTCCAGCTGTTTTGTGTTGTGTTGTGTTCAGCTAGACCTTATTTCCCTTGTTTATTTGTAAGAATGTCACATAAAACCTCACTAAAATCAAGGTAATCTATGCACAAAGTCTATTGTCTGCTAATTTACAGAAAGTACAGAAGTGTGGCATGACTTGTTCCTAACAAATTGATTTCCATTGTTACTAATTTTTTACTTTGCTCTTGGTCCCTTTGAATAATTTGGGTTAGTTTTCCATGATAGGAAGCTGGACCTCCCATTGTACATTTATTCCTTTCTTTTTTTAGTGATAGACACTAAATTTTCCCTTTTCCAGACTTCCATTGTTGTACTGATTGTGCATGGCTTCCCTGTGTTGAAACCCTTGTTAAATTCATCTGTTGGATTTCTTCCTAGCACTAGGATGTTAGTAGTGGTGTTAGCTCAGGAGCTGTTTACAGTAGTGTTTGGAGGCCTAAGGTTGGATTAAGTGAAACTGAGCTTCTCACCTATAGGTCACTGGTTTGACTGTAGCCAAAGATACGAGTTTAAGTGTGTCAGTTCCATTTTTCAGATGCCTCTGTTTATGTGAAATCTGTTGATGACTAGAACTGGCATTACAAAATAAAAGCTTACAGCAGCAATGAAAGACGCTGTTGTTTGAAATCTAAGCACTGAAACCAATAATTGGATGAGTAAGAAAACAAGCAGTCTAATGCTATTGGAGTGCATTTTCTTTGGAAAGCCTTATTCAAGATTCACTTGCTGGTGGCCTTTCACCAGCTTTGTCTTTTCTGTGTATAATGGGCCATGTTTTCAGATGCAGCAACTTGGCTAGAGCTAACCCTAAATGAGATGCTTACATATTTTATCTGGATCTGTGCAGAATGTTTTGTGCTTGCCAAATTGAGCCATTGTTGCTATGTTTTGTAATGTATTACTTCAAAGTTAATGTAGTGAATCTGGTAAGATGCTCTGCCAACTTTTGGCAAGTGTAGAAGGAAATTAGGGAATCCCAGTTCCATTGAAGTCATGGAGTAAGGATAGCAGTATTCAAATCTGTCTCTCCAGCATGTACTATTCCAGTTGGCAAGAGCTTTTGGTGAAGCCTGTACATATATATATATGTGTGTGTGTGTGTGTGTGTCCTAAAAGGTATTTGTGAAGAGCTGAAGACATGCAGAGGTGGGCTGAACACATATTAAAGACAGACTCTGTAGATGCTGTCACTCTCATGCAGCAGTTTTGAAAACACATGCTAGATAACTCTCAGGTTTGTAGTAAGGGCTTTATTGAATAAAACCTCTGTTAATTAATGTGATATTACATTCTGTTTAATTAGGCATTCCCCATGTTATCTGTTTTCCTACAAACCTGCCTGGTTTTTTGTGTTTTAATGGTAATACATAATTGCATGATAGACCCTACTGGGACAAAACTGGCTATTTCTGCAGGACAGAGCTGTAAATACTGTAATGAAGGAGGCATTAGTGATAAAGGACATTACTTGGTTATTAGGGGTAGAAACATGTGACATACTCTGTTTCCTTTTCAGATAAAATCAGTCCATTTAATCCAACTTGTTTACTTGGACTGTTTAAGCTAACATCACTGATTTTGCCTGACGGAGAACATCAATTACAGTCCTCAGCTGGTCCAAAAAAGCAGCCAGCTGGGGTGTAAACCTCCCAGGATGAGGTGGGAGCAAACACCTGGGAATAAGCACTGGCTCTGTGCCGTGAGCCCCTGTGTGCAAAGTGGGCATGTGCTGGCAGCTGGAGAGGGGGACTCCCTGGGAACTGCTGTGGGTCCATGTTGTACAGCCAGACTGATGAGAAATTAATAGTTCTGTTTTGTAATTAGCTATCTATCTATATATATTTACTCCTTTTGTGCTCTCAGCATTGAGGCAGACACAGCAGCAGCTTGCATAATGATGGGGTGGGGCTCATCTGTTGCAGGGTTAGGGCATGTAGTGGTACCTCGAAAGGACTGAAGAGGAAGGACAAACACATGTACTCTGAATCTCTCCTAATGGATAGTTATATCCTGCTTCCTTTGTGGCCTTGCTTTCCTGCCCTGACCAACTGTCTGACAGGTTAGCTAGCCATTGCCAGGCTCTGCTGGAGTGTGTGAGGAGGAGAGCTGCAGGAAAATCAATCCTTGAAATAGTTTGGGATGACTGGTTTCTCCCTCTCTTTCCATTTCCTAGCTCCTTAAAAGCAAGATGGCTTTTAAAACACAAGGAAAACATCTGATTTTCAGTTTCCCGAAATTGTGAGCAAAGACTACATCCTTTTAATGCAATTAACATTATTTTTCTAATACTATTAGCTCATTGAGCACTAGGTAGTTAAGATTTTCAATGTATTTTTCCAAACATGATATAGTCTCCATTTTTCTGTGTAAAGGAGTAACTCTCCTAAATAACCAAGACAATAGTTATTTCCTCCTCTCTCCATCTCTTCTCATTGCTGCTTGCCTTCTCTCCCCACTAAATTACCTCACTGTGTTTTATAAAAACTGTATTTAGGTTGCACTCTGTACAGAATAGAGTAGCTCTGTACTCTACTCACAAAGAATTCTCCGTGTAAAAAAGTATGAATTTATTTCTAAAAGCAATATAAAATTAATGGATGTGATTGATGAAAAATTATTTATTTTATTACTTATACTATAAATATCTTTTCAGCCAAATGCATTTCCTTATGAGACATGAAACCAAACTAGCGAGACAGTGCTGAACAGATAGTTCTCCAAATCAGACTCCTCCTTTTTCCCTAGTATTTTCATTGCAGTGAATAAGAAATACGGGTCTGCCAGTCTGCCTATTGAACTATCTACTGCAGCTTAACTGCAGCAAGGAAGCGGTAATCCTATTGTGCTCTTCCAGCAGTCTCCCGGGAAGCAGAAGGCATTGAAATTACTGAGCTGTTGTCCTATCCCCTCCTCACCTATCTTTGTGGCTGTAAATATAGTGTCTGCCTGTAAATAACAGTTTGCTGCACCTTTAAGCAGTTCCCTAACAAGAGACAGCGATTTACTGAGGTGATAAGCTGTAACTGATACTAGGGTATCATAATAGGTAAATAGATTAGCACTATGCTTCTCTGTATTTTGCCTTCTAGGGAGCCGAGTGGCTCATGCACTCAGAGGTACTCACTGTGGCACTGTGCACCGTGCCGAGTCAAACCAGTCAGGTACAGGATTGCAGCTCTCAGAGCTGGTGTGGATGCAGCTAATGAAATAAAGTAGTGAATCTACGGGGTAGCACTGACCATGTACCCTGTTTTCTTTCTCCTTTCTAGTCCCTGGCCCAAAAAGATCTATAATGGGCTGTCCCAATATTCAGTGCCATGGCTATAAAATGTCCTTTGAGCTGCATCATCAGCATCCACCATGTAATATTTGCAGGTATGGCAGCATCATTTGTTGTCAAGAAATAATAAGTAACACAGGCAGCCTGAGTACAATCCATGGCCTCCTCCAGCTCAAGCTCCTTGGTTTTCCTTATGGAAGGGCCCAGCACTTACAAAGCATTTGTGATGCTACTGCTCAGTGATGGGCAGTCATTACTATGAGGGATGGGAAGGTGCCACTGAGTGGGCAGTGTAGGCCTTTGTTTTCTGTACTGCCTGGCAGGTTCTTGGCACAAAAGGGCCCTTACAGGAAAGAAACAGTACCGAGGGATGTGGCCGGTCCTAATAATTGTGTCGCAAATCTTGTGATATTTGGCATGTTCTTTAAGACTTGGCTCCTAGAGACAGGGGATTAAATAACAATTGCTTCCTTTCTCTTTCAAGCAAGGCTTAGCTCTGTGGTTACAGAGAAATGCTTGAAATGTGACTCGGGCTGAAGGGGAAAAAAAAAACACCTTTGCTTTCAGCCTTCTTTCCCCTCCTTTTCCCCAGGATCCCAGTGCAGACACATTGCAATGTCTTATGATTTTTTTCAATGAAAGCATTTAAAACTATTGGAGGCATCCAGAAGGACATAAAGAATGGCCAACTCTGGGTGTGTAGGAGTATTTATGACTATTATAAGAGAGGTCAGTCACATTCTGTGCTGAGGCATACTCTTGCCATGTCTGGTCCTCCTCAGAGAATGGAGAAACAAAAATGGGGCTGGATAGCAAGCTGAATATCTCTGAATGGTTTTTTTTTTCTCCTACATCCTTAGGGAAACCCGTTGGGCTAGTTGTAATTGAAATGTCTCTTATTTTTAAATTTGTGTTTCTCCTTTTCACAAATGTGAATGCAGAGGCCACTTATTTCTGTATTCGTTTCTTAACACAGTCGTCATTAGCAAATCAGTATTGATTTATTCTTATGAAAATAGACCAGTGCTAAAAGTAAAATGCAATCCCATTAAGAATGATACAGGTTTTGCAAACGGAGAAAAGTAGGTCAAATATTGCACCAATCATCCCAGAGTGCATCCCTTTAAGCCAAATAAATGTGTGAATACACTTAAACTGTCAGTACATCATTGGATTGCCATTATTATGCATCTTTTGGCATGAACTGGTGGAGCCCTCTCTGTGACTGAACAGGAGTTGAAAATGTCGATTTTGATGTATTAATCAGGTTGTATTTTACACCTGGGCTGCATACAGGGGTGTGTGGGTGTGGTTATGCACGTTCAAGGATTCTTTCTTTGCCCTCATTGCAACAGTTGAGTTCAACTTAATCAGGAAAGCCACATCATTGTATGCAAGGGACATTGTAGCAATGCAGCAGAGGAACACGATTTAAATCTGATCATTAAACTGCTGCAGCAAGAGGCTGCGAGAGACGGTGTGGATGGTCCATCTGCAAAATCTGTGCTCCTGTTGTACAAGGAGGAGGGGCAGAGGGGGAGAAAAAGCAGCTGCTTGGCTGTGCTATGAGAGGGTGAGACTGACTGTTGGCACCATCTGTAGCTGTCCTTTGTGCTTCCTGCTTTATCTGTTCATTATAGTATGATACTGAATTTCTCGTGCTTTGAGTGTAAATGAGTTGAGATACGCCTAATACTGTCAGCATAAAAAGCAGTAACTAAGTACACTAAAGATGAATAGTGTAATCTGTAAATTCATTTTGAGTTTGTTTCATCTTGCTTGAATAGCCCAGGAAGTGATGTTCTCTAGAAGCCAGCTGTACCAGATGTGTGTTGGCGGGGTATATATTCATCTTAGCAAGCAGAGAGTGGAGCAGTGGAGGTGGATAGAGCAGGAGAGAAGGGAGGCCACCCTCTGTTTTCCAACAGGGGAGAGCAGACTCCTTTAAGAGGGTTCTTGCTTCTACTGAGCAGGATAGAGGAGTACTCCTAACTCCTAAGGTGGCTACTAGCAGCTTTGTTTTCATTCTGTGCACAAGCACCAACACAGGGAAGAGAGTGATTATTATACATGGTACATGAGTTGAAATGTCTCAGGGGAAGAAAGGTTGAACCTCTCCATAATGAGTGCTATGATAGGGATGAGTAAATTTGCTAGGATTTTTACCTGCAGTCTCTTAGTTTCTAAAAACATGAGTCCTCTCCAGTTAACAGACAGAATGAAACTGTCCAGCTTATCTTGAGGACCTATTTGTTATTTGACGGTTTACATTTCACCTTTATAAATGTGCGTAATGGATATTTGTAATAGCAACTCATTAAGATGTTTTCTTATCTTCAGCTCACCAAAGCAATGCTATTTCATTGGCATATTCCTTTTCTGGGAGTTACTCTCCTTTTTTTCCAAGCAGATTTGGCTTTTTTTTTGCAGATTCATGTCCTAAGATCCATTGGGTTGTTGCTTTTTATCTTACTTGTCAAGTGCACATAGGTGTGCAGGAGGAGCAACTCCCTTCTCCCATCATAGCCTCGTCTAAGATGGATGATTTTGTAGTAATTACACTCGGCTGTGAAAGTGCTCAGCATCCACTGTTACTCTGCGATGGCTGCTTTAAGTGTTCAGCAGAACACTTTGTTCCTGTTTCTTGGAGCTCAAGTGGCTGTGGTGCAGGGGGAGAAACCCTGTGAGGCAGGAATTTGTATCTCCAGGCGGCTGGAAAAGAAGGAGGGGGGCTTTTGTCACTGGCACATTAGTAATGATATGCCAGGGATAAAAGGTGAGTATAATTTGATCAAATGCTTGTTGACAGATTCCTTGGCTAATAGAGAAGCAGCTTAGACTGACACTCGTTGCTGGAACATTTCACAGAGCTCGGGGGAATGTTTTTTGTAGGCTACATGTGAGGCTGACAATTTCCGAGTGACCATTTTTAGTTACATAAAGAAACGGTGTCCCCTTTTTGTTACAGAAGAGCTCTAAAACGCCTCCCTAAACACTGCTCTTGATCTTCTGCTTGATAAATGCAATAAAGTTACTACTTCTTCTTTGTCCAAATGTGTGATTAATTCACAGGAATGACCCAGGCTCTAAGTATTTTTCCTGTGTGGCCATTTTAACTTGAGAAAATCCAATTGTTTCTTGCACTGAAAAATCATATTTGTAGGTGTTACTAGTCAAGCATGCTCCTTTTTCTCCCCTATTAATCTAACTTTACGATTAATGTCTTTGGAATTTGTTCTAAGTATGTGTGAACAGTACCTGTGAGTCGCTACGAGAAAAGGTGATGTACCCTGCAATGATAGTTTGCTACTGCTTATGATTATGTTATTTGGTGAAAATACTACTATTAGAAAATTAAGAAATCAAAATAGAAGCCTCAGTTTTAGAGAATTCTGCACTCATCTCTTTTAAACAAGCAAACCTAAAATTACATCTAGAGCTCTTCTACACTAAACCACTGTGGCAGCTTGAGTTTTGAGTAGTCTTCTGGTTCTCACCTACTTGTGCAATCTGTTGATTTGTGTTCAGTTCATAACACCTCAGGAAGGCACTTAGTTAAAAAATTAAACATGAGGCATTTTCTTGTTCTGAGGGTTTTGTAAAGCATCTTTTAAAGAAGAAAAAACCCCAAGCACTTCCACTTGAGAACATTTCCTTCAACTGCAGGATTTTTCAATTAGTCTGCATTTTGTTCCAGTGAAACGCCTCACTGTGTCATCATACCTGGCTGACTTTTTACTGGAGCCACTTCTTAGGCTGGAATTAAATAGGCAGCTTTGAGGCTCAGTCAGGTGTTGCTGGAAGCTTCAGTGGGGTGTCTTGGCTGGGTACACTCATGGGAGCCAGGTTTCACCCACAGTCACTCTCTGGGGCTCTGCTTACTAGCAGGGTGGATGGTTTCTGTAACAGGACCCGGTCTTTTCTGAGTGTGGGTACATGAGAGAGTGTTTTCAGGGATAATGACCCCTTTCATGTCTTCAGAAGGAGTTGCAAGCTTTTCTTGCATCTAAGAAATCTCTACATCTTCATAGTTCTTAAGCGTGATTTTCCTGTAAGCACAGAATTACCCTCATTGACTACAAGATTAGGCACATAATGGAAATACACATTTAGGGGTTGTGCTGGGTCAAATATAGATTTAAGTGCCTAACTTTGTATCCATACATCATTCTCTTGTTTATCTATTCAAGACTGTAGCTCATAGCAGTTTTGGAAATTAATTCCTGCACATGGGTTTCTCTCCAATTAATCTTTTGCAAAAAACCCAGCCAAACAGAAAAGAGGTGGTCTTGTTCTTTTCTTCCCTCTGTAAATGATGTTTTGTCTATGTTTTTGTTATGTTTCTATTAGTGTGAAATGAATTCTTCAGCTTCTTTTTTCACTTGTAACAGCAATCCCATGTTCTTGTGCCTCATCCATTCTTCATCTCTGTGCTGCTCAGCTCAGACAAGTTCTCTTGTGCCTCCTGGGCCATGCAGAATGTTTGTAACTTGTGTAAAAACATTATTATGATAGTGTAGGGCAGTTACAGACTGTTTGATAGGCTAATAATGTGAGTGGTGGTTCGTGGACAAGGTGTTCACTCCTGGGGTTTCTCTGTTCGGATTGTGACTCCTGTTACAGTGGCTTGCCCCTGTACTCATCTGTGCTGGTCCTTCAGATATGTGCTCACTGTCATTTTTTTCTGTTTGCACAGCACTGCTTTCATCGTGGTGTGAGGAGCTGGGACGGCTCTTGCTGCTTCGCCACCAGAAAAGCCGGCAGAACGATCCTCCAGGGAAGCTACCCATGCAACCCCCCATGAACTCTATGAGCTCCATGAAACCCACCCTCTCTCATAGGTGAGTCTGGGCCCAGTCCACAGCTGCGACGGTTTGTACACATGCATCGCATGACAGATCTGTTAATTGAAATGTTTGTTACCATTGACAGAGGTAGCTACACTGTTTCATGCACTGCTGGGTATCTGTAATTACAGAAAGTGCTAAATAAACTCAGATTTTGTCTTTACTATTGCCTGGTGCATAGTGAAGTGACATGTCCATCTTAAATCTGTGCTCCGTTCAAGTGGGCCTGCTTTCAGACTTCAGGTTGTGCTCTGGAGATAAACTTCTACATCGTGTCTCTCATCAGACACTTGCCTGATGTGTATTGAAATATAACTGACTTTTCTTAATGTTGAAAACATTTCATCAGTGTTCTGTGTTTTAATTATTGTTGAAATGTATTGCATACAAAGCAGTTGTACAGTGAGTGTATCCATAGATTGGAGAATGTCCTGTACAATCTTACACCAGGTGAGGATCACAAAGCACTTGTGTTCATTTAGAGAAAATGTGAACATTAAAGTATAAGAAGCTGAAGATGGGAAGCCTTTGATTGCCAAATTTGGAGGAGGAGGTCTATTTGTATTTCTTGTCTGCAGAGCCTAGGTCAAGGCAAAAGCTGTGGATTAGGTGTAGACAGGGATAAGCATTAATTTTATGCTGTATGTTTCTGGGAGTTTTCCAAGGCTCTTTTTCCCTCAGCATCACATGAAAGAAATCACAGATAGTGTAAATTTGGTTTAATGTAGAGAATTTTTGTAAGTAAAGGATTATTAGAGTGTGGATGAGGCTAAATTCCTTGTACCTAGATGCCATGGTAGCATGAGTAACTTGAACTTCTGTGTTAGAATGGAGCTTTAGGAACATCTTTGTACCAGTGCATTTGCATGTATGAATTTGTCTGAAAACCACTTTTGTTTTTTGAGTTGGATTCTTTTTCATTATTTTTCTTGCATTTATGGGAAGACCATGCAATCACTATGCTATTTATTTTAGCCCTTGAGAACAGAGTCCTTTTTTATAGTAGTTAATATAATATCACTGACTTTTTAGAGTACCTGGATTGCTTCTTTTTTCTGTTGCTTATGTAATGACAAATCGTAAACACACTTAACAAAAACAAACAGAAAGTTCAATGTTTTAAAATAACATAGTTTTACACTTGGGAGAAGCTTTTCAGAACACAGTGAAATTAGCAGTCAGTCTGCAGAGAAAGTGAGGATCAGTGTATATGCTCTCTTAGGTGTAGTTTTCAGATGCCCAATTCTCATTCGACATTTTAGCCTCTGTTTCCCTAAAGTGAGACTGTCTCACAGGGACTGTGTGCTACATTACTAGACAAGATAGGCACAACTCACTTCTTTCATGGCAGTTTTCCACTGAAACTGTCACATGTCACAAAATAAATACTTTCTCCTGCTAAACCTAAATATCAGCATTCCCAGCAATATCAGGTTGCCCAATATCCTGCCCAGTTGCAAGCAGTTCCTACAGAATTTCTCTTGAGTATTGCCCTTGAAATGCTTTTACTGGGGAAGACTCTGGGAGTAATTTCTTAATTACTGCTCTTCACTTATGAGATGCCCCTCTAGAAACAGAATTTCTGTGGCATAACTTCTCTACAATAGCTTAGCAGCATCTTAGGGATTTGGAGTACCTGCATTGCTGCTTTAGTGTATGCTGTTGTCTTGTCTCTAATTTAGCCATAACCATGACTGCCAAAATCTTTCAGGTGGTACATTAGAATGAGACATCCTATGGCTCTCCAACTTCTTTATCCACCTGTGACTGTTAATTTTCATGGATGCTTTATCATCAGTCTATAAGACAATAAAGTGAAGTATGGGGTGAAGAAGAATTGACTTTTCTATTTGTTTTAATTAAACAAAAAATGAAAAGCCATTAAATACAATCCCAGTGATGAAGCTGTTGATGAAGCATCATTTGTATTTGCATTAGATTACATTTGAGTCAAAAGCTTAAAGTTCTCAGTATCTTGTCTCTAATTCACAAGGCTTTTCTGTTAATTCAAAAAGAAAAAACCCTATGCTTTGTATTTCCTACAAAAAATTAATGTAGCCAGCTACTTCAAGTTTTGTAAAATAACTAGGTGCTCAATTAGAACAACCAAGAGCATATTCAAGAACCTTACTTAACAGAGGCAATGCGGGATATATGCCAACTGTTGAATATCACTAGACACAAATCCCCCTGTCCTCAGACAGTTTTGGGTACTTCACACAGAGCTTTTTCTGCTGTTGCTTTTACTCGCAACAAAATTGCCCAGAATTCTAGGCAGGGACTAGAGTCCTGATGTACCTGGCACTACAGAAATGCAGCTGCTTAGTCTCAAAGTTGAAACAGTGCTCGGCTATTTAAAATAAATTCTGTTTCAATAATGTATCACAAGAATCTAAATCTGAGGACTCATATTTAATAAACTATGGGTACTTACACTAGTGGGAATTCATGTCTGACCTATTTTTAAGGACAATCTTTGATTTTTAAAATGTTAATTGAGTTATGTGAGACAACTGAAGTATACTGATCAAGGAAGGCTTTGATAGTGTTACTATTGGTCAAATGCAGAGAGCAGAATGGAAGCCATACAAGGATGTGCATACATGCAACAAATGCTTTCAGAGTATTGTGCTAATTTCTTTCTAAATTTAGTTTTTGATTAACAAAATGATCAAGTGTTGCATATAGAACAAAAAAAAATCACCTAAATACTTGCTGTTTAATGTAGAGCAGTTGGCTGCACATTCCTGTGTTGTATGAACGGAATGAGCGCTGGATTTTCAAAAAGAACCCCCCAATGTTTTTCTTTTAAAGTCTGTGCAGCATAATAGTTAGCTCAAGTTCAAATATGAGATTTTTATTTATGTTAGTTTTAGACTTTTTTACTGATTCATGTGGGTAAACTTCACTCCTATATTGAAGGACTAGTATAAGATCTATCTATCTCCTTAATCCTCTAGTCTTGGGGCTAGCTAGCCCTTCTGCACAGGAGCGATACTTCATGCTTTCTAGCTTGCAGGGGGTAATGTAACCTGCAACTTGTGTTGTAGTTTTCCAATCTGACATAATGTCTAAAATAAGAGATACTGGTCAAGGTGGCTGATTTTTTTTTGCTTTTTAATGAATTTAAAGTCTTTGGCAAGTGTTATGTAAGTTCAAATTATTGTCATTACACACTTTGCTTTGATGAAGCTCCTCCTTAACTTTATTGCATTAAGTTGTGGACCTTTAGATGCGGATCAAATTCAGTCTTGGTTGAAATGGGTACGGTTTCAATCAATCCCAGTTGGAATTGCACCCTAGTTCATCTTCAGGTCCATCTGACCCAAGCAAGCCCTAGGGGCCTTCTCATTCCTTGCACAGCTTGTAGTAAAGCTTACTTTGTTAACAAAGCCACCTGCAGATAGACAGCTGTTACTTCCAGTTTGGTATGTTGTCATGAGCATCTGTAGGGTTCTTATGGTCTTCACTCTTCCTCCAAATTTTGGTCTTCTGTATTAATTGCCAGCTGTCTTGCAATTAGTGACCGGAGGGTGGTAATGTGTGTATAGGGCAGTCAAAATTATTGATGAAATATAGGAAGATAAAATTATTTTTATCACAAATTACTCAGTGCCAGAGGTTTAGAGAAAATTGAACAGTAGATCAATTTAAGTAGTAATTCAATATTACAGTAGGTGCTTTATTCATTATCATTACTGTTTCATGATCAGGCAATTGTCATAAATACCTTTTATTGGTAAGACCTGCTTTACAAGGGTGCTTGTTTTTAGTGTTTGTTTTGTCCATTTTTTCTTCCAATTTAAATTTTACTAAGAGCTGAACTTTCAAAGATTGGTAGGAGCTCTTGGAAAAGAATGGTTAAAATTCACTCTGTGAATTTTTACCAGGTGGTTGAGACTGGCTCTGCATTGTTAGGAATCAAGACTGAACTGGTTGTAACACACCAGTAGAAATATTGTCAGAATTTCTGTAAAGGCAGTTGCCTTTTCAATTTTGCCATCATAGGTGGTTTTGACCCAACAGTGATAGTCACTTTAAAAATATCTGGATGAGAAAAATGGTTAAAGCGAAAGGTCAGGTGCAGCATATACACACTTCTATGAAAACAAGCACAGTGTGCATGTTTATGCATAAGTTTGAAGCATTATGTCATGTGGCTGTGCCATACAGGGACAATCTTTGCAAAAGAATTTGTAACTCTTTAGGTGAAAGGTTTGTTTCAAAGTCTTTTCATCTTTCTGATTGTGAAGTCGTGAAATAAATATAATTAGGGACTGAACAGATGGTAAATCCTAATATAAGAGAATATTCCCAGCAAAGGAACCTGGTTTACTTCTAATTCTGCAAGAGCAGCTTCACTGTTTCTTCTGTCTTCCTTTCTGTCAAGAAATGTTAAAATTCACCATCAGGAGAAAATAAGAGAAAAGTTGAGAATCAAGAAATTTTTTCCTTTACATGCTGTATATACTAGACAAAGTTTTACAGTTTTGGTTTGTGATTTATTTTAATTAGGAAGTGCAAAATGATATTTTTATAAATCCTGACAAAAACTAAGAAAACACTGTGAAGGTATGCCTGACTGAGGCAAAATCTAATCTTCTTAGGCTTTTTGGTGCCTATGTTAGTTTTTAAAATACAATAACTAACAGCTTTGAATAGACAGCCATAATTTCCATGTTTGGGCCATATTGAACATACAATTCTTGAAAATGTCTGGTTGATTGTGATTTACAGTTTCATGATAATCACTATGGTATTATACTCTTTTGCATGAGGTCTGCTCTCAAAAGCAGATGATTTGTGCTGAGTCTATGAGATTGTCCTCTGAGCATTTTGGGAAGGTTCCCTCTGTCACTTGTTTTCCATGAAATCAACCCATTTCTGGTGGTACTGGAGTTAAAAATCAATCAGCTGTGGCAGCATCCCTGGTTTTTAACCGTTTTGAGTGTCAGCATAACTGCATGGTGACACTGAAAGCTATACTTTGCCTAGGTCTTTGTTGCAAAACTCATTAAAATCATTGGGAGTCTTTGTACCTTTGGATAGGGAACATCGGAACTAGGTCAATGCCCTTCAACCCCTGCAGCATCAGGTCCACATGTGAGGTTTAGCAGTCCCTTCCATGCACAGAAGGGCTGGGGGAGGGACCGCCCGTGGTTCAGCCCAGGGTGAGTTCAGTGAGTAGCTGTTTTGTGGGTACCCACGCTGTTAGCATCGCACTCCAGCCTGCCTGCCAGGAGGTGACATGGCTTCTAAGCAGGGAGGAAGCTTACAGTCTGGCAACGTTTTCGGTTTTCAGTGGAGTGAAAAAAAATTGTTGACATAAATTATGGCAAATACTTTGTCTTTTTAAAATATTTTTGATCTTTTTGGATAATCTGGCAACAAGATCACAGATGTATATTTTGTCTAAAACCTGATATTTTTCTTGGTGCTTTATATATATCTGTTATTCATTCACTTAGATGAAAATGTCACTCTCCACAGGATTTGTTTTTAAATAGATTAGAAAAGGAGTGAATTCCCTATACTAAATTTTGTCAGTTTTTATATTCCCGATGCACTTGGGTTCTCAAGTCTCTCGGAATCACAATAGGAAGAAAAGGAAATAGCTGTTACTATTTGCAGCGATGGAGGGCTTTTCTAATGGTTTCCCTAAAATGAAATGGGTTTGCAATTCATGCTAAGACACTCCTCACTGTTTTTTCGCTAGAGATGGCAACAAAGCCTGCTCCACAGACAGACCACATCGGCAACCTGGGTAGATGGGTCGGTGACATTAATTAGATACTGGCAGTGCCTTTAGCAGGAATCGGTGGTTTCTTTCCATGAAAGGGGCTGTTCCAGGGATGAGGAACAGCGCGCCAGCCGGTGCACCTTCTTTGAATGTCCTCATCTCCACCAGGCTGGGAATGCGCGGAAGGTACCACAGCCTGTTCGTGCTCTCAATTCCCACTTACCGCGTCAGGGGAGATGCGATGTGACGGTTTGTTTGCCCGTGTCACTGTGTCACCGACAGCATTTCCAAACTGCTCTGACAGGCAGAGTGCGGAGACAGCTCGGGGAGACGTTTCTCAGACCTGCCCTGTGTGTGCGGATCGCAGCCGTCCCTCACCGCCCGGGTCACTGCCCGGCCCTGCCCTGCCCTGCCCGGCCGCTCCGCGGCTCCGCAGGGCGCGGGGCTGCCCGGCTGCCCCCCGGCTCCGGCTCCCCGGGCCGTCCCGCCGCTCCAGCCCCGCCAGCGCTGCGGGAGCCGCTGCCGCCCTTGGCCCGGCCGCTGCCCCCGGCAGGGCTGTCCCCGCTCCCTCTCCTCGTCCAGCCCCGGAGCCCCCAGCCCGGCTCGCTTCCCGTAAGTTGCGGCGGTGCTGTGCTGCCCCCTCCTCCCTCTCTCCCTCCCTTCCCGCCGTGCCTCTCGAAGAAAGCGGGTTTTTTTCTGTTGTCGGGGAGCGTAAATCAGCTTCATCTAAAATCTGGGAAGTGCAAGTCCATCACATCTTCCTCCGAGCCGCCTGCTACACCTTGCGTGAGTCAGACTGCAGAGCTCCCGGTGCCCTTCTCGCTGTGCGGGGCTGCTCGTGTTTCCCCCTGTCTCAGAGGCAAAAGCAGAAGTGGAATCTGCTCACGCTCTCAGCGGTTCCTTCCCCGGTTGTTGTAGCAGTCGCTGACCTCCAGGCACTATGAATAAACAGCAAAGCTGGGAACAAAAGGAGTCTTCTGGCTGCCATTATCTCACATTAACATAGCAGACGCGCTGCGGTGTGAACAATGCGAGTCTCATTCGCCGATAATCAGCGAGTACCCAGGCATTTGGATTACCAAGGCAACAGGCAATGGTAGAATACTGGGTGGGTGTGTTTTTTATTGTAAAGGAGCAGTCGGATATGGAAACCCAGGTATATTGATAAAGCAGAGCAGAAGGCATGCCTGGTGGCAGGGGGGGACTAAGGGCTCGGGGTTGCATTCCGACACACATGAGATAAATAAGACATGGATGAAGCAGGTCTGTGCTGTGAGATGCAATAAAGATTAAACTGCAATTGTCAAGCTGAAAACGATCATAAGATAATTTCAGCATTTTGAAAAAGGTAACAGGTGGCATGTTAATAACAGGGCTGTTACCGTTTGATTTTGTAACTGTAATCTGGGCTGTAGTAATGCATTGCATGGTCTACTTGTGTGACAATAGAACTGGGTGTGATGCTTTAATCTTTTTTCTTTTGATCAGATGGATGCTGTAGTCCCCATGTCAGACAATGTAACCCCTTCTGCTTCTTCTGAGGCAGCATTGGGTCTCAGTAGCGTTTTTATTTCTTACCTACATAGTTGTGATCATTTATTCCACATGTGCAGAAATAAGTTGTGTTATCTGTGTGTCTTTGCATGCACACATGTGTGTGCATAGACATACATTAAATCTGTAGTGTAGAAGGACTGTGTGTGCATGCAGGGAGATGTGGGTGTTTGCAGGTTCAAAAACTTAAGAATTAATCTAATTATTTGGCCTGATGCATTTTTGTAATTTTAGGAGTTTAATTCAGATGCTTGAGCTTGCTGAGCAGTGTGATACTTGCAGGCATGGCTCTAACTGATGACACCGTGTGTAGAGTAAGGCACCAAGAAGCACAGCAGCAAGCATGTCACAGACTGATCTGTAGCAACCCCATGTGAAATGGAAGGCAGCGTTCCCGCCTTGTGCAGTCATAAGTCATCCAGGCCTCACAGGCCTTGTCAGAACTATACAGAAAAAGTTAAGGGCTTTCAGCTTCCAGAAGTCCTTTGTATCACCTGCGAACTGCCAGCTCGATTTTACAGTCTCAGTGTCCATGCAAGCGGCTGTATTGTGCATATGTGTGTGGCTAGATGAATGGTTATTATAAATGTGTATGTGTATATTTAAAAGAGCAGAGACAGGGGGTGATAGCCACCTGCCAGCTGCAGCTGCCATCCAAACCACTAAGCTGTTAAATGGCTTGCTGATTTCACCTTTTGACTGCTTCACCTGAATCTCTTCACCTTAAATGGGTTCAGAATGCTTCTGTGTTCTAAAAGGGTTTGCCAGAAAACAGCCTCCTTCTTCTTACAGTGTATTATGAAATTTCTAACTGCTTTCAGTCTTCCTTTTCACAATACAGGCAACATCCAGTACTGAAACAGCACTTGAGGTAATTCTTTCTTGATAAGTAAAGACTAGGTATGGACCAACTGTGCGTTCTGACTTGGGAGAATCAAAGCTTTCCAGAGGGTTAGAGAACATGTTAATCTAGTTGTAGAGAGTGGACGGAAGCAACAGACTTGAGAAATTGTTATGACATATATTTTGGAACTGTATATTTTCTCTGTAAGATCTAAATATTTGTAGTCATGCCATTAAGAAGTAGAGGGAAACAAAATCTTGCAGAATGCTTCCAGACTGGCTTTTTTCACTTTAACGTTACACAAAAATACCCAGTGATTTGGATGGGATTGCGTTTTAGATGGGGGTTTTTTTGTGAAATACAGGATGGAGTTCTTAATTTATGCCAATACAATTTAAACTCCTTCAAATAATAATTCTAAATAGAGGAATATATTTGTGGAGGGTATGAATAACATAGCATCAGTTGAAAGTGAATTCCTGCTAGCCATTCAAAGTCAATATACAGACTAACTACACCACTCTCTTGTTTTCCTTATCCTGAGCATAAACAGCATAGGATACCTGTGAACAATATCAGCTTTTAGTTTGCTTCATGTCAGTGTGTGATATACAGAGGTACTTACTCTTTGTTTCCTTTACAATATATCCTCATATTTCCTTGCTGACTGTAAGTGGTCCTCATGTCCTTTCTATGTGGGTGTCTCCTTGCTCTGCCATATTCCTCTCTATGAACAGAGAATGAATTGCACAGAGTGATTTACACAGTTTACAGAAAGCATGGCACAAAAGGTCGAGGGACAACTTGGTCAAATTTTGTAGGTTTTTTTTAACAGTAATGTGTTTAATAGTAATCTGTCAACTAGACTAAAAACTAATTTTAAGTGTTCAAGTTGAAACACTTAAACACTGTAGGCATATGAAGATGGTGCATGTATCTCAGATGGGAAGGTGTTGGCTTTGCTCCCTTAAAAAAAAACTCAATAAAAAATGAGAAGTCAGTTGTTTCCTTCTAAGTTCTGGGTTTGTTTTTGTAAGAAAACAAAAGCAGATCTCCAAAATATTTTTGATTGCCAGTAAGTGGTAACAAATTATGGGTTTCAGTTGTTTTTTTCAAATTAATAGTCAAGGCCAAGAATATTTTCAGTTGACCTTTGAACAAAAAGAAAAAATAAATCCATTTGATCTGTTATTAAAGAGTTTGTTGTGGGGGATTCCTGGCCTATCAAATTGCTAGGTTTGCATGGTGCAGTGCAAATGCTGAATTTGAACTGGCTTTTGGTATGAAACACTACAGTGCTCCAGAAAGGACTTAAACTAATTTTTCCCCATTTTTTTCCTCCCAGTTTCTGGTGTTAGGTTCATGGTGATGCCCTAATCAAGAAGATTGCAAACGGAATCCATACTAATAATTAAAGCCATGTGAGTGTGATGTTCACTCAAGAAATCCAAGTAAAAAAAAACTAAACCTGAGTGAAAGAAGCTAAGCTGCCTAACTTGTGAGACGGTATGGGCAAGGAACACATGTATTGGTGCTGCAGTTACCCTGTTTTCATTGCCTGTCCTGACTGTAAGATTTGTGATATTTTTCTGCTGTGTATACATGAGGTTTTAGGGGGAAAAGAGGGGAGCAAGGAGCCTTGTTTGAAAATGGTTATGGTTTCGTTTGTATTAAAGTAGTGTCACCTAGAGGCTCCAACCAAGAATACAGCCAAGGGGTGCTGAGCACCCTGAGCACTCACACACCCAGAGGGAGAGCAAGGTGCAGACACAAAGAGATGGTGATGGGCAGGAATGGATCAGGACCTCCATGTTTGGGTTGTATTTTGACTGTTCTGATTTTTGGCTGTGTGTAATTGCAAAGGAATGTTTGACCTGTGCAGATCTTTGACACCTCACTCCTTATGGTGAGGTGCTCTCCTCTCTAGGTGTCCATGGGTGACAAAAGACAACATGGTAGAAATGACAGTCAGTGTTACAGTGGCAATTACCTGCCCATCTTGGTGTCAGCTGAGAAAGTTGTGATAGTCAGTAGATTTAAAGGATTGTGTGAACTCTGTGTGTCAGCTATCCATCAGGTGGGCTGGCTGTGCTTCAGAAACATTAAAGACCCCTGCAAAACAGTAAAGCTATCTTGAAGGGTAAGCAACAGAAACTTGCCACTGAAAGCCCAGTTGTGGGAAACTTGATGCCAGTGCTTCAAGTGAAAACATTTTCTGAGAAAGTCAACATCTGGTGCTTTTCTGCAGTAGCTGGTAGATTTTCAGCATTTAGAACACAGATAGATGCTTTATAAAGACACCTGGCCTTCCCAACAAGCAACATGGAAAATTACCAGGAAGGTGTAATTCCAGTTTTCACCCTCTTCTACAACATCTAAAGTATCAATCCTCTAGAGATGCGTGCTTCACTAAACAATCTGAATCTCTCCTTCCTCAAGCAATGAAGACATGTAAACAGAGTATTAGATACATGTACAGTTGCTTTAATTATGACATAAACCTATTTAAAATATAGCAAATAATGCCACAAATATTGTATAATCTACAGTAATTCACTAATATTAATTTACAGAGGTCACTTGCTATTAAGCAACTTTTATTAGAAGTAGCTGTCAGTCTGTGTCTGACATGAAGTCTATAACTATTCCTAGGAGTCTGGATTTCTGCCTGGTTCTGTTTCTCTTACACTGGGATTAAGAGAAGCTATTTAGGCCTACCTACCAATGTCCCTCTCCAACATGAGTGTTGTTTTGCTGATGCTTTCAGCGCATTTGCCAGCAGCTAAGAATCTTTCCTCACTGTTTGATTAGTTTCACTACATCATAGTTTGAGAAGTTATTTCCTTCCATCTTTTCCTCTTTGCTCTATGGCTTCCTCTGCTGTTTGGCCTCTAATGCTGACCAGTAGTATGTATAGGTTCATTAGCACTATTATAAATTTAGTCAATACTCTTTTAGTGGACTCCAGCTGAGCCCAAACTGTCTCACTGCCCTCCAGGGTGTAGTGAGAGACTTAATTACCCTTGTACCGTTCAAGAGGAACAGTGTCATGGGCAGCATTTAGCTTTGGCTGGAGAGGTTGAAGCTTCTTTCTCTATTGGCTGCCATTTTCAAGTTTAAAGAAAGGGATTTCAGGATAATTCACAGCTCTGTATAATAACAGTGGAAAGCCACTGCTCTTTTGCAAATGAGAATTGGATTGGTCACGTTTCATTATGGTGCTTACATGGATTTTCCTTTGATGGTGAGAGTATTCCTTTGGGTTGTTTTAAGCACAGAAACACAAGTTGCAAGACCGAAGTGGAGGGACAAGTAATCCTCTAGTTAAGTGGCACGTGTTCAGCATCTCCTACTGCCTAAAAGCAAAGAAGCTGTCACATGATGGAGGAAGGCCGAGTATTGTATGCAGTGAGGCAAAAGTCATGCTCTGACATGGATGTAATTGGTGATGGGCTAGAGTATCATCCTAAGGAATGCAAACCGTGAGATTGCCATGTATATCTCATGAGGTGACTAAGGTGAAGTTAGAGGGATGAGGTCTAGGACAGTAAGTGTATATTAGGGTATATATGTTCATGTTCTGTAAGGCACATCTATCACTATTTCAATGTTGCTGTAATTTCTGATACTAATAATGTCTGCAATTTAAAGCTAAGTCCTGTGTTGGATAATGTGAGAATCATGTTATTCAATGTGCACAATGATTATTTCTCAACAAATCTGTACTTGGTGTCTCTTCGTCGCTTTTTTGTGTGTGTCAACAGTATAGTTTCTTGAGCTGTCGCCCATTTTAACTGTAATAGAGTAAAATTGAGTGATTTACTCTGTATTTATAATTAGGATTGAAGTGATTGTATAGTCCTTTGAGAACGCCATGTAGCCTTCTATTGAACCAATGCTCTGACTCTGCCACTGAAATGTATGGATGAATGATACATGAAATCTCTTCTGCATACTGTAAAGGAGAGAAAGGAGTGAGAGAAACATGCTTTTGAGGCGAAGAAAGTGAAGTAATGGTTAGAACTTGTTAACAGCAAGCTAAAGCATTGCTATCTCAAAGTTTGGGTATGTTTACAAACTGTATGGCATATTTGCATTTGAAGAATCTTCAGTGACTCTGTAGTTTGATTCCTGCCTGTCATTACCCTTCTTATTTATTCATACACTTTGCAAAATATTTGCCTTGTTCCTCAGGTTTTATTACCTGTCCACAGTACATCAGTGGGGAATAGAGTGGAATGTCTGCAGTGAGTCCTTTCACTGCTTATGCCATGGAGAGAGCTTCTTTGTAGTCATTCAAGTATAGGAACACTCAGATGTGCCATAAATATCCAAACAAATCACAGAGCAGACATCATCAGAAACAGTCAGAAGGAAGTAAAGTGGGAGGCATCATTCAGAGCAGGATGAAAGAGGAAGGCTTAATAGCAGTCACAAATTCTGGGTTAGTCATCGTTTGTCTCCATGCTGGTAGAGGGGACTCGCTGAAGGATTGCGTCACTTGCAAATGTTAGTCACTGAAGCCATTGTTTCAGGCTCTGAATGAGAGGGACAAGATTTTCAGCCTTCTAAGAGAAAATAGTGTAAAGATACACAGGCTCCTATGACTTAGTGATTGCAAGGTGTTCAATATCCCCTTATTCACACACCAGTTTATATAGATGCTGTCGATGTAAACATTACAAGTCAGGCATCTCATAGAGAATTACTATTTTCCATTAATTTTCTCTAATTATTTATGAGAGGCAATTGTTCTTATCCTAATTTAGTTTTTTGTGTGATATTATTTCTTAATTGAATTAGGGTATTTTGAAACAAATAGGTCAGTTCAAATTCACTATTATGTTCTGATACAGTGGTGTTGTGCTGGTACAGCACTGTGGAATTTGTTTAAAATTTCCTAGTTGTTTGTGGAATGTATTCACTGTTTCGTTTTGCCTTACACAGTTGCTGTTGCTATTGTTAGATTATTGTTATTTGGGACAGAGGCAGTTTTTATCACTTACGTGTGTGCTCTTTGTGCGATGCAATTCCTACTCTTAAATGATTTACACTAGGTGTTATAAACAGGCTCAAGGATGGACACTTAGGTAGTCCTTTATTTTGGCCCACAGCATAAGGGAAGGAGAAGTGATCCAAGCCTGGAGTACTGTCTGGAGACGTGGGAAAGTCAGGAGGCTTTCAAGCACATTGATAAAGCACATTTAAAACCTGTATGGATTCTTTAGGAAAGTTAGCCCTGGATAGAATTTCTGTAGTAGCTGGTAGTCCAGACAAAAATGCAGTTCTTCATATAAAATACAAGCCAGTGGTGTTTGAAAATAAAAGAGCAATGTATGTCTATTAAAAGGTGTGAGTGTATATATAAATATATATATATATATATCTAGATGAAGAAAGATCACCTGTGTGTGTATATATATATGCAAATAGAAATCTGATTTACAAGTTGATAGTGCAAGAATGAGCAAATTTCAAGTGGAATATATTTTACAGTTATAGGATTAATAGTTACTTTTGCTGGATTTAACATATTTCATTAATTACACTAGATGCGTACTTACCCTGTGTTCATTTTGAAACCACCAGTGCTTTTGTATTAAAAGAACTGTAAGAAATGTTTGCTTGTATCTGTGGACAAAGCTAATGGAAAAACCCAATCCTCTCATCCACATATTTATCTGAAAGATGTGTTGTATATCTGCAGTTGATTTTCTAGAATGCTGATTAGCTAATACTGTTTTTGGCATGCAGCTTATCCATCGTGTGGGAGAACACTATCTGAATTTCAATTTACTTTTCAAAATGATGTTGAACTGCTATTGCTTTAAAGGCTTTTCTGGCCATTTGAGGACCCACTGCAGACAGCGGAGCTGGAGTCTGGTCTCAAAATCTAATTGAATTGATATAAGGCAGCCGAAGCAGTGATTGTTGAAGAGTTCAAGATGAATTGCAAAAAATACGTGCTTCTGAGCATCTTAGTGTCTTTGTTTGAAACTCTGCTCCTGAGTTTATTTCACCTTTCACTGCTAACAGACCTTTTTATGGTAAAAGCCCTGTACTTCAATATAGTTAAGGAATTCATTAGTTCTGTGTGGTTTGATATGATCATATTACTATTAAAGGAACTTCATGCCTCTGAGAGTACCAGGCTAATAATGGAAGGAAGAATGGAGAGTTAAGGTAATGTCAGGTGTTAATGCTTTGTCACCATCAGCAACTTGCCACTGTTGAAACTTCCAAAATCTCACCCTCCTGAATTTTTTTTTTTTTTTTTTTTTTTGCAGTGATGGGTCTTTCCCTTACGATTCTGTTCCCTGGCAACAAAATACCAACCAGCCTCCAGGTTCTTTATCAGTGGTCACCACAGTATGGGGTGTGACTAACACCTCTCAAAGCCAGGTAAGCTTCACTGTTATGCGTCCTCCTGTCTAACTACACATTTTTGCTAATGTTTGTAGAATGGAAAGCATTTTGGAAAATACTGTTGAGAATAATAACAGTGTCTGTCGTCTTTGTTGTACATGGTGCATTTTTCTCCCAGTCATATCCTCTTTGGTGGCATCAGAAAGGAGATGTCTGAGAGCTTGAATCAGTCACTCCTTTTAGCTGCATGCAAATGCCAGGCTTGGGTTTAGCTCGTATTTTGCACTATGTGGTTTCAACACTGAAAGTATGGATTTGGAGTAATCATAAACGTCTTGGGAATTTCAAATTGAAATTGAAGAGTTGTTTATTTAAAAAATAAAAAGAAATTAGCTAGATTGACCAAAGGACAGTTGTTCATTTTTTGCCTGGTGCTGTGTTGTACTTATGGGCTGGTGAAATTTACTACCAGGTGTACCCTTACACTGAGTTGGTAACTACCAATGTTAGGCTGCGTCTTTCCAATCTTTCCTGTTAATGCTGCCCAACTTGGAAAAAATATTTCAATATGCATTGGAGCAAAAGCATGAGCTCCTGGCTTCCAGGTGAGAGTCATACTTCCTGGTTTTTCATTTGGTTCTCTCTGCTCTTAACTCTTCTTTTCTTCTGTGTTGTATGTTGAATTATCCTATACAAAAAGAAGGAGCTTTTATGAAGAAGTTGCCAATTATTTATGGTAGTGTGCCCTCCAAGGCATGTGGCACAAATTAAACTCTCAGACAGTCTGGCCTTTTCTTACACCATAGATGAAGTGCTCAAAGTGGAATACCATCTTTAATGAGTGTAAATGGTCCATAACTCTAGTCTGTCTTTTTTATCTTTTTCAAACCAAGTGACATTAGATCCCATACAAAATTTTGCAATGATTTTTTTGTTATTATTTTTATTTTGGTAAGCAATTTGAAAACAGAATTGTTATGAAATGAGCTGTTTGAAAAAGAAATTATTCAGAGGTCGAGTCGTATAGCTATTCACATGGCAGTTTTGTAAGCAAGCACTGGTTGTGGCATAATCTTTCTTCCAAAATATAACAAGAGGAAACAGTTACAAGATCTATAATGTGATTTCTTATTGTTGATTTCTTTTAACACATTAAAAGAAAAGGTATCCCATCTGGGAGAGAAACACCTGAGTAAACACGTTGGTCTATATATTGGCCAGAAAATGAAAATATAGTTTCTTGTAGAAATCTTTCACACTTAAGAAGGCGAAAGGAAAGGATAAAAAAAAAAATCACTCAGTTTTATTCTATCATAAGAACACTGTAATATTACTTGAACTCTTCATGTTACTTCAGAGGAATGTTCAATAGAAGGAAAAAAGTGTTTTGGCACAAAGAAAGAAAATGCTTCTTCAGTCATTGCAAGGGAGCAGTGAAACTCTGGAATGTGACTCTTAGTTGTAGCTATTCAGAGCAGATTGAAATGAATGTCAGAGTTTCCTGTAAGTCTTCATTCTCTTCAAGGGAAAGGAGTGAGTTGGGCTTACCAATTTCTTTTCACTAATGCCTGAAGCTGATGCCACAGTCTTCTGTAAAAATCAAGACCGCTAAGTTTCTTCTCAAGTAGGAGCCAGATTTCGGTGCAGGTGATCCATGAGCAGTCATACTTACATCTCAGTGAAAATCAGCAATTTGGAAAAAAAAAATCTTTCAAACAAGCAAAACAAGTCTTTTAAAAAACTGAACAGAGGACTCTTTTATAAAATACAATAAAAACAGCCAATAGATTTCTGTACACTTTAGAGAGAGTTAGATTCAAGGTTCTTTGACAGTTTTCACATCTGTAGTAGCCTTTGCAATATGCAGAGAGACTGAATACTTCCAAGTTATTTCATAGGCCTGCATCAAACAAACAAACACAAAAAACCCCAAAAACACACTCCTGAAAAAAAAAGCAATGTACTTTCTCATAATCAGATGACTGGTCAGAGCATAGTTCTAGCAGATCCTTCTCATAAACTTTTTTCATAAGCTTATTAGTTTGGGTTCCATCTAGTTGAAAATCTCCTCTTTGTTTGGAAATGGCAAAGGGAGAAATCACCAGGAGTGTGCACGTAGACATCAGTGAGGTCTGCGCTGATAGGAGTTCAGAGCACAAGGTGGTTATGTTTTAATTTAATGACCACAGTGAATTAACTTAATTTGCTTGAAGTAGTTCAAAGTACAGCCCCTTATTCTCATGTTTCTTCTCACAGGTGCTGGGAAATCCAATGGCAAATGCTAACAACCCTATGAACCCAGCAGGAAATCCTATGGCTTCTGGGATGACAACTAGCAACCCTGGAATCAACTCCCCTCAGTTTGCTGGACAGCAGCAACAATTTTCAGCCAAGGCAGGCTCCACTCAGCCATATATACAGCAGGGCATGTATGGGCGACCTAATTATCCTGGGAGTGGAGGCTTTGGTGGCAGGTAAGATTTATTTGCGCACGGTGGAAAATGGATGTAAATAATTGATGAAACTTGTTTTAGTGACCTGGCAGAAGCGTCATGGGCTTATTTTAATTATGTAAAGTCTCAGTAGCTGTTTTGTGCTAGTTAACTGAAGTACATACTGCTCTTAACAACTTTGGAAATCAGCAACCCGAGTCACAAAGAAATTCATCACAGTAAATGGAAATGGCTTAGGTCAATCAATTAGCTCTAATAAACCCCCAAAATAAAGTTTTAATTAAGAGAGATTGTTAAACAGACCACAGGCTTAGGAATGATTAACATTTAATAAGGCCAGGATGTGAAAGGTATTGATGGTATAATTTCTATGGAGGAGTAAGCTTGAGCATTGGGCAGGGTAGGTTCCTATGCCATGGAATATTTCTGCCCAACGACTTACTCCACAGCAAGAATTTGAGAAGAATTGGGAATAAAGATGTTAATTAGGAAAGTTGGTTGCGCTGTGCATTTATTTTGGGGAAATACATGCTGCATTAGTTAAATAAACCAAAATTAATAGCCTAGGGTTAGTTATATTTTGACTTGCTGTGTCTATAGTTTGTAAATAAGGGTGGTAAGGGCACTTAACTGAAACCACTATTTATGGTACTACTACAAAGCCTGCTGAAAAGAATGCTGCTATTTGCGTAGTCTGTCTATGTCAAGAGTATAAGCCTGGGACTCAGGAAACATAGCTCTTCTTTCATCTCTGCCACTGATCTATTGAGTGACCTTGAACAAGTCAGAAAGTTTCTTTAGCTTTGTATTCACATCTCTAAAATGGGCACAGTATACTGGCCCATATATTTGATATCTTGGAGTGGGAAAGGCATAGTTTAGTTCAGTTTATCTTATGATCAATAGAGGAGATGGATAGGAATTGCAAAATATATTGTGTGAGATCCAGCAGAGTCGATTGCATTGGATCTCTTCTGGCCTTTCTGCTAAGGTTCAGGGAGAAATGCTTTTTTACAATATCGAGAACACTTGCCATAATCACCACTGAGGCAGATTAACATGCTGTAGTGGAGGAAGCTCTCTGTTCATGCTGCTGTGCAGTCTGCCTCTACACTACTGGGAAATGGAGCATTAACTTTCAGAAGTTCAGTTCTACTTCACAGTAAGCTACAGAGTTGTGAAGCAGTTCACTACTCCTGAAACAATTGATGGCAATGTCTTGCAATTCCAATGGCAGCCTAAGACTGTTGCACCTGGGCAACACTTGTGTCTCCGGTACACACCTAATTACCCTCTCCTGCTGGCTTTCATTAGTCATTGATAGGAGGTTTTGGAGCAGTTCCAGGTGAGGATCACGCCACCATTCAGAATAAAATCCACTAGGCACATCTTAATTGTCTCTTTTTTTTTTTTTTCTTTTTTGCTTTTCTTCCCTCTTAGTTACCCTGGAGGCCCAAATACCCCTGCAGGAATGGGCATCCCCCCACATACGAGGCCACCAGCTGATTTCACCCAGCCAGCTGCAGCTGCTGCCGCTGCTGCAGTTGCAGCAGCAGCTGCTACAGCAACAGCTACAGCTACAGCCACTGTGGCAGCTCTTCAGGAGACACAGAATAAGGACATGAACCAGTATGGACCGGTAAGAGAGTAACCCTTATGTCTTCATACCTGCCTGATCTGGACCATTTCAGGGAATTGGCCTGTTGTCCTTACTGTCGTGTTTGTTAGGGTGCCTACTCTATTTTTATTTTTTTGTGCATGAGCATGGTTATAAATGCTTATGAGAAACTGCTGGAATGTGTGTATGTCGATATGAGTCAGTCTCCCACGTTTTTCTGATAAAACTTGCCAAACTGTATTTTGTAGTTTAGGGTTGCCCCTTAAAAAAAAATTGTAGATTACCCAAAATTACAGTGGCATCTGACATATTATCACTGCCTTTGCCAGCCCTCTAAATTTGAGTACCTAGTGAAATGTTCCAGAATCTTGCAATAGGTTTTGTAGTACTTGGATAAGTGTTTGTTTTGCTTAGTACAGTTGGTTGTTTGGGTTTTTTTCCTTCAAACAAGAAAACAACAGTAGAAGAGAGGTTTGGTTTTTAATAATCTTGTTTATAAGAGCAGCTATGTGAGACATGTTTCTGGTGATCCATAAATTCTAGCATGTCATGACTTCATGTAAACATTTTTTTCTTAAAAGAAACAAAGGCTTCATCAATTCAGATTTTTTCCTCCTTAACTTTTTTACCTGAGTCCTGAAGTATATGGGTGCATATGCCAGGTGATGTGAAGCACAGTGTCTTAGATACTGTAATGTTGTGCTGTGTTTACACAGCCAGTTTCCTACCTTACACTACTAGACAAACCAATTGAAACAATTCAATTTCTCACCTCAGACTTATATCTGTCTTCTGCAATTCCAATTGAATTTTTATTGAAAATAACATCACTGCCCATCAAATGTTGAAGAATGTTAAAGGAAAATGCGACATAAATCCTTGCCTTCTTCCCTCCCCCCAAAGCATGTTCAGTTCCCTCTTCCCATTTTATAAATGCATGTCGCATTTTATTCTTTTTTTTTTTTCTTCTTCTTCCGTTGAAGGTTTGTTCCTCTTTCCAGATGGGTCCAACTCAGGCTTACAACAACCAGTTTATGAATCAGCCTGGTCCTCGTGGTCCTGCTTCTATGCCAGGCAACATGAACCCAGCAAGCATGGGAGCGGGAATGACACCCTCCAGCATGAGCGGGCCACCCATGGGCATGAACCAGCCTCGGCCTCCTGGAATGAGTCCCTTCAGCACCCACGGGCAGAGGATGCCTCAGCAAGCCTACCCAGGCCCACGCCCCCAGTCTTTGCCTATACAGGGCATAAAGAGACCGTACCCAGGAGAGGTAATAAAATAAAATATATTTTATGTACACTATTATTTTGACTGGAATCACAACACACTGGGTAACGTGTGGTACGCATCCCTTTAACATAGGTGCATCTTTTTTCCAGCCTTGGTGGGAGTGCAGCCATTGAAATGTAAGCAGCAGCAGCTCTTCCTTTTTAACTTCTAAAGTACTCTGGTCGGCCCTTGCTATCTTAGTAAAGATGACATCTTTACTGTTTGGGGCCCAAGAAAGGCTCCAAGCCAGCTGAACCCTCAAAATGTCGCTATAAGATTCTCATGGTGTCTTCTTAGACCTTAAGCAGACTTCCATCACAGGAGTGGATTTGTTTAATGTGACAACTTAAAAGAAACACTGAAGGTGAACTACTTGATTTGAACCCAATACATTTGTGATCTATGTTTTTTTGGATGGTTTTATTTTTCTAAAGAAACACAGGGCAGACATTGTATGAGCACCAAAGCACCAATAGTAATAACATTTATTTTAAAGACCAGTTGCTTTTTAAACTTCTTGAGTGTTGATTTTTATAGTCACTGAGATGAATACAAATAATATTGAACTCAAATCCCCCTTTGTCAGCATTTATCTAATGGAAGTTTATTGGGAGTGTGATAAGTTCCCATGCTTTTGTAGGAGATATAAATAACTCTGTAGGCAAAATTATATTGCCATAGGCTTATATTATGACCTTGGGGTCAAAATTTTAAAGAAATTGAGACAACCAAAGATGTAGACAAACAAGCTTTTGAAGCTAAAAAACACCGATGTGTTTTACTCTTCAGATCTGTGTGAATCGAGCAGTAGATGCATTTGAGAATCCCAGCAAATCTCAGCATCTGTGTTTGCCTAAATGGTTTTATAAATCTAGCCACCACTTAGTAGCTTCAGAGATCATTTCCTGTGAAATTCTGTATTCAACTGGGACTTGAACAACAGGTGTAGAGCTTTGAATATTAAGCTATTGCCCTGATGATAATTATGGTAGTAAGAGTTAATAGAGAACACCACAGTAAAGAGTACCATGGCATACAGAAAATAAAGAAAACACTCCTTACTGAGCTACATTTCTTTCCTGACCTGAAAACTACTTTTTTCTATATAAAATTTAATCAGAAATAAAAAAGGGATGTGCTTTTGCAGGATTTGCATCTCTGGGAAGGCTTTTCATTCTCTAAATACTGCTACTTATTCACACTTAAGAAAACACAGGATGTGGCTTGTTCAGATAAATTTTGTCTTCAGATTTCCTATTTTAAGGATTACTTTAAATGTCTTTTTGCTGCTTCGGAAGCAGGTTTTTCATTGTAAGGGAATATGATCATGTTTCCAACAAGTCAGCTCTGAACCCTGCCATAAACGTTACGTGTTTGCTGGTCTGGAATTTTGCAGTTGATGTTTGCCTGTTGTTTTTTGAAAGTTTCATTTATGGAAGCTTCAATGAGTTAACTTTTCAAATTGACATTTTATTACCTTTAAAGTTCCAATTTTCATGACTTCGATTCCAAACCCACAGCACACTCCTAGCTAGCACTAGCAAAGTAAATATGAATAGTAAAAACTTTAGTTGTTAAGGTACTGCTAAATATTCTAGCACATGGCCAGTATAGCAGTTGGGTTGAAAAGACAGATGTGGACAACACAGCTTCTATTCTCTTGCCTGTTCCAGGATTCTTTTTTTTTTTTCTTGTTGCGTTTTGTTTTTGTGCTTCCACTCTACATCTGGAAAAAAAGCCCATGCCTTGGGGGTGGTAGCACTTGCAAAAACACAGAAATTCTGTGAACACGGCATCTGGTTGTAATTCTGGTTTCTTCAGACACGGTGCCCTTCGGCAGCACTGCAAGGGCTGACTGTGTGTGGGGATGTGTGTGTTAAGGTACTTGATTGTTCTTACCCCACTTTGGTTTGCGAGTTTTTTATGCTTTTGAGAAGTATTCTACTGAAGGGGGTTTTGTTTGTTTTGATTCCACTACTGAATGTATGCTAATAATCAAAACAAGAAAGCTCCTTGCATAAAACATATCTTTGTCTTCTTTTATCCCTGTTATGAAATAGCCGAATTATGGAAACCAGCAGTATGGACCAAATAGCCAGTTTCCAAACCAACCTGGTCAGTACCCCACTCCCAACCCTCCAAGACCCCTTACATCTCCCAGCTATCCTGGACAGAGAATGCCAAGCCAGCAAAACACAGGGCAGTACCCTCCTCCAACAGTGAACATGGGACAGTATTACAAGGTAAGAATTCTTACATTACCTTGTTGCATTCTAGTGGCTATTTATGAATGAAATCACAGTAATGACTAATGTAATTTAAGAGGAAAGGAACACAGTGTTTTTATTAATGTTTTGGCTATCACAGAATCAAGTCCATCAGCCAAGTTGCATTGCAACTTCAGAGCAGTTCATAAAGAAAATTGAATGTTGCTGCAGCTCATTAGAGGCTTTTACAAGAAAATGTTGGTTTTGCTTCAAAAATGGCTTGTAGCAAAAGAGGTACCTAATGGGATTCAGGTGTAATATTTTCAACTCTTTGTGGTACCCTGCAAGAACACAACTTTGAAAATTTGTAATAAACATGCACCACGTTGCAGCATTCCAGTTTTGGACGTGGTCACTGTTGGATTAAGTGGGGCCAAACTTAAAAACTGTTCTAGCTGTAGATTTTATCTTTGAACTGAAGTTTCCATGACTTTCTCCAACCTCTTCCTCCTTTTTTTTCTCAGTCTTTTCCCTCTGTGCTGCTTGTTTTGGGCAAGAACTAGAATTCTTAAATTGTTGCCTGAAACCTGTTTGTGGATACATCTTGAGCACTTTGTATTCTCCAAACTAAGGTTGTACTGAGGGCCTGCTGAGGTTTGCTGCCTTTGAAATGCACACAGAAGTGATATATTGCACACAGGTACTCCAGTGAGTAGAAAAGTGGGGAGGACCATCAGTGTTCTGACATGCTTAAAGCATTAGCTGTTGAAGTATCCAGACTGCATTCTGATTTTGAATGTAAGCTGAAAGAATCTAAGTTGCACATTGGTGTTGAATTGGAATTATATGGTATAATTCACACAGAAAACATCATTGCAAAAAGGGGGGAGCAAAACCCTTTTCTAGAGAGCATCTATTCTATGTGCAACCACCCTGTCCACTGTGGCATCCAAAGGAATGCCTATTGTATCATGGCAGCTTTTGCAGTACACTGCCAGGAAGAACACAGGGAGGAGACAGATCCTCTGTACTATAATTCCAGTGTAGTCACGCTAAAATAACACCAGAAGATCTCTGTGAAGTTTTTAAGTAACAGATTTTTAAATGCATTTTACATGTGTTTATTTTAGATGGGATTTAAGTTTTTCATTTACAGGATAGTTCTAACAGGAAATCTGTTGTCTTTCCAATGTATCCCCTATTTTGTATTCAAATATTGACTACTCTGAAAACAGTTAGGAAAAAAGAGGTCTTGTTAAGAAGGGAGATTATCCTGGTCAGGGGGAAAATTCCAGCTTGCCACAGACAGAACCTGAACCTTTGAATTGTAGTGATTGCAGAGATAGTAACTGTATGTGTTAAAGAAAAACCAAAGATGGCTGGAAATTTAAATGCTTAAGATTTTAGAAGGCACCTTTCTTAAGTACTTTTAAATATCCTAGGCTAGCAATGCAGCACTTAGATGCCGTCACATTTGAAGTCAAGGTGCTTTGGCTGTCTCTAAAGATTTTCATCTTCTGACACTTAGGTGTTTCTGCTTATGGCACCTGAGCCATTACAGGAGAGCACCATGCAGTCACAGTTTTGTTTCATGTCAGGTTCTGTCGCATCAGAGTTATTGGCTTATTCTGTTAACTGCAACCACCCCCTTAATTACAAGAAACAAAACCAACAGTGTTCTAATACGTAGCTACTATTTATACTTCATTGTCCTTTTTCTATTAGTTTGTCTTATCCAGCAGGAAACTAGGAACAGAATCAAATTGTAGGTACACAAAATAAAAAACATCCCCTGACCCCCAAAGGTATGATTCTGAATAGATGAGTTGGACAGGGGTGGAAGAAAGGATAGATGGAAGTAAAAGGGACACAAACTATCTAATTGCTTGTCTTTGGATTTTCTTTTTCATGTAGGCTTCTGTGCCCAGGGGCTATTTAGGGAGGAAGGCAAAGAGATCCAAGGGGCTGGGTGGGCTGTGGTGGTGTGGAAAAACTGAAGCAAATAGCTAGCTGGTTTTGGAGAGAGCATTCAGAAGAACAGAGTAAGGCTTTTGGCAGTCTTGCTTGTATCTGGTCATTGCCTGAGTTAAGCTGGCTACTCTGCTGGTTTCAGTTCCTGCTTTGCTCTCCGAATGTGCCTCTTCCCTGAAGGCCTCATGGAACATCCTGTGGTTCCTTGTCCAGAAAGAGGGGTGTCCCTCCCTTCTTTGTAGTCTTTGGTGTTTGATAACAGTGCTGTTTACAAGGCATGTTGTTCTTACTGTAAGACTGCAGTAACAATGTGATGCTGTTTATTTTCTAGCCGTCAAGGCCTGTACCTGTGGCAAATTACCCTCATTCGCCTGTTCCAGGAAACCCCACACCACCTATGACACCAGGGAGCAATATTCCTCCATACCTGTCACCTAACCAGGATGTCAAACCACCATTCCCACCTGACATTAAACCAAATATCAATGCTTTACCGCCGCCTCCAAGTGAGTAGCAAGCAGAATGCCCCCACAGTCATTTATTGTTCCTCTGTTCTCTGCCACATACATTTCAGAGTCTGGAAACTAGCTCTGATTGCTGCTCTAGGAGAGACTCGAATTGTTAAGTTGTAATAGGTGCTATGTAGGCTCACCAGAGCCAATAGACAGGAAAGAGAAAGATTGCTATCCCTTCCTAAAACAGAATATCAAAAAGTTCTTTCAGGTTAAATTTGTAAGGATCTTACTCTTAAATTCCTCCGTTGATACACTTCCTAAGGGTAAAACACTTGATTTCAGGTTGTGTTATGTGTGCTTTGTAGGCTTATTTATTGTATCAACTTTCAGTGTGGTCTGTTTTGTTCAAGGGCAAAGCCATTCATTGAACAACACTGCAGAATAGTGTAAAATGTGAATATTTATAGCGGTGTCTCTATTGTAATCCATGCAGGCTTCTTAAGAATATTCAATAGTATGCCAAAAATTGATATATGTTCCTTTCAAAGCCACTCAACGTCACAGCTACATTTGGCTGGGAACAGGGCAGGAATAACAAGATCTCTCTGACTGGATACTAGCACAAGATGTTTCAGGTTTGAAGTGACTGATGAACAACAGGAGATATCATTTACTAGGGAGCTCTGAGAACCTTTATGTTTTCTGTAAAATAACTGCTGCTGTGTTAGCACTTTGCAACTCTGTTTGGAGTTCAGGATAGCTGCAAAATCAAGTAGAAGGAGGTGGCCTGCAGTATTATCTGGGCAAGAACACAGCATTTAAAGCCATTTGGACTTCATAGGTCAGCTGTAAGTTACCACAAAACCTCACGTATGGGCTCAGATAGTAATTGAATACCAATGTCTTTGGTCATCAGATAGTTTCAGCTGATGAAACTGTTGACACTGATTAGGTCATGTTGATTCCAGTTCAAAGCAGGGAAAACAAGCATTATCACAGGTTGACATAATTAAGAGCTTTGTTGTCAGTCATTGCCAACAGGGTAAGCCTGGACACGGAACCTATCCTGTAATAAAAAACAAGAATTCTTGCCATGCCTGATTTCTGCTTGTGGCTGGAATGCAACAGTCCTGATGTTGCCAGGTTGAGCCTTGTCACTTGCATCAGCCAGATGATGTAGTTACTTTTGATTTTCTTTTTTGTGTGTGAGAACCTGCTAAGTTAGACCCAGTAGCAGATCACTGTGCAATTTGTTACTGTTCTGTATAAATATACACATTATTATTGCACCGCAGATGCTAAAGGGAAAGTTCACGCTTTCTCTCCCTCTTCGATCCCAGCCAACCACAATGATGAGCTGCGTCTGACGTTTCCCGTGAGAGATGGGGTTGTCCTGGAGCCCTTCCGGCTGGAACACAACCTAGCAGTCAGTAACCATGTCTTTCACTTGCGGCCAACTGTCCATCAAACGCTGATGTGGAGGTGAGCTCAGCCTTGCTGCAACGAAGTCTTGCATCCCATGATGGAGGAGTGGCAGGGCAGATGAACTTCATTTAGGTTTGCCATTAATATCCCTTTAGAAGTTGTAGACTGGATAGGAAGAATGTCCTTTCAACCCACCAGTACTCTAAGCTGTCATTTTCCAGAGACAACACATTCTAAAATGCACATAACATGCAGTGTCCAAAAAAAATCACTGCAACTGTTCCATCCTTTCTGATCTGGGTGCAATGGGAGTAGAGTGTGTGCAACCCACACTGGTACAAACTCCCATTTTGGAATCTCTGAAGTCCTAGGTGCTTTGTGGCCTCTGAAATGTTAGTTGCAGGAGTAGCTATGCAGGGCTCTTACAGTTTATGCTTAAATTAAATGCTGCAAAGTATCTGATAATGAAAAAGAACCCACTAATGTAGGACCTGATTTAGAGACTCAGTAAAATCATTTGGAAAGAAACGTGCTTAAGTTCTCCAGACTTCAGAAACTAACTTCCTAAATCCTCCCTATTTTCTTACTCGACAAGTAGGAGCAGCTCACAAATATCAGAACATAGCTTTCCACATAAAGACTTCTGTTTTTCACTTACAGTTAGTTCTTATTTCCATCACAGAGGAATAGTTTTCCTTGGTGGTACTTTCCTGCATTTAATGTAGATCTGTGTGAGTGATTCCAGCTTATGTTTTGATTTCTCCATGCTCACAGGAAGTGCAAATTACAGTCAGAGCCTTAATTTTTTAAAAAATCTATATTTTTTTCAAATATTACAGAATAATTTTGTCTCCTTGTTCTGTTTTTTTCTCAGAAAGTAGCTCAGTGTTTATCCTGGGTGGCAGCTACATTGTTTGAGCCTTTCTCTGTGCACTGAGGCTGGTTAGTTGCTTGGGATCATGCATGGAGGTTGTTTCCATGTGAGGATCTTCTTCCTACTGGCTGGAATCCACTTGAGACTTGTGTTTTCATGGTGCGGAGGGCAGAGGTGGGCAGAGAGGCACGCTTACTTCCCTGCTGAGGGGATGGACTCTGGCTCTAAAGCTAAGGCTTGATGCAGGGTGCAGGAGTCCTTGTGCCACAGTGCCTCCTCTACCCTGAGATAGCCCAGGGGTTGGGAGGAAGGGAGTTTGCAGGCAGACCACATCCAATAATTAACACCTAAGTTTGAGGTCAGTTATTGCTTACTTGCATTTCATTATCGTGGAGTACTCGCAGCAGAGGGAGTTTTGGCAGTTATTTGCCAGTTCTTATTAATAAGTAATCACTACTGGGGATTGTGCTGGCTCATTCAGTAGATTTATAGTGCTGCACTGAGGCATGAGGCTGTTTCTTAATATCTGTTCTTTCTTCCTTTGCTTACCAAACACATAGCCTTTATTTAAACTTATTTTAATGAAGAGTCATAGGTAAACTGTACTCAGGTCTGCTGTTTTGAAAAGCTTGTTAATAGTGGGGAGTATGGATGGTCCTGCAATGAAGTCATTTCACATTTAACTTGGGGCTGGATGAATGCCAAAAAAATGAATTAGTCACACGTGTGGATGGATTTCGGTTTTTATAGAGAATGATGGAATCAAGCCAATTTTCTGTATTTTTCTGCCAGTTAAAATATTCAGCAAAACCTCTCACGTGTACACACATAATGAATAGCAATGCAACTATTCTTCTCCCCACTGGGAACTTTTCATGGTTACAAGAAACAGAAAGGTTGAATGCAGGGAAAATGTCTCCTTGAAGCTGGTTCAGTCTTCACACTGCACAGTTATGAATAATGTCCCACAGTGGAGACACTGTGTGCTAAGAACATGGGGGTCTCCTGAGCTCTGTCACCACTCTGTGATATTCAGCAGGCCTGCTCACCTAATCTGCTTGGGTTTTATATCAGAGGTAGCAAGCCTTGCTTCCCTCCAAGTTTGGATGGCTGTGGTGTGTTCTTGTGAGGTGAAAATCTTGAGTAGCACTTGCAGAGAGAGCTTTCAAAAAATTGTTAATAAAATATTGAAAAAAGCCTGAAAAGACTTGAAATAGATGGGTTATGCTGAAATGTCGGGTAATTTGTATTCTGTAACTTTCTTTTTAAAAAACAACACATCCATGCCCAGTGTTAAATCTTGATGTTTTTAAATCCCAAAAAGATTATGTTATGTGAGACTGAAATCTTAATAAGGAAAACGGCAGTTAAGGTGATGATCTCCTGAATGAACTTTTCCTCTGGATCTTACAAAGATATCTTCTCTCAGGCATCATGAAGAAATAAGCGCACAGATTTTCAAGTATAAATGATAAATTTTCAGCTGACTTTTGCTGTCATAAACAGCAGAATCCTGACATTTCAGTTCAGTTTTCCATGTTCTTTTAAATTTCTTCTTCAAATTACTCATCCCTAACACAAGGTTAACATCCATTTATGAAACTGAAGTCATAGTCTCTGCCCACTTAATTTGTGATTAACTTAATCTCAGCCTCTTCCTTTTTTGGAGGTGTTACAGAACTAATTTCTGAGAAGCTAAATAGCGTGTGGAAGTTATTATTGGAGAGGTGGGAGGAATTCATGCCCTGAAAGAAAGTCTAAATAGGGTAGATTTAATCCACAGCTGTGTTAATTTGGAATCACAGAAACTGCAATTGCAGTGGTGGGGTGAGATATAGGGGTCATTTTAGCTTAGTTGATTTACCTGTTCTGTGTCACGATTGGCTGTTACTTGTATTTTGTCTGTCATGCATTCATTCAAATGTTCTTTAAAAGGCTGAGGTAGTGGAGAGTCCAGTCTTCCAGCACAACCCACTGCTTCATACTGTTTTCTTGTTCTTATCACACAAAGGACCTACCTGATGTTGACATGCTTCTTTCTGCAGGATCACTCCATGGTCTAGGTTTTTAAAGAGGTTCAAGATGTTTCCTTGAAAGTCCTTTATAAGTGTAAAATATGAACAATTTTGGGACATGCTTGCATCATTAATTCATCATGACTTGCTTCTGTTAAGGGCGTTTATGAAGAAAGTATGTTATCTCCTTATTGGCAATAATTCTAGCAAAATAATCTTACTGATAAAGAAAAAACATTCCTAGCATCAAAACAACCTCCCTCTGCTATGTGAAAGCAAAGTTAAAGGAAGATTTATTGGTTGTTGTACAGGTCTGACTTGGAATTGCAGTTCAAGTGCTATCACCATGAAGACAGACAAATGAACACAAACTGGCCAGCTTCAGTCCAGGTCAGCGTTAATGCAACCCCACTTACCATCGAGCGTGGTGACAACAAGACATCTCATAAACCTCTGCACCTAAAGCATGTCTGCCAGCCAGGAAGAAACACGATTCAAATTACAGTCACAGCATGTTGTTGCGTAAGTACACTGAGCTCACGGCTGCAGCTGCTGATGCTGGGTTTGCTATTTAGAACAGTTTGCAAATGTTGCCTTAGCTGAAAGAGCCTTACTCTCATTTTATTCTATGCCTTTTTTTGGTAAGGTTCTTATTTAATGATGTTGACACACTCAGAGTGCTAATATGGAATTTTTTGCTGCTTAATTATTGTAGAATGTAGTGATGTCATTCCAGTGTCTCTGACAAGGTTCATGGTCTAGGGGAGGAAGGGAGTTTGATCTACCCCCTATCATGTGCCTGTGTATCAAGGTGGCTTAAGTGCGTTAATGTAGATTGTTGGGATGAAGACTGTTGATGGTACTAATTTAATATACTTAGGGTATTAAACTGTGTTTGGTTTGTCATGAAAAGATGAACATCATAATTGTTGATGCTGATGATAATTTTTCAAATACCTTTTCAGATGAAAAACTTTTATTCCATAATGCACTCTAGACCATTCACCTTTCCCCCTTTCTCCTTTTCCGTAGGGTAGTTACCCTCGGGGATGAGTACTGTATTTTTAACGTAGACTGTTCTGCACATCCAGTCTGAGCTTTTGACTCTTCCCATGTCACTGACAATAAAGCAAGCTGCTAGTTCTCCCAGGGTCACAGCGTGAGGCACTTTGACAAGAAGCTATCCACCCATTTTGCTTTACTTCACACTTATGTTTCCCTGCATAATATCATTTATCTGATGGCTAAGAGCACGGGCAGCATCCTGTGAATCCACAACGAGCTCAGCTCTCTGTTGGGGGAGAAGATTCAGTTGATTCCAGGCACATCAGTCGCAAATTGTTTTCTCAAGGTCCAACGTAGTCTGAGGGCAGACAGGTAGGTTAGGCTGTGTCAAACAGGCCAGGGTTTTAAAAATAAACCCTGATGACAGGATTAATATGTCAGCCCTTTGTATTCTGAATATAAAGGAGGGAGAAAATGCAGAAAATCTTTGCTTTTTTTAAAGCCCTTATACATGCTATGCACGGAGCAACATACAGCCTAGTATGCAGAATATCCATAACGGAGCTTGTGTGTGCAGAGGAGCAGAACCAGCTTTCATATTTAAGTCTCAGGCTCTCACAGAAGGCTGGTGTCCAAAGTAGAGTGCAGCTCTGTTCACAACTATGTTTGATATGTGGGTCTGGTTCTCTTCCTAACAAAACATGTTTTCTTGCAGTCACACTTGTTCGTGTTGCAGTTAGTACACCGGCCATCAGTTCGCTCTGTACTTCAAGGTCTACTAAAGAAACGCCTCCTCCCAGCAGAACATTGCATCACTAAGAGTGAGTTTGCATTTTGTGTGGGTGATGAATTACCAGAATGCCTGTGTTCAGTTGTGATAAGCTGTCTCTACACAAGATTTACTTGTTTATTGATAAACTTAAACTGTACTTACCAAGAATCTCCAAAACATCATGTGGGTATGTGAAATCCTTGGTCCCCTCAAATGTTAAGGGCTATTTGGGTGGGGGTAACAAAGATCCAAGAACATAAGCTTAGTTGCTAAAGAGAACTCTCCTATTCCAGAAGAATGTCTCTGGCTTTTCACACATATTTGTTTTTGACCTAAAAGAAGGTTTATTCTTTATTTATTTAGGGCTGCTTTTAGTGCTGGTATTGCACTTTGAGGCTGGAGCTGATATGCATGTGTCTGATGGTTTGTCTGTTCAGGAGAATCTTCTAAATTACTCTGAAGATGGCTATGTGAATAAATTCACTAAATTGTCCCTTAAACATTGAAATGTTGCTCCTTCAGATGTCTGTGTTAGAATTTAGAGCATGCTTGTGCTTTCTCACACATAAACATACCTTCTTCTTAAACAGTAAAGAGGAACTTCAGTAGCGTAGCAGCTTCCTCTGGCAATGCAACACTAAACGGGGAAGATGGAGTAGAGCAAACTGCCATTAAAGTGTCTCTGAAGTGTCCAATCACATTCCGGCGGATTCAGCTCCCAGCAAGGGGTCACGACTGCAAGCATGTACAAGTGAGTAGATGCCAGTGTCCTGGCAGGATTCCCTCAGCCATGTGTTCTTACAGTACTTTTAGCTTGGTTATCATATGAAAACACCCAATGAAAAGGCATTTTTGTCTATCAGCCTAAATAATTAACAATATTGATATATTTAATGTAGAGGGAGAAAATAAGCTATTTGGTTTAGGTTTCTGTGCTAGCAGGCTTTTTTCATGTCAGTTTTAATTTTGTCTAACTGATTCATTTAATGCAGTATTCTCCCTTTATTTCCTTTTGGTTTGTTTTGTTTGTTTTTCTCCTTGTTTCTTTCTGATACCTAGTGCTTTGATCTGGAATCTTACTTGCAACTGAACTGTGAAAGAGGAACTTGGAGGTGTCCAGTATGCAAGTAAGTGCAACCATACTTCATGAAATGCAGTTGTACACAATTTGACCAAATTAAGAACATATTTAAGGTCATGAAAGGGTGAAGAACGAAGTGGTAGGAAATAAGATGTATATGTCACACTTACTTAAAAGCATGAAGTCCAATGAGAATTCTTGCAATATTTCACCACCCTGGATTATTAGAAATTTAAAAACAGATAATGAGGGATTTTCTCACAAAATACGTAAAACTACAAGCTCTCGTTACAGGCTGTCAGTGGGTTGTGCAGAGTTCAAAAGGGGCTCAAATATTTACATTGTTAAGGCAGATATCTACATAAACAAATGAACTGAGAGTTTGTCTTCCCCTAGATTATGAAGTATAAACAACTGTTAGACAACAACATGCCATGGCAAAAGAAGGGTTAGTCTATTCTAGAGTTATTTTTGTATAATTTTAATTTGTAATCCCCAAGTTATTGAACTTCAAATATGTAGATAGTACCATGTTCAACATCCAGTTAAACATTCAGTAAGGATAACTGTCTCAGGTGCTGAGCTTTGAGTCATAATAGATATGCAGTAAATGGCAGCATTCAAGGAGAGGGGGTATTTAGGAGCCTGAAACAGTTCCCAGTAATTAGTTAAGAAATTAATTTGTATCCTCCAAGGTAAAAGTCAACATCAAGTGGAAATTAAAGTGAGAGCAGAAAGCAGGAAGGATTCTATTTCAGAATGAGGCTAATTTTAAAAAAGGTAAAAAATTTCAAAGGACCAGAAGTTTGGAGTTGTTGCTTAAAGGAAAAGAGGGATAGATACCTTAGCATAATTTCAACCTTATGATTTGACCAGAGAGCTAGTATACTGCAGAGGAAATGGAACAAAAAGCTGTGAAGCGGTTACGAGCTGTCTGTCCTTGTGTTTCACTGAGCAGAAAGAAGTGCAGAACGTGTTTGGAGGCCAGTTCAGTGTCTGTGACCTACTGAGCCCAGTGCACAGGGTTATGTGTGTTCCAGCCTCAACTGCGAAGCCAGGGCTCTTTAGCTCAAGCAGCTATAGCTGTAACAGCTTGTACTTGGTCTCCACAAGTCTCCAGATTAGTCTCTGCTGAGCCAGCCAACATTAGGTATAAGCAGCAGTGGAGGTTGTCCTTTCTGGCTGCTTCTGTGGACATGGCGGGCTGGAGACAAGCTTGTTTGGATGACTATCCATGATGGATACATATCCTAAGATACAGGTGCTTTCTCTGAATTACCCAAACCTTTTCCATCTTCTAAGTTTGGCTAAAAATATCACAAGAATTGGATGTCTTGCTTTCTTAATTCATGTATTCATACATCCAGGCTAAATTTTTGTCCTGTTTCTCTGAGCATGAGCACCTACATTCAGATCTAAGTGCCTGCATAAATAAATCATTTCTGGTTTTGTTTTGTTCTGTCCCCATCTGTGCCAATCTTAAGTAAAATAGCTCTAATACATACTTACTGTGAAGTACTGTGTAGCTCATAAAAAGAGAAAGATCTAATTAAAAAAATAGTGCTAACTGATGTTCACAGGAGAGATCTGCTATGTTTGAAAAGACTTTAAATTTGCAATGTATTTCACTAACAAAAATTACAGAATGTGAACAGCTTGTGGACCCACACAAGTAGATGTATCCTTATCTCATCTGTTTCATGTAAATACTGTTATCCTGGTCATGCAGATGTAGAACTACAACTTGTTTGCCCAATATCATTCTTAGATTATATATTACATAATCAGCCTGCTAATTTCATCACTAATCGGTCCTGCTTCCCTCCCTGGCCATATTCTAACCTGAGGTTTGGGGGTTTTTTTTCCTTTCTAGTAAAACTGCTCTTTTGGAGGGCTTGGAGGTTGACCAGTACATGTGGGGTATTCTGAACGCTATACAAAAGTAAGTGAAGTTACTCATTTCTGATATCCAAGACTAAGCAACTAGGAGATACATTAATGAATATTGAGATAGTCACACCAAAATAGATCTTGATGTTTGAACTTAGGTATTCTATTGCATGGCTCCTTGGTGGAGCTAGTGATAAAGTGAATCAGATTCCATCTACTTCATATATCTTGTTTGGGTTTTCTCTTGATGGCGGCCTCACCAGTGAAGCAGAGGGAAGAGTAAGAATGGAAGATTAACTGCTTTCTTGTATTTACAAGCAGTCCCTCTGATTCACAGGTGGCAGACCACATCAATATGTTTGGATTTCATTGTGTGGATAAACACAGAAATGTGCTCTCACAGTTGCCTTTTTTCATAACTTGCTTTCAGCACACAGTTGAGGAATAAAAGATCTTAAGGTTGTATTACACCAGAGCATTTCAGAACACTGGTTACCATGCTGATTCTTATGGAAACTTCAGCAGAATTGATTTTAAAAAATTCAATTGATGTCCTAAATTTCTCACATTATTTTACAGCTCTGAGTTTGAAGAAGTTACCATTGATCCAACTTGCAGTTGGAGGCCGGTCCCTATAAAGTCAGATATTCACATCAAAGATGACCCGGATGGCATTCCCTCAAAAAGATTTAAGACCATGAGTCCAAGCCAGATGATCATGCCAAATGTAATGGAGATGATTGCAGCTTTGGGTCCTGGCCCATCACCCTACCCATCCCTACCCCCTCCTCCAGGAGGCAACAACTCCGCTGAATATGGTAACCAAGGTTAGTTTTACAGATTTATGCACTCAGGTGGTCACTCTAGAGGTCAGAGATTGAATAAGCTGTGTGATTTGGGCATGTCAGTGCATCTTCTTGGAGAGATGCATGAGAAGAAAAATATGGTAGCAACTCTGAAATTCTGCATTAGTCTTTTCAACTAAAATTTGTCTATTTAAAGGAAAATACATTTTAGTAAGTATTGTATTTTAATAATATAGTATTTAGTTATTTTATATTTAAAGTATCTGATACTTGTTATATTTATAGCTGTGGAGCTCACCCTGAATCAGCAAACATTTTGTGTTACCTTATATATTGATAGCCTACCACAATATACATATTTCTGCATTTTTTCTGTGCATTTTCTTTTTGTTCCACTTTCAAGTCAAGGCTCCTAGTACTATGTAAGTTACAAAGTAGAGAACCTGACCCATTAGCCCTGCTACTTGGGTTACTAAGGTTAACTTGTGGCCAGGTGGGTGACATCCAGTAGGCCACACAGAAAACTGATGACTTTTAAAGGGCTTTTAGCTGCTGTGCAAACATCTTTGCATTAGAAAATTACTTTTGAGTTCCTCTGCCCATGTGCTGCCAGAGTGAGAAACAGGGAACTAAATACAGGCAGTGGAGACAAGTTTTCAAATTACTGGTATGTTGTGAATAACTCAATTATAGTGACAATTCTGAAAATATGAAACCAGAGGCTGTTTCTTTTGCAAGTAATATGACTCAGTTCAGCTCTGGGAAAAGACCAACTGTTCACATCATCAGAATCCCCAAATTGATTACAAGGTGATACATGTGCTTTTTACAGGCGTTGAAGAAAAATATAGATTGCATGCAAAATATGGTTAATTTGCTCCAATAACTGCAAAACTGACAACAGATGATAAAATTTCTAAGGTTTTCAAACAGATGAATGATTACTATAACAAAGCCAAGAACACTGAATCACAAATTTTTCACTTGTTTAGTGGAAGTGAAGTGCAGTCAGAGCATGAGAACAGAGCAGTCTATTCATCATATTTCTGGCTCATATTCAGGAGTGGACAGGGTAGTCATGTACAGTGTGGAGCTTAGGGTTTGTGTAATGATTGCTGCCTAGGCTGTTATTTTGCTGCCTGTGGATCCTGTAGCAGGGGCAGTCATTGCTTCTTGGAGCCCTGAGTCATCAATGGCAGGTGAAACCCACGGTCTTCTATTTCTCCTGCAATACACATGACAATTCAACACGCCAGCTTATCCTAAAGGTCCTGGAGATCTTTCCCTCAGCATGTGGCACAGCTCTTGCTGCAGAGAAGGGCATGCTGCTGCATGGCTGGAGCTCCCTGGGCATGCTGTGTTGTATCTTCATTCTCCATCAATACATACACTGAAATCCAGTGATTGCAGTTAGATAATGTCTTCTGATTAGCAGTTTTTTAGAGCAATGTAGTAGTAGTACTACTACGGTGGTTTATGTTTGTTTATTTGGATTTGACAGAAAGCATACTGAAGTTTAATTTGCAAATATAACAAATACTGAGTAATAAAAGACCACATTCCAGCTGTCAGCTAATTAATTATTCCTGATGCAAGGCAAGACCAGCTATATTCTGTGAGACTCATCCAGTTTTCAGATTAACAAAATGAGAATTAGTAAGGCTCTGCAGTATTTACATGATAGATCAAAGTCCTGATGTCTTTGAGGAGTACTCTTACATGGCTAATGACTTCTATTCCTCCAAGATTAAACTTCTGCTTGTGAAGCTGTGCTAAAGAGCAAATGATGCAGCTACTTCAGTTTGTCAAAGCTCCCTTCTGGAGCTGAATATTTAAAACTGCTGTACTTCAGCTGACAAACTGCAGGCATTCTGTGCAAGCTCCAAAATCATTCTTTTATTTCAGAGTTCAGTATCATCCAGTTGAGTTGCTTATATGAAATAGCTGAGTGGTTTTGCTCAGTTTTTTGCAGTTCATAGCAAATAAGTCACTAGAGGTGGTATCTGAGTTGGAAGTGTTAAGAGAGGAATCTTGACAGCAAAATATGAAGAGTAAAATCCCTGTATTGGGATACATTCTTGCTTTAGAATTCAAATGGAGATCACTGGGCTGAGGTGGTATGGATCCAAACATACAGGCAATGGTCATGCAAAGCAGCAAGGGACTCCAGGCTTGTTTCAGGATGGATGGGGGTATGTGTATGTAAATCCAGATGGTCAAGTGAATCACATTAGGTTTTGTGGGAACAAGGTGAATTATATCACAAACTCCAATTAGATGTGAAGGTCTCTTCTGTGCTGTCTTAATGGAAGCTGCCTGTTTATACCAAAGAAGAAGAGGTAAAATAGATGCTGTGCTATGAACTGGTACTGTGGCATCTTCCAGATTCACTTGTAAATTTGTTTCATCAGAAACTGAAGCAATGCTACAACCTTACTGAGTGTGTAGAAGCATAGACATTAATAACACAGATGTCCTGCAAATAATCTGGGATTTGGGCAGTCAGTCTCACTTACAATGAGATGCTTCCAGATGCAAATATCCCATAGAATTTAATATCCTGTTTATTTCTCAGCATGGTTAAGTTTACGTGGTGACTTGAAAACTGCTGACATTTGGAAAAACTATAGTCAATTAGTTACAACACATAATTAGTTACATGGATTATTACAGCAGCCTGTATTTGAAAGTTGAGCGCCCTTTCTCCTCCCTATTCCCCAGCTCTCTCAGCTGTGGGGAGCACAGCGTGGTCATGTTCAGCATCGCAGTTGCCCTGTGCTGTGCAGGGAGGACGTCACACCACGTAGCTTTTACAGGATGCTCTGAGAGATCAATGTTGGGAAACAAACACATCTGCTTCTCTTCCAGGCAACAGTTACCAAGGTCATGGCAATTTTGACTTCCCACACGGGAATCCTGGTGGCACATCTATGAATGACTTCATGCATGGGCCACAGCTGTCACATCCTCCCGACATGCCAAGCAGCATGGCAGCTCTTGACAAGCCTCTCAGTCACCCCATGCAGGAATCTGTAAGTAATGGTGCTGTGCATGTACATTTTCCTTTGTAGGGGTAAGGAACTCTTACCCAGCTAATTGACTTGCCTTATGAACTGCTTTTACTTTTTGTGGATTCCTTACTTTGGAAGTTTGTGAAGTAGAATAGTCCTGGGAATTGCCACTTTTTTCTTTTCTGGCCATTTTGAGGTTTTGGAGAAACATTTCTGCACTTTTTGAATTGTCATTTACATTTGTTTATCTGATAGAAAGAACCTGGGTCGGTGTGTTGTATTAATCATTGTGCTTTGCTCTAACACATGAAGAAAGGTACACTTAATTCCCTGGGCCAGCAGGTCTGTGAATATCCATTTCCAAGAGACAACTTGTTGAAGCAAGACATTGGCTGACTTCAAAGCAGAGATAATATCTTTCCTTGCATTTTCCCTGAGGGCAAAATTTGCATCAAAGCATTTTGAGGGGCAGTTCTTCCCAAGTGGCATGAAAGGCACCATTGCGCTGCTGGGAATAGGACAAACCTGTAGATTTCAGGGAGAGATGCTGCCTCTGGTCTGCAAGTATCAATGGAAGAGACTGAAAAATAGAGGTTCCTCAGGTCTCAGAGGGTGAGGCAGAACTGTGCATTGGAAAAGCAGCTTGCTCAGAGCACTGAGTTTTCTGCACAGAACTTTATATATCTCCAAAAAATGCAGTACTGCAGCATCTAGGTGATGGAAAAGCTACCAGCAGTATTTAGCTCTTAGGCATGGCTAGTCATCTATTTTAACTCTGTGTGTGGGGTGTGTATACATCCTTTTATGTTCCTTTAAGTTACAGGGCAGGGGCTTTAAAGTGTGCTGTTACTGCACAGGAAGGATGTTTAACTTGACAAGTCATCTGTGCTGTGTCTTTAGTGAATCCTAGAAAGTACAGTTTCAGAATGTAATGAGGAAATGTGGTAGCAGATGCTCAGCAAAAGCCTACTCAGTCAATGTCTCCTCTAGCTGGTTTTCCAAAGAGGATGGTGAGAAATGGGAGAGGAGAGAGAGTTCTTAGTGTAGTTTGGAGAGAGCCCAAGTATCAAGACTATCTGCAGAGGAAGAGCCCAGAAACTGTAATGACTTTACCACTTTAGAGCATAATAAAGTAGAACAAACATGCTGTAAACTTAATTTCACATTTGCAAATTACACATACACAGCTTAAAGAACAGTCTGAATTCTCTGCATCAGAACCAATATACAGTATTAGAATATAGTAGTTAGAAGAAATACTACCAACCTGAACCACTCACTGCTGCTTTCCTTCCATAGGGAATTATTCTTTGCTTCCCATTACCTAACACCTCTCTCGATTTCATCAGTTAACTGTTGTATACCTTTGCTATAGTGGTTGTCCTGGTGAAATTTCTGAAGTGGAAGGATATGAAGTGGTTGAATATGGAAGTGAAGAATCTGTGGCTTTCTGGAAATCGGACTGCTTACAGATGATAGGAGAGGTGGATGTTTCTCAAGGCTGTGCATGTTCCAGAGCTTTGGGAGTGTATTTGGGCAAATGTTAGTAAAATTTTGTTTCTTTTTTTCTGAAGCACATCTGATACTTGGTTATGATAGCTAATAATTAAAATAAACCCTTGTCTCAGTTCTTCATCTGTCATGATACTCATGCTATACTGTTTGGGAACAGGAAGCAGTGCTAAAGCAGATTCCACCTGTCAATGGCTGATTTTCTGTAATGAGGATCAGGTTTCAGGCCTTTTAGCACAGGATAATTAGATTGTCACTGTGGCCATGCAGTCTTTAGCCCACACAGCCTTTTCAGTATATAAAATCTCTGCTTTCCTCTTTCTTTTTCTCTTTCTTTTGTTCTTTTCTCTCAAAAATGAATTGTTTGTCTGTAGCAGACAGTCAGGATAGGCATCCTTAAAATCACTTCTTTTAGAAAATTGCACTCCATTAATGCATTCCTAAATTTTGTAGCTACATGTCTTTGGACAGACATCTTCATAGAAAAATAACTATAAACACATTGTGTAATTGAATCAAGGTTTTAAGATGTTATCTGTGTGCTTGTGTCTTTCCTTTTTACACATTTAATGGGTTTTAGTAGTTTGCATGTACTATTGACTTTGACCATTACATGTTTACAAGATGAGTCGGAATCAGGTATTAGGTCCTTTTAGACCTGAGGTCTATCTTAGCAGAGCTGAATGCTGCTGAGGAAGTTCCTAATTTTCCTATTATGAAGATCTATGTGGTGGTCCTTACCTAATGGTAGGCAGAGAAAGTTGATCCCTTCAAACATATTCCATAGGTCACTCCAGGAAATGCAGATGTTTTCCTAGTGTAGGTAGGGCTGTGTAACCAGGGCTGAATTAATCAGAACTTCCTTCTCTCAACACTGCTGTTCCACTCCTATGGAAGAAGCAAAAAATTCAAGACCTGAAGTGACTAGAAGTAATACCAGTGTAGAGTGTTATGAGAGCTATAGACTAGATGGTACATTGCAACAGTGCAAGAGTGCTGCAGAATAGCTGCCACAATCGCATCATGTTTGTTTTCAGAAATGGTAAGCAAGTTGCAGACAAAGGAGAAGTCAGAATTAGCTTGAGTTTAGTGTTTATTGCAGACAGTTAAGAATTGGTACATGACTGAGCAATGGATGGTCATGCCATAGTTTGATATACTCAGTGAGGTGATATGAGCCGGTGCCACTGTAAAAAGTCCTTGCTCTGTTTCTAGGTTTCCTCCCTCTCACACCAGCACAAGTGTTACTGTAGCCATGAAGTGATCTGGATCCAGGTACTGATGCGATGGAGAACTAATTCAGGGGCAGAGTGGTGAAATTCAGTGCATGTCTCCAAGGATGCACCTTGCAGACATGACAAAGACATGGATGGGAAAAGCACCCAAGAACATCAGGGCAGGCAGAGTGGCCCCTTTCAGTGGTTTTGCTGACTCATGCAGCAAAAGAATTGATAAAGCTATCATCTTGGTAATGAAAAGACATACCATCAACTGAACCTGGTGATTTTTTTTCCCCCACTATCAATTTTCTCCAGAGATAAAGAATACTGAGCAGCTGGCAGGCCCTGTTGCTCTAAGCTGTACTTGTCTGCACTCCTAGAGGTCACTGTTGGGCTGTAGTTGTGTTGTTCTGTGTTACTAAGCTGAAGATCTAGTTGTCTGCTATAAGCATTTCTTTTATAGATTGTAAATGATTTAAGAGTGCCAAAGTTAATGCCTCTAAAAATAACCCTGGAATTAACCGTGTTGTGTAAGCAGAGGCAACTTTGTTAGACTCTGCATTTTCAAAATAAAATTATGGGAATTGCAGGTGCAAGCTGAACATACACAAAGTGTATGGCTTGAAATGTGTTTGCACCATGGAAAACTTAACATTAGTTACTGAATGCAAATAGAAAAATGCTGTAGTCCTGAGCATTTTGCTGGTGGTCTATACAACTGTTATGTAACAGCCCAAGTGACTGCCTTATTGACTATTTACACATCTATCTATCTATCTACATATATACATACATATATATATATATATCCCCCCCATATATATAAAATCCTTTCTTGTATAAACTAGAATTTATAACCTCCTTATTTGTTTTGAAATTTGTCTAAGAACTTATTAATGCCTCCTGTTATAATTATTGCCAATATGACTCTTCCTTTGTGCATTTAGGGATAAATTTAAGAGACTATTCAGTATAATTCAGTATAATCCTGTTTTGCTTTGGTTTAGGTTTTTTTTTTTCCAGAAAGTAGTGTCGTACTTTAACAACACTGTCTTAAATTGCTTTTTACTCTTTGTTATTATTAAGCTTTCTTAATTTCCACACTTTCTGTTGCACATGTTCTCAGTGAGTGAGGAAGGAGACAGTACCATTTAGATAGACATCTACTTGCACTTGGATTTCTGCAAAGTTTTTAGGCTGCAAATTCACTTACATTCATGTAGTCAAACTGTGACACAAATGGAGAGATGTGTATCAGTACTTTTTAACAGTTACTTTAAAGTCTTATATGGAAAGAGGCCCAAATGCCCTGTTGCAGATAGAATCCTGCTCTTTTCACAAACCTTCGTAGTATGAAAGTATTGAAAAGGCCCTCCATGTAGCTGAGTATGACTGTCCCAGTGGATCAGTATTCAGGATTCATTTTTTCTAGGACTGGTGAAATGTATTGTTTTAATTGCTTATTTGTGTAAATTTTTTTGTGGGAACATTTTAATTAAGTTTTGTAATAATCTCCCTTTGCTTTCCAAAACTGAAGACTGAGGTTAAGATAATCTTGCAGTTTACTGTGATATGAAAGGGTGAATACAGAGATAGCATTTTGGTGGTTTCTGTTGGCTCGGCTGGATGAGTTTCATGCTGTTGTTGTATGTATTTGTTCCTTTATTTCAGCTCCACTTTGTGGCAATATGTAGCATTCCTCAAAAAATGCTTACATTTTTTGTTTCTCCATATACCCAATTAATACGGGATATCTGATTGTGAAGCATTCAGACACTTCTTTCTCATGGCACCAAAGTCAAGCCCCAGAGAATCCACTGGCATTAAATGTGGCATACAGCAGAAGGAAAAATGGAGTTTGTGCATTTTTAGTGCTTCTCTGTCATGTGAGAAAGACTTTTCCCCCCATTCTTCAATAATAGCATTTGGAAGATATATGTGCCTTGGTCATTTTTTCGCCACAGAAAATAAAAAAAATACTAAGCTTTTGCTGGAGAACTCATCCACGGCATGAATACAAAAGAGCAGTCTGATCATTAGCCCAGTTTAAGCTAAGGCAGTGTGCTTGGCAGTCAGCAGGTGTGCAGCCACCCCCAGCAGCTTGGCTGATGGTGCAGAGTGCGCTGCCTGAGCCAGCTTGGATTTGTCAGCCATCTGAACCCATGAATATCAGCGAGGAAAACCTTCAGCCATCAAAAGGGGTATTGCATTCTCAAAAGAAAAGGAGGGGAGGAGTGGGGAAGGACTGATGCTTGCAAGATGTTTGTAATGAGCTGAAATAAGAATAGGATGTGGTGTCGGGAAGCTGCCAAATACAGGAACTGAGCAGAAATGATGCATTTTCTTGGTTAGTGAGTTTTTTGGCATAGAAATCATTCTTCAACAAATTCTCCATTCATTCCTAGAGTATTTTAAGGTAAAAGCATCTGCCTTGCTAATGCTGAACAGCACCCATAAGCCTCCTTCCCTCCTGTGTGGGGTTCATTGTTTTGCATCTTTAAGCACAGTTTTCCACATTACAAGGAAGCAAACCAACAGCACAAATCCAATGTATTTTTTCCCCTTGCAGACAACCTGGAAAAAGTTGAAACACTTCCTCCAGCATTGGGATATGGAGTTTTCCAATTGTGCTTTTTCATTTCTTTTTTTGTTTTTCTTTTTTGGTTTTGTTGGGGTTTTTTTGTTGTGTGTGTTGTTTTTTAATTCATTTCTTTTTATAACATGCAGTTACAGAGTCAGGCACGCGAGCAGTGTACCTTGTGGCCTCACTTTCTTTTCCTGCTTTTTTCCTCCTCCGCAGATCCCTCATCCCGGCAGCACTGATCAGTCCCATACTTCCATGCAGCAAGGTTTGCACGTCCCTCACCCCAGCAGCCAGTCAGGGCAGCCATTACATCACAGCGGGCCTCCTACCCAGCAGTCCCGGCAGCCACCCCCGGCCGCTTCTAGCAACCATCCACACAGTGACCTGACCTTTAATCCCTCCTCAGCCTTAGAGGGTCAGGCTGGTGGACAGGGAGCACCCGACATGCCGGAGCCCTCGCTGGATGTAAGTCTGTGTCATACTCTCATCTGCCTGCCATAGCGTGTGCTTCGCATCGCGGCGGGAGGGCAGGGAGGGCGTGGGGATGGGGAGCCGCTTCCACAGCACATGCCATCCCTTCATGCTTTGGTACATGGGCACAGGTGCCACAGCCAAGGTGACAGGGCACTCCTGGCTTGCTGGGAGAATGGTTCTGTTTGGAGCAACTGCGTGGTGTGCGAGCCATAAACCTCTTCATAGCGCCAAGGCAGACATCTTTTTAGGTGGCAGCTCAGGCACCAGGCTGGGAGCCGTGTCCTCCTTTCCCCCTCGTCGCTGGCTGGACTGTGCTCATCCAGACCCCGAAGCTGTCCCAGTGCCCGACTAAGAGGAAGGACACAGCTGTGTGTGGCTCTGACTGTGGTGTTGCTGTGCCAGGCGAGCTGCACGCTGAGCCCTGGCCAGCAGGAGAGGGGGCTCTGCTGGCCCACTCTGTGGCACTGTCCCTGCTCCCTGCAGCCAGTAACAGTCTGTGCCCATCCATACCCACTCCTGCAGGTGGCTCAGCAGCACAAGTTCTTCCTCCCAATAGGCCACACAGGAAAGTAAACAAGGATGTCTTCTACCTCCTCTGACACTACGGGAGAAAACTCACAACTAAACAAAGATAAGTCTAGTTTCAAGGCCAAAAGTAGCTTCCATCTCTTAACCATCCATTCAGTGGAGCTGGAAGTGAATTATCTGAGGTCTCTCTCTGGTTAACCATCTACCTCCCAAAATATAAATTCCTTAGCACTAGGATTGGATTTTTGTTTGAGTCATGCATTCCTGTATGTGTATCTTCTGTCTGTTCTAAAGTCTGCTGCTGCACAGTGAATTTTCTTAGAGTAATGTTTGCTTCTGTGCCTCGGATTTATATCTGTATTTGTTGTTGCTGTATGCTTACATCTTCCCAGTCACACAGGGGCAGTGGGCTGGCAGGTAGCCTCACAAAGGGGAGGGAAGTGTTTAGGGGACAGTTAGAGGCTTCAGGATGCTACAGGAACAGTGATGAGTGCTGTTTCACACAAAGTGGTCACATGAACATCCCTTGGGAACAACAGTTCATGTGGCAGTTCTGAACCCTTAAGGACCCTGTACGAGCAATACTCATAGGTGAAGTAAAAACATCTTTTTTTTTTTTCCTTCAAATATTTAAGAAACATAAAGTTTGCTGTTATGGGACAGGCACCCATTCCTTGTTGAAAAGCAAAGTACAAGGTACAAAAACCTGCATACTTAGCCTGTACTGGTGGAGGATTGCTGGTTTTTCAAGGGAGGCAAGTGCTGTACAGTCTGCAGAATGTACTCAGTGGAAATTCCTGTGAGCTTGATCATGATCAGATAGATTATTTTAACGGGTATAACTCACAGAGGCTGTGTTTGGAACATGCAGCAAAGCAAACAGGTCTGTACTGTGGGCAACTTGGTCCACTCCCTACTGACACAGTCACATTAATTCTGTAGGAATTCAGTGTGATACAGTCTAAGGTTTAACTTGGGTTAAAGGATCTAGCTTGTATAGATACAGATAGAGAGAAGATCTGCACTTGTACTTCAGACAGCAATCTCAAGGCTCAAATCACTCATTAAACCTCTTGAATTTGCACTTCAGGAGCACTGGGTATACCTCTCCAAATTCCAGCGCTAAGTCTAGCACATTCCTGTGGGTTCTGCCCTCATCTCTCTCTCTCCCAGCCTCTGGTGCTCCTCTGTCCCTTATCCCTGCTCCAGCACAGCATTCTAAGCTCCCAGCAAGTCCCTCCTAAGGTCTCTGGGTTTTGCACCAGCTGGGCAGGAGGCAGGCTGTGCCACCTGTCCCTTCTGATGTGAGGAAAGCTGAGGTCACCCTCAGAACTTAGACTTCATCTTCACAGATACTGAGTATATTGTTTTAAACTGTTGCCTTTCTTAAAAAAAGAAAAATCTTTAAAAAAAACCCCTTGTATACAAGAATGAATCTCAGAGACATTATATTATTTTTTTAAGAATTTCATTGTAAAATTGTAGGACAAATTCAGTAATTTTTGGTTTTCACCATATTTGGTGGGGCTGCAGTTTCTTTTTGGACTTCTGTACTTGGTACTCACAAAATACGATTATAGAGGGTGAAGTACATTTAAAAGCCTTACATCTTTAGTCTAGTACTATGACAATAGCATTTTTACCATGAATAAAAGGAGGCAGTGTTTTAAGAAAAACGTTCCATCTGGGAGGTTCTGTTCTTGTAAACTTGACATTGCATTTTCTTAAAAATGCTTAAAAAGCAGTGAACTTCCTTCTGCAGTTCATGTTTAGCTTATTGAAAAATGTGTTTATCCGTATAATGTTAGAAGATGAAGCTGCATTTGCACAAGAGTAATAGAAAGATATAAATACAATATTTATATGGTAAATGTGAAGCAGTCAAGCTTTTGGTTTTATAGTATTTGGAAACATAAAACAAGTTAAAATTAACATCTCTTACCTATTGTTAAGTTTGTTAAAGCAGTCCATATTTTTCTGCCTTCAACACAGCACAGCATATAAAGGGGTTTATTGCAAACTCTTCCCTGCCATTTTTTATGTATGACACTTTTACTTTTGACTAGGAAATGGCAAGATGGATTATAAAGCAGAAAACTTTGATGCACAACCCAGGAGTTACGATGTGCTTGTCATCTGTCAGATCCAAAAGAATCTGTGTGTTGATTGGAAAAACAAAATTTTCTACTTGAAATACAGTATTAATAAAATTACAAATTGAAGTCCCACAGCTGTACCTTTTGATACTTTAAAGAATTGTGTAGATTACTGCATCTTCTGTTGGACAGAGTATTATGCCTGTGACCCTTCAGAATGCCTGGAATTGCATGTAATGATGTAGTCAAATGAGCACTTCAACCACTGTAAAGTCCTTGGCACAGAAAGGAAAAGGACTCACCCAGCTGCCTTGCCATTCCTCTCCCCATAGTCCTCCTCAGTTTGTTGGGGTTTCTTTCCTGCTCTCCTTGATTTGTTGGTTGTTTGGGGGTTTTTTCCCCTGGGCTAATTTGAACCCTGGGTGAGTTCCTTGCTCCAGTTCAGTGCCCCAGAGCTTACATCAGTGTGTCAAGGAGTTGGAGGGTGGCTGAGGTGAGTAAAGGACAGGGCTGCCTCCTTCTGCAGAGATTCATGCTTTGGGTGGTCATCACATTAATGTGTGAGAATCAGACCAGCTGATCTACCTTAAAGCTCCAATACGTCTTACTCAAACAGCACGTTTCAAGTTTTTATTCAGTGTTTTTAGAAAACATACATAATAAGCATTTATTCAGTAGTTTTGTCAGCATGGTTAGCCAGGAAATATATGTTAATGATGAACTTTGTGATGGGAAGGTTGATTGAGAAATCCTAACTGAGTTGATAATGTAACTCACTGGCGAAAACTGAGTCATACAGACTTTCACAAACAAGTGGATACTGCATCATCTTAGGGTCTTAGGTTTGTGACGCTGCCTTCTGATTTATTTGTTATGATATATTGTTATGAAAACCAGTTTCCAGGAATGTGTGGTGTTTGATCCCTTTTTTTATCCCCCATTGTGTTTCTGTTATCTGTAATTTTCCTTTTATCTTTGTATTTTATAGCTGCTTCCAGAACTCACAAATCCAGATGAGCTGCTTTCATACCTGGATCCTCCCGATTTGCCAAGCAATAGCAATGATGACCTTCTGTCTCTCTTTGAGAACAACTGAAACCACATGTAATCTCCCACCCCTTTCACTTGTTCACATGTGTGTGGCTGCACAGCGAGGAATCTTAACACTCCTTTTCCACAAAAGAAGAAAAAAAACCTCACAACTTGATCCAATGGTGCACTCCCTGCTTTCTTCATCTCAGAACTGCTTTTGTTAGCGTCAAAGACTGCGAAAGTGATGGGAGAAAATAATACAAAAATTAAATAAATGCAGTAATCTCCGAGTTTGCCATGCTACATGTGACAAAGAAGCATAGACAGTTGTGCAGCTATTGGAAACCCCATTTGGTGTTCATCCTCTAGAGAGAGAGTTCTGTGACAAACATAGTGTGATCTTGGCAAAACTGAATCTTGGCAAGGGAAGAAAAGGCAACAAAATGGAACTGTCTTTAATTGACCAGTCTCAGAGTGTCCTTACAATGCTTTGTTCTTCCATTTTTTTGAAACTTTATCTCCCTCTACCCCACCTCTCCTCTGCCCCCCTCCAGCCACAGGTTTGCATTGGAGTGATTGTCCTGGCCACACACAATAAGAAAAAAAAACATGTACAAACCTCAAAAAAGCACAAATCCTACAGTCAAGTGGCAAAGATAGGGAAGACATACAGGCCTATTAGAGGGAGACAGCAGTTTAGTTAGTGAGTGGAGTAGTGGAGTCCTGAGAATCTCCAGGCTGCAGCTGTGGGTGCCGGTATTTCTGCAAGCGCAGGGATCTTAGTCACCTCTTTGCAGAGGATTCCTCTGGCCAAGCACACAGATTGGAAACACCCAAAAAAAATTTAAAAAGAGTTTGCAATGTGTAGGGATTTTTTTTGTGGTTTTGGTTTCAAATCAGTGCCGTTTCTGGCTGCATAAACATCCAGCTGTAGAGATTTCTGTAATAGATCTTTCTGCCATGTATGCCATCTGTAACAGAACAGAGAGGGTGGGGGGATGTAAACCAAACTGTTCCTGATTATTACCTACAGCCTTCGGTGCCCCAAGAGTTTGTGTCACTGTCTGTATTGCACATTGCATAGTAAGACAAGCTGGGTTGAAGGCAGCAAGGAAATCATTGCAGGATGGAGGGAGAGTAACATCACTGTCTGCATAATTATTTTTAATAATCAGCTTGAGAAGGAGCATTGACATTGGACAGACATTTTGCAGCTTCATTTTGTTTTGCTTTGTGTTCTGTTTTCGTGACTGTTACAGATGCTTCAGCCTTTTCCTTTTCTCCTGCTTCAGTTTTCTTTTTTTAAACTTTGGCTGCTGGAATGAGCTCTTTCTCCTGAAGGACCGGGCGTGGGGAGAATAAGTAATTGTCAATAGATTGCTACTGCCCTCAAGAGACCCTGCTGCCACAATCACTGTCTTGCCCCTGTGATCTGTGCTTCTCGTGTGGTTGCTGCTCCTGCATGAGCTTCATATTGCTTCTGTGCCCATTGCTGTGCTCTTTGTCTCTCTCTCTTATAAATGATGTACAGTAGCTGTGTAAGAAGTGCATGTGTGCCAACTTTGCCCTTGTGGTGCAACATTTCAGCTTTTGCCCACTGTACAGTTATTGGTTTTATTTCTTTTTGTTACTCAAGCAAATTTGACCCTGCTCCTTTTCCTCTTCCCAAATCCAGTCAAACACCTTTTGTTTGCTCGTCACAATATATTTTAAACTGAAGTGCCAGGCAAAATTTTGTTTGTTCCTGTCAGTTTGACTAGATAGCTTCCTAGCCCTCTGTGTTTAGTTTGCAACGCTGTAAATGGCATGCTCTGTGCTTACAACTCTGGATTTGCTTTCCTCACCAAAGTCATATTTGTAAATTCTTTGTGTTTTTTGTTTTATTTTGCTCTTTTTGTTAATGTTTCCCACTACTGCTGTACATGCGTCGTGATATATATATGCTAGTCAGCAGCACCTTGCTGTAGATATTAAAGGAAATGGCAGTTTAGTTCTTTTATTTTCCAGTAGGAGTATTGAATCTGTCAAACGTATTATGTAGAGATGGTCCCACACTTATATTTTTCCTCTTTCAAGTTTTTTTAAGAAAGGCGCTGTTCATTATGCAAAATCAATTATTTTAAGAATTGCTATTGTAAATATCTTTGTGAATATTTTAGTATCGTCTTTGATAATATTCAGCATTTTCATGATCTGGTTATACTTTTGCCGGTGTTTTTAAATACCTTGTCTGAAGAAAAATATGGGTCCTTTTTTAAAAAAGAAAGTTGAGGGTTCTTTAACAGAATAAGGGAGTTGGGTTTTTGTTTTTTGTTATTTTCTTTTTTTTTCCCCCACTGTTTTCTTTTGGTAAGTTAGCCCAAATTTCATATCCATTTATGTGGTGAGCAAATTGGTACATCAGGCAGTACCTGGATAATCAGGGCCCAGCTCTGTCATGGAAACATAGTAAGTGATTGCCTTGGGAAAAAGAAACCCCAACTAACCGACCAGTGTTCACTGGCTGTGAGTGAACGTGAGCTGGTAATGGCAGAGATTTTGTTTGTTTGCTCAAGTGAGCAGAACACCTTGGACCAGCTGTCTGACAGGTAAAGATGCACTAAGGCAAGCAGAAAATCTGTAAGGTACCATATTTATATTGCTGTACTGCTGCTCTGGTCTCTGAAACTGGGGCACAGTAACACTTTGGGATGTTGGTGGGTGGGGGAGGGAAACAGTATAGTATATTTTATTCTGCTTAGAAGTGTCTTTTTTCTTATGTAGGCTTGACAACCTGTAGCAGATCTCTGCAGAATATTAAAGATACCTTGGTGTAATACATGGTAATATGGTTGTGGTGTGGTGCTGCTATCACACAATTCCTAGGAAAGACCGTTCTTCACTTACGGATACAGATGTGTTTTGTAGCCATTTTACTGTAGTAGTTTCCTCCTGGTTTTTTCTGCATTTTTATATAGGTATTGAAGTCATTTGCAGGGGTGGCTAATGGTAAACTGACTTTATGCCCTTAGAGTTTGGGGGTTTTGTTTTGGGGTAAGTTTCTTAAGCCATAGGTTTGGGAATAAAGACGACTTTCACTACTAGTTGGAACTGGTTGCTCAGATTTTTTAATTGATTCTATTTAATGTTCCATTCTCCACTGATTCCTGAGCACCTAAGTTAGTCTTCTGAAATTAATTTTCTCTTAAATACAACATTAGTATTTTAAACCAGGTATGTTAAGGATTGACCTTTTGCTAACCGGTAGTATTTAAAATGTGTCATTTAAAAGAAAGTACCTGTTGGAAAGCGTAAAGGGAAAAAAACCCCCATAGATATTACCAATATGCTTGGAGCAGTGTTGGCATCTGCTTTGTACAGTAATAGATAATTAAAGCAGACGGTTGAAATTTTTAAACTTACAGAAACGTTTGGTTTCTAAGCAGAACTTCAGAGAAAATCCAATTTTTACCCATCACCCAAATGTTGGACATTCAAGACAGTTTTAAATCCTGTCTGTCAGCTAAAATCAGGTACTGTATAGTGAAGTCAGTATGAAAAAGCTTCTAAATGAAATTTAGTTATTTTTTTATCTGTTCACTGCCATGTTAAAGTTTAGAGAAAAAAAATCTAGCAAATAGGATAATCACAGTCATTTCTTTTAAAGCTTAATTATTATATGAGATTCCAGTAGTATTTTTATTCTTCTTTTTTTGTTTGTTTACTTTTTTAATCATTTCCCTATGGAAGTTCATCTGGGAAAGAACCCACAGAGATCTACAGTTCTGCTGCCAAGACATTATTAATAGGACTGACAGATACACGCCAGTGTCTGCAGCGGAGACTCAAGGGACAGCTGTACATATGTAAATGACAAATAGAGACATGTTAACAGAAATGCATTCATTTTCCTTGGAATGTGCATTGTTTTTATTTCGCAGGAAAAAAAAAAGCTTGAAGCTCCATCTTGTGTGGAAAATGAATCCTGTTTGTTAGCGTTTGTGGAGTCTCAGCATTTGTTTCACTTTCACTTCTGTAATATACTCTGATCCTTTGTTTTGTTTTGTTTTATCTACATGTAATATTTAGCTTACGTGTACTAGTCTATCACCTGTGTATTTTTAGGGTGCTACAGAAATAATGAAGAAAAATACGGGGATTAAAAAAATTGTAACCAAATTCATACTTTGTACAATTTTTGATATCACGATCAGAGGGAGAATTAAAAAAAAAAAAAGTACAATCTGAGAAAACATGCAAAAATGGCCATTGTCTTTGTTTGTACATTGTATGTACAGTACAATGCAATCATTTCATACTTTAAACTGGTCAGAAAAATAATTGTGATTTTTAGTCTTGCAAAACTGTATGTAGTTAGATGATGTGACAACCTAATATTTATCTAATAAATATGTATTCAGATGAAACCTGTATATTAGGTGTTCATGTGGTTATTTTGTATTTAAAGATCAAATTATTGCTAGACATTTATATACTCTGTTGTAACACTGAAGTATTCTCATTTGCTCATGTTAAATTTTTTTTCCTAAATAAATTTGCAAAATTAAGGTCTGGCTAATTGGCAACTGCTTTGTAAATTTTTGGTTTCTTTTTGAAACCACAAACTTGCCCTCTGCTCTCCCTGGTTTGTGTTAATGTGGAAGTCAGTTGTGCAGGGCATACCTTTTTTTTGGAGAGCAGGACTTGCTGCAGGAAGGGAAAGACAGAGAATAAAATAAAGAAGAGAAGAGAATAAAATAAAAATTCTGTGGAAGACACAGAGAATAAAATAAAAGATTATGAATGCAAATTTACTGATAAGCATGGGATCACACAGCAGAAAGTCCCTGCTGAGCAAGGTGTTGGTGACTCGCTCTTCAGTATGCAGGGCACTGCCTATCTCCTAAACAAGTAGTAATTACTTTGAAATTAAATCTTTATGTGATATGAATAACAGGGAAGGAGGACTTCTCTCTGGTACTGGCACATGTGGAGGGGTTAAACATCCAATGCTTTTGTTTTAAATTCTTACCAGTTTGATACTTTTGCTTGGAACCCATTAAAATGAAATCAGTGACCTTTGGAAGATGACTAAAATAAGACCATTTTTTTCTTAATGCATCTTCATCTTAAAGTTGAAGCTTTTGGTTTCTAAATGCAGCCTTTTGAGTTACAAAGTCAGCTTAATTTATCTACCTGTTCAACTGTAGGTAGACTAAATGGTGGCAAAAGGAATCCCACAGGGTCACATCAACAACCGCCATGGCACGCACAGCTCCTGGTCTGGAGTTCTACACTGTATGTAGCCACAGCCACCATTCCCTTTGCATTTGGGAACTGCCTTTCACAGAGTAAACTTGTTTTTACTGAGTATCTCAGCAGTTTTATGTGGCATTTGTGGAAGTGTTTAGTCTGAACCAACCTTTGAAATGCATTCAAATACATGAGAAAAACCTAACCATTTCAGAATATGAGTATCTATGCAAGCATGTATCCCAATTATTCCACACCTCCACAAGGACACATGTCCTTATTATTAATTGAGATACACACAAATATATGTATATATAAATCTAGACTAGGGATTTATTTTCTCAAAATTGGAAAAAATCCTATGTTTCTGGTTCTCAGCTTCTGTCTTCTTGCTGGCACTGTCCATTATAATGGACTTTTTGGGGAGCATAATAAAACTGAGTTAGAGTGTACTCAGTAACAAAACAGAAAAATACATATCCATTCCGGCCAATAATTAATAAATATTTTGGGTTTGGTATTCTGTTTTCCTGGAAGCTCCCCAGAAGTCTCAGTGAGACATAGCACAGCCTCACTGTGGCACTGTACAGATGGAGGAAAGTACAAAGAGCTCAAGTCATGTCTTTAAACAATACATTTTCCAAGCTTACTTTGAAGTCTGAGGAGGCTACAATTCTAAAAGTGGGCTTTCTCCCAGATGTTACCCGAGGAGCCCAGGATAGGCACAATGTGTGTACCCAGTTGTTGCCGCTGTCTCCTGTCCCATGTCCTGGCAGTGTGCTCTGTGTGTCATGCACTCTGCATGTGCTTCCAGACATCCACCTACATGAGTATCTGTCTATGACATCTCCGTTTACTCATGTGCTAATTAATTGTTGAATAACTTGAGATCAATTGTATTTCCCTATGTTTTCTCTCTTCTCATCAATATGGGTCTCTGAACTGCATTATTTTGTTTGTGCCCGTTGTATTCTGTTGTCATACCTTTCATCACACTTTTTACAGGAGTAAGAGACTGAAAACAATTAGAAACATGGAAGAGGGACCCCCTGTTTCTTTTCTGCTTGGACAATGGGGGTGGGAGTCCTGTGCATAAAGTTGCTTGCTTTAAATAAGTAAGATAGCATATAAAACAGCTGTACAGATCTCACCTGGTACGCTATATATAATTCTTTCATTTGTTATCCTTCTTTGTTTGCTTTTAAAACTAAGAAATGTATTTTTACATTTGTGTACGTAGTCTTATGTTTATATTTAACCAGAACCCACTTCTCTTTTATATGCCTAAATTCTAAGTCTGTACAAATCTTTCTCTATTGTGAACTTCCAGTCATGTACCTTTCTTTTTCAGCTTATCACAGTTTTCCACTTTTCTGTGTCACTGAAATCCTACTGATTCCATGTAGGATATTACTTCTAATGTCTGTCATTGTCTCACTGCACTATTCACACTTGTTCGCTCTAAAAAGAACACAGGATTTTTCTTGTATCAGACAGACCATTGAACGCTTCTGCTGAGATGTCTTGGCTCCATCAAGTCTACAGAATTCTTCAGGGGAATATAAAAGTAGTCCGCAAGGAGCCTAATCAATTATGCAATTTCATTTATAAAGCAAGCAGACAGCAATTAGGTCATGACTCCTACAGGCATCAGCACACAGCATGGCACAGGTAAACTGACTGGTTGGTTTGCTACATAATTCATCTGCATTTCCAGAACTCCTTGCCTAGATTATAATAATTGGTTAAGAGAATTTCTTACCCTGTTTTGAAAAATTTCCCCAAACATTTCATTATCCAAAATTTATATTCTTTGATTGTAAATGTGACACATTAATTTGCATCTGACAACTTGTGAGCTCAGTTGGAGGGACACTGTCTCTGTTCAGATGACAGTCACATGCAGTTGTGTTATAGAAGTGTGTCACAATGTTCCATGCTACCTGATTTAGTAATGCTGTTGTGTGCTGAAGGTAAGAGATCCTTTCTGTGGTGACACTGCAAAAAGCAGAGAGGAATCTCAGAGATTCTGTATGGTGAGGTTGGTTCCAGCAGAGTTGTTCATTACAGAATAACTGGTGGATTTTTTTAGTCTTGTTGTATCTGTGAAGTTTTTAATTTCTGGGTGATTCTTAGTTCAAACTGATGCTATCTGATAATTTTTAGCTTTCAGCTCCTGTTGTGAAGTTCTACAACAAAAAAACATGTCTCAAAACTCTGATTATTTTTAGAATTAGTTTAGAGCAGACAGGATGATTCATCTTGTACCAAGGTACAGGGCCAGCTGTTTACCTCACGGAATCATTGTTCAGATTTGCACACAAGGCAAATTCAAGGAAAACCCAGGTACCTTTACCAGGTAGCCAATTAAAGCAGAGCTCTTGAGAAACATCACAGAAAGCTCATGAAGATGACAATGTAAGGAAAATAATTGTGTAGAAAGCTGCTAAATAGCAACGGGAAAAAATCAGAAAAGGGATCAAAATTGAACTAAAGACACACAAGAAAATAATTTTTAAAAATCAAGTAGTAAGCAGGGATGGAGAATGGAAAACATATAGCTGGAAATCTGGAGTGCTGCTGGTGACATGCTGCATGGGATCATGAGTCCCACATGGCCCTGTGCCACTGCAACCATTTCTCACTTGAGCTGCAAGTAAAATTTACTTGTAAAATTCATCTCAACCTAGAATGTCTTATGACCACCCTGTCAGTCTTAAAAGGCTAAATGTGTGATGTTCTTCCCTTTCTTACACCTGTTTGCATTTTCCAGTGTTCTTGACAGTGATTATAGGAAGTGTCTGGTGTACCTCTGCTTTTGGTTTGATCACTTATGTATTTGTTATATCACAGAAACAAGACCTGCTCAATGGAGTCACATAGAGAAAAAACAAGGCACAGCAAGAGCTGGCAGTGGAGAGAGTACACATGTAGGTTTCCATGCAGGTGGATGTTACAAGAACCTCCTGGAATGGACAGGAGGGCAATGCAGTGTTGACTTCCACTCCCCAGGAAGGAGCTGCTGAGAGTCTCCCTTAATGAGTAGTTCCTGTGCAATTCCAGTTTCAGTAAGATCATCCCATGCTCCAGGCTCATCTAGCTCATACAAGATGAGGTAGCATCTCTAATCAATTCTGAAAGTCTTTCTGATACTATTACCTTATTACTTGTTCCTCAGACCAGAGGTGGTAAATAAACTGAACTGATCCCTGTAAATTTCAGGTTCTGTTAGAATTGAAATTTTGGTGATTTCGAAGGTAGAAGTGCTCCTTTAACTTTTGCTGTATCTTAGTACTGTTTCATAAGTATGCAATGCATCTCCTTCCCACCCACAGGCAAACCACCTATCCACATCCAGGAGCTTGGTGAGGCCACTGGGAGTAATAGCTGCATTTTTCTCATAGCCTAAAAACATGCATTTTAAATGTCCTACATGCTTCGCCAGGCTGCTGAGATCTATCTCTAAGCAGCTGTAGTTTGTGTATGGACAAACTTCAGGGAAGCTGCAGGCAGCTGCAAGGTGCCCTGGGCACCGTGTAAAGGCACTGTGTGATCTGACATATTGGCAGTGAGTTTCCATGCATTATGCAGGGAGATTGAGTAATGAATTCCGGGCAAGCAATGTCACTCAGAACTTCTGAAATGAAAATGCTAATCACAGCTGTAATGAGCATGAGTGGATTGAGGTTTTTCTTGTATGACTATTTGTAGGTAATTAGTATGAAGTCATGTGGGGAAACTCCTCCTTTATGTACAATGAGTGCTGGAGAGAAGATTCATGTAGTGAGCTGAGTTAATACAAGTTCCTAAGAGGAAACCTAGATCGGGGGAAATATTTATTAGCATTTTTTCTTTTTATCTGTAAGTGTACCTGTGTGGCTACTCTGAGCCCTTTGAGCTGTTGTATAGTTTAATTTCACACTGCAATCACTTAGTGTAATGGAAAGGTCTTTCACCATCTCCCCCACTCTAGTCCCCATTCATAAATAAATGCATATCACAGAGATCCTCTCCAGGCCTCAATTCATCTTCTAGCCTAGCCAAAACCTTGAAGAAGAAAAAATTAGGCTGCCTTCTGACAGGTCCAAGGAGTGGATAAGTACACAGGAGAAAAAAAAAAAAAGATTAGTACATACCTAAGTAACATCCAACTTGGGCCTTTCTCTGGAGTGAAAGCAGTAGGAGGTTGAAAGCATACTGGCCTATAACACACCCGTCCCATGATTTAACTCATCCTTACACATTCCTCTGAGCATTCAGGACAAGATGGGCCTTTTGACATAGCTTAACATTATTCTGTAGTTACAAAGCATAGTACCTGCTATGGTTATCCCTACAGCATTGGCAGTTCAGGGGGTATGATCTGTGTGTCTCCCTGGAGTGTGTGCCTGAGAAATGGTGTTTGTCCAGGATTTCTCACTTGTTTGCAATTGCATGTTGTAGTTCTGCTCTGGTCTTTGTGGTCAGGGCAATGCCTTGATTGACAACTTTCTGTCATTTCAGTGAATGTCACAGATGATGGCACTTCTAGATGCTTGACACAAAGAACTTGGGTGGGATTGAAAATGTATTATTCCTCACATAGGGGCTGTCTTTGTATGATTCTGTCATACTGTATTACATGGTTGCATTACTCCAACCTTCATTAGAATAACTGAATTTATGATACAAGGAATGTGAAAATAACTATTAGAATAACCTTGATTTTCTTTTTTTTTCTTTTTTTTAAAAGACTTTTGTGGCATTATGAATTTGGAAAACTTTTCAAAGTATTTGTATATGGAATCAGGAGAAGATCTGAAAGTAATATCCGTGACTGAAATATGTGTTGAGTATTTCCACCTAAGTTACTAAGTTAAGAAAACTTAAAACTATAGGTGTTGTTATTTTCATATAAAACATGAAAAATATTTCACTGTAAACTATTTCACCTTCCATGATCCCTCAGGCAGGTTCCTGCGGTGCCTCGGGGACACCCGCGTGTCCCGGTGAGTGTCTCCGGGCACCCCGTGACTCCCATTTCCCCGCTTCCCACTCAGTTATCCTCATCCCGTGACGGCTGCACGGCCTTTCCCGCCGAGGTGCTCTGCGGAAAACCCACGGGCGTTGTGTGAAATTATGGAACTTCAGGAACTTCCCCGTCTCTGTTGATCCCTGGGGAGAGGGGCTGTGCGGAAATGTGGGGGGAAAAAAAACAAAACAAAACCCGAAAGCCAACCAACCAACCACCACCACCACCAACAAAAAAAATATACAAACACATACACACACACATACCCAAACAAACAAACAAACAAAAGAAAACCGAACTCCCGAGCAGACAGACCGGCCCCCTCGGCCGCCTCCGCCCCGCCTGTCCCGCACTGACCGGGCGCTCTCGCCCTGCGCTGCCGCCGCCAGTGGGCGCTGCGGCACCGGCGGAGCCTATAAAGGCCGCGGGGCAGCGGCGGGGTGTCTGTGTCTGTGTGTCTGTCCGTCGGGACCGTCGACTGCCCGCGGGATGCTGGCGCTGAGCGCCGCCCGCCGCCTGCTCCGCCCGCCCGGGGAGCTGCGGCCGCCGCCCGGCCTCGCCTGCCTGTGGGCGGCCGGTGCCCGCGGCTGCAGCGGGGCCGGCGCCGGCTCGCCGAACCCGGTGGTGTACTTGGACGTGGGCGCCGACAACCAGCCCCTGGGACGCGTCGTGCTGGAGGTAGGGGCGCGGGGCAGCTCGCCGACGGAACGGGGGGACGGGGCCCGCGGCGCAGAGGGCGGCCGAGCCCCGGGCATGGCGGCCACGGGGCCGCAAGGTCAGGGC